>CM051458.1:16641521-16869947 GCA_028274465.1 Plantago ovata
TGCCCAATGTTGTCAGCACAAGACAGCAAGAAAGGTATACAACAGCTGCAGATGTTACCACTCAGCAAACTTAGAGATAAATGCTGTTGGAGGTGGTAACACAAATGAAACTGCTGTGTAGAAAAATCAAAAAGGTACGTGTACAAGAGCCGTTGCTGAAAATGCAACAATGATGACTCTGGGAAACTGGAGAAATCTAAAAAGAAAAAGAGGAAAAGCTGATGATGACACTCAGACTGCAGCGTCATCAGCAAATCCGTACCTAAGAGGAACGGACAAGTAACAAAAGAAAGAAGACACTGGCTTCTCAGTCAGTCCCAATGTCCCAAGACTCCTCAGTCAATTCCCAGACAATGCTGAAACGCATTTGCCAGTAGATGTTGCTGAAATAATTACTGAAACATACATCAGCAATGTTGAAGGTTGCGGAAGCCTTCAACAATCAACTCAACGTTGATAACTCTACTGAGAATAGACCACAAGGCAGTGGAAATGAAATTCCTGCCCAAGTCCCAGATATCTAATTGTAGATAATCCAAATGATCCAACCATGGAACCAGCAAGTGAATTGCTGATGCTGCCAAAGAGCGGCACTTGCTGATGCTGCGAAAGATGGTTGCTGAACAAGCAACTCATCAAGTTGCTGAAACCCAGCTTGCTGATGGACCAGTTGCTGAAATAGCAATGGTTCCAGTTCCTGAAGTTGCTGAAACTCAAGAAGCATTATTCAAAGACGCATCTCTTGATGCTGAGAATACTGGCCCAAGTTCACCCAAGACTTCAATTGACAAAGTCCACTTGTACTGGAAGATTTAAGCAAACAAATGGAGTTGGAGATTGAAGAATCATCCAACAAGTCAATTGATCTCTTCATGACAAGCAGTGAGCTTAAAGGTCAAGATGCTTCTGCTCAACTTGTCAATTCAGAGACAAGGGAGATTGCTGAAACCGCACAGCTTTCTCAGTTAGAGCAAAATCAGAAGTCTGCTGAAGAAACAGTCCCAGAAGCAGAAGAAACTGTTAATGCTGAAAGGACTGAGCCACAACCTGTCCTTCCTCAGCAGGTAGTTAATTCAACCATCAGTAAAACTTCAAATTCTGAAAATTGTTCTTTTGCTAAATTATTCTTTCTCTACAGACTTCTCAAGATGCAAGTCAGATGGTTGCTGAAGCCTCTGCACCAGAACCAACACTCCCTGCTCAGCAGGTAGTTAATAATTTTGGTATAAAAACTAAGTTTCACAGCTTAGTACTTGTGTCTAATTTTAATTTATTTCAGGATGAACAAAATGAGGATGCTACTCAAGCTCCTCATGGAATGGAAATTGTACTACATGAGCTTGCTGACTCTCAGCAGGTAAATCATGTTTCAGATATAAACTCTAAAACAATTCTCCAAACCAGTCCTGATCTAATAAAATTCTTTTTCAGGCTCAAAAGGAGACCACTGAAGTGGTACTCATCACTGAAGATCAGCAAGTAAGTTCTGAAGAACTTTACTTGAATTTCAAGAGGACAACTTTGTCAAGAGTTGCTAAGTCTGTCAGCAACTGGCAAAGATACAGAAGAATGGACTTCTCAGATCTTCACCTTCATCTCTCAAATGAGAAAAAGAGAACTTCACTGTTAAAGCTCGAGACATTTGTCCACTCCATCCTTCCTGAAGAAATGACATATTCTCAGCTAATGAGCTCAAATCTGATTGCTCAAATCAGAGAGAATATGAAGGCCAAATTTAAGAGTGCCTCTCCAGCTGAACAAGCTGTGATGCTCAAAGGTCTTTTTGTTCCTGTGGTGGCTGATCCCCACAAATTAACTGAGGAAGAGGAAGTGACAAGTGTTGCTTTGTATAAGCATGTTGAGCTAGTCATTCTGACAGATGATGAAGAAGAAGAAGAAGATGAGAACATTCCCACTGATCCCAGTGATGATGAAGGGAAAGATTCTAAGGACAAGAAAGATGACGATGATGACAATCAAGGTCCAAGTCCTGGTGCTGGTGGATTGAAGTTAACAGTTGCTGACAATATTCAATATGACAATCAGCAAGCTGAACAACAACAATCTCAGCAAGAATCTCAACCTCCTCCTGCTGCTGCAGAAAATCAAGCACCTGTACAAGGTGCTGATACTGAAGAAGAATACGCTAGAAAAAGGGCTGCCTTGAAAAATGGCAAGAGTCCAGTTTCTGATGCCAAGGTTACTGAAGAAAACCTTGAAGATGAGGATGAAGAAGATGAAGATTACCAACGAGCTCTACAAAACAGTCTCGTGATCCATGCAAGGCATACGCAAGATCTGGAAATTGGTGAATCTTCAAGACCAAAATCAAAGGAAGTTCCATCCCTTCCACTTACTACTGGCGAAACTCCAGTTATTGAGTCTCAAACGTTGCCTTCAGCAACTACTCAATTAAAACTAACTACTGGCAAAACTCCAGTAATTGAGCCACAAACTCAATTGAAACAACTATCTACTGGTGAAACTCCAGTCGTTGAGTCTGAAGTGTTGCCATCAGCAACCACTCAACAAAAAGGAAGAGAAGCTACTGACAAAGGCTTAAAAGTCGCTCAACTTGATGAATCTGAGGATGATGACGACTTGTCAGAAAATGATGATGAACAATCCAAGCGAGACCCAAAAGTCGTTCAGATTCCTCCTCCTGATTACATCAATGATTTAGACGATGGTCTAAGAGCCGAATTGCTGACGCGTGATGATCAGTTTGCTTCTGAGATTAAGGTTCATTCCTTAACACCTCATTTAGTGCCGTTCCCAAGAGTTGAGGAGTTTACTCCCAGAATTCTAGCACTAAAGCAAGTCCATGATGCCTGCAAAGCTGAAGATGAGGCATTGCTTGCTGAGAGCCCACTTGACATTGGAAAGATATTGGCTACAGTGCTGTGACGCACTACAACTTTGACAATAGCTCAGAGAGACATAAGTCTTTATCACAAGAGCTATGAAGAAGATGTAAGTCAGGCGCTCAGGCTTGCAAAAACTGCTCTTGTCAAAGCTCAGAATATTATGGATGAGAAGGCCGCAACAGAGAAAAGACATGAAGAGAACATGATGAATATTCAAAAAGAGTTGGCAACAATGAACTCTGACCAACAAGCAATCATCATGAAGTATAACAGTCTCTCCACTCTTGCTGAAAATTGCAATGAGTTTTATTCTCTGCACATCACTCCGATGTTGCAATCCATGTCTAAGGGGGAAAAGAAGAACACTAGAAAAAGCAATCAAACCCCTCCTACTCCTGCCGTTGATGCGCCACTTCAATTAGAACCTCTTGCTGAAAGAGAGCAAAGTTCTAAAAGACAAGCAGAAACTGAGTTAAATTCAACAAGTACCAAAAACAGAAAAACCGCTGCTGAAACTCAAGATTTCTGTCACACTGAAAGTCATCACAATCTGAATGAAGATGATGAAGAAGATGATGACAATCAAACAATAGCTCAAGCCATAAGAGCTAGACCCTTAACAGCCATAACTCCGTCTGGCCACTCAAGGCATTTTCATCTGACTCTTCAGCAAGAGATCAAGACAATGCTAAATCAAGAAGAAGAAAGAAAAGACAGGAATAGAAAAGGCTGGCCAGCATTGCTATTGGCTCCGGCATTGAATATACTAAGACCAGCAATGAGGAAACCACTCAGAATGTAATCAGAAACATTCATGGTTGCTGGATTTTAAAGCTGGAAGACTTGCTGGTAAATGAGTTCTTTCCTACAGCCATTTTGAATCAAATGTTCAAATGGATTGAACTCAAGCTCCAAAGAAATCAAAGGGAAGAATCCCTCCCAAGAAATGTTGCTGGGAGATGGTTGAATCTAGAGGTCCAAGTAAGAAGAATTGCCATTGGTAAGACATACAAGCAAGAACCAAATCTGATCAAACCACCTGGCATTGCTTACTACGCTGACCCGGTAACAAAGAAACCTAAGAAGAAACTTGGATTGATTCCTTATGAGTACTTCTATCTCACTGCTAAGGATCAAGAAGAAGATCTTCTCTGGTTAAGAAAGATTCATCCGAGAAGCATTTCAGATACACAACTTCTCCATGCCAGCAATTGGGGCATGCATTTGTGGGTAACTAATTACATGGAAATGAATGCTGAAAAGCATCATCATACTGCCTGCAAAAATGCAAGAATTCTTCAACTACAAGTCCGTAGGCTTCTGGAAAACTACGAGAAGGATTGTGTTGAATTCACTGCACTTGCTGAGAAGAGTGTAAGAGAGATTTTGAGAAAATCCTCTGAAAGAGCTTAAGTCCGTGCAATTAGTTTTTGTTAAAGTTTTTGTTTGCTGAATCCTAGTTATCTATGCTTTCTTGTAAACTTCTGATTGATAACTTTCAGCAATGAATTCTTTTGACTCTTATTGGTTTTTTGATTATGCAACTTACTTATGCTTACTGTTTATATATTCAAGTATGCTTGCATTAATCATCTGATTTATTCAACATCAGTAACCTCTAAAAGGGTAACAATTAATTTAGCCATGGATTGCTAACATCAAAAAGGGGGAAATTTGTTAGGAAACTTGTAATTTTGATGAGCAATTAACCATGCTAAATTAAGAACAGTCCAGTAACTAGTACTCTTAAGGTCCATAGGAATTTAGAATTTTAAGAACATTGTAAAAGAGGAACGTTTGCTGATGACTTAGTTAGGTATTAGATAAGTTATTTCTTTTGTGTATGACGTATTTTATTTCTGAGAAGAAAATATCTTATTGACACAATTGCATATGATGTATTTTATTTTCTGAAAAGAAAATATCTTATTGATGCTTAGCTTTAATGAATCTTATTTTCTGAAAAGAAAATGACCTATTGAAACATTTGCTGAAGATATATTTTGTTTATTACAAACAAATTATTTAAGCAAATAAGAAACCGGTCAGAATCTTGAAGACTTTTGAAGATCTGAAGAATTGAAGACTTGAAGACTTGAAGACTTGAAGATTGCTGAAGACTGGTAAGGCACGTGTTTTCTCAAAAAGTGGAATGTTCAGCAACAGCATTGCATAAGTGAAAATCTGAAAGACAGAGTAGGTTGTGCTTGCTGAAACTGAGACTGAACACTTGCTGATGAACATATGTGACCTCTTGCTGAATGTACGAGATTTTACGCTCCAATGTTACTGTTTGAATTCTATTCAAATGTGTATTTATTGCAAAGCTTACACACAAACGACATGAAGACTAGAAGACAAACAAAGTCGCTGCTGAAAGTACAAAAGCAAGATAGTGACATGTTAAGGAACAAAAGCCTTAGGATTTGAAATTCAAACGGATCCTTACTTGCACTATAAATAGAGGTCATCCGGCAAAGAGTTGAAGTGTGTCAACAACGTGATCAAATTCTCACTTGTGCTTAAAAACTCACAAACCTTCGATCACTCTTACTGCCATTGATCCGTTCCAAGACTTAAAGCTTGAAAAAGCTACTGGTGAAGAAGTAGAACAAACTCGGCTAAGAAATTAGTTTAGTGTTCTTTCGTTCGAACAAGAACAAGTCTTGACACCAGAAACAATCAAACTTGTTTACTGCAAAGTATTCCAAGTTGTGTTTCTTAGATTACTTGTTGTAATTGAATAAGTTATAATTAAGTCATCTCACCCCAAAACTCTCTAACTGAAAATACACCCTTCCAGGCGTGATATTCAGGGGGAACTTAATCGAGCATCGTTTTGCTGATTAAAAGTACCAAGTTTGGTGGAGAACAAGGTTGAGTTCTCTAGTTAAGGTTGGAGACAAAGCAAGTGCGCTTTGGTTTCTGTTGAATCGCTTTAGATAGGAGATTGTAAGGAACCTCAATCATATATTAGTGGATTCAGTCCTAAAAGGACAAAGTGGATTAGTTGAGAGATTACGCCACTCTCAGATACCACTATAAAAGCGTTTGTGTGATTTACTTACTGCATTTAGCTTTCAGCAAATTATATCTGTTTGTACACAGTCACTCACTTCACTTGCTGAAAACTCTTTACTTGCTGAAAGAGCACTTATCGTTTCAAAGACTTCCGCTCTCTGATTTTAAGTATCAGCAAACCAAGCTACTGAAAAGTAACTTACGCTTGCTGAGAAAGTTAAGTATCAACAACCTCCTTACTGAAAAGTAATAAGTACTTGCTGAGAAAGTTTTTAAACGACGAAAGTTTGAAAAGACTATTCACCCCCCCCCTCTAGTCTTTTCTTGTTGTTTAAAGGGACCAACGATGACGAACAAACCTTTTGTTGGACAAGGTGTTCGTGCCACTCGCTGCTTAGAGCTCATACATACCGATGTATGTGGACCTTTTAAAGTCCATGCGCGTGGGGGTTATCCTTACTTCGTTACCTTTACTGACGATTTCTCAAGGTATGGATATATTTATCTTATGAAGAATAAATCGGAGACCTATGGGATATTCAAGGAGTTTAGGAATGAGGTCGAGAATGAATTGAACCTAAGGATAATCACTCTTCGATCAGATCGAGGAGGTGAATACCTTAGTGAAGAATTTATCGACTACTTGAAGGAAAATGGAATTCAATCACAATGGACTCCTCCTGGAACACCACAGTTAAATGGTGTGTCTGAGAGGAGGAATCGAACCCTGTTAGACATGGTAAGATCAATGATTGGATTCTCGACTCTTCCAAAATATCTATGGGGATATGCACTACAAACTGCAATCTACATTCTGAACCGTGTACCATCTAAATCAGTGGAGAAAACTCCTTATGAGTTATGGAAGGGAGAGAAGCCCTCACTGGGCTATCTTAGACCTTGGGGTTGTCTTGTGATAGTCAAACTGATGCTCACTGATAAGTTAGATGCCAAGGGTGTCAATGTATATTTCATAGGCTATCCTCGTTAGACGAGAGGCTATGAATTCTATCATGCTGAAGATCACTAGGTGATAGTATCTAGAAACGTTAAGTTTTTAAAAGCAGAATACCTCGAAGAAGAGAGGTTAGAAGACATGATAGAACTTGAAGAAATTCAAGACTTTGACACGCGCGAACATGAGGTCTCTAAATCTTATGATTTGGACTCAAGTTCAGTGGGAGGTTTCGAAGCAGGCAAGGGTGATGATATGACACTTGCTAGGCATGTCATAGTCAGTGGGAGTCCTGTGATTAGATCAACAGTTGAAACCACACCAATAGAACCCGTTGTCAACCAACCTGTGCAACAAGTTGCACAAGAGCAGCCTCCCGTAAGGGAACAGAGTCGCGCCCCGCGACCAGCTGCATCAGTACCCACTGATGATATTCGTGTTACACGAAGCCAGAAAAGAAAAGCACCAGAACCAGTCGAGCTCCGTAGGTCGAAGAGGATCCTAAAAGGACCTCAGAAGCAAAGCCTTATGATAGAAGACATCAGTGAACTTGATGTCGGCTTATCAGATCGGGAAGATCCCGAGACCTACAAAGAGGCAATAATTGATATTGACTCAGACAAATGGCAAGAGGCCATGGAATTAGAAATGGATTCAATGTACCAGAACCAAGTTTGGAACTTGGTAGACTTGCCCCAAGGGTTTAGACCTATTGGGTGCAAATGGGTCTTTAAACGAAAGACAGATGCCGGTGGCAAGGTACAAACGCACAAAGCTAGGCTTGTGGCGAAAGGCTACACGCAAAGGTATGACATCGATTACGATGAAACCTTTTCACCGGTAGCAAAATTGAAGTCCATTTGAATTCTACTTGCGATAGGTGCCTACTATGATTATGAGATCGGGCAGATGGATGTAAAGACTGCCTTCCTCAATGGCAACCTTGAGGAAGAGGTCTATGTGGTAAACCCGGAAGGTTTTATTAGTAAAACCAGTCCAACTGATGTATGCAAATTACAAAGATCCATCTATGGGCTAAAGAAAGCGTCAAGGAGCTGGAATTTCCACTTTGATGAAGCTGTCAAATCGTTTGACTTCATCAGAAGCAAGGAAGATCCCTGTGTCTACGCTAGGCACAACGACAAGGGAGTCGTTTTCATGATCATTTATGTTGATGACATTTTGATCATGGGAAACAATGTCTCTATGCTAGAAGAGACTAAAGTTTGGTTATCAAGTACCTTCTCGATGAAGGACTTGGCTGAAGCGAACTACATCCTAGGGATCAAGATCTTTAGAGATAGATCCAAGAGGATGTTAGGAAAGACACAGTCCACCTACATCGACAAAATACTGAAGCGTTATAAGATGGACGACTCAAAGAGAGGCTTTCTCCCAGCTAGGCATGGGATTGTCTTATCAGTTAAGGATGGTCCTAAAACTGATGAAGAAAGAAACGCAATGAGTCGTGTGCCCTATGCTTCGGCAGTAGGGTCTATAATGTATGCAATGAATTGCACAAGGCCCGATGTGGCATATGCGCTTAGTGTCACTTGTCGACACCAACAGAATCCAGGAGTACCTCACTGGACTGCTGTAAAGAACATTCTTAAGTACCTTCGACGGACTAAAGAGATGTTCTTGGTGTTTGGTGGAGAACCAGAATTAAAGATGTCTGGTTATGTCGACGCTAGATTTGAATCAGATCCTGATGACTTTGAGTCACAGACAGGATACGTATTCAAATTGAACGGAGGATATGTCTATTGGAAGAGTTCTAAGCAAGCCACGGTTGCTGACTCATCCACAGAAGCCGAGTACATTGCTGCATCAGAAGCATCGAAAGAAGCTGTCTGGATTTTAGAGTTCTTGAAGGAATTGAGGGTTGTTCCTGCTCCTAGTCCAATAACGATTTATTGTGACAATACGGGCGCCGTCGCTCAAGCTAGGGAGCCTAGATCTACAAACAAGAACAAACATGTACTTAGAAAATATCACGTTCTACGTGAGATTATAGATAGAGGAGAAGTTAGTATAGAACGTGTCTCTACCACGGACAATGATGAACCGGATTTTGTCGGGTTCCGATTCAAACAAATAAAATTTGTATTTAGCCAAAGGCAATCTACAACTACAACGAAAACCGTAGTGTAGTAGTAGAATGACTCGAGTGTCGTTCTCTCAGGACTATAACTAGCTTTATCTATTTAATCAAGAAAATATAAAACAGCAAATAAAAAGCAATAGGGGGTTTTCAAGCAGATAATGGAGGTTGGTGATAGTATGGTCCTTCTTAACATAATGGGTCGATAATCATGCATAAATTCCTCGGTCTTGCATAGAGATCTTTGAATGAATCTTGGGTCCTGTTGTAAGTATTGTGCACTACGAAGATAATATGGGTCTGACCTGTCAACAACTAACGTCCTATTGTGTTCCGTAATCATTCAACACTACGAAGATAATTAAGTCTGATTGGCCGACAAGTGTCCTAGTGTGCATAATGATCAATACAACATACGAGAATTTTGGTGTTCAACTCATCAACGAAATAAAGCAATGACACGGAGTATAATGCGCGATATAGCCATTAGCATGATTATCTTCCCTCGCTAAGAATTCACATACTACCACCAACGATAAATTTAGCTACTCATAATGTGCATGCAATCAATAGCAATCATAGAAGAAAACATATTGAAAGAATATATAAAATAAGTAGATAAAAGTTGTAAGATACAAAGTTACCGAAGGTTGTCAATCTCTGGATGATTGCGATCCTACGCGCTCCAATCTGCTATGAAAAAGTATCCCCTAAGCTATGGAACTCCCAGGACAGGCCCCGGGAAGTTCCTACCTAAAACTATAGAGAGAGGTGAGAAAGTAGGCTTGGAAAGATATGATTTTCGGAGAGAAAACTCGCAACTATATATAGGCCCGGAATTCCTCTGGGGCGGTTCGCCCCCCCAGTGTAAACGCGAGATTTTCGCGTTTTCGACGCGGTTTTGGATTTCTTCACCTTTTCGGACTCGGTTTATGACTTCTAGTAGCCTTCTAACCTCCAGATTCGGCCCCTAGACTCCAAATCCTATCCGGAAACCTTCAGATACTCTAAATATGCTTCTGGAACACCAATTCCTTGTAGACTTTAATATAATTGCCCGTAAATCTCCGAATTTCAACCAAAACCTGTAAAATAAAATCTAAAGGGAAACGTGAAATTACGTGAAAAGGGAAACGTAAAATATAGCTAAATTAATATAGAGGATAGCTAAATTAGGTGAAAAAGACTCGAATGAAAGTGTAAAATACACATTCATCAAACTCTCCAAACCGAACCTTTGCTTGTCCTCAAGCAAGGAAGCTAGACTCTAATACAAAAAACATGCAAGACTCAAAATGGAGTTTCATGCCAAATAAAATGAACTAAATTACTGAATCTACCAAATAACATATGAACAAAAACCATATAAATCAAAGCATGAAAATAGGTTGAAGAATACCTCGATTGACTTATACACATCCACATAAGCACTTATGTCAAGACAAGATAGTCTCTCGTAACATTCTCTACCTGGACCTAGTCAGTGACGACGTAATGATGCATGTTAAGATACGAATGGTTGCCCCGTGCCTATGAAACTGAGGACTTACTGTTGTTCCACCATGTTAAGACTTTTCCTCAAAAGAGGTCGAACCAGTACTGGCTCTCATCAAACGAAGGAGGGTTCCCTATAAAAGATAACTCTCCCCTATTCTACCCATCTCTCAAGTAAAGTCTTAATCTATTCACCACTTCCTGAATGGCAGGACAAGGGTGGTCTAGAACAGATGACACTTAAGACAAACAAAGATAAAAAAATAGAAAAACACAAATACGAACAATACGAAAAATGGAAAAGACTCAAACCTTGCTAAACTGCTATTTGGCTTTATTTTTTGGACCCTTATTTGCTTTTTTGGGGTCTTCTTTTTTTTTTTCTTTTTTTTCTTTCCAGATTCTTTTTTTCTTTTTCTCTTTTTTCTGGAATTTTTCTTTCTTTTTTTTTCGATTTTTTTCTAGCCAGCAGTAGCATAACAAAAAGAGAAACAAAATGACTCACACGACTTCCCCAAACCTATTCGAAAGAATAGGTTGGAGTACAAATTTCACGGAAAAGAAAAATAAACTCACGATACAAAAATATGAAAAACAGAAACAAGTCTATGATGGTGTAACCCCCTCCCCAAACCTATTCGGAAAAATAGGTTATAAACAAAGGATCACACAACCTCACACTACCTCCTTCCTAGGCATTTAGCAATCTCAAAGCATGGTGAAGACTTGTTGCCTCTTAGGTACATAATTACTCGGGAAAACAACCATAAGACCCTAACATGCATCATCCTATTATAAAGGCCTTCGTGAACCGCAGTAGAGAAAACACCACTAAGTGATGTCGAGACTACCAAGCTTAACTAAGTGCAATACATAAATGTGACAAGCCAAGCGAGAAAAACCTCAAACAAATTCATAGAGATGAAGCATACGATTAATGTCATAGTTAGTTGATCTACCCAATAAAAAGTTCAACAAATTCGGCAATAAACTCCATATAAAACATGCAAGACTATCCTAGGAAAGCAGTAAACATGCAAATGCAAAAAATTTCACGAGTTTATCATAAGCAAGATAAGTATAGAGATAACCAGCGATAACCTCCTCCCCAAACCTGAACGTCGTCGCTCGTCCCGAACGTCGAAAGTGCATCCAAGGTGAGAGCTAATGCTTGTATAAGTGACCTATAATACTCAATCAAACTCGTAAGATAAAATCTAAAGCGGTAAAGAAAGCGAAAAAATCTCCGGGTTGCCTCCCGGATAGCGCCATTGTTTAAAGTCTTTGACTCGACTCCTGTCCGCGCCTATCTCTTCTTTCTGCGGGTACTAGACTTCCCCTTCATCGATCTCCTCTCCATGCCACGAACCTGTGAATAAGAAAGAATATAGGCTGCAAGACCACAGTAGTGAGTAGTGAAAGAATTATAAGGCGGATCAGGTGGATCAGATATGGCTTGCAACACCTGTTGCTTGCCTTCCACTTCAATAGTGCAAGTTCTTTGGCAGATGTCCATCACGGAGCATAGCTTAGTCAAGAACGTTCGTCCCAAGAGAATGACATCCCCCGTCCCAGGTGCAGACGCCGGCATAACTACAAAATTGGTGTATACAGATGCTTCACCAATCTTGACCAACACATTTTTCACAACGCCTTCGGGTCTCACAAAGGATCCATCCGCCAGTCGCACAATAGCCCTATGGTCAGATAATTTTCCAAGGTTACTCTTCTCAAACACATTCAAAGGGAGCACGTTTGAGTAAGATCTCGTGTCTAGTGTGGCACGGACATCTTCAAGTTCGCCAATCCCGACCTTAACATCGAAACTTTGAGAGAGTGGCTCGGGATTCTCTTGCTTCTTTCCACTCTCATCAGTACCAAGGTCCTTCTCTTCTTCCTTGGCTAGTGGAGGCTCTTCATCCTTGTAACACTCGCACTTAGCAACTTGCTTAATGGTGATTTCCACTGGTTGATCTCCCACCAAGTTGATCGACATGGACCTCTCAGTGCTGCTATGTAACTTCCCTTGCTCTCTACTAGCTCTAGCTTCCAATTGATCCAGACGAGCATTGATCTTTGCCGAATCCTCCTCGTATCTCTTCAAAAACACTTGGGTGAAATCCACCAATTTCTGTAAATTATCCATGAGAGTTGCTGACTTGGATGTAGATGCTTCGTCCTTAGGAGTAGGATTACTACGGTTTGCCAAGTGAACATCTTCTCGTGCTAGATCTGATCTACACATATGAGCCCCATGCCCATAATTCTTGCACACCCTACATACCTCGTTGGAGAGAGAAGTTCCGATTAGGCCACTTAGAGCTTGCCTCATCTGATTGGCGAAACCTTCGAACCTATCGCCACTCACACCATTCACTTCATGCATTGGGATCTCCTGGTTTGGTGGGGCCTCAGGTCCACGCCTTCTAACCATTGCTCTTGGATCCTTGGATTGAGATCCTTTAGCAAGCCTTTCGAAACACGCCCACACATCCTCGGCGGTCTCTTCCCAGATAGTACCACGGCATTGGAAATCCACCACCTGTTGACTCTCATATATGAGTCCATTGTAGAAGTGCTGGACAAGATCAGGAAGCCCAAAACCATGGTGTGGACACTTGTGCATGAGGTCCTTGAACCTCTCGAAAGCGGTGTAGATGGTCTCATTATAGTCCTGTTTGAATCCTGTAATTTGCGCCTTAAGCGCGGTAGTCAATGTGTGAGGAAAGTATTTCTCCATAAAAGCAGAATACACCTTGTCCCAGGTGTCTAGTGATCCGGCTTCCAGAGAGCCTAACAATGCCTTGGTTTTATCACCAAGCCCCAAAGCAAAAACCTTCATCCTTAGCTCATCGTCCGTTATCCCTGCTCCGGGCCTTGGAAGATTGTTGATAAAGTCGTCAATATCATTCAGGTATCCCATAACATCTTCCCTAGCCAACCCATAGAACCTCGGGAGTTGTTGGAATGCGTGGTTCTTGATTTCCAGATCTCGGGTTGCGGGTGAAAGAACAATCGCCGGTCCCCTCATACGATCCTTGGTGGGTTGTACCCATGCCTTCAATGGTCTAGCTTCTGCCATTCCGTCGATTTCCTTGAAAAGGAGTCGCCTTCTTTGGTGGTACACTCTATCGATCTCAGCAATTGAATCAGCAAGCGGTATTCCTGCAGAACGTGTATGTGGCATACACAATCTGTGACAGACTAGGTAAAGTGATTAGAAACAAATAGGAAAACAGAGAGAGATTAAAAAGGAAAACTAAAACTAAAAGAAATAGGAATCTAAAGCTGTAAATAAAAACAAATTAAATAGAAAAAAGAGTATAGTCCCCGGCAACGGCGCCAATTTGATGAACCGGATTTTGTCGGGTTCCGATTCAAAAAAATAAAATTTGTATTTAGCCAAAGGCAATCTACAACTACAACGAAAACCGTAGTGTAGTAGTAGAATGACTCGAGTGTCGTTCTCTCAGGACTATAACTAGCTTTATCTATTTAATCAAGAAAATATAAAACAGCAAATAAAAAGCAATAGGGGGTTTTCAAGCAGATAATGGAGGTTGGTGATAGTATGGTCCTTCTTAACATAATGGGTCGATAATCATGCATAAATTCCTCGGTCTTGCATAGAGATCTTTGAATGAATCTTGGGTCCTGTTGTAAGTATTGTGCACTACGAAGATAATATAGGTCTGACCTGTCAACAACTAACGTCCTATTGTGTTCCGTAATCATTCAACACTACAAAGATAATTAAGTCTGATTGGCCGACAAGTGTCCTAGTGTGCATAATGATCAATACAACATACGAGAATTTTGGTGTTCAACTCATCAACGAAATAAAGCAATGACACGGAGTATAATGCGCGATATAGCCATTAGCATGATTATCTTCCCTCGCTAAGAATTCACATACTACCACCAACGATAAATTTAGCTACTCATAATGTGCATGCAATCAATAGCAATCATAGAAGAAAATATATTGATAGAATATATAAAATAAGTAGATAAAAGTTGTAAGATACAAAGTTACCGAAGGTTGTCAATCTCCGGATGATTGCGATCCTACGCGCTCCAATCTGCTATGAAAAGTATCCCCTAAGCTATGGAACTCCCAGGACAGGCCCCGGGAAGTTCCTACCTAAAACTATAGAGAGAGGTGAGAAAGTAGGCTTGGAAAGATATGATTTTCGGAGAGAAAACTCGCAACTATATATAGGCTTGGAATTCCTCTGGGGTGGTTCGCCCGAGAGCTGGGGCGGTTCACCCCCCAGTGTAAACGCGAGATTTTGCGTTTTCGACGCAGTTTTGGATTTCTTCACATTTTCGGACTCGGTTTATGACTTCTAGTAGCCTTCTAACCTCCAGATTCGGCCCCTAGACTCCAAATCCTATCCGGAAACCTTCAGATACTCCAAATATGCTTCTAGAACACCAATTCCTTGTAGACTTCAATATAATTGCCCGTAAATCTCCGAATTTCAACCAAAACCTGTAAAATAAAATCTAAAGGGAAACGTGACACTATTCTAATAAAATGTACTAAAATGTAGCTAAATTAACATAGAGGATAGCTAAATTAGGTGAAAAAGACTCGAATGAAAGTGTAAAATACACATTCATCAGACAACGTGGCAGATCCTGTCACCAAGGTCTTGTCAGTGGAAGTCCACTTAAGACATTATGCTAATCTGGGTATTAGGCATAAAGGTGACTGGCTCTAGTCCAAGTGGAAGATTGATAGTGTATATGTCCTAGAGACAGTCCTTACTAAGGGCATAGTGCCCTTATAGAGGGCATATATGTACTATTACACAGGTCAACGTAATATGATATATGTTTGTTGCTTTTACTATTGAGTATCGCTTTCATATTTATATTACACCAGGCATGCAGCATGTCATATCTCTATTACTGTCTGTATTGATATTAAACATGTCCCCTCGGATAGATGACCGATCACACAGATAGTGGGAGCCATGTGAGTTATCATCTATCCCAAACTCTCCCTAGTCGAGGTTCATCTCGGGTGTAGGGGTCTGAATGAACCACACGAGACTAGTATGCGTGGAGGTTATACTTGTTGGAGCAAGTGTGAGTCGATCCCACGGCCACGGAACGGATTGTTGGACAATCGAGAAACGTTCCCATAACTGCGCATAGTTGTTCGAAGAACGATTATCGAACAATGGAAGTACCCACCGGACACTCCCATCGATGTATACTCTACACCGAAGTGTCTATGGGAACCGGTAAGTTGTCGAAGTGATGCCAGTCGTCCTTTGTACTTACAGGACTTTATCATCACATTTGTTGCCCCATATCCTTGGTGGACCCGTCGATGTCAGCTCTGAATAAGCAGTTACCTAAGACACGATCCAGGATTATGGCTACATACAAATGGGGATGATAAGTGATTCTGTGAAGGATTCATCTCTCAAGTTTAGCATAGGAGAGTACTGCTCATAGTCTGCATAGTTGTGTTGGTAAAGTCATTGGCCAGTGAAAATGATATATTATGATGGTCATAAGTATATCTTAACCAAGCAACTCCCTGAGACGCCCGTGGATGTATTATTGGGATAGACACTTCATCGATCCTAGATATATTCGAGCAAGTCAGATGAAGGGACGTTACCATCGCCGCGTTGAGCGCAACAGACTTCGCAACGAAAGGGTTAGCTTTGAGAAACCTCTCAAACGTCCTCATGTATTAATATTGCAAATGGAACCGTCTAGGAATTCCATATTGCCTAGTCTAGGACTTGCTTAATACGATGAGGCCCTATGGGTCACACTATGTGGTGATTCAGCTTATCAAAATATCCTTGAAGATGGAATCGCAATTAATTTGGAATTAATTGTGATTGATGTATTATAATTGATTTGGAATTAATTATAATATTTGGTGGCTCAATTAATGATTTGGAATTATTAATTGAATTGGCTAATTAATTGTATTTTATGTAAATACAATTAAAGATTATATTTTGGAAATATAATAGAGGTTCGATTTGAAAGGATATGTTAATTTAGAATTAACATATGCACATGGTAAAATCTACTTGGAGTTTGAATTGCCTTAGAACTATAAGTGGGTCCCAAAATCGGGACCCACCTACTGTCCCTGGGAGAGCGCGCGCGCGCATAGATGAGTAAGGGAAGGAGTTCGACTCCTTCCTCTATTAGAAGTCCAAGGGATAAGTTAGATTTTCCTGATTGAGTTTTAATTTGATTGGGAATGAATCTAGACTTGATATTGGTTTACTAGTGCGATAAGAATTAGATTCTTATTCCTTTACGAAGTCTAATTGCTTATGCTTTAGGCTTCTATTGACTACTATATATAGTAGACTATTAGATAGCTTTTGACACACACTTGAATAGACTTTCACAGTTATTCTATCCAGTTTTCTTAGAGAAAATAAAAAGCTCTACCCTCCTCTATAAGCCTTCATGCGCGCGCCACCTCTGCTGGAGGAATCGCCGCCCCGTCTTCTTGGTCACACAAAAGAATATCCTAGCATTCTTCCGATAGGCTGTTCATCCGTGGATACCAAGGTTGAGGTTCTAGGAGCTGGAAACTAACTCTTATTGTCTTGCAGATAATCAGAGTATTGCAGATATCTTCGACTTCGGCGAAGGAGAAGATACACCGGATTATTACGAAGACTTGGAAGCTGCTTTGGAAGTAAGGTTAGGAAGCTGCTTTGGAAGTAAGGTTAGTGTTCTAATTGACGTGTTTATATATATATACGACATATACATAATCAATTAACCTGTATGTTAAGAATTTTTTTTGAAATTCCGCTGCGTACCCTAGGGGTAACTCTGAACGTATTTTCTTACAGGTAGGCGTACAAGTCTATTCCTTGGTGCCTGAAGGCCCCGCCTCGTCCATCTTCATTTTGCCCAAGTCAGCGGCTAGGTTAGGGAGCCGATCATTCAATTCCATGCTAACATAGTTGCTTTGAATGATCTGCTCCTCCAACTTGTGGACAAGGCCCCGGAGCTGGATCAATTCACGCCTCATTATGGTTTGTTCAATGAGGAGGTTGGTCATGCAGATGCGATAGTGCTCCGTCAGTGGAGGATCAACCCACTCTCGGTATTTGCATCCGTCTTCAAGCTGCAAGATTAAAACGTAGCAGACAAAAGTTGTTAGACACTCTGATCGAATTAATCGGGTTGGCTCACCTTGTATATGAATTTTTAAATACTACTGTGAATAATAGTTCGAACTATTACCGCGTAACGAGCACATTGCTGAATCCTCCGCCCTGGAGTGGTTGGATGCCACATCGTGTAAGTGAAGAGCTCGTTGCCGCAGGTGTGTGGTGGAGGCATCGTTTCTTTGACGTTCTGCCAAGTATATTTGCTAATGTGAATGGGTTGGTGGTGACTTGTTACATGTTGCATGGCTATATATAGGCCCAAACAAAAGTGGCACAACTTGTGTTGATACTAAGATATGGCGCTAATTCCATCTTCCATTTTCCCTCCATTACTGTTCACCATAACAAATGAGATGTTTGTACTTGGCTGAGCATGGAATAGACAACCTAAGTCTATAAATGTACCACACATTCATATATGGGGAAAAGGGGATACAATGTGATGTGAAACATTGCTCAGGGTAATGAATTGGTTAAAGATCTGGTGATACGATTATTAAACGAGTTAGAGTGTATCCATCGATTCTTAATCTAATATTCGATATAACATACTTTCATAACACCAAGATAAGTTTTACTAAGCACGGTTGTCCGAAAACATAAGTCGAACATGCTAAATAATACATTATCCGACTAAAAGGCCTGAAGTAGGAGTTTTTTGTTTTTCCATTCGGTAATGATAACACATCCTAAAAGATCTCGTCTTCTAAATATGACGCCTACTCCAGAATGTCATTTGATCCACCCACTGTGTCATCAAATTCGCGCATCGCTTCAGCTTCTGCTGCCCATTCGAGCATATGGGCCCTCAAATCAATCCTCTGCTGCCTCATTTCCTCTCTTGCCTCTGGGCCGATTTCTAGCATCACAATTTCCACCGGAGCGTCTTCTCCATGTTCCGGAGTTCCTGCCTTTCCCGAACCAATTTGTTGATGTAGTCAGCAGTTCGGCGGTTCGGCTGTGGATCGATCCACTCTTTGTAGTCGCATCCTCCGGGAAGCTATGACATAAAAATCAATAAGTTAGATAACAATTAGGTATAATCAAACAGTCGCAATTCAGTTGTGCCACCTTGAAGACTAACCTTATACATCAAACATTTCTCAAATCGACGACCGGGATTTTCGAGATCCCACTCGTAGTCGATTACCAACTCGGAACCGCAAGTGTGTTTGTTGGAATCCATAAGTTTTGACGGTGATTCTTTAAAAGGGTGTGTGTTGCTGATGCTATTGCGGTCCAAACATGGTCTTATATAAGGGAAAGTTGTATGCTTCCACCTAACAGAACTTATAATTTGGAGGGTACTTTTGGAGGGAAGCTTCCCTCCAAAAAAATGAAGGGCTCTAGGATGGCTCAAACCCGGATGGGCTTTTTGAAAACTATCTTTTGGTCCAGTTATGTTAGAACCTCTAGTACTGGTGTGCACTAGTAGCCCGTTAGAGGACGATCGACATGTTTGCCTCGATTTACCTTGTTTGAATCTCCGTACATTGTTGTCAATAAACCTAGTATATTAATAACGAAACGATATCGTGTTTAATTGATCGTTTCCATAATCTCCTAACAATTTTCGAGGGATTATTCATTCCATCTAATATAAGCCGAATTCATTACTTGATAGCCAAATTGTTACACCTACGAATTCAAATTGCCAATGGCATAGCAAAAGGAAATACTAGTTCCAGATTTAGGTTCGATTCGGAAAAAACAACATAAAGTCGAACTTAAACGAATCCAGGGGTGGAACGAAGCCTAGGCCAAGAGGTAGCCACACATCATCGAAGTGATCACGGTGAGCATTACGATCATTATGGTACGAAAGCCAGGACGGAATGTGCACTTCTCTCCCTCTTCACCATTAGCCTGTCCTACCGTTATTCCCGTTGTTGTTGTGACCGTCATCTCAACAACCTCGCCGTCATCCTCAGTGTCTGACTGAGCATTGTTGAACGAGATGGCTACCGATTCCGACTCAGAATCCGAAGGAAGCTTCATAGCCAAGATGAACTCCTCCAGGGTCTGAATCTGCCTTTCCAAATGCTCTATCTGTTCATTCATCTCGTCCATCCGTTGGAGGTAGTTATTGAAGAGTGCCCTGTAGTAGTCGTCTAGCTCGGGGTCCACCCATTCCCAGAAAGGGCAGCCGTGATCTCTCTGTCGAAAATAGAAGAGATTAAGTTAGACAATATGGTTCTAGAACGAAACAAGTGTTAGTTTCGAATCCGTATGTAAACTTAGAATGGCTTACGTAAGCATTGGCTCACTTGGCAAACCTTCTTCCCGGATTGCGTTGAGTCATTGACACGTAGATACAGGCTTCGTTGTTGCAAAGGCATGTTCTGGTGGGGGGAGGATCCATTTGTTAGTAGAGTACTTTTTATTGGGTTTTTTTTTCTTCTAAGTATGAGGAAATGAGAGTGAGGTGAATGAGTGTGGTTGTTGTGTATATAGCCCTAACTCAAGTGACACTCTAACATGTTCATGCAACTTTAGTATGCTTATTCTAAGTAAATAATGGGCTAAAATCATTTAATACATAAACAATGTATTTAAAATTCGGCTTCGTAGTTATGTTCGTTACGATATAGTAGCATCCATGTTTATCCGGATTTAACACGTTTACGATTATTAAAAAACCAGTAGAGCATAATCTTGACAATTTAAGGACCTAAAGTCTCACGATTCCAATATCACGAACTATTACAAGATTTAAACCATCGTTACGAATGTGAAATTGTTTAGTAATGTTGACCGACCTTTGACCAACATCATATGCATTCCTTGGATGGTGACAAGTGGCACCCAAATGTTGTAGAAGATGGAAGATTGGTGTCCTACTTTCTTACATTTATTAAACTAGGTGGAGTATACTAGTAGGCAAATTGAGTACAAAAACAGTACATCAAATATCAACATTATTTTTAAAACAATCTAATCCAACTTGCATGAGGACATATTTCATACACGCGCGAAACTGTCCTGTGAGCATGCAAGTATACTGTACTCATATTAGGTGAAAAGAAGAACAGAGCAATTAAGCAGACTGCAATTTCACGAGCCCCAAATATCATCATTCCCTCTAAGAATCTATGTGAGATGACCTATGTGATATCACAAAAGCTTAGTGGCATTTTTCAAGATATATTTTGCCATAAGCTTCTCCCCATGAAACAGTGCATATGACAGTGGTACAACGGCCGTTTCATCTTCTTTCCTCTGTTTAAGTCTTATCCTGTCACTTCCCAATAAAGAATCCATATAGGATTCTCTTCCACCCCACTACCTCATTAATTCTCCTCCAACCACTCCTCTGTCACCACATTCATATCGATACACAAATGGAGCTTCCAAGGTTGAATCGCTTCCTCCTCAAACCCGGCGACAACGGCACAGGACCGGGCACCCCATACCCAAAGCGGACTGGGCCGAAACCAGGGCCCCGACGGGACAAGAGTAAGATCCCTCATCCTCCTACTCTGTATCGAATTCATAGTATGCTTAATTGTTTGGTTTTGCTTTTTCCGATTTCGTGTGTGTAATCGTTTTGTAATTCTTCCTTTTGTGGTCGATAATGCTTAATTTGTAGATAGATTTAGTATGGATTGTGAAAGATTAAGCATGATTCGTATCCCAATTCGTCAATGTGGTAGGTCAAATTAGATCTGCAAGTATTGGGTAAGATTCATGTTGCTTGTGAAAGATTGAGCATGATGGTGAAACATTGAGTTTCATGTTTACTTTGGGGGATTCTGCATGTACTGGCAGAGTAATTGGAAATAGACTTTGATTGAGGATGTGTTTCTTTCAGTTAAGAGGGCTCTGTTTCTAGCGACATAGAGCAAATGGGATGTGATATCTGTCTTTATGAGTTTGTCTTCAAAGATTTTGCTCTTATTTTAAGAATGTAGTACAAATGTATAGGGTATGCTCACTGTTGTACATGAATGCCTCATTTAAGTGGGGATGATAGCTCACTCTACTTGTTTATCTTACTGGCATCTCATCCTAGTACCATCTTAAATGCAAGCTTTTGGTTGCCATGAAATAGTTTGCTTGTCAAGGTGGAGAGGATACGGATGAAGTGACTAGAAATGACCCCTTATTCATAAGGTATACTTATTGTTGTGTAGGTTGGCTGTGATAGATTTGAATTTATGATTTAATGTTGTTTAGATCATAGGTTATGGCTTAGAACCAGGCAGTTGTTGGCTTCCTTTGTCTACATGATGTTCAATATGTCTGATCACTTGGTTAAGTTACTTACTTGAGTCTAATCATGTAGTCTGTGCTATCCCAGCATAGGTTGTCCTCTGTTTTCTGAAATATGAACAACTTGTTAATGCTTTGCCCTGTTTCATGTGAGTTTATTTGGATTAGAATGCTTATACTGAAAATTGTTGCAAATGCATCTACGAAGATGCATGATTAAGTGTTGTGATATGTTGATTAGGTTAACGAATTTAGAAACAAAACTCTCAAACAATTCAAGTGACTTCATATTTATTAGCCATGTAGATAAAATAATAGTGACAGAATCTAGAAACAAAACTCTCAAACAATTCAAGTGTTGTAACCATGCTTCGTTTTTTAATCCATCTACTGTAACTGTCTGAAAACTAACTTATTGTCGCGGTCTTTATATCTAATGCAGGGATCCCTGACTATATGCGCACTATTGAGCTTAAGATTGGGGGCCGTTGGCATGGTGCAACAACTGGGGACTTGGAGTATCTGGGTGGCTGGACCCACTACATCCACAATGTGGACCCAGAGGACTATTCGCTTGCTGACCTCTGCCTGGCAATTGAGATGCTGTTGCTAGAGCCAATCTTGCCTTCGAGGTTTTGGTACCATGGTTACACTCATCCCGAGGCAAACCCCCCCGTTGGGTTGAGGACGTTGGACAGTTATTTCTCCATGGTTCAAATGTGGGAGAATTGCGATGCGCATAGTCGCTGGATTGTACGGATTTACGGCCAGGATGCTGAGTACAGGACTTATCCGGAGGGGAACAATATTAGGTCTGTCTACTCTCTGCCTGATCGGGTCCCTAAAGTTTCCAGAATCTTCAGTGCTCACTCTCACTACACCGAGGCATCTCAGCTGCAGGAGTTGAGGATGGATACCGGGCTACGGAACTGGCCAGGAAGGAAGCTTTTGGTGAAAGCTGTTACATCGACACCGCTAAGAAGCCCCGTGTTCCTCTACAGCAGGGTGACTTCTGGGACTTTGCCACTAGCGACAGCTTCATGATGCCCCTTAACAATCCACTACCGGGTAAGTTTGAGCTGGTTGGGGTGACCGAGGATGAGTTGGACAACACACCGACGCACCTGCTGTTCGGGTTAAGGTGGAGGCTGGGCAGGAGTAAAGGCACGTTGAAGTAGATCCGTTTAACTTAAGAACAATTCTCTTTTTATGCTGTGTAATCGTTAAGACATTATTTTTCATTTTTGCATAAGCTTTTCGTTTTATGGTGTTTCTCGTTTTGTGGATGAATGTACTCGAACGGTAAAACATGTATCCGTTATGAATTATCTGTGTGTTGATCAATGTAGGTTGGCTTGATGGAATATTGGTTTATGAATTATTTGTATGTTCTAAATCTATATGTCCTTATGATACCGTATTTGAAAATGTTGTTCACTTGTTGATATCATAGGTATTGTAAACGAAACAAAATCTATAGTTGAAACGTTAGATACTTGTAACTCCATTTTTCATGTTGTTTAATTCGACCGTACGAACTCAATAAGTTATACCTGAAGGTACTGATGAACGTGTCAGATTCAGTCAAATAAATTTGTAATAAGCCAAAGGCAATCCACAACTACAACGAAAACCGTAGTGTAGCAGTAGAATGACTCGAGTGTCGTTCTCTCAGGACTATAACTAGCTTTATCTATTTAATCAAGAGAATATAAAACAGCAGATAGAAAGCAATAGGGGTTTTCAAGCAGATAATGGAGGTTGGTGATAGTATGGTCCTTCTTAACATAATGGGTCGATAATCATGCATAAATTCCTCGGTCTTGCATAGAGATCTTTGAATGAATCTTGGGTCCTGTTGTAAGTATTGTGCACTACGAAGATAATATGGGTCTGACATGTCAACAACTAACGTCCTATTGTGTTCCGTAATCATTCAACAATCATTATGCACACGAGGACACTTGTCGGCCAATCAGACCAAATTATCTTCGTAGTGTTGAATGATTACGGAACACAATAGGACGTTAGTTGTTGACAGGTCAGACCCATATTATCTTCATAGTACACAATACTTACAACAGGACCCAAGATTCATTCAAAGATCTCTATGCCAGACCGAGGAATTTATGCATGATTATCGACCCATTATGTTAAGAAGGACCATACTATCACCAACCTCCATTATCTGCTTGAAAACCCCCTATTGCTTTCTATCTGCTGTTTTATATTCTCTTGATTAAATAGATAAAGCTAGTTATAGTCCTGAGAGAACGACACTCGAGTCATTCTACTACTACACTACGGTTTTCATTGTAGTTGTGGATTGCCTTTGGCTATTACAAATTTATTTGACTGAATCTGACACGTTCATCAAATTGGCGCCGCTGCCGGGGACTATACTCCTTTTTTCTATTTAATTTGTTTTTATTTACAGCTTTAGATTCCTAATTCTTTTAGTTTTAGTTTTCCTTTTTAATTTCTCTCTCTATTTTCCGATTTGTTTCTAATCACCTTTTCTAGTCTGTCACAGATAGTGTATGCCGCATACACGTTCTGCAGGAATACCGCTTGCCGATTCAATTGCTGAGATCGATAGAGTCTACCACCAAAGAAGGCGACTCCTTTTCAAGGAAATCGACGGAATGGCAGAATCTAGACCACTGAAGGCATGGGTACAACCCACCAAGGATCGTATGAGGGGACCGGCGATTGTTCTTTCGCCTGCAACACGAGATCTGGAAATCAAGAACCACGCATTCCAACAACTTCCTGAGGTTCTATGGCTTATCAAGGGAAGATGTGATGGGTACTTGAACGATATCGATGATTTCGTCAACCAACTCCCACGACCCGGAGCTGACATAACAACGGATGAGTTAAGGATGAAGATTTTTGCTATGGGACTTGGCGACAGAGCCAAGTCATGGATGAGTTCTCTACCAGCCGGCTCGCTAGACACTTGGGAAATGGTTTTTTCAGCTTTCATGGAGAAATACTTCCCACACACTCTGACCACCGCGCTTAAGGTGCAGATCACTGGATTCAAGAAAGACTATGATGAGACCATCTACACCGCATTCGAGAGGTTCCAAGATCTCACGAACAAGTGCCCTCACCATGGTTTTGAACTCTCCGACCTAGTCCAACACTTCTACAATGGACTAACCTTCGAGAACCAACAAGTGGTGGATTTCCAATGCCAAGGCAATATTTGGGAGGAAACCGCAAAAGCCGTCTGGGCAGTTTTCGAAAGGCTTGCTAAGGGTTCTCAGTTCAAGGACCCAAGAGCAATGGTTAGGAGACGTGGACCTGAAGCTCCACCAACTCAAGAAGCCCCTATGTACAGGGGGAATGGAGATCAATTCGAGTGCTTTACCAACGAATTGAAGCAAGTCCTCAAGAGCGCCACCGGAACAACTGTTTCGAACGAAGTATGCCGAATATGCAAGAACTATGGGCATGGGGCTCATATGTGTAGATCGGAGTTGGCATACGAAGATGGCAACTGGGCTCGAGGAGGCGAAGAAGAAGCCTTTGCTACGGAATTTGGCACTCAAGAAGTTAGCTACAGACAAGACGGTAGGAATCCTCGAGGTGGATTTTGGAGAAGAGGATACCGTAACAATCAAGGATATGCACCGGCTAACCAAACTTATGGACCTAACCAAGACTGTAGTCGGCTTAACTATGGTAATGATCACTGCGAAAACCCCGCTCCGAAAGAGCCACCGAAGTCGAAGACGGCTCTACTGGTGGAGAACTTACAGAAGATGGTCGATCACACACAAAGTTTTCTCAAACGGTATGAGGAGGATTCTGAGAAGACTAGGGCAAGGCTTGATAAGTTGGAAGAGAGCACTAGGCTTGCCCATCAAAAGATGCAAGAATTGATCGACCGAAGAGCAAGTAAGGAACAAGGCAACACTGACAAGGTCATTAGGTGCGAGTGTTGCAGGAAGGAAGAACTTCTACAGGCTGAGGAAGAAGAGGAGGACCTTGGTTCTGACACAAGTGATGAGGAGCAAGAGGATCCCGAACCACTCCCTAAAAGTTTCGATGTTAAGGTAGGGATTGGTGAGCTTGAAGATGTCCGTGCCACGCTAGACACGGGATCCTACTCAAACATAATTCCTTTAAATGTGTTTGAAAAGAGTAACCTTGGAAAACTATCTGAGGAAAGGGCTATTGTGCGACTGGCGGATGGATCATTCATGAGACCCGAAGGCGTTGTGAAAAATGTGTTGGTCAAGATTGGTGAAGCATCAATAAACACCAATTTCGTAGTTATGCCGGCATCTGCACCTGGGACGGGGGATGTCATACTCTTAGGGCAAACATTCTTGACCAATCTACGCTCAGTAATGGACATCTACCAAAGAACTTGCACCATTGAGGTGGATGGCAAGCAACACGTATTACAAGCCATACCCGATCCACCGGAACCGCCTGATATTTTTTTTTTGAACAAATTTAAATCCATTAAGCCCATTGTTTTGTACAAGTAAGAGGGGCATACCCCAATCTAAACTGGTACAAAGAATTTTCCAGTAAATCTGAGTGTACAAACACGTGAAAGTCCCAACTGGTCACAGCAACCAGTGGAATGAAGCCTAAAAGGTACAAGTATTCCAAACTCTAGCTACGCTATGATTTGTAATACTCTAAAACTCAGATAATCTGTCTCTTTTCCTCACAGTCCCAATGAACTCCAGATCGTATCTGTGAACCATTAACATAGTAGGGACCAAATCAACTCTGAATATCGTTCCAAGAGCGATGACCTAGGGCCACAACTCCACTTCCAACCCACAGAGCGAGCAGAATATATCAGGATTCCTTCTGGCTTCAATAACTTCCTGGGCTATAATGGTAAGGAATGAGACGCTTACTAATGTATAACCCCAAGGGGAAGAATCAGCAATAAGGAAAAATGTCACTCAATCCAGTGTATGTGCCATCTGCAGAGAAACAGAAAAACTTCTACACAGCAAGTGAGAGCATCTGCAAGTCCAATCAAAACCAAGAGGCTAGATCCTAGCAAGAATACTAGTCACCGCTCTTACAGTTCTATTATGTACAGCACATTTCATTTGTATAGTCTGAAGAAACTGCTTCGCAGTAGCTTTACAAAAATGAGGAATACTTACAGTTTCACCCTTGAAGACTATTGCATTCCTCAACCTCCAAATGGCTGAGATAACGCAACAAAATAAAGCAGCTTTGATCTGAAATAAGTATCCTTTCTTTCCAGAGGCCCGTGCAAACAAAGTAATGTAATCTGAAAATTGCATGTTAGTATAAAAAATATGTACATCTGTTAAGAGAATACTAAGAATTTGCTGAGTAATGGGACAAGCACAAAGGATATGGTCTCTTGTCTCAGAATCACTGTTACACAATGGGCAGAGATCATTATCCACCAACTCCCATTTAAGAAGCCTACTCTTTGTTGGGAGTCTGTTGTGGCAGGCAAGCCACATGCAAAATTTATCCCTGGGCATTGTAAGCTTGTTCCAGACAAGAGGCGCCCAGTCCACATCCTCACCAGGTTCCCAAAAATGGTTATAAACATAGACATGTCTGCTTCTATTATCCAACCTCAGAATTTCCTCTACCATTACAGGAGTCAGAGAGTTATACAGATAGTCTTTAAGCTTTAAAAGATAGGCCCACCACAAACTGTCACCACTCTTCTTTTCAATCTCCCAAAGCACTCTATTCTTGATTTTATAGGTATGGAACCATTTATGCCACAGAGAAGAATCATCATGTTGCAGAAGATCAAAGAAATGACATCCCATGGCTGCTTTGTTCCAAGAGAGAATCTCTCTAAAATCCAGACCACCCTTAGATTTGCCCAGACAAACCAATTTCCAAGCCACCATGCTTTTCTTGCCACAATCACTCCCTAACCAAAGGAAATTTCTAAAAATACTAGTAACTTTCTTAATAACTCCAACAGGGATAGGGAGGATTTTTGCCCAGAAATTGAAGATACTTGCAAGCACAGATTTCAATAAGACAAGTCTACCAGCATAACTCATCTTTCTGAAACTCCAATTCTGAATCCTTTCAATCATTTTTCTAATTAGAGGGTCATAATCACTCAGAAGTAACCTCTTTGGATTCAAAGGCACACCTAAGTACCTGAAAGGGAACAAGCCTTCAGAAAACCCAGTAATTTGCAGCAGACTTTGCTTCTTGTCTTCAGTTACACCCCCAAAGTATATTGAACTTTTGGATGAGTTAATCTGCAAGCCAGAAACAGAGGAAAAGTCTTTAAGTATGTTCATAATAATCTTTAAAGAGACCTCATCAGCACTACTGAAAATCATAAGATCATCAGCAAAACCTATTTGAATGATATCTAGTTTCTTACACTTAGGGTGATACTTAAAACCAGTACCTAAGACACCAATTCTAAGCAACCTAGTAAGATAATCCATACATAAAACAAACAGGTAAGGGCTAAGAGGGTCTCCCTGTCTGAGGCCTTGCTTTCCTTCCATATGTCCTTCCAATCTTCCATTAATGTTGAAAGAGAAGCTAGCAGAAGTAACACACACCATCACTCTATGGATGAACCAGTTGCTAAATCCATATGCTTGAAGAACAGATAACAAGAAAGACCAGCTGATAGAATCATAGGCTTTCTTTAGATCAATCTTCAAGAGACACCTAGGAGTGATATGCTTCTGGCCATAACTTTTAATAAGTTCCTGAGTAAGAAGAATGTTGTGATAAATCTGCCTCCCTTCAATAAAAGCACTCTGATTATCTAAAACCAACTTGGGCATCAAATATTGCAATCTCTGAGTGAGAACTTTTGTGATCATTTTGTAAAGAATATTACAGCAAGCTATTGGCCTGAAGTCTTTGGCCATCATAGGATGCTCCACCTTAGGAACCAATGTGACTGAAGTAGAATTAACTTGCTTAAGGAGTTTTCCATTGATGAAAAATTCCTCAATAGCCTGAAAAATCAAATCTCCAGTAATTGGCCAGGTCTGCTTATAGAAGAAAGCATTGAACCCGTCTGGTCCAGGTGCTTTTCTATCTCCCATGGAAAAGACAGTTTGCTTCAGTTCCTCTTTTGTCAAAATTCTGCAAAGCTCCATATTCATTTCCTGTGTAACCAATGAAACATTCCCAAAAACAGAAGGATTAATAGGAGAAGTTGGAGTAGAAGTCCCAAACAAGGACTTATAGAAACTTAGGATATGATCTCTTATCTCCCCCTGCTCAGTCATTCTATCCCCTTGCTCAGACATCAATACCCAAATATTATTTGATTTCCTTCTTTGCTTGACTTGGGAGAAGAAGAAACTTGAGGTAGAATCTCCCTCAGAAACCCACTGGAGCTTTGCCCTTTGTTGAAGAAGTGAAATCTGACTTTCTCTTAACTGAATATAAGAGTCCAAGCAATCTCTAGCTTCCTCCTGAATAGAAGTGTTCCAAGGGTCCTCAACCACTTTTTGTTGCTTCATCATAAGCTCACCATGAAGACTCTCAACTTGAGAATCCAGTTGCTTATATTTATCACCATCCAACTTCTTTAATGCCTTCTTTATTTCAGCCAGATGTCTACAAACTCTATACATAGCACAACTTGTAATCTATTTGCCCCAGCAATCCTTCACCAACTGAGAAAAACCAGGATCTTTGGCCCAAAAATTTTTGAATTTAAAAGCTGCCCCAGTCTTAAAAGTTGGTTTAAAAAGTTGGACAGTAGTAATGGCATGATCAGAAATCCCTTTAGGTTGGAAATATACCACAGATTCATGGTAATTTCCATCCCAATCACTATTGATTAATGCCCTGTCAAGCTTACAAAAGGTGTGACTGTTATCCCACGTGTAGAACTGACCAATATAACGATGATCCCACAGACCACTGCTAGCACACATATCAAGCAACTCAGTTGAAGCTTGTGAACTACTACCAGATTCATGGGCTTTTTCCGAGCTGTCCATAATGACAATAAAGTCACCAAGCACCATCCAAGGTGCATTCATATTATGACTCATAGAAATAATATCTTCCCAAAGCTTTTCTCTTTCCCCAGCAATATTATGAGCATAAAAAAAGGAGCAGAAAAACTGATACTTCCCATGTCTAGTCTTAACTTTGCAGTGAATTAACTGGTCAGAATAGGAGCAACCCTGAAGATCCAAAACAGAAGCATCCCAGAAGATAAGAATTCTACAATTTTTCTCCAGCTGAATATTGCTATCATAACACATGTTCCATGTTTTCTTCCAATAGTCCTGAAACTCATCCCAAGACTTACCAATCCTAATTCTAGTTTCTAAAATTTCACCAAAGAAATATTTTTTTTATGTACAATTTTTCTCAATTCATTTCTCTTGAGGGTACTATTTAGCCCTCTCATGTTCCAAGCCATAAAATTGAGACTATCCATTTGGAACAGTAGGAACAGGTATTCCACCCCCTCTATCCTTCCTTAGCTGATATGGCATATTCACTTGAGCGGTAGTTTTCTTATTTTTCTTGTTTTTCTGTTTCTGATTTTTTCCATCACCTGTACCTTCAGTATTTCCTTCACCTGAAGTAGATGCAGTAGCATCAGAAACCATAGCAGCTGCATTGGTTGAATCTTCAGAAGACTGGGTATCCGTATCACGAGGCTGCATAGCATGGCTAGGATTAGTACTCTCACCACTAATATCAGTCCTAGCATGTGTTTGTCTCAGCAGTACATTAGGATCACTACTAGCAGATACAGAAGTACTAGTATTAGGTCCCTCCTTGCCTTGAGGTTGAACCACTAGCTCACCTAAATTTCCATGCCTTTGTGCAACTTCTAGTGAATCTCCCATATTTCCAGAGTTATTAAGATTCAAAGGAGCAGCAATATCTCCTATCTGTACTGATCCCACTTGACCTGCAGGGATACTCAGAGAGTTTGCAAGAGACAGAAGTTCACTATCATTCGCAGTATACCCATTGACATGAACTGAGTCTTCTCTATTATTCTCATTGGTGGCAGCAGCAACAACAGTAGGCTCTCTTCTCTGCCAATTAGTAGTCTCCCTCATCTGACATCTAGAAACAAGGTGTCCAAAAGAGTGACATCTATTACAGTGCATGGGCCTAAACTCATACTCCACTTTCTGCTTGACAAACTTGTTATCAGAACCTTTCATCATAATGAACTCTTTTAGAGGAACACTAGCATCTACTTCAATCATAACTCTGGCATATGACACCTTGAGTTTCTCTTTAGTTAACTTGTCCACTATGTATGGCTTACCAATCATGCTAGCCACTTTGCTCAACATACTAGTATTCCGCATTCTGATATCCAACTCAGGGAATTTTACCCAAACAGGAAGATGTTTAAGAGCAGAAGCATCAAGTTTAAGCCCTGGTTGCCATTGTCTCAGTAGCAGAGGGTTGCTACCATTAATGGTCCAAGGGCCTCCATTCAACACCCCTAACATATAATTCTCATTATCAAACCGAAACAAACAAACACCCTTATCAGTCATACTAATAGCAGGAATAGCCTTCCAATTAGCCTTAGCATAACTCATTAGGGCATTATACACAGGTTTCAATCCAACAATAGTTCCTATCAGAGTATATTTCCAGTAATCAACTCCCTCCTTTAGGTCATTATCATCAAATTCTAGAACATCAGGATTTTTTGGTTTAGAATAATGTAATTGACAGCTATTCGCAGGGTTTCTGTTACCTGCAAGCATGTGATTATAGCTCCTTTGCTGGATTTGCTATCTACCAATATCACGACCTCGAGTATCACCATTTTGTCGGTTACTCTGGTGATTTGCGTTTCTAGGTCCATTTGCCATCGAATTTGGCCTCTCATCCACTGGATTCACAGTTCTCTGCACTTCCGCCGTCAGAATTAATGGCTGATTCACCGGAATCAATGGCTGAGCTCCCGGAACCGCCTGATATTATTACTCACTATTGTGGTCTTGCAGCCTATATTCTTTCTTATTCACAGGTTCGTGGCATGGAAAGGAGATCAATGAAGGGGAAGACTAGTACCCGCAAAAAGAAGAGATAGGCGCAGACAGGAGTCGAGTCAAAGACTTAAAACAATGACGCTATCCGGGAGGCAACCGGGAATTTTTACCGCTTTCTTTACTGCTTTTCTGCATGCATTCATTCTTGAACTATTTGCTTCTCATATGTGAAGTTGTTCATGTCTGTGTCGTATATGCTTTTGCTGAGTGAGATTTTTCGAGGAAAAAAATTAGTTTCGGGATTTAAACCGCGAATTCTGACATCGGGACCCGTCTCCCCGCATTGGGGAGCACGGGGCGAACCGTCCCACTTGGGGGGCGAACCGCCCCGTGGTGGGGCGAACCGCCCCACAGTCCCAGATCTTAAAAAACGCGGATTTCAACCCCAAAACCATATTTTCTTCATTCATCATCATCCATACTCCCAAAAAACCCGAAAAGTGCGATTTTGCTTCTAAATCTTCATAACTTCTTCGTTTCTTGCCCAAATTGAGTGTTCTTTAGCTTATTTCGAAGCCTATTACATGATCTATCATCCTAACCGATCAAATTTCATCCTAATACGTTAGATTTGCAGATCTGAGTTATCATCTTTAAGAAGCCTAATTTTCGAATTTGGGGGTTTTCTAATTTGAGCTTCAATTATGCTTGTTTGATGCATGGGTATGTTGTTTATGTGATTAGACATGTTATTTACTATCAATTGCATGCTCAATTTTGCTTAAATTGTTGATTTGGGTATTTTGCTATTAGATGATATATCTTGTTATGCATTATGTCTTTATCTTTGATTTATAGCATACGGATATGTTTATTGGTGTAATGTTGGTGGATTTGACGATAGAATGCTTATTAGTTGAGAATGATGCTGTTGAATTTTTGCGCTGCTATGGTATGAATTGAAACCTTGTTATCAAGGTTATTGGTTGTCTAGTAAGAGCATGATGTGATGTATTGCATGTAGTAGTTACGTTGATATGTTGCATGATGAAGTAGCTAGGCTAGACATTGCGGTTCGAGGAGTTCGATTGATGAATTTATCACTTGTGTGTCTCGCTTTTACACTAGCATATATTTGAGTCTGTTTTGAGTCGTACGAGGTGCTAATCGCTGTTTGTAGGTACCATACTAAAGGAAGGGAGTATTTCCGTATGATTGCTGTGAAGAACCATGTCAAGGAAGGTGATCTCGCTAGATGTGCGTTCGAGCCAAGGGGTTTGGCAACAACGTCGTGGATTATCCGAGAGGAGGAGCTAGAGTACACATGGAGTAAGGACTCCTATGCCTATTCATGCACCACCGAAGGGTCAGAAACCACTATTATGTCAGCACTCCATCACGAGGACTACAGAGTTCAAGTGAATAGGAAGGCACCGGGACAGTCTTGCCACGACGGATTCGATCTTGAGTCCGAAGTTGCTCGAGGGTTGATGAAACGTTGTCAGGGTTCAATCAAATAAATTTGTAATTAGCCAAAGGCAATCCACAACTACAACGAAAACCGTAGTGTAGTAGCAGAATGACTCGAGTGTCGTTCTCTCAGGACTATAACTAGCTTTATCTATTTAACTAGAAAATATAAAACAACAGAAAGAAAGCAATAGGGGGTTTTCAAGCAGATAATGGAGGTTGGTGATAGTATGGTCCTTCTTAACATAATGGGTCGATACTCATGCATAAATTCCTCGGTCTTGCATAGAGATCTTTGAATGAATCTTGGGTCCTGTTGTAAGTATTGTGCACTACGAAGATAATATGGGTCTGACCTGTCAACAACTAACGTCCTATTGTGTTCCGTAATCATTCAACACTACGAAGATAATTAAGTCTGATTGGCCGACAAGTGTCCTAGTGTGCATAATGATCAATACAACATACGAGAATTTTGGTGTTCAACTCATCAACGAAATAAAGCTACACGGAGTATAATGCGCGATATAGCCATTAGCATGATTACCTTCCCTCGCTAAGAATTCACATACTACCACCAACGATAAATTTAGCTACTCATAATATGCATGCAATCAATAGCAATCATAGAAGAAAACATATTGAAAGAATATATAAAATAAGTAGATAAAAGTTGTAAGATACAAAGTTACCGAAGGTTGTCAATCTCCGGATGATTGTGATCCTACGCGCTCCAATCTGCTATGAAAAAGTATCCCCTAAGCTATGGAACTCCCAGGACAGGCCCCGGGAAGTTCCTACCTAAAACTATAGAGAGAGGTGAGAAAGTAGGCTTGGAAAGATATGATTTTCGGAGAGAAAACTCGCAACTATATATAAGCCCGAAAAACTTCTGGGGCGGTTCGCCCGAGAGCTGGGGCGGTTCGCCCCCCAGTATTTCGCGGAATTTCCGCATTTTTCGACGCGGATTTTGATTTCTTCACCTTTTCGGACTCGGTTTTAGACTTCTAATGGCCTTCTAACCTCCAGATTCGGCCCCTAGACTCCAAATCCTATCCGGAAACCTTCAGATACTCCAAATATGCTTCTGGAACACCAATTCCTTGTAGACTTCAATATAATTGCCCGTAAATCTCCGAATTTCAACCACAACCTGTAAAATAAAATCTAAAGGGAAACGTGACACTATTCTAATAAAATGTACTAAAATATAGCTAAATTAACATAGAGGATAGCTAAATTAGGTGAAAAAGACTCGAATGAAAGTTTAAAATACACATTCATCAAACTCCCCAAACCGAACCTTTGCTTGTCCTCAAGCAACTAAGCTAGACTCTAATACAAAAAACATTCAAGACACAAAAATGGAGTTTCATGCCAAATAAAATGAACTAAATTGCTGAATCTACCAAATAACATATGAACAAAAACCATATAAATCAAAGCATGAAAATAGGTTGAAAAATACCTCGATTGACTTATACACATCCACATAAGCACTTATGTCAAGACAAGATAGTCTCTCGTAACATTCTCAACCTGGACCTAGTCAGTGACGACGTAATGAAGCATGCTAAGATACGAATGGTTGCCCCGTGCCTATGAAACTAAGGACTTACTGTTGTTCCACCATGTTAAGACTTTTCCTCAAAAGAGGTCGAACCAGTACTGGCTCTCATCAAACGAAGGAGGGTTCCCTATAAAAGATAACACTCCCCTATTCTACCCATCTCTTAAGTAAAGTCTTAAGCTATTCACCATTTCCGGAATGGCAGGACGAGGGTGGTCTAGAACAGATGACACTTAAGACGAAAAAGATAAAAAATAGAAAAACACGATTACGAACAATACGAAAAATGGAAAAGACTCAAACTTTGCTAAACTGCTATTTGGCTTTATTTTTTGGACCCTTCTTTGCTTTTTTGGGGTCTTCTCTTTTTTTTCTTTTTTTTCTTTCCAGATTCTTCTTTTTTTTTTCTTTTTCTTTTTTTTTTTTCTTCTGGAATTTTTCTTTCTTCTTTTTTTTCGATTTTTTCTAGCCAGCATAACAAAAAGAGAAACAAAAAGACTCACACGACTTCCCCAAACCTATTCGAAAGAATAGGTTGGAGTACAAAATTTACGGAAAAGGAAAATAAACTCACGATACGAAAATGAAAAACAGAAACAAGTCTATGATGGTGTAACCCCCTCCCCAAACCTATTCGGAAGAATAGGTTATAAACAAAGGATCACACAACCTCACACTACCTCCTTCCTAGGCATTTAGCAATCTGAAAGCATGGTGAAGACTTGTTGCCTCTTAGGTACATAATTACTCGGGAAAACAACCATAAGACCCTAACATGCATCATCCTATTATAAAGGCCTTCGTGAACCGCAGTAGAGAAAACACCACTAAGTGATGTCGAGACTACCTAGCTCAACTAAGTGCAATACATAAATGTAACAAGCCAAGCGAGAAAAACCTCAAACAAATTCATAGAGATGAAGCATACGATTAATGGCATAGTTAGTTGATCTACCCAACAAAAAAGTTCAAAAAATTCGGCAATAAACTCCATATAAAACATGCAAGACTATCCTAGGAAAGCAGTAAACGTGCAAATGCAATTAAAAAGAAACAAGACTATCCTACTCAACATCACAAAGCCAAACAATACTTAACATCATGGTTCACATCCCATCCCCCTCATGAAACTTAAGCTAGTCCCTAGCAAAAGAGAATGAGTAAATAAAAAGTGATACTAGATGTTACCGAACGGTTTGGCCTCGGTCGGCTGAGTATTCAAGATTGGACTCAAGAGTACCTCCCCACGGTGGCCGCCATTCTCTTGGTCCGATGTAGCAAAGAGACCTAGGAAGCCTCAAAGATCTCACCATGGTGAATGGACTGGTTTGCTTTGCAGGCATATCCATTAAGGACTTCATCAATAGGAGGACTTTCACTTTGACTTCATCGAGGTGCTTGTTTAGTGGTGGCTCCTGTGTATCTTGCTTATCAAGCTTTCCACCTCGGAGAAGTAGATTCACCTCTTTGTACTTAAGAACCTCAGTAGTAACGGAAGGAAGTGGTTTTGGGTTGATGCGAATGTCTGGGAGTAAAGAAACATGGGAGCTGGGGTCGTCCAACTCAGTGGTCATGGGAGGCGGTTCTCCCCCCATGCTGGGCGACTCGCCCCCTACCTCCAGGGGGCGTCGCCTTCCAATCCTTTCTCGTCTTCAAGTTCTCGAACCTCTTCTACTTCAGCACAATTCAACAAGCTGAATTCTTCCGTAAGATGCTCAATTACTTCAACAACTTTTGCTATACGAAGGTCATCTTCAACTTGCTCGGCATGTGCATCTTCCTCACCGATTTCTTTGGTTTCAATATACTCCTCGGATGAGCTTCCTGCTTCACCTCGATCTACTTCCTTTGCGGTGATGTGAATTGGTATGACCTCATCGGATTGTGTTGAACCTCTGCCGTACTTACGGAGGACTTCTTCTGCCTCGTCGACCGTACATTCTCCCAGACCGCCGCTCAACTGATCCACTCTAAGTCATTCCTCTTCACGAAGTCCACCAACGAAGCACCAAATCAACTCCCCATCTTCGAAACGGTGATGGGGGCACTCACGTTTATACATCTCAAAACGTTCGTAGGCGTCACAAAACTGCTCATACTCTCCTTGCTCGAAATATTGGATCCTATCACGTAAGGCAATTGTCTCATGATAAGGCATGAACCGTGCCAAGAACTCTTCTACTACTTGGCCCCAAGTTTTCAGCGATCCAGGTTCAAACCTTGCAATCCAACGCCTCGGCTAATACCCAAGAGCAAAAGAAAATAGTTTCCTGCATAATTGGTCCTTAGTAAACCCTTCTGCTGGAATTCTTTCTATTTCCTCTTCATAGGATCGAATGAAACTCCATTGGTCCATCCCTACTCCATCTTCGTACCTCGGTAAGTACCTCACCATGGACTCTGTCACCTCATACCTCCTTAACTCGTCTTCCAGGTATATGGAAGATCCTCTCCTCACCTGCGAGAATTGGGGTGTCATACGAGCGCGCATGGACATCATACCTGTATGTCTGTAGTAAGAGTAACTCAAAACTAAACATTAGCCTCGTTAGAAATTTCGAAAAATCGAGAATAAATCTAGATATCGAATACTACTAAGGCTAGGAAAGGGAAATTAGAAACAGATTAGGAAAGCAGTATCAGAGAGAGATAAAAAGGAAAACTAAAATTAATAGAATTAGGAATCTAAAGCTGTAAATATAAACAAATTAAACAGAAAAAAGGAGTAAAGTCCCCGGCAGCGGCGCCAATTTGATGAAACGTTGTCAGGGTTCAATCAAATAAATTTGTAATTAGCCAAAGGCAATCCACAACTACAACGAAAACCGTAGTGTAGTAGCAGAATGACTCGAGTGTCTTTCTCTCAGGACTATAACTAGCTTTATCTATTTAACTAGAAAATATAAAACAGCAGAAAGAAAGCAATAGGGGGTTTTCAAGCAGATAATGGAGGTTGGTGATAGTATGGTCCTTCTTAACATAATAGGTCGATAATCATGCATAAATTCCTCGGTCTTGCATAGAGATCTTTGAATGAATCTTGGGTCCTGTTGTAAGTATTGTGCACTACGAAGATAATATGGGTCTGACCTGTCAACAACTAACGTCCTATTGTGTTCCATAATCATTCAACACTACGAAGATAATTAAGTCTGATTGGCCGACAAGTGTCCTAGTGTGCATAATGATCAATACAACATACGAGAATTTTGGTGTTCAACTCATCAACGAAATAAAGCAATGACACGGAGATAATGCGCGATATAGCCATTAGCATGATTACCTTCCCTCGCTAAGAATTCACATACTACCACAAATGATAAATTTAGCTACTCATAATGTGCATGCAATCAATAGCAATCATAGAAGAAAACATATTGAAAGAATATATAAAATAAGTAGATAAAAGTTGTAAGATACAAAGTTACCGAAGGTTGTCAATCTCCGGATGATTGTGATCCTACGCGTTCCAATCTTCTATGAAAAAGTATCCCCTAAGCTATGGAACTCCCAGGACAGGCCCCGGGAAGTTCCTACCTAAAACTATAGAGAGAGGTGAGAAAGTAGGCTTGGAAAGATATGATTTTCGGAGAGAAAACTACGCAACTATATACAGGCCCGAAAAACTTCTGGGGCGGTTCGCCCGAGAGCTGGGGCGGTTCGCCCCCCAGTATTTCGCGGAATTTCCGCGTTTTTCGACGCGGATTTAGATTTCTTCACCTTTTGGACTCGGTTTTAGACTTCTAATGGCCTTCTAACCTCCAGATTCGGCCCCTAGACTCCAAATCCTATCCGGAAACCTTCAGATACTCCAAATATGCTTCTGGAACACCAATTCCTTGTAGACTTCAATATAATTGCCCGTAAATCTCCGAATTTCAACCAAAACCTGTAAAATAAAATCTAAAGGGAAACGTGACACTATTCTAATAAAATGTACTAAAATATAGCTAAATTAACATAGAGGATAGCTAAATTAGGTGAAAAAGACTCGAATGAAAGTGTAAAATACACATTCATCAAAGGTTCCGAAGCGCTAGCTTGGTTCCAAAACGTAATGACATGGGTACCCAGCACCTTGTTGGGGTGGCCCTTGCCTGCCTCTAAAAGGAGCATAACATTGATATTCGGAGCATCAACTGTAGAGAATGTGGACAAAATTGGAGAAAAAGGTAGAAGACTTCTGAGTATCCGAGCAGCTAACTGAAACCTTCTCGTGGAGTGAACCGTCGGAGGGGGACGTCCTGATACCACTGCTCTTTCCCCTTCAACAGTTCACATCCTATTGAGGACTACAGGATGGAGAATTCCATAACAGCGGCGGTTAATCTGGAGAATTCAACCTGCCACTACAACTCTACTAGTGACGATGTGCGTGACAGTAGTGACAATGAAGACAAGAGGGACGATGATGATACAGATGGTTGAGTCGGTCCTGTCCAATATTTTGATGGAACTACTGCCACTACGACAAGTCCTGATGATCATATATGAAGCTCCCAAAAGAGGCCCAATAACTCAAGAGCAGCATACTCAGCCGACCGAGGCCAAACCATGGGGTAACATCTAGTATCACATCTTATTTACTCATTTTCTTACTACTAGGGACTAGCGTTAATTTCATGAGGGGGAATGGGATTTAAGTGACCTGATGTTGTTAGTTTGGAGCTTGGAATTGGTAGGATGAGTATAGTACCTCGCATGCTTTATTTGTCTGCATTTGCATTTGCACGTTTACTGCTTTCTTAGATTTTTAGGTTGCATTTCACTACATTCATCCTAGGATAGTCTTGCATGTTTTATATGGAGTTTATTGACGAATTTTTGAACTTTTTATTGGGTAGATCAACTAGCTATACCATTAATCGTATGCTTCATCTCTATGAATTTGTTTGAGGTTTTTCTCGCTTGGCTTGTCACATTTATGTATTGCACTTAGTTGAGCTAGGTAGTCTCGACATCACATAGTGGTGTTTTCTCTACTGCGGTTCACGAAGGCCTTTATAATAGGATGATGCATGTTAGGGTCTTATGGTTGTTTTCCCGAGTAATTATGTACCTAAGAGGCAACAAGTCTTCACCATGCTTTGAGATTGCTAAATGCCTAGGAAGGAGGTAGTGTGAGTTTGTGTGATCCTTTGTTTATAACCTATTCTTCCGAATAGGTTTGGGGAGGGGGTACACCATTATTAGACTTGTTTCTGTTTTTCATTTTTCGTATCGTGAGTTTATTTTTCCTTTTCCGTAAATTTTGTACTCCAACCTATTCTTTCAAATAGGTTTGGGGAAGTCGTGTGAGTCATTTTTGTTTCTCTTTTGTTATGCTACTGCTGGGCTAGAAAAAAATAAGAAAAAAAAGAGAAAGAAAATTCCAGAAAAAAGAGAAAAGGAAAAGAAAAAAGAATCTGGAAGGAAAAAAAAAGGAAAAAAAGAGAAGACCCCAAAAAAGCAAAGAAGGGTCCAAAAAATAAAGCCAAATAGCAGTTTAGCAAAGTTTGAGTCTTTTCCATTTTTCGTATTGTTCGTAATCGTGTTTTTCTATTTTTTATCTTTTTCGTCTTAAGTGTCATCTGTTCTAGACCACCCTCGTCCTGCCATTTAGGAAGTGGTGAATAGCTTAAGACTTTACTTAAGAGATGGGTAGAATAGGGGAGTGTCATCTTTTATAGGGAACCCTCCTTCGTTTGATGAGAGCCAGTACTGGTTCGACCTCTTTTGAGGAAAAGTCTTAACATGGTGGAACAGCAGTAAGTCCTCAGTTTCATAGGCACAGGGCAACCATTCGTATCTTACCATGCATCATTACGTCGTCACTGACTAGGTCCAGGTAGAGAATGTTACGAGAGACTATCTTGTCTTGACATAAGTGCTTATGTGGATGTGTATAAGTCAATCGAGGTATTCTTCAACCTATATTCATGCTTTGATTTATATGGTTTTTGTTCATATGTTATTTGGTAGATTCAGTAATTTAGTTCATTTTATTTGGCATGAAACTCCATTTTTGAGTCTTGCATGTTTTTTGTATTAGAGTCTAGCTTAGTTGCTTGAGGACAAGCAAAGGTTCGGTTTGGGGAGTTTGATGAATGTGTATTTTACACTTTCATTCGAGTCTTTTTCACCTAATTTAGCTATCCTCTATGTTAATTTAGCTACATTTTAGTACATTTTATTAGAATAGTGTCACGTTTCCTTTTAGATTTTATTTTACAGGTTTTGGTTGAAATTCGGAGATTTACGGGCAATTATATTAAAGTCTACAAGGAATTGGTGTTCCAGAAGCATATTTGGAGTATCTGAAGGTTTCCGGATAGGATTTGGAGTCTTGGGGCCGAATCTGGAGGTTAGAAGGCTACTAGAAGTCATAAACCGAGTCCGAAAAGGTGAAGAAATCCAAAACCGCGTCGAAAACGCGAAAATTTCGCGTTTACACTGTGGGGCAAACCGCCGCGTGCCTCGGGCGAACCGCCGCGGGCAATTTCCGGGCCTATATATAGTTGCGAGTTTTCTCTCCGAAAATCATATCTTTCCAAGCCTACTTTCTCACCTCTCTCTATAGTTTTAGGTAGGAACTTCCCGGGGCCTGTCCTGGGAGTTCCATAGCTTAGGGTATACTTTTTCATAGCAGATTGGAGCGCGTAGGATCGTAATCATCCGGAGATTGACAACCTTTGGTAACTTTGTATCTTACAACTTTTATCTACTTATTTTATATTCTTTCAATATGTTTTCTTCTATGATTGCTATTGATTGCATGCACATTATGAGTAGCTAAATTTATCGTTGGTGGTAGTATGTGAATTCTTAGCGAGGGAAGATAATCATGCTAATGGCTATATCGCGCATTATACTCCGTGTCATTGCTTTATTTCGTTGATGAGTTGAACACCAAAATTCTCGTATGTTGTATTGATCATTATGCACACTAGGACACTTGTCGGCCAATCAGACCAAATTATCTTCGTAGTGTTGAATGATTACGGAACACAATAGGACGTTAGTTGTTGACAGGTCAGACCCATATTATCTTCGTAGTGCACAATACTTACAACAGGACCCAAGATTCATTCAAAGATCTCTATGCAAGACCGAGGAATTTATGCATGATTATCGACCCATTATGTTAAGAAGGACCATACTATCACCAACCTCCATTATCTACTTGAAAACCCCTATTGCTTTCTATTTGCTGTTTTATATTCTCTTGATTAAATAGATAAAGCTAGTTATAGTCCTGAGAGAACGACACTCGAGTCATTCTACTACTACACTACGGTTTTCGTTGAAGTTGTGGATTGCCTTTGGCTATTACAAATTTATTTGACTGAATCTGACACGTTCATCAACATTCTCCACACCCGATGGAAGGAAAACCGAGCCAGTCCGCTCTCCGATCTCTCTCACTGTTGTTCTACAAGTCTACTTTCCCAAAAAGCCATGCTGAGTACGTGGTCGAGGCCCTTGCTCAACTTGCTCACGACTCCAAAACATGGGACTAGCCCACGCATATTGAGTTCGGCGTGACGATTGTGGTTTCTGCCCTGAAGTACAAGTTCAAAAAGACCTATACCCCGGCTCAGATCATGGATGTCCTCTATGATCTCCACCGCCGACATGTCGTGACTCAGAGAATGCTTAACCACACTGAACTGAAATTCAACTCCGAACTCGGCAAGTTTGAAGGAAATGATGGACAGTGGGAGAAAGCTCTGAAGGCAAGTTATTTCGTACACTAACTACAATTCTAATTTACACGTGAAATGGCTTACATACTCCAACACACTTTTCGAACGTTTTCAATGCAGTTAGATGATCGATGCAGCTGGTACTTCTTGGTTGTCGACCCTCTCGTTCATGAGCTTTCCTTGATCTTTGATGGACCTCTCGGAAAGTACGTCGAACAAGAGCTAGTTGCTGAAGACACCGAGGACTTGACGGAGGAAAGCCGAGTTAAGATCCCACCAACCTTTGAACTTGATAAGTTCCCGGTGCAACTACCTAACTCCCCCGCCCCGTTGGCTCCCGGGGGTGCTGTGCTCGAAAGCAACCCTGCATTCAATGCTCAAGGTGCCGAATGCGATCGGATTGTTGGGATGGGTGGTCCCGGCTGGAACATTGGGATATCTTCGCCTGAGTCACCTTTCAAGCTCCATTTTTCCTCACCAACTCTGAGCTCCCCGGGCTTCGAAATGGGGACTGAAGAGCAGTGGCTTGCAGCACGGAGGGCTAGTGCGGAGAAAAGTGCGGCTAAAAGAGAGATCGTGTGGGACTTTGTGACTTCCCCAGACGGATCTTCGAGTGGCAGCACTCCACCGCACAAGGCGGAGTTTGTCCCCAAGCTTATTCGTAGGGTCATCAAGGAGGAAAAATGAATATCGAGCTATATACCCAGATTAACTTCTTTCGCCACAAGAAATTTGTTCCTGTTCTAATTTGGATTAGTGTCGTTGTTGTCCTCATGGACTTTGTTGTAGCTTAATTTAAGTACTTGTCTTTATTTCCCACGTGTAACGAAGTGAGAGAAGGAAGTTAATGGGACCCCTTTATTTACCGTCTACTAATTGTCACAAAATAATCGAACAATAAGTACATTAGGAAAACATACAACTCCGCTTCAAAATCAATAAATACACCACCGCGAGTGCTAATTCAGTCAATGTTGCGAATTCCGGGTCACAAAATGTTAAAGTCTTTCACAATTACAACACGTTCGAAATGGACGGAATTTAAAAGAACTAATCCTACACAGCGCATCCATATTTTGGACCAACATTGAGAGTGTAGAACAGATCTCCTAACACTTACTCACCTGTTCAATGGCAAAACGGAACATCAACCTCCCAATGGCAGTCCAAATTACGATCATTTACGACAGAGTACCCGACGTTGTGCTCACCCGGCTACTTAGGAACATTTCTCACCGTCCACCTCCGAAATCGCAATCTGCAAGTACGTGAACTGATCAGCCGAGTTCATCCTAAGAAAGTACTTTCTTAAGGTGCCATTTTGAGCAAGCCTCAGGCCAATTGGGACTCGGTACTCAGAAGTCAGTCGTGGAAAGCTATTAAGAATTGAATTCATCTCATCCATCTCTTTGGAGAGATCTTCAGCAGCAAGTTGATTGGTACTCACAGACGTTGGAACACGGAGCGTAGTGAGGGCTTCCTTGCTCACACTAATAAATCCTTCCATCATAGCAACAAATGCGGTATCAAAGTCAGTTTTGTACCTCATTTTTCTCTTCTTGGGGACCACATTTCCTTCACAAAATTCAGGAATGCAAGTCCTTGTGGTTTTCTCCTGCAAATTTGGTGAAGGATTCTCGTTGTCCGTCACAGTCTGATCAGCGGGCTTGTTAACTTCGCCATCCAGGTCATCCGCATTCAAATCGTAACCAATGTCGAGATCATCAGAAACAGTAGCAAACCTGTCCCCTGCCAGAATCTTGTTCAGACCTTGCCCGAAAGCCTTCGACCTCTTACCGGTAGCTATGTCTGTGCCAAACATATCACACCAGTCATCAAAGTAGTTCCAAGTGAAATCCTTCAACACTCCCATCTTAGGGTAGTCCTGTCAAAAGCAAACGCACTTAATCAATAATAATGCAGCACAAAACATATAGCATGAGAAAACTTGTAAATATGCTTTTACCTTCGTTATCTTGGACCATATCTCTGGTGGACATTCAGAGAAGTTCTTCAACGTGTCACTCCATGCATTACCGCTCCGGGACTTGATCATCAAGATCTCCTTGTGCTTGTCTCTCCATTGACGCAGTTGGTTTGTGATGTGAGGACACACCATCAAACCGCAACCAGGCAGCTTCATCTGCAAGTACGTCTGTATGAAGTTGAGTCCACCTGCACGAAAACCTTGATCACTTTTGAGGCCTGACAGTTTGGCCTTCCGCATTCCTTCAATCAAGACGACCTCCTCTTCAGTAGTCCATTTCCTGTTCTTCTTCTTCGGTTCGCCTTCGGGGGCCTTTCTGGGTCCCCGGCCTTTCCTTTCCTTGGGTTGCATCACTGCAACTGGTGGATTGTCGACCGGTTGTTCTTGAGTTTTCATAACTACTGATGATGTCGTTTTTCACCAATTAATTTGTTTAAAAGCCTAAGAACACTTATCACTACACAAACTAGAGTGCAATGGCAAGTTGTCCCCGAGTGCCGTTCTCTCGGGACCTAACGTGGCTTTGCTTGAGCTTTTTGCTAGTAATTTCAGTCAACGAGTTCAAATGTTTGTAGAATCGTTTTCTTTGAACAAAGCAACGAGAAATCAGATTGTTGTAATCAAGTTTGGAAAACGGTTGGTGGTAGAAATCAAATTCATATGCATGGGTTACGAATATGCTCACAAGTTCAGTGCGTAAAACCATCGATCAAGTCTGCTAAGCAACTCGTCTAGGTAACTTTCAAGACACACATCATAAAAGACCACTATCAATACTTTAGAGGTGCTTGTCACTAACACCATTTATCTAGCATGCTGCAAATCTCTAACATACAATCCTATAGCTTTCATTGACCAAGAGTTTGTCACTATACTCTATTCGAATATATTTTATAGGCAACTAAGAATCATATGAAGGAATTTGCAGCAAGATTGAATCACAATCTGATGTAAGCATAAACATAACCCATAGCATGCATATTCAACATTCTACCACCAACACAAAAGATTTAGCTACTCATATTCATCAACATAGACATCAATTCATATGAATAATAATCAGAATACATCATATCAAACTATAAGACAAGAGAGTGATACAAGTTACCACCAAAGCTGTCACTAATCGGTGGAAATCAAAGAAAACCTCTCCGTAGATGATTACAAAGGATGAATTCCAATCAAAATCTTGAATCCCATGCTAAATTACAATGTAATCTGAGTTTTCTCTGAGTTTTGGGGCTTAGGAGCTCTCCAAAACGAAGCTATAGTTCAAAAGATATTCAAAAAATGACTGAAGATCAGATCTAAGAAGGAAAATCCGAAAACGTAACCGCTGCCAAGCGGACCGCTTGGAGAAGCCAAGCGGAGTGCTTGGCAAGCGAAGCGCTTTGGCACTCCAAGCGCTTCACTTGGCTTCTGTGCCAAAGCTACTGGAAAATGAAGCGGAGCGCTTCACTATTCCAGGCGCGCTTAGCTTGGCTCCTGGGCAGATTTTTGTCTTCAAACTCAATCTTTTTGCCCTCGCACGGCCCTCGGGTGCCTTGGACTCATCCTTCTCGATGCTTATTGATGCTCAAACACTTACGAACAAGCCACGGAGATTGGGGAACTTCAACGGGGCTATCTTTTCCATCAAAAAGGCTCGTTTTTAGCTCCAAAAATGCCGTTTTGTACTAGTGCCTGAAAATGCAGAAAACACAAAACGTGACACTATTCTACAAAACTAACCAAAAAACAAGGCTAGAAGATAGCAAAAGAAGGTAAAAAAGACAAGATGAACGCGTCAAAAATACGTTCATCAAACTCCCCAAACCAAACCTTTGCTTGTCCTCAAGCAACAAACTATCCTAAATGCAACACAAAAGGAGTCTCATGCCAAGTAAAGCGAACTAATCTATTGAATCTACCAAATGCTTATGAACAAAACCAAATGAGCATGACATGCAAGTAGGTTGAAGAATGCCTCGATTGCGAATATACACATTCTCATGTGCACTTGGTTAAACAAAGGAGTCTCTCGTAACATCTTCTACCTGGACCTGGTCAGTGACGACAAAATGATGCATGTTATCATACTACAATTGGCCCGTGCCTATGAAACCGAGGACTTACTACTGTTCACCAAGCGAGACTTTTCCTCAAGAGAGGGCGAACCAATATTGGCTCTCACCAAACGAAGGAGGGTTCCCTTAGAAAGATAACACTCCCCTATTCTACCCAGACTCTCAAGAATGAGCCTCTTTCAACCACTTCTTGAATAGCAAGACGAGGGTGGTCAAGAACAGGCCTTGGACAAAGGCGACACGAAACGAAAGATAGAATTTACAACTCGATAACTTCACAATAACAAATATTTACATGACACTTGACACTTTACTAGACTGCTTTTGGCTTGCAACGACCCTTCTTTTGCTTTTGGGTCTTATTCTTTATTTCCTTTCTTTTTTTTTATTTTCTCTTTTCTTTTCTCTTTTTTTTTCTTTTCTTTTTCTCTTTCTCTTTTTTTTTTTAAATTTATATAGGGGCAAGCAGCAGTACTAAGTGTCAAAAACACCTCCCCAAACCTATTCGAAAGAATAGGTTGGGACACAAAATAAAAAGAAAAATGAAAAAGGGAAACTTTACAACGACTCAAAGACGAAAGACAAGATCAATAAGGCAACCCCCTCCCCAAACCTATTCGATAGAATAGGTTTAATACAAGGAATCGCACACCTCACACTACCTCCTTCCTAGGCATTTGGCAATCTCTAATCGAGGTGAAGAACTTGTCGCCTCTTACGTACATAATTACACGGGTTGTAACCATAGACTCTAACATGCATCATTTTATAAGGTCATCGTGAACCGCAGCAGAAGAAACACCACTCAAGGTGATGTCGAGACTACTAAGCTTAACTAGTGCACATGCGAATGTGACAAACCAAACGAGACAAGCCTCAAACTACTTGCAAGGTGATGCAACATATGATCAATGGTCATAAACACTTAGTCTACTCAATAAAAAAGTTCAAAAGACTTGGCAATAAACTCCACACACAACAACGTGTAACAACTAATCTAGGGATGATATGCATGAAAATTTTTGAAAAAACACGACAAATCACATATGAACTTGATTAAAATCAGGCATGTACGAACCACACAAGCATATAGAACTGAAAATCCAATACCCCCTCCCCAAACCTAAACTTTTGCTCGTCCTCGAGCAAAGAAAAGTTGAATGAAAAGGAAAAAATGGATTGAAAGTACACTTCCCTGAGATAAAGGTTCGTGTCCAATCTCCTAAATATGAGTAGTACCTGAAAGGACTCAAGAAACAAGTGAAAACGGGTGCGCAAAGGTGAGAAGAATGGAAAAAAAAAAAAAAAAAGAACGAGGAAAATCTGGGTCCAGGGTCCAGGCGGACCGCTTGGCTGGATCCAAGCGGTCCGCTTGGTAAGCGGAGCGCTTGGGAGATTCCAAGCGCTCCGCTTGAATTTCCAGGAAGTTGCAAAACTTTCTGGAATTTCAAGCGGACCGCTTGGCCCTTCCAAGCGCTTCGCTTGGCTCTGTTTCCCGATTTTCAACGTTTTTTCCTATCTTAAATCACCTAAGGCACCAAGACAAAAACTAGACTAAACTAATCACAACAAAAGGCACACAGGCCACAACTACAAAAGCAAATAAAGAGTACAAGAGACTAATGAAATGAACTAAGATGCAATAGGTACCTCGACCAAGTCAACCTCCACTTCATGAGTCGACTTGAGAGGCTCTAGGTACGGCTTAACTCTCTGGCCATTAACCTTGAAGGTAGCTCCGGTTTTGTTGTCCAAGAGTTCCACAACACCATGGGGTGCTACTCGGACAATTTCAAATGGTCCGTCCCATCTAGAACGGAGTTTCCCAGGAAAAAGTCGCAACCGAGAGTTGAAGAGGAGTGCCTTTTGACCTGGGACTAAATCCTTGCGGATGATGCCTCTATCGTGATACCTCTTTGCTCGTTCCTTGTATATCTTACCACTTTCGAAGGCTTTCAATCTTAGCTCATCTAGCTCGGTGAGTTGCAAAAGTCTTTCTTCACCGGCTTTCTCCATATCAAGGTTCAATTGCTTGATAGCACAAAGTGCTCTATGCTCCAACTCCACGGGTAGATGGCAAGCTTTCCCGTACACAAGCCGGTAGGGAGTGGTACCAATCACCGTTTTGAACGAAGTCCTATATGCCCATAGTGCATCTGGCAACTTGGTGGACCAATCCTTCCTCGAGGGTTTGACCACCCGCTCCAAGATTTTCTTGATTTGCCGATTGCTCACTTCCACTTGGCCAGATGTTTGAGGATGATATGGAGTAGCAACGAAATGTGTCACCCCGTACTTCTTCATGAGATTAGCGAAGACCTTGTTCACAAAGTGAGCTCCCCCATCGTTGATAATGGAACTCGGGGTCCCAAACCTATTGAAGATCACATCACGAAGAAAGGAGAGTACAACCTTGGCATCATTAGTCCGGGTGGGAACAGCCTCTACCCATTTGGTGACATAGTCGACCGCAACCAAGATATATTCGTACCCATTACTCTTAGGGAATGGTCCCATAAAGTCTATACCCCAAACATCAAAAGGCTCAACAACTAAGTTACCTTGCTGGGGCATCTCTTGTTGCTTGCCAATGTTGCCACTCCGTTGGCATGAGTCACATTGCGCCACAAATGAGCGCGCATCTTCAAACAAGCTGGGCCAAAAGAACCCGGATTGAAGCACCTTGCGAGCGGTCTTTTGGCCACTATAATGCCCTCCACATTCTAACTCATGGCAGAATCTCAGTATCGACAATTACTCTTTCTCGGGTACACACCTCCGCAAGACTTCATCTCCTCCTTTGCGGAACAAGTACGGGTCATCCCATATGTAATGGCGACAATTCCTCACAAGTGAACGGCGTTCAGGTCCAGCGAGATGGGTTGGCATCACATTTGTGGCTAAGAAGTTAACGATATCGGCGTACCATGGTTCCAACTCTAGGCGCATCAACTTATCATCGCGCAAATCATCTGGGACGGGTGTGTCATCTTGTGGAATGTTAGGCAACCGAGACAAGTGGTCCGCCACTAGATTTTCCTTACCACTTTTATCAATTATCTCCACTTTGAACTCTTGGAGAAGAAGTACCCAACACATCAAGCGGGGCTTGGTTTCACGCTTAGCAATCAAATGCATGAGAACTGCATGGTCAGTGTGAACAAAAACTTTGTACCCAGTAATATAGGACCTGAATTTACTTAGAGCAAAAATAACCGCTAAGAATTCTTTCTCAGTGGTAGTATAATTAATCTGAGCAGCATCTAAGGTCTTACTAGCATAGTAAATCACTCTGAAATGGTTATCAACCTTTTGACCAAGAACAGCACCCATAGCATAGTCAGAAGCATCACACATAATTTCAAAAGGAATTTTCCAATCCGGAGAGACTACAATAGGGGTTGTTAAGAGTTTCTCCTTCAGTGTGTGGAAAGCGTCAAGACATTCTTGTGTGAATTCGAAGGGAACATCTTTAGCAAGCAAGTTACTCAAGCACTTAGCTATCTTAGAGAAATCTTTGATAAATCTCCTATGGAAGCCTACATGTCCAAGGAAGGATTGCAATTCACGCACACAAGTAGGTGGAGGTAACTTTTCAATGATTTCAAGTTTCCCTTTGTCTACCTCTATCCCTCTTTTAGAAATAACATGTCCTAACACAATTCCCTCTTTAACCATATAGTGACTCTTTTCCCAACTCAAGGTAAGATTACATTCAATACACCTCCTTAAGACACGATCAAGTTTATCAAGACAATCATCAAATGAACCACCGTAAACGGAAAAATCATCCATAAATACCTCAACAAATTTATTTACCATGTCGGAGAAGACGGAGAGCATGCAACATTGGAAAGTGGTCGGAGCATTGCACAATACGAAGGGCATCCTACGGTATGCGAAAGTGCCGAAAGGACATGTGAAGGTAGTCTTCTCTTGGTCCTCGGGAGCTATAGGAATCTGGTAGAAACCTGACAAACCATCCAAGAAACAATAGAACTCTTGCCCAGCTAGGCGGTTAAGCATATCATCAATAAATGGTAAAGGAAAATGATCTTTCTTTGTGGAAGAATTCAATTTCCTATAATCGATGCACATACGCCACCCCGTTGTTTTCCTAACGGGTACTAATTCCCCTTTATCATTTGCTTCGACCGTGATACCCTACTTCTTAGGGACTACATGGACGGGACTAACCCATTTGCTATCGGGAGCTGGGTAAATCATCTTAGCATCTAGGAGTTTAAGCACCTCTTGCTTCACAACTTCTTGCATAGCTGGGTTTAGCCTACGTTGTGGTTTCCTAACAGGTTTCGCATCTTCCTCTAAGGCTATTTTGTGGGTACATTGCACCGGGCTTATACCCTTGATGTCACCTATGCTCCATCCTATGGCTCCGGTGTTTCTTTTCAACACCTCCACTAACTTAGCCTCTTCCTCCTTACCAAGCTTAGAAGATATGATTACGGTTTAGACTCATTCTCTCCTAGGAAGACATATTTCAAATGTCTTGGTAATGTTTTAAGCTCAAGGGTTGGCTCACTAGGTGGAGGGGTCACTCCTTCATCTTCATCTACTTCTAGGGACTCCTCTACTTCTTCCCCTAGAGGAATTTCGGGTGCACTATCTAGGAGGGCTGTCATAGCTAACACTTCTTCGGTGACAAATCCCTCTTCAAGGTTCATAGTAAGAGCGGCTTCTAAAGGGTCGCTAACTTGATGAGCAAAATAAGTATCACAAGAGACAGATTCATAACAATCAACAAATTTAAGTTCTTCAATCATAGCTTCCTCAGAGTCAGGTTCACATACCTGTTTGTATTGCTCGATCTGAACTTTGTCTCCGAGTACCTCCATGGTGATCTTTTTCCCTCGAAGCTCCAAACATGTGTTGGTGGTAGCCATGAAGGGTCTGCCCAAAAGCACAATATGCTCCTTTCTCGAACTTGTACCCTCGTCTGCTGTTTCCATCACCACAAAGTCGGTTGGTACAATGATTCTATCCACCTTCACTAGAATATCCTCGACTATCCCCAGTGGGCGTTTCACGCTTCGATCAGCCATTTGAACGACCATGCTAGTGGGTTGGATTTTTCCCAACCCCAACGCCTTGTAGATGGAGTATGGCATTAGATTAATGCTAGCCCCCTAATCAAGCATTGCTTTTGTGGATCGGCCGTTTCCCATGGTGATACTAATTATGAAACTCCCGGGATCCTTTTGCTTCAAAGGTAACTCATGCACCGAGTTAACCATTTCAAGTTCAGCCACATCCCCTTTCTGGAAAATCTTCTTATTACTCCTCACCTCTTTGAAAAATTTCGTGTAAGCGGGAATATTTTGAATCAATTCCAGAAGGGGAACGTTCACCTCTACTTTTGATAGGATCCCATATATAGGTGAGTCTCGGATGTTCTTCTTAGCTTCCTTTATCCTTCCGGGAAAGGGAAGATGGGGTTTAGGGGGCACATAAGGATTAGGCGACTTATGGAGTCCGCCCTCCTTTTGTTGTGCACCCCCTTCCTCATCTTCCTTATCCTTCTCAGTAACAAGTTCAGGGGTTGGTGCGGCTTCTTCTACCACCTCCTTCTCCAGCTGCTCATCATCACCTGTATCACATGTATTATTAGGCAAAGATTTAGCTTTAGAAGGATACATCAAAGGATATGGTGGTCTTGATTCTTTGCCACTCCGCAAAAGTGTGTTTGCCTCTTCAAGTTCTTCCTCAATCCTGGAGCTTTCACAATGTTCTTCTTCGCTTTCCAGATCAGCCTCAAGTCCCTCAATGAACTCCTCTTGACGATTAAGATTTCTCTCATTTTTGGACAAATCAGAATTTTCCTCCCAGGTCCCAGGCGGACCGCTTGCCAAGCGCTTCGCTTGGCTCAGGCCAAGCGCTTCGCCTGGCTCCTGGAGCTTCCTTTTTTTCTCCTTCTTTCTCTGCTGGAATTTCAAGCCCTCCGCTTGACTGCTCCAAGCGCTCAGCCTGGATTTCCAGTGGATTTTCTTCATGCATATGACACTCGGAACCCCTTTCTTCACTCATTTTCTATTCTAGTAACTCGAGCATGACCTCAAATTCTCCTAGAACTTCATACACACACTCCATTCTAGTATCAAAATCCTCTTGGTATTTACCCGCTACTTCGTGCACATTTCCCCAAACCTTCATTAGAGTGGATAACACCTCCTCTTCCTCTTCGGTGAAGCACTCCTCTTCACCTTGAGCTTGCGAGTCTTCAGCCTCAAAGACGTAATATGGAATATTTTCGCCCGAGCATGTCTTCACTTTATAATCGAAGTTGTCATCATAAGAACTAATGGCAATAGGCTTGGGTGCTCGATACATCTCCGAGTAGTCAACCGGTGGCACAGGAGTACGGTTATGTGTCGCAACGAGCAATCTCCTAAAAACCTCTTTGATTTGGATACGGTACAATTCTCCATACCGTCACATGCACCATCTATCACGAACTGCAAGTCTTCATCCAATCCCCGATAAAAACAAGTAATCAGTTCATTTTCGCTCAACCGATGATGTGGGCATTCGCTCTCGTAGAGCTCAAATCTCTCTAGAGCATCGCAGAACCTTTCTCCCTTCCGCTGAGTGAATTCAATTATCCGCTTCTTGAGCTCTTCATTTTCCCTAGGCGAAAGGAACCGATCAAGAAAGGCGTCTACCACGTCTTGCCAACTCCTCAGTGATCCCCCAGGCAAAGATCTCAACCATTCCTTGGGTTTTCCAGTAAGAGCACATGGAAACAACCGACGCAAGAGCTGATCATCATTCAATTCACGTGGTGGTAACAACCCAACATTACGCCGGTATTCTACCACGAATCGTAATGCATTCTCGCAAGGCGAATCTCGGAAGGTAGCTATGCTATAGAGAATTTCATCAGTGACCTCATATAACCTAGCCTCTGGTTCAAGATAAATCGTCGGCTCTTTCCTTATCGCCTCATACCGGACATTGAAAGCTTCGTTCAAGCAAACTTCTTCCATACCTGTCCAACAACAAAGCCTTCAACTAACTGTAAGTTTCTGTTAGTTACGCAAAACTTTCACACAATTCAATCAAGAAAGAAATAAGGGGTGGGAAAGAGATGTTGGCTGAAAAAACCAAAACAAAAACACCAACCAAAGGAGTTAAGTCCCCGGCAACGGCGCCAAATTGATGATGTCAGTTTTTCACCAATTAAATTTGTTTAAAAGCCTAAGAACACTTATCACTACACAAACTAGAGTGCAATGGCAAGTTGTCCCCGAGTGTCGTTCTCTCGGGACCTAACGTGGCTTTGCTTGAGGTTTTTGCTAGTAATTTCAGTCAACGAGTTCAAATGTTTGTAGAATCGTTTTCTTTGAACAAAGCAACGAGAAATCAGATTGTTGTAATCAAGTTTGGAAAACGGTTGGTGGTAGAAATCAAATTCATATGCATGGGTTACGAATATGCTCACAAGTTCAGTGCGTAAAACCTTCGATCAAGTCTGCTAAGCAACTCGTCTAGGTAACTTTCAAGACACACATCATAAAAGACCACTATCAATACTTTAGAGGTGCTTGTCACTAACACCATTTATCTAGCATGCTGCAAATCTCTAACATACAATCCTATAGCTTTCATTGACCAAGAGTTTGTCACTATACTCTATTCGAATATATTTTACAGGCAACTAAGAATCATATGAAGGAATTTGCAGCAAGATTGAATCACAATCTCATGTAAGCATAAACATAACCCATAGCATGCATATTCAACATTCTACCACCAACACCAAAGATTTAGCTACTCATATTCATCAACATAGACATCAATTCATATGAATAATAATCAGAATACATCATATCAAACTACAAGACAAGAGAGTGATACAAGTTACCACCAAAGCTGTCACTAATCGGTGGAAATCAAAGAAAACCTCTCCGTAGATGATTACAAAGGATGATTCCAATCAAAATCTTGAATCCCAAGCTAAATTACAATGTAGTCTGAGTTTTTCTCTGAGTTTTGGGGCTTAGGAGCTCTCCAAAACGAAGCTACAGTTCAAAAGATATTCAAAAAATGACTGAAGATCATATCTAAGAAGGAAAATCCGAAAACGTAACCGCTGCCAAGCGGACCGCTTGGAGAAGCCAAGCGGAGCGCTTGGCAAGCGAAGCGCTTTGGCACTCCAAGCGCTTCGCTTGGCTTCTGTGCCAAAGCTCCTGGAAAATGAAGCGGAGCGCTTCACTATTCCAGGCGCTTAGCTTGGCTCCTGGGCAGATTTTTGTCTTCAAACTCAATCTTTTTGCCCTCGCACGGCCCTCGGGTGCCTCGGACTCATCCTTCTCGATGCTTATTGATGCTCAAACACTTACGAACAAGCCACGGAGATTGGGAAACTTCAACGGGGCTATCTTTTCCATCAAAAAGGCTCGTTTTTAGCTCCAAAAACGTAGTTTCGTACCTAAGTACCTGAAAATGCAGAAAACACAAAACGTGACACTATTCTACAAAACTAACCAAAAAACAAGGCTAAAAGATAGCAAAAGAAGGTAAAAAAGACAAGATGAACGCGTAAAAAATACGTTCATCAACTACTTCAAACTACTGGCTAGGGGTATCCAGAAATGGAGTCGGGGCTTCTGGAGTGTTGCCAAAGTTGAGGTCGTATTCACTTGAGTCCATCTACAGAAGAATTACATTCCGGTCAGATTTCAAATGAGTACTAGGAAAATGCAACTAAGTTCATGGGATATAATTCAAACACGAGTTCAGATCATGACATATAATCCAATCACATAAATATAGAAATTCCATATTAACTAATCATATCCATAGAAACGCCTTGATCAGGTTATATGTTATTCGATACATAGACAGATACCAAATATTACTAAAGAATATAAAACACCCAATAAATTGCCATCAACACAAGCGGGGAAAGTACTAGGATAGACAGAATAGGTCCTATTAGTGCAACAATCAAATATAAACCAATTCATTACGTAGATCGCTTCGTCTAGAAACTCATTCATTCCCTAGATGCCTCAACGCATATCTCTTCTTCCATCCAAAGTACATCCTCTCAGCCCAAGTTCGGCGAAATTGCTTCCACTCAGGACACTTCCTTAGGACATCAATGGGATCTGGATCAGGGATCGCTCTAGTGGCGGCATAGTGATCTGGATCTACGTCCACCTCCTCAAACCCCCCATCAGGGAGCTCATCAGTCTTCTCCTTGCAAAGCCACTCATCACCGCTCTTCCGAATCCTTAGAAAGTTGTGTATGAGGCAGCAAGCTAGTATGATATCGTTCTGGGTATCCAAAGGGTAGTGAGAGTTGGATCGAAGGATCCCGAATCTCTTCTTCAGAAGGCCCCAAGCCCTCTCAATCACATTCCTAGCTTGTGAGTGCTTCAGATTGAAGTACTCCTTCGGTGTTTTAGGACGCATATTCGTATCCTCCCACTCCTTGAGGTGATACCTTTTCTTCCGGAATGGGGGTAGAAAACCGGGAGCATTCATGTAGCCGGCATCAACAAGGTAGTAGTAACCTGCTCATTATATGAAATCAAGATAACTATCGAACATGTCGTATAAAGAACAGATTGCAATAAACGGAACACCGTTGGAATGTGATCTTAACGGGCAGATTTCTACCTCTAGGAACAGAGAATGCCCCGTGGATCCTGTTCATAGCATCACGAAGCACTCGACTGTCGGCAACAGATCCTTCCCACCCCGTTAATACATATATGAACTTCATTTCCTTGTCACATACCCCGAGCACGTTGACTGACAAAAATCCCTTCCGGTTACGATATAGAGCATGGACTCCACTCGGACATTGAACCTTTATGTATGATCCATCAAGTGCCCCAAGGCATTGCTGCATAACACTGCAAAGGAATAGTGTTAGTGAATGCATGAATTATTACTTGTCGAACTTACCATTTCATATATGATCTTTTAATACAATCAGCGTATTACCTGGAAATGGCACCAAGGCTCTTCCTCGCAATCGTGAGGGATTGGGATAGGTTCAGCAAGCAAGATTGTATGTAGTTTCAGCACACACTGCAATACCTCGTTGAAATATGTGCTAACAGTATGTGCCGACCGTCTCCAAGCAAACATGGCAACACGGTGTTTCGTGTGGTGACCCAAAATGGCTAGGGACGTCGCAACCTTCTCCTCTAGACTCACCCAGCGGCTACCCCGAAGCCCCCCACTATCTCTAAGCATGAAACAGAACTGCTGAAAACATTCTCTATCCATACGGAAGGAGTTCTTTGTATCAACATCGTTCATCATTGTTAACCTCGACATGTACTCCCTCTGTCCATCTATCTTACTGAGGATTCTATAGCGCCTTCCCCTCTTTCGCTTACGAGGCAAGTAAGGCCTCACATGACTAGTGTAGTACCAAAACAACGCAAGCATCATCCCTAAATTGATCAACACATACGAGCGTAGTATCCAAATTCTTTGTTCATCGTTAACCATTGCTCAAACTGTAACTACATTAGCATTACACGACATATCTTAGAAGCACATGATAGGCAAGCACAGCAATATGAGAAGAAACACAACAACAGCAGACAGAACCTCATTTTATGCAAGCACAGCAATATCATCAAACAAACAGCGAGAAAAACCCCAAAAAAAAGTTACGAACTTGTAAACACATCTCTGGATTGTATCAACGATTAACACATATGCTCGTACATGCTAGCATATGACCACAACGTATAACAAATCTAGACAAAAAATCGAACCAAGCAAAATAGAATCTACCAGTAATGCCATAAATGCTTCAGGGGGAATCTAGAATAAATGCTTCTCCTAACTCTAGGGACAAAGATTTTGCTAATAAATGCAAAACAGTCACATTCTTCACTCAATAAATGCAGCAGTACAGCTATATTAACTCCCAAAATCTGCTAACTCTTTCCCCTCAATTTCGAGCTGAAAATTGCACTAACCTCTGCCCAATTCTGCTCCAACGCGAGTCCTACATCATGAAGATATAACTACATCAGATCTGAGATCAACATAAAGAAAGAAACAAGCATCCCAAGGAGCGAAACAGAGGAGAAGAAACTTACCTTCGGCTGCTGCTGCTGTAGATGGAAACAAACTCACAGATCTGGACCCAAATTTCTACTTATACGTTTAGGGTAGTGGCATAAGTTGTAATTAGATGTGTTGCAGGAGGCCAGCACCGTATTTCCAGGTGGCTTCCAAAACACATTCAACCTGCAAAATGAAAAACGGTGCCCCCCCCCCCCCGTTTTGAAACCCTTCGTCGGATGTGAAACCGTGGGTTTCAAAACCCATTTGCATAGCGCCCGAGGCTGCCCGGAATGAAAACACATACATGCCATTTCGTACCAAGCAAGCGGAAATAGCTCGGTCAACGCAAGTTTACAGGCTACAGTAGCCAACCATTCAGAGCCTAAGTTTTTAAACTTAGGAAAATTACCAAAACTTTCATGTACCTGCTGAACAAGAGTTGTAGATTCTGGTGCAGTAGTTTCAGCAACCTTCTGACTTGTATCTTGAGAAGTCTTTAAAGAAATAATTGTATTAGCTAAAGATAAAGTTTCAGATAGTGAAGTTTTTCTTATATCTGAGTTAACTACCTGCTGAAGAATGGAAGGTGGTGACTTAGTCCTTTCAGCATTGAAAGCTTCTTCAATATCTGGGACTTGTTCTTCAGCAGACTTCTTCTCTTGCTCTATTTGAGAAGGCTGTGCAGATTCAGCAATCTCCCTTGTCTCTGAATTGACAAGTTGAGCAGAAACATCTAGACCTCTAAGTTCACTACTAGTCATGAATAGGTCCACTGACTTATTGGAGTTGTTGATGAACGTGTATTTTACACTTTCATTCGAGTCTTTTTTTCACCAATTTAGCTATCCTCTATGTTAATTTAGCTATATTTTAGTGCATTTTATTAGAATAGTGTCACGTTTCCCTTTAGTTTACATTTAACAGGTTTTAGGTGAAAAACGTGGTTTTCCGGGCAATTATATTGAAGAGAATGAAGAATCGGTGTTCCGAGGACATTTTTGGAGTATCTAGAAGATTCTGGATAGGATTTGAAGTCTAGAGGTCGAGTCTGAAGGCTAAAAGGTCACTAGAAGGCAAAAACCGAGTCCGAAAAGCAAAAGAAATCCAAAAACGCGTCGAAAACGCGTCCTTGGCCGGATGGAACTCCCGGGCGATTCGCCCGGGACGTGGGGCGGTGCGCCCCACACCAGGCGATTCGCCCGGGACGTGGGGCGGTGCGCCCCACACCAGGCGATTCGCCCGGTGTGTGGGGCGACTCGCCCCTCACGTTCCGAACCCCTATATATAGTTGCTCAGTTTTCTCCGTTTTTCATACTTTCTCAGACCTTTTTTCATACCTTTCTCATTAGTTTTAGGTAGGAATTCTCCAGAGCCTGTTCTGGGAATTCTTAGTATAGGAGACACTTTTTCTTATCGATTTGGAGCTTGTGAGATCGCGATTCTTCGAAGATTGATAACCTTCGGTAACATTGTATCTTGCAATTATTTTTCTATTTATATTTATATCTTTCAACATGTTTTCATTCAATCTTGCTATGATTTTTGTTGATTGCATGACATCTATGAGTAGCTAAATCTATCGTTGGTGATAGTATGTGATTTCTTAGCGAAGGGTTAGTAATTATGCTGATGGCAGGTAAAGCGAATCAGACTTTGAGTTATTGCTTTATTTCTTTGATCTATCTAAGCCCTCTATCTTCGTAGTGTTGAATAAAACGGAACACATTGGACAATTCACGATCAAAGATCTCTATGTAAAACGATCGGGTACTTCATGCATGATTATTAACCCACTATGCTTTGAATGATCATACTATCACTAACTTCCATTATCTTGATAAGAAAAACCTGTGCTAAGTCGTCTGTTGATTTTATATTTTAAGTTAGATTAGATAAAGCTAGTTATAGTCCTTTGAGATCGACACTCGAGGTTATTTTACTGCTGCACTACGGTTTTCGTTGTAGTTGTGAATTGCCTTTGGCTTAAAAACAAATTTATTTGATTAATTAGAATCTGAAAAATTCCAGGTTCATCAAATTGGCGCCATTGCCGGCGACTATACTCCTTTTTTCTGTTTAGCTTTTATATATTTTCAGCATTCAATTCATAGTTTTAGTAGTTTTTATTTTTCTATTTGATCTCTCTGATACTCCTTTCTAGCTTGTTACAGATAGTGTATGCGAAGTACACGATCTAGGGGAACACCGCTTGCTGAATCAATCGCTGAAATCGACAGAGTCTACCACCAAAGAAGGCGACAACTTCAACGATGTGAATTAGAGGAAATAGAGGATACCGATTTCTCTGAATCTCTACACAGTCTTTTTAAGGAAATCGTCGGAATGGCAGAAGCTAGACCACTGAAAACATGGGTACAACCCTCCAAGGATCGTATGAGGGGACCGGCGATTGTTCTTTCGTCTGCAACTCGAGATCTGGAAATCAAAAACCACGCGTTCCAACAACTTCCGAGGTTCTATGGCTTAGCAAGGGAAGATGTGATGGGGTACTTGCACGATATCGATGATTTGAGGATGAGGGTTTTTGCTATGGGGCTTGGCGACAGAGCCAAGTCATGGTTGAGTTCTCTACCGGCAGGCTCACTGGACACTTGGGAGAAGTTTTTTCAGCATTCATGGAGAAATACTTCCCTCACACCTTGACTACCGCGCTTAAAGCGCAAATCACTGGGTTCAAACAAGACTATGATGAGACCATCTACACCGCGTTTGAGAGGTTCCAAGACCTCATGAACAAGTGCCCTCTCCATGGTTTTGAGCTTTCGGATCTTGTCCAACACTTCTACAATGGACTGACCTTTGAGAACCAACAAGTGGTGGATTTCCAATGTCGTGGAAATATTTGGGAGGAAACCGCGGAAGCCGTCTGGGCGGTTTTCGAAAGACTTGCTAAGGGTTCGCAATTCAAGGATCCAAGAGCAATGGTTAGGAGACGTGGACCTGAAGCTCCACCTACTCAGGAGCCCCCTATGTATGGGGGGAATGGGGATCGATTCGAGTGCTTTACCAACGAGTTGAAACAAGTCCTCAAGAGCTCCGCAGAAACAGCTATGTCAAACGAGGTTTGCCGAATATGCAAGAACTATGGGCATGGAGCTCATATGTGTAGATCGGAGCTTGTTTATGATGATGGCAATTGGGTTCAAGGAGGCGAAGAGGAGGCCTTTGCTACGAAATTTGGTACTCAAGAAGCTAGCTACGGACAAGATGGTAGGAATCCTCGAGGTGGATTTTGGAGAAGAGGGTTCCGAAACAATCAAGGATATGCACCGGCTAGCCAAACTTATGGCCCTAACCAAGACCGTAGTAGGCTTAACTATGGTAACGATCACTGCGAAAATCCCGCTCCCAAAGAGTAACCGAAGTTGAAGACAGCTCTACTCATGGAAAACTTGCAAAAACTGATTGATCACACCCAAGGTTTTCTTAAGCGTTATGAGGAAGATTCTGAGAAGACTAGGGCGAGGCTTGATCGTTTGGAAGAGAGCACTAGGCTTGCCCATCAAAAGATGCAAGAGTTGATTGACCGTGGAGCAAGTAGGGAGTAAGGAAAGTTGTCTAGCAACACTGAGAAGTCGATGTCCATTACCTTGGTGGGTGATCTTCCTGTTGAAATCACCATCAAGAAGGTTGCTAAGTGTGAGCGTTGCAAGGATGAAGAACCCCCACTAGCCAAGGAAGAAGAGAAGGACCTTGGTTCTGATGAGAGTGAAGAGGAGCAAGAGGATCCCGAGCCAATCCCTCAAAGTTTCGATGTTAAGGTCGGGATTGGTGAACTTGAAGATGTTCGTGCTACACTAGATACGGGATCTTACTCTAATGTGCTCCCAATGAATGTTTTTGACAAGAGTAGCCTTGGAAAACTATCTGAGCATAAGGCTATTATGCAATTGGCGGATGGATCCTTTATGAGACGCGAAGGCGTTGTGAAGAACGTATTGGTTAAGATTGGTGAAGCATCCGTGTACACCAACTTTGTAGTTATGCCGGCATCTACACCTGGGATGGGGATGTCGTTCTCTTGGGGCGAACGTTCTTGACCAAACTACGCTCCGTGATAGACATCTACCGAAGAACTTGCACCATTGAGGTGGATGGCAAGCAACATGTGTTGCGAGCCATATTCACTTCAATGCTTCTCACACAATTAACTACTTTGGTCTTGGTGTCTATGTTCATTCTAATTCACAGGTTCGTGGCATGAGGAGGAGATCCATGAAGGGGAAGTCTAGTACCCTCAAGAAGAAGAGCTAGGAGCAAGAAGAAGTCGAGTCAAAGACTATAAACAATGGCGCTATCCGGGAGGCAACCCGGAGTTTTTTATCGCTTTTTTACCGCTTTTTTGCATGCATTCATACATTGAACAATTTGCTTTTCTTATGTGAATTTGTTCGTCTCTGTGTCGTTTGTGATTATGTTTATGTTTGAGTGAACTTTTTCGAGTGTTTTTTATGAGTAGAATGGTTTACGGGGATAAAAAACTGAGTTTTCGAAAAAATTTCGTCTCCCCACCTCTGGAGGTGGGGGGCGAATCGCCCCCCATGGCCAGAGAGCTTCGCGCTCTCTGGACGTGGGGGGCGATTCACCCCACATGTTGGGCGATTCGCCCCACACGGGGTGTAACACTCCGTCTTTTTTTTATTATTTATTTATTATTTAATTATTTAATTATTTAATTTAATTAATTAATTAATTATCAGAGTAATTTATTTTATTCGATAATTATTTAATTTTACTTCTCGCGTGAGAGTTTTACTTAATTCGCGTAAAACTAGTTCGTTTCGTTACGTTTGGACCGAGCTAGAAAGATTGGACATTTCTGACTCCTTTTGGCCCATTCTAGTGGCCCGGTCAACTTGGCCCTTGACCGGCACATCAGCCTATTAACCCTAACCCTAACCGTTACCCCATCTTCTTTCCTCATTCTTCACTTGCCGTCAAAACAAAAAGAAAGGGAGAGAAAGAAAGAGAGAAGAGAAGAGAGAAAAAGAGAAAGAAGAAATCTCAGCTGCTGCCGCCGCCGTTCATCGCCGCCGTCAGCTCCGGTCCGTTCGCGCCGTCGTTCCGCTCTTCCGTTCTGCTCCGTCCGCTGATCCGATCCGTCCCAGATCCGATTGGGCTCCACCGCCGTTCGATCTGTCCGATCGGATACCAACCGCGCCGCTCGTTCTTCTTCGATCCCGATCCGCCGCGCCGTTTCACGCGCCGCCTGTTTCCGATCCGCTCCCGCGCCGTCCAAAGCTCCGTCCCCGTCTCGTTTTTCAGTAAGCATCGCGCCCCTTTTTTCGTTTTGATTGGTGGTTTCCGATTCTCGTTGTGACTCGCTCCGTGTTTGACAGTCGCGCTCCGATTTCGTTCGCCGCCAACCTTGCTCTGTCGATCCGCTCCGATCTCGGTCTCGATTCCAGTAAGCTTGCGCGGCTTGGGTTCGTTTTTGTTGCTGAAATTAAATCTCGTTTAATTCCTTTCTATTTTTGGTTTCGCAGCTCACTTGATTCCTTTTCCGTTCGAAGGTAATCTCGATTCCCTTTCTGTTTCTTTTCGAGTTACTGTTCGTATTCTATTTTGGACGTTTTTTCCCCTGGACCGTTTTGCCCTTGTACATTCTGGCCTTTTTGTTTTGATTCGAACCTTGAACTCGAACTCGGACCTAGGATAGTTGTGATTGTTGTTGGACTATTGTTTTGTTGTTGACCTCGTATGTTGACCGTATTGGATTTGTTTGACTTCGAAAAACTGATTGGACTTTGGTGGTATTAATCTGAACCTTGTGGACTGTTTTGGGAAGTTTGAAAACCTAAAGGACCTTTTTGCAATTAAGCTTTGACCGTAGTTGACTGACGGAGGACTGTTTTGTAAACCTTTTTATTCTGTGGGGACTGATATGTATGTTTGGGAACCTGCTGGACTTGTTTGTACTTTCTGATTTCAAAAAGGATCTTTTTGCAATTTACCATTGAGGGTATTTTAGTAATTTCCGGAGACTGAAAACTGAAAGAGTATTTTCTGAAAACGTTTCAACTTAGTTTTTGCTTTGGTACTTTAGTAGTGACTTGACTTGCTAGCCTAGTTGGTTAGGTTCTTGCTTGACTAACTTAGAGGTCCCGAGTTCGAACCTCGTCTTTACCACTTCTTTACCAACCTTTTTCTTTCCGTTCGTTCGACTTCTAAAGTGTAATTAGTTACTTTCTCTTTAGGTTCTCCGTCGTTCGATAACTCTTAAGCTCACTGCTCGTTGGAGACTTTTACTTGCAAGTTGAGGTGAGTGTTCACCCCTAAACTTATCGATTTGCGAAAAACTGGAAGGCTATGTGACTATCTGTATCTATTACTATATATACTGTTTTACTGTATGCTTCCGCGTAAAAGTAACTAAGTCCTAAGTATGACTATTTACTTTCTTTGTTTATTGCTACTCTGTTCTGGATTAACTTTTCTCCAGGAACACTTCTCTGTGTTTGATTGTTCGTATCTATTTGTTCCGTATCTGGTCTGTCTGTTTCTGTGTGACCGGTCGATTAGGTCATAATTAGGTAGGCTTGGGTAGTATAGGACTATCGGGTTTGCTTGATTATTGCCTAGTCTAATCCCTTTTAGGCGCGAGGCAGAAGTCGCTGAGGTCTATTAGGGTCGTAGGTTCTGTTTCCCCAAAGTACACGGGGGTTTCTGTTTCTGTCCGGAGTTGTGCACCCTCTGGAGGGAGCTATAAGGGCAATCTGGGAGTAGGAGTAACAAGGCGGGCTGCACCAACGGTCTTCAACTTATATGTTCTGTTTTTCTGATATGTGATCTGTTCTGTTTGTTTTTTTGAAAAGGATTTTGATTTCAAAAAAACTGTTTACTTTCTGTTTGTTAACTTAGAACCTCACTGAGATCCTTTATCTCACACTCTCTTTGTTTTCAAAATTCCTTCCTTCCAGATACTACTGAGGATGCACGCGAGTAGGATGCCAGCGACTGAGAGAAGGGTCTGGGGTGTCTTTGGGAATTTATTTCAAAATAAGAAGATGAAACTTTTCACTGTCTTCAATAGTTGTTATTCATTTGATTTCTAAGTTACCGTTGGATATTTACTTGATTCTGTTAGCGCTGTGCGCGTCAAATATTATTATGGCATTTATTGCCGACCGTTATTCTTAAAATTATTTCGGATTTTCTCTTTTCAAGAAATTATTTTGTTTTAAAAACCGATACCGTTACAGTTTGTACCAGAGCTTGAGTTCAAACTCGAGCTTGCTAGGATAGGATCTTTTGACCTTTGGGGTGTGTGTGAGGGTCCGAGTCGCTGGTTAGGTCTTGCATTTCCTTTTACTTTTCTGATCCGAGTCTTACATACTAACCTTAAACTGTTTCTTCATCTTCTCTGTTCTAATTCTGACGACTTTCTGATCCATTTCGGAAACTGTTGACCTTCCGTGGTTGTTTTTGATTTTGACGTAGTTATTAACTAGATAAATAAGCATGTGCTTACAGATAGGTATGAGTACCGAAAAGAAAGTCATCCGTTACCGCGTAGTCGAAGGGGAGTTTAACCCTTATACCTCCGTTCCCGTCATTGGCATTTACCCTGGAAGCGTGATGAACAGGGTCGTTCGTGAACGAGACCACTACTGGCTGGAAAACATGAAGCTTCAAGACGAAATGGCAACGAAGGATGTTGAAATCCGATTCCTTAAGATGGCTTTACGCGCCTCAAAGGAGCACTCTGGCTTTGTCTCATTAACCACATCCAACCTAGGCACCAAGATTCGTAAGAGGAAGGCTCGGAGGACGTTCCCCGAGGGTTGCGGACCATCACATAGAGTTGAGGATGAGGAAGAACCCGAAGAAGAACCCGAGGAGGACCGCTCTGAGGAAGAAGGAGAAGATGCACACGTGCCCAAACGACATTTCGAAGACGATATCGAGGACGTTTATTAGGATAGATGCCTTTTCGAGCTCGTACCGAATTTCCTTTTTGCCAAGCGAGTTTTTTTAGTTCAGCTCGACTGAGACTGTTTATGGTTTTCCGTTACTTGACTCTGTGGTTTTCTGTTTTCTCGCTAAGACGAGTAGAGACCGGTTTTCCTTTGAATAATTGCATGCTTGGTTTATTTGAGACTGCGTTGATTTCTCATTTTTGCGTTTTGTTTTTAAAGTTCAAGGCATGTTTTCTTCACTGCTCAGTTTGATACCTGTTGTAGAAGATTAAGTACTGGCCTTAGTTCTTTTTTCCGTTCTTTTCTAAGTTAGAAATTCGAGGTTGTTAAATCAACTGCTAAGTAGTGCCCCTTTTGTTAGAATGAATCGCAGAAACACTCGTGGTGCCAGCAGCAATGGAAGTGGAGATGATCAACATGCTGAAAATGGAGACCAAGTGGACCGTATCATCGCTGCTTTGGGAAATTTCAGCGAAACCATTCGCCACGCTAGAGCACCACCTGTTCAGCCAGCTCCTCCGCCACCACCACCGATTCAGACCATCGATCAAGCTGCGGAGCATTTCACTCGTTTCCATCCTGAAAGGTTCGAGGGAACGCCTGATGCCCGTAAGGCTGAGCTCTGGATAGAGAGTATGGAGAACTTATTCTCGATCCTGCACTATCCGGACGAGAGGAAAATTGAGCTTGCTGCTTTCCAGTTCGTGGGAGCCGCCAGGAACTGGTGGAGGACCGTGAATGCAAGATGGAGGCAAGAGGGAGTTGCTCACACCTGGGAGAACTTCACCAAGGATTTCATGGACAAGTATGTACCTCGCCTGGTCCGCGAGAACAGGATAGATGAATTCCAGGCTTTGGTGCAAGGGAAGATGGATGTTGCCGACTACGACTCAGAATTTACCCGACTACTGAAGTATGTGCCACATTTCCAGGACGATGAACGAGAGAAGGTGCGCCACTTTGTGAAGGGTCTGAACTCTGAGATCCGGTACAGTTTGTTTGGGACCAACATACCTACCTACCTCAAGGATGTCGAACTCGCCTCCGAGGTAGAAAGTGGTCTCAAAGAGATCAAGATGGCTGATAAGCCGTACTATAGCAAGAGGAGCTACTCTAGTTCTTCTAGGAGCCATGGAGGAGGAAGCCAATCTGGATACAAGAGGGAGTGTCGAGGTGGGTATCAATCTGGATATCAAGCACCACCGGCGAAGTATCCCCATAATCAGCAGGACAACCGTTCCCGCAACACCACTGGAGGGTCTAGGCAGTCATCCCAGGCAAGGAAGAACTGCAACTACTGTGGAGGAGTCAACCACGATGAGAACAACTGCTGGAAGAGACAAGGCTTGTGTTTGGCTTGTGTTTGGCTTGTGGGAGCAAGGATCACAAGATCAGCCATTGTCCGAACCGTCATGCCATTGTCAAAGGGGGAAGACCGGGAGGCTATGCTCCGAGAAATGACGTAAAGGGTACTATGGCTAAGCCCCTAGTTTACAGCATAGGTGGTCATGAAGTTCCTGACGCCGCGAATGTGGTTGAAGGTACGCTACTGATCGCTCAAACTTCTTCTAAAGCTTTATTTGATCATGGTGCTACGCATTCATTTATTGCTGAAGTATTTGCTGAGTCAATCGTTTTACCGTACAAAGTTTTACCCCACGCTTTAGAAGTTTGTACGCCTTTGGGAGCTAGTTTAATCACTAAGAAGTTCATCAAGCGTTGCGAGATTTCCATCCTAGGAAGAACTTTCCCTGCTGACCTTATCTTTCTACCTCTTTCAACCTACGATGTTATTTTGGGTATGGATTGGCTGTCCGAGCACTACGCACAACTGGATTGTCGAACCAAGGCTATATCCCTGGGAAAACCTGTAGAGGAGAAAGTCGTGTGGAAAGGAGATAAGAGAAAGGATGAGAAGTTTCTGCTGTCTGCTATGGAAGCTAGAAGGCTGTACGTGAAGGGTGCTACCTGCTTTTTGGCGTATCTGATCAATAAACCTGAAGATCAACAAAAAATCGAGGAAGTTAGGGTGGTTAAGGAATTCAAGGGTGTTTTCCCTGAGAAGCTGGATTCCGTACCCCCTGAACAAGAAGTGGAGTTTAGTATTGATCTGGTACCTGGCACCGCACCCATTTCGATGTCACCGTATAGGATGGCACCTGCTGAGCTTAAGGAGCTTAAGACTCAACTGCAAGATCTGGTGGATAACGGTTTTGTGAGACCTAGTTCTTCGCCTTGGGGATCACCGGTTCTGTTCGTAAAGAAGAAGGATGGTAGTATGAGGATGTGCATCGACTATCGAGGCCTGAACCAAGTCACTATCAAGAACAAGTACCCCCTACCCCGTATTGAGGAACTCTTTGATCAATTGGAAGGTTCAAAAAGGTTTACTCGAAGCTTGATCTGCGACAAGGCTATTATCAAGTTAGGGTAAGGCAAGAAGACATACCTAAGACTGCTCTGAACTCGAGGTATGGTCATTATGAGTTTGTGGTGATGTCGTTTGGCCTTACGAATGCCCCAGCTGTATTCATGGATTTGATGCACCGAGTTTTTCAACCGTATTTGGATCAGTTTGTTGTGGTTTTCATCGATGACATTCTCGTTTACTCGAAATCCGAAGAGGATCATGAGAAACATCTCCGAATTGTCTTGGAAACTCTTCAGAACAACAAGTTGTATGCCAAATTCAGCAAGTGTGAGTTTTGGCTAGATAAAGTAGCCTTTTTGGGCACATTATCTCTGGAGAAGGTTTGGAGGTCGACCCATCGAAGATTGAGTCGATAGTTAACTGGAAGAGACCTGAATCTATCACTGAGGTGAGGAGTTTTCTCGGTTTGGCTGGTTACTATCGCCGTTTTGTGAAAAATTATTCGAAGATAGCTGGACCCTTGTCCTCTTTAACAGGGAAAAATCCTAAATTCGTATGGAGTGACAAGTGTGAGGAAAGTTTCGAAGAGCTGAAGAAGAGACTGACCACTGCCCCTATACTAGCTCTTCCCGAGGGGACCAACGACTTTGTGGTTTACACTGATGCTTCAAAGGAAGGTTTGGATTGTGTACTGATGCAACGGGAAAAGGTGATCGCATATGCTTCGAGAAAGTTGAAGCCATATGAAAGAAATTATCCAACCCATGACCTTGAGCTAGCTGCTATAGTCTTTGCCTTGGGAAAATGGAGACACTACCTTTATGGTCCTAAGTTCACCATCCTCACTGATCATAAGAGCTTGAAGTATGTGTTCACACAAAAGGAGTTGAACATGAGACAACGACGATGGATGGAATTTCTGGGCGATTACACTTGTACCATTCGATATCACCCTGGTAAGGCCAATGTGGTCGTAGGGTACACGTGTCAAATCTCGAAGTATCCAAATTGTCTTGTATGTTCGCCAATATCACTTTGAAGTATGAGCTGGCAGGTAGAATTCTTGAAGCCCAAGAGCATGATGAAGAGCTTCAAGACATCAAAGCACATATCACTGAACCTCGCAATGCGAAATTCTCTGTTGATGAGAATGGAGCCCTAAGGTTTCAAGGTAGATTGTGCGTGCCTTCTGATGATGAGCTTAGGCGTCTAATTTTAGATGAACCTCATAAATCTAAGTACTCGATGCATCCTGGAGGAAATAAAATGTATGAAGATTTAAAGAAGGTTTACTGGTGGACCCATATGAAGCGAGATATTGCACAGTTTGTGCAAAGTTGTTTGGTCTGCCAGCAAGTGAAGGCCGAGCACCAAAAACCGGGAGGTTACTACAACCACTCGAGATTCCACAGTGGAAATGGGAGATGATCACTATGGATTTTGTAACTGGTCTACCGGTAGCTAGGGGTGGTTTTGATAGTGTTTGGGTTATTTAATGAATGTGTATTTTACACTTTCATTCGAGTCTTTTTCACCTAATTTAGCTATCCTCTATGTTAATTTAGCTATATTTTATTACATTTTATTAGAATAGTGTCACGTTTCCCTTTAGATTTTATTTTACAGGTTTTGGTTGAAATTCGAGGATTTTCGGGCAATTATATTGAAGTTGACAAGGAATTGGTGTTCCAGAAGCCTATCTGGAGTATTTGAAGGTCTCCAGATAGGATTTGGAGTCTAGGGGTCGAATCTGGAGGTTAGAAGGCCACTAGAAGTCAGAAACCGAGTCCGAAAAGGTGAAGAAATCCAAATCCGCGTCGAAAAACGCGGAATTCCGCGAAAAAGACGGGGGGCGAACCGCCCCAGAGTTAATTCGGGGCCTATATATAGTGCTCATTTTTCTCTCCGAAAATCATATCTTTCCAGACCTACTTTCTCACCTCTCTCTATAGTTTTAGGTAGGAACTTCCCGGGGCCTGTCCTGGTAGTTCCGTAGCTTAGGGATACTTTTTCATAGCAGTTTGGAGCTCGTAGGATCGCAATCATCCGGAGATTGACAACCTTCGGTAACTTTGTATCTTACAGTTTTATTCTACTTATTTTATTTATCTTTCAATATGTTTTCTTCTATGATTTCTGTTGATTGCATGCATAATATGAGTAGCTAAACTTATCGTTGGTGGTAGTATGTGAATTCTTAGCGAGGGAAGATAATCATGCTAATGGCTATATCGCGCATTATACTCCGTGTCATTGCTTTATTTCGTTGATCAGTTGTAACCAAATTCTCGTATGTTGTATTGATTATTATGCACAATTGGACACTAGTCCACCATCACACCAATTATCTTCGTAGTGTTGAATAATTAAGGAACACATTAGGACAATCGTGATTGACTAGTCAGACCAGATTATCTTCGTAGTGCTTAATACTTGCAACAGGACACTAGATTGATTCAAAGATCTCTATGCAAGACCGAGGAATTTATGCATGATTATCGACCCATTATGCTAAGAAGGACCATACTATCACCAATCTCCATTATCTGCTAGAAACCCCTCTGCTATCTGTTTGCTGTTTTTATATTCTAAATTAGATTTGATAAAGCTAGTTATAGTCCTGAGAGAACGACACTCGAGTCATTCTGCTGCTACACTACGGTTTTCGTTGTAGTTGTGGATTGCCTTTGGCTAATTACAAATTTATTTGATTGACCTTGACGCGTTAATCAAATTGGCGCCGTTGCCGGGGACTATACTCCTTTTTTCTGTTTAATTTGTTTATATTTACAGCTTTAGATTCCTAATTCTACTAGTTTTAGTTTTCCTTTTTAATCTCTCTCTAATACTGCTTTCCTAGTTTGTTTCTAATCACCTTTCCAAGTCTGTTACAGATTGTGTATGCCGCATACACGTTCTGCCGGAACACCGCTTGCTGATTCAATTGCTGAGATCGACAGAGTCTACCACCAAAGAAGGCGACTACTTGAAAGGCGCGCACTAGAGGAAATAGAGGAAACCGATTTCTCTGAATCTCTACTTAGTCTCTTCAAGGAAATCGACGGAATGGCAGAAGCTAGACCATTGAAGGCATGGGTACAACCCACCAAGGATCGTATGAGGGGACCGGCGATCGTTCTTTCGTCTATAACCCGAGATCTGGAGATCAAGAACCACGCATTCCAACAACTTTCGAGGTTCTATGGCTTATCAAGGGAAGATGTGATGGGGTACTTGCAAGATATCGATGATTTTTTCAACCAACTCCCACGACCCGGAGCTGACATAACAACGGATGAGTTGAGGATGAAGGTTTTTGCTATGGGACTTGGCGACAGAGCCAAGTCATGGCTGAGTTCTCTACCAGCCGGCTCGCTGGACACTTGGGAAAAGGTTTTTTCAGCTTTCATGGAGAAATACTTCCCTCACACCTTGACTACCGCGCTAAAGGCGCAAATCACTGGATTCAAGCAGGACTATGATGAGACCATCTACACCGCGTTCGAGAGGTTCCAAGATCTCACGAACAAGTGCCCTCACCATGGTTTTGAACTTTCCGACTTAGTCCAACACTTCTACAATGGACTAACCTTCGAGAACCAACAAGTGGTGGATTTCCAATGCCGAGGCAATATTTGGGAGGAAACCGCAGAAGCCGTCTGGGCTGTTTCGAAAGGCTTGCTAAGGGTTCGCAGTTCAAGGACCCAAGAGCAATGGTTAGGAGACGTGGACCAGAAGCTCCACCGACACAAGAAGCCCCTATGTACAGGGGGAATGGGGATCAATTCGAGTGCTTTACCAACGAATTGAAGCAAGTCCTCAAGAGCGCCACCGGAACAACTGTTTCGAACGAAGTATTCCGAATATGCAAGAACTATGGGCATGGGGCTCATATGTGTAGATCGGAGCTGGCATACGATGATGGCAACTGGACTCGAGGAGGAGAAGAAGAAGATTTTGCTACGAAGTTTGGTACTCAAGAAGTTAGCTACGGACAAGACGGTAGGAATCCTCGAGGTGGATTTTGGAGAAGAGGATACCGTAACAATCAAGGATATGCACCGGCTAACCAAACTTATGGACCTAACCAAGACCGTAGTAGGCTAAACTATGGTAATGATCACTGCGAAAACCCCGCTCCGAAAGAGCCACCGAAGTCGAAGACGGCTCAACTGATGGAGAACTTGCAGAAAATGATCGATCACACACAATGTTTTCTCAAACGTTATGAAGAAGATTCCGAGAAGACTAGGGCAAGGCTCGATAAGTTGGAAGAAAGCACTAGGCTTGCCCATCAAAAGATGCAAGAGTTGATCGACCGAGGAGCAAGTAGGGAGCAAGGCAAACTGCCCAGCAACACTGAGAAGTCGTTGTCCATTAACTTAGTGGGTGATCTACCTGTTGAAATCACCATCAAGAAGGTTGCTAAATGCGAGAGTTGCAAGAGGGAACTGCCCCCACAAGCCGAAGAAGAAGAAAAGGACCTTGGTACTAATAAGAGTGAAGAGGAGCAAGAGGATCCCGAGCCATTCCCTCAAATTTTCGATGTTAAGGTCGGGATTGGGGAGCTTGAAGATGTCCGAGCCACACTAGACACAGGATCCTACTCTAATGTGCTCCCTTTGAATGTTTTCGAGAAGAGTAACCTTGGAGAACTAACTTTGCATAAGGCTATTGTGCAACTGGCGGATGGATCCCTTGTGAAACCCGAAGGCGTTGTGAAGAATGTATTAGTCAAAATTAGGTGAAGCCTCTGTCTACACCGATTTTGTAATTATGCCAGCATCAGCACCAGGAACGGGGGATGTCATACTCTTAGGACGAACATTCTTGACTAAGCTACGCTCCGTAATGGACATCTACCAAAGGACTTGCACTATCGAAGTGGATGGCAAGCAACATGTGTTGCAAGCCATATCTGATCCACCTGATCCACCCGATACTTCTAACACTATTGATTACAGTGGTCTTAACGTCTATGTTCACTCTTATTCACAGGATCAAAGCACGGGAAGGAGACTCATGAAGGGGAAGTCTAGTACCTTCAGAAGGAAAAGATAGGTGAAGACAGGAGTCGAGTCAGAGACTTTAAACAATGGCGCTATCCGGGAGGCAACCCGGGTTTTTATCGCTTTCTTTACCGCTTTATTGCATGCATTCATACTTGAACAATTTGCTTTTCATATGTGAATTTGTTCGGTTCTGTGTCGTATGTGCTTATGTTGTGTTCGAGTGCGACTTTTCGAGTGATTTTTTGAGGAAAATGATTTTTCGGGGACTAAAAACTTTTTCGGGGACTAAAAACCGCATTTTTATTTCAAAAAATGTTCGTCTCCCACCTAAAAGTGGGGGGCGAATCACCCCACGACCAGAGCGCGCGCGCGCGCTCTGGGGCGTGCAGGGCGGTTCGCCCCGCACGGGGCGGTCCGGCCCAGGTGTGGGGCGAACCGCCCCACACCACCAGATTTCTAAAAAACGGGGGTTTCTTCCCCAAACCTGCATTTTCCTCCATTTTCATCTTCCAAACTCCAAAATTTCCTCCATATTCAAAATAACTTCAAATCTTCATAACTTCTTCATCTCTCCATCATTTTGTGTGTTCTTTAGCTTCATTCGAAGCCCGTTACGTGCTCTATCATTCTATCCGAACAAATTTCTTCCTAGCTCATTCAATTTCCGGATTTGAGGTATTATAAAATGAACCCTAATTTTTGCAATTTGGGGATTTTTTGATTTATGCTTCAATTAGGCTTGTATGATGTATGGGTTGATGATTTATGTGATTAGATTCGTATTTCATTGTCAATTACATGTTCAATTAGGCTTGGTTTGATGATTTGAGATTTTTGCTAATTGGATGATACATGTCTTGTTTGGGAAATGTCTCTCTTGCTTTCATTCCATGTTTAAACATGTGTTTATTGATATGAAATTGATGGATGTATTGGTAGAATGCATGATTGATGAGTTTGAGGATTTATGCTAGATTTTGATTTTTATGGTAAGGATTGAACCTTGTGATTCAAGGCATTTGATGGTAGCAAGAGCATAATGTGATATGTTATTGTAGTAGTTACATTGATATGTTGCGTAATGATTTAGCTAGACTAGGTTTTGGGTTTTTGAGGAGTTGGATTTTTGCGGATTTTACTCGTCTGCTCACTCGTATATTTACATATGCATAGGTCTGTTTTGCATCGTACAAGATACTAATTGCTGTTTGTAGGAATCATGGCACCGAGGACAAGGAGAGCCGGCTCTAGCAAAAAGGGAAGGGAGAGGCGTCAAGCTCCCAACCATCTCACGATTTGTACGAGTTGTTTGCCGCTGCGATAGAGGTGCGGCAAAGGCTAGAGGCGGAGATAGCCGACGGAGGGAGGTCGATCATCCCAGATAGGAGGATTGACATTCCTGAGTCCGCGGCGGATAGAGCGGGATATAGGACGCTGTCACGTTTGGGGTCACAAAGGAATTGGGCATGGTACAGTTCCACCAGGTTAAAAGGGTACGACGAGAGCCTCCTCCGAGATTTCTACACTGGATACACGGATCTCGACGAGAAGAATGGGGTGCTAGTCCGAGGCCTGATTATACCATGGGACCCAGAGCACATTTCTTCCTTCATCCATTTCGGGAACCTGGAATTCACAGAGAGCGACCACGCCTACTCGTATTCGAGGATCACTAGGGGGATAGGGAGACACATCACCAACGTGATCTGCAACAGGAAATAGCGATATCCGGAAGTTGGGCAGCACCTGGACGGATCAGTTATAGCGACCTTAGCATCGAAGCTAAGGTGATGATGAAATTTTGCATCTCCGACTTGATCCCGAGGAAGAATGACACATGGATTCAGCCCTATTACGCCGAGCTCCTCTACTGTCTCATAGACGGACATCAAATTGATATTGGGCACATTATGTACGAGGAGTACGAGCGCCACTGGGAAAAGAAGAGGAAGCCTTTCATCTTCCCGAGCTTCATCACAGCCTAGTGCATATATCATGGGGTCGATGATATTGAGGAGGGGGATTGCGAGGTCGCTGCCCTTTCACCCTCGACCATTGAGGTACAGCTCAACAAGTATCAGTTGAGGAACCCCACAGCAGCCGCTGCTGATGTAGGAGCACCATTCCAGCCAAATGATTCCGATCATGAGGATGCTATTGAGGCCGATGTTGGCGAAGCCCCTATTCCAGATATTCCTTTTGTCCATCATGCACCGCATGTACCAGCTGGAGCACCACAGGGGTCTGGAGGATTTGACTTCTCCGAATTCCGTACCTACCTCGACAGCCGTTTCGACAGAATTGATGCCAACAACGTGGCCATGTGACAGGACATCGACAGGCACATTGTCCAGCACAACCCCGATTGAGAGATATTCGAGGAGCATCGCCGAGAGGATAGGCAGCACATGTGGGAGCAGCAATAGCTCATCCAGCAACAGCAGGAAGCTCTACGACAGTCCAATGAGCTCATGAATGACATGTGGAGTGACTTTTATAGGGACTACCATCCCGATGATTAGTCCTTCCACATGTCCACTCTCAGCCGACCGAGGCCAAACCCTTCGGTAACATCTAGTATCACTTCTTATTACTCTTTCTCTTTTGCTAGGGGCTAGCTTAAGAATCGTAAGGGGGATGGGATGTGAACCATGATGTTAAGTATTGTTTGGCTTTGTGTCGATTAGTATCTTGTCCTTTGTTTGCATTTGCATTTGCACGTTTACTGCTTTCTTAGATTTTTTAGGTTGCATTCACTACATTCATCCTAGGATAGTCTTGCATGTTTTATATGGAGTTTATTGTCGAATTTTTTGAACTTTTTATTGGGTAGATCAACTAGCTATGCCAGTAATCGTATGGTTCATCTCTAAGAATTTGTTTGAAGTTTTTCTCGCTTGGCTTGTCACATTTATGTATTGCACTTAGTTGAGCTAGGTAGTCTCGACATCACTTAGTGGTGTTTTCTCTACTGCGGTTCACGAAGGCCTTTATAATAGGATGATGCATGTTAGGATCTTATAGTTGTTTTCCCGAGTAATTATGAACTTAAGAGGCAACAAGTCTTCACCATGCTTTGAGATTGCTAAATGCCTAGGAAGGAGGTAGTGTGAGGTTGTGTGATCCTTTGTTTATGACCTATTCTTCCGAATAGGTTTGGGGGGGGGGGGTTACACCATCATTAGACTTGTTTCTGTTTTCTTTTTCGTTTCGTGAGTTTATTTTCATTTTCCGTAAATTTTATACTCCAACCTATTCTTTCAAATAGGTTTGGGGAAGTCGTGTGAGTCATTTTATTTCTCTTTTTATTATGCTACTGCTGGCTAGAAAAAAAAATCCAAAAAAAAAGAATCTGGAAAGAAAAAAAAAAAGAAAAAAGAAAAGACCCCAAAAAAGCAAAGAAGGGTCCAAAAAAGAAAAGCCAAAATAGCAGTTTAGCAAAGTTCGAGTCTTTTCCATTTTTCGTATTGTTCGTAATCGTGTTGTAATTTTTATTTTTATTTTTATCTTTTTATCTTGATTGTCATCTGTTCTAGACCACCCTCGTCCTGCCATTCAGGAAGTGGTGAATAGCTTAAAACTTTACTTGAGAGATGGGTAGAATAGGGGAGAGTTATCTTTTATAGGGAACCCTCCTTCGTTTGATGAGAGCCAGTACTTGTTCGACCTCTTTTGAGGGAAAGTCTTAACATGGTGGAATAGCAGTAAGTCCTCAGTTTCATAGGCACGGGGCAACCATTCGTATCTTAGCATGCTTCATTACGTCGTCACTGACTAGGTCCAGGTAGAGAATGTTACGAGAGACTATCTTGTCTTGACATAAGTGCTTATGTGGATGTGTATAAGTCAATCGAGGTATTCTTCAACCTATATTCATGCTTTGATTCGTATGGTTTTTGTTCATATGATTTTTGGTAGATTCAGTAGATTAGTTCATTTTATTTGGCATGTAACTCCATTTTGTGTCTTGCATGTTTTTTGTATTAGAGTCTAGCTTAGTTGCTTGAGGACAAGCAAAGGTTCGGTTTGGGGAGTTTGATGAATGTGTATTTTACACTTTCATTCGAGTTTTTTTCACCTAATTTAGTTATCCTCTATGTTAATTTAGCTATATTTTAGTACATTTTATTAGAATAGTGTCACGTTTCCCTTTAGATTTTATTTTACAGGTTTTGGTTGAAATTCGGGGATTTCCGGGCAATTATATTGAAGTTGACAAGGAATTGGTGTTCCAGAAGCCTATTTGGAGTATCTGAAGGTTTCCGGATAGGATTTGGAGCCTAGGGGTCGAATCTGGAGGTTAGAAGGCCACTAGAAGTCAGAAACCGAGTCCGAAAAGGTGAAGAAATCCAAATCCGCGTCGAAAAACGCGGAATTCCGCGAAAAAGACGGGGGGCGAACCGCCCCAGAGTTAATTCGGGGCCTATATATAGTGCTCAGTTTTCTCTCCGAAAATCATATCTTTCCAGACCTACTTTCTCACCTATTTCTATAGTTTTAGGTAGGAACTTCCCGGGGCCTGTCCTGTGAGTTCCATAGCTTAGGGGATACTTTTTCATAGCAGTTTGGAGCTCGTAGGATCGCAATCATCCGGAGATTGACAACCTTCGGTAACTTTGTATTCTACAGTTTTATTCTACTTATTTTATTTATCTTTCAATATGTTTTCTTCTATGATTTCTGTTGATTGCATGCATAATATGAGTAGCTAAACTTATCGTTGGTGGTAGTATGTGAATTCTTAGCGAGGGAAGATAATCATGCTAATGGCTATATCGCGCATTATACTCCGTGTCATTGCTTTATTTCGTTGATCAGTTGTAACCAAAATTCTCGTATGTTGTATTGATTATTATGCACAATTGGACACTAGTCGACCATCAGACCAATTATCTTCGTATTGTTGAATAATTATGGAACACATTAGGACAATCGTGATTGACTAGTCAGACCAGATTATCTTCGTAGTGCTTAATACTTGCAACAGGACACTAGATTGATTCAAATATCTCTATGCAAGACCGAGGAATTTATGCATGATTATCGACCCATTATGCTAACAAGGACCATACTATCACCAATCTCCATTATCTGCTAGAAACCCCTTTGCTATCTGTTTGCTGTTTTTATATTCTAAATTAGATTTGATAAAGCTAGTTATAGTCCTGAGAGAATGACACTCGAGTCATTCTGCTGCTACACTACGGTTTTCGTTGTAGTTGTGGATTGCCTTTGGCTAATTACAAATTTATTTGATTGACCTTGACACGTTCATCATTATTGTCGATTGGTTGACAAAATCGGCACACTTTCTGCCTGTAAAATCCACCTACACATCCGAGAAGTTAGCCGAGGTTTATCGCGATAGAGACCCGAAGTTTGTCTCGAGATTTTGGAAGCAAGTACACGAAGGCTTGGGTACTAAGTTAAATTTTAGTACCGCAGCACATGATGAATCGGTTTGTCAGACTCAATTAATCAAATAAATTTGTATTTAGCCAAAGGCAATTCAAAACTACAACGAAAACCGTAGTGTAGCAGTAGAATAACCTCGAGTGTCGATCTCTAAGGAATATAACTAGCTTTATCTAATCTAAGTTAAGAATATAAAATCAACAGACGACTTAGCAAAGGTTTTTCTTAACAGATAATGGAGATTGGTGATAGTATGGTCATTCAAAGCATAGCAGGTTAATAATTATGCATAAATTCCCCGGTTTTGCATAGAGATCTTAGATCAATGAATTGCCCAGTTGTGTTCCGTAACTATTCAACACTACGAAGATAGAGATTTAGATAGATCAAAGAAATAAAGCAATAACTCAAAGTATAATGCGCGATATAGCCATTAGCATAATTATTAACCCTTCGCTAAGAAATCACATACTATCACCAACGAGAAGTTTAGCTACTCATTGATGTCATGCAATCAACAGAAATCATACCACGAATGAATGAAAACATGATGAAAGATATATAAATATAAATAGAAAAACTGTAAGATACAATGTTACCGAAGGTTGTCAATCTCCGAAGAATCGCGATCTTACAAGCTCCAAAACGCTAAGAAAAAGTATCTCCTAAGCTTAGAATCCCCAGAACAGGCTCTGGAGAATTCGTACCTAAAACTAATGAGAAAGGTATGAAAAAAGGTTTGAGAAAGTATGAAAAATGGAGAAAACCGAGCAACTACATATAGTGATTCGGCAGGTGTGGGGCGAGTCGCCCCACACACCGGGCGATTCGCCTGGTGTGGGGCGATTCGCCCCACGTCCCGGGCGACTCGCCCGGGAGGTTTTTTCGGCCAGATACGCATTTTCGACGCGTTTTTGGATTTCTTCTCCTTTTCGGACTCGGTTTTTGCTTTCTAGTGACCTTTTAGCCTTCAGACTCGACATCTAGACTTCAAATCCTATCCGGAATCTTCTGGATACTCCAAATAGGCCTTCGGAACACCAATTCCTTGTCTACTTCAATATAATTGCCCGGAAAACCTCGTTTTTCACTCAAAACCTGTAAAATACAAACTAAAGGGAAACGTGACACTATTCTAATAAAATGCACTAAAATATAGCTAAATTAACATAGAGGATAGCTAAATTGGTGAAAAAAGACTCAAATGAAAGTGTAAAATACACATTCATCAAACTCCCCAAACCGAACCTTTGCTTGTCCTCAAGCAACTAAGCTAGACTCTAATGCAAAAAACAATGCAACACAAAAAAATGGAGGCTCATGCCAAATGAAATGAACTAATCTATTGAATCTATCATAAAACATATGAACAGAAATCATACAAATCATAACATGAATATAGGTTGAAGAATGCCTCGATTGACTCATACACATTCACATAAGCACTTATGTCAAGACAAGATAGTCTCTCGTAACATTCTCTACCTGGACCTAGTCAGTGACGACGTAATGAAACATGTTAAAATACGAATGGTTGTCCCATGCCTATGAAACTGAGGACTTACTGCTGTTCACCAAGTTAAGACTTTTCCGCAAAGAGTTCGAACCAATACTGGCTCTCATCAAACGAAGGAGGGTTCCCTAAAAAAGATAACACTCCCCTATTCTACCATTTCTCAAACAAAGCCTTAAGCTATTCACCACTTCCTGAATGGCAGGACGAGGGTGGTCTAGAACAGAGACACTCAAACGAAAATAAAAGATAGAAAACTACAACAAGATTATGAACATTACAAGAATTGGAAAATGAGACACAACACTTTGCTAAACTGCTTTTCGGCTTTCTCTTTTTTTTGGATCCTTCTTTGCTTTTTTGGGGTCTTTTCTTTTTTTCCTTCCGTTTTTTCTTTTCCAGTTTTTTTTCTTTTTTTCCTGGAATTTTAATTTTTCTCTCTCTTTTTATTTTTATTTTTTAGCCAGCAGTGGCACAACGAAAAGAAAGTAGAAATGACATATAAACGACCTCCCCAAACCTATTCGAAAGAATAGGTTGGAGTACAAAATTTACGAAAAAGGAAAAATAAACTCACAACACAAAATTAAAAAACGAAAAACAAGTCTAATGATAGCGTAACCCCCTCCCCAAACCTATTCGGAAGAATAGGTTGCAAACAAAGGATCACACAATCTCACACTACCTCCTTCCTAGGCATTTAGCAATCTCAAAGCAAGGTGAAGACTTGTTGCCTCTTAAGTACATAATTAGTCGGGAAAACAACCATAAGACCCTAACATGCATCATCCTATGATAAAAGCCTTTGTGAACCGCAGTAGAGAAAACACCACTAAGTGATGTCGAGACTACCAAGCTTAACTGAGTGCAATACATAAATGTGACAAGCCAAGCGAGAAAAACCTCAAACAAATTCATAGAGATGGAGCATACGATTAATGTCATACTTAGTTAATCTACCCAATAAAAAAGTTCAAAAAATTTGGCAATAAACTCCACATAAAACATGCAAGACTATCCTAGGATGAATGTAGTGAATGCAACTAAAAACTAAGAAAGCGGTAAACGTGCAAATGCAAACAAAAACAAGATACCATACTCAACATCACAAAGCCAAACAATACTTAACATCATGGTTCACATCCCATCCCCCTCATGAAACTTAAGCTAGTCCCTAGCAAAAGAGAATGAGTAAATAAAAATTGATACTAGATGTTTCCGAACGGTTTGGCCTCGGTTGGCTGAGAGCGGACATGTGAAAAGACTAATCATCGGGATTGAAATCCCCATAATAGTCCCTCCACATGTCAGACAGGAGATCATTACCACTAACGTTATCCATTATCAAATGGAAACGAATCTTGTGCATTCGTTCCATTACTCCTCGCATCTTGGGAACCATCCTTGGCTCCTCTCCGTATCTGCTCAAGCAAGTTCACGATCCCCTGAAAACTAAAATTAACAAAACCAAGAAAAATAAAATCTAAAAAATAACTAAGGGAATCAGATGGAAAATAAAAAGAGTAAAGAGGATCAAAACTCCTTTGGGACTCATAGGTGGGTGCATGGACCAGAACGTAGGAGTCAAGATCAAGAGTATCTGCCGCAATTGATTCAAAGACACCAAAATCTTCAGAGATTGGCTCCTCGACCTCAACACAACTCACGCCATCACCTTCTGACTCAAGTGAAGCAATGGATTCAGTTATTACTTCCTCCACGACTTCCTCTTGACCATCAACTTCGACATTCGCAAGTAAGGACGTGGAATCCAAGCTAACCACTGAGGATACTTCATCAATGGATTCTTCTCCACATTCCTCTTCATCGGCAATGTCGATTTCTGGTGGCTGACTACTGAAGCGAGACGTCCATGCCCTTGTCCCGGGAGGTGAGTCCCTATCCCAATGTTCCAGAAACTTGTTGGTTACTTCACCCCAAGTGCACAACGATTCTTCCGGCGAGATTCTGAGCCATCTTCGAGCGTACCCTTTCAAGGCTCCCATAAATCCTCTCATACAAAGTTGCTCATGTGATAAGATAACCCCCTCCTCATTCTCACGAGGTATCCTCAACACACCTTCCTCGTACGTGTCTAAGAACCCTCTTGGATCATCACCATTGAAAACGTGGAGAGAATGGAGTAGTACGAAGGATCAAGGTCATAATTCCTGCAATCGTCATCCAATGTTATGCAAGGCCCTCGAGGCATCACATACCGGGGCAACGGTCGTTGACTCATCCTTCATATAACTAGTTTCTGCATAGGAGGAAACAAGAAACCAAGGAGCAGAATCCACAAAAGTAAAAACAAAAACTTGCAAAGAAAAGCACAAAGAGTGCAAACAAACACAATGTAATCAAGAACTTCGAGAGCACAACACGCAAGGTAACCAAGATCAAATTAGATGAATTTTTTGAAAAAGATAGGGGGGAAGAAATAGGGTAAAAAAGTGAAATTTTCGGAGAGCAAACCCCCAGAGTCTATTCTTCTGTAGGGAACTGAATGCTGAAAATATAAAAAAGCTAAAAAGAAAAAAGGAGTATAGTCCCCGACAACGGCGCCAATTTGATGAACCGGTTTGTCAGACTCAATTAATCAAATAAATTTGTATTTAGCCAAAGGCAATTCACAACTACAACGAAAACCATAGTGTAGCAGTAGAATAACCTCGAGTGTCGATCTCTAAGGAATATAACTAGCTTTATCTAATCTAAGTTAAGAATATAAAATCAACAGACGACTTAGCAAAGGTTTTTCTTAACAGATAATGGAGATTGGTGATAGTATGGTCATTCAAAGCATAGCATGTTAATAATTATGCATAAATTCCCCGGTTTTGCATAGAGATCTTTGATCAATGAATTGCCCAGTTGTGTCCGTAATTATTCAACACTACGAAGATAGAGATTTAGATAGATCAAAGAAATAAAGCAATAACTCAAAGTATAATGCGCGATATAGCTATTAGCATAATTATTAACCCTTCGCTAAGAAATCACATACTATCACCAACGAGAAGTTTAGCTACTCATTGATGTCATGCAATCAACATAAATCATACCAAGAATGAATGAAAACATGATGAAAGATATATAAATATAAATAGAAAAACTGTAAGATACAATGTTACCGAAGGTTGTCAATCTCCGAAGAATCGCGATCTTACAAGCTCCAAAACGCTAAGAAAAAGTATCTCCTAAGCTAAGAACCCCCAGAACAGGCTCTGGAGAATTCCTACCTAAAACTACTGAGAAACGTGAGAGAAAAGGTCTGGGAAAGTATGAAAAATGGAGAAAACTAAGCAACTATATATAGTGATTCGGCAGGTGTGGGGCGAGTGGCCCCACACACCGGGCGATTCGCCTGGTGTGGGGCGATTCGCCCCACGTCCCGGGCGACTCGCCCGTAAGGTTTTTTCGGCCAGATACGCGTTTTCGACGCGTTTTTGGATTTCTTCTCCTTTCGGACTCGGTTTTTGCCTTCTAGTGACTGTTTAGCCTTCAGACTCGACCTCTAGACTTCAAATCCTATCTGGAATCTTCTGGATACTCCAAATAGGCCTTCGGAACACCAATTCCTTGTCTACTTCAATATAATTGCCCGGAAAACCTCGTTTTTCACTCAAAACCTGTAAAATACAAACTAAAGGGAACGTGACACTATTCTAATAAAATGCACTAAAATATAGCTAAATTAACATAGAGGATAGCTAAATTGGTGAAAAAATACTCAAATGAATGTGTAAAATACACATTCATCAGCACATCCGCAGACGGATGGTCAATCCGAAAGGACCATTCAAACTCTAGAGGATCTACTGAGATTATGTGTGCTGGATCACCAAGGAAGTTGGGCACAACATTTGTCACTGGTTGAGTATGCTTATAATAATAGTTATCAAGCATCGATTGGTATGGCACCGTTTGAAGCGCTGTACGGTAGGAAATGTAGATCACCGCTGTACTGGGATTTGGAGGACAGAATTTCTACACCGGTAGCTGGAGAGAGGACTCTCAATGAGATGATACAAGAAACCTTGGAAAACGTTAGGCTTATCCGAGACCGATTGAGAACTGCTCAAAGTCGACAAAAGAGTTACGCCGATAATCGTAGGCGATATTTGGAGTTCGAAGTTGGTGATTTTGTCTTTCTCAAGCTATCTCCGAGAAAGGGAATTGTTTGTATGGGTCGTAGAGCTAAACTGAACCCTCGGTATGTAGGACCATACGAGATCATTGAGAGAGTTGGCATTGTGGCTTATCGGTTGCAACTACCCACTATGATTACTGGGATTCACAATGTCTTCCATGTATCTCAACTGAAGAAGTACTATCCTGACCCGTCGCATGTGATTCAACCCGAGGAAGTGACTATTGAGGAGGATTTGTCTTATGTGGAGCAACCGGTTTGTATTCTAGACCAAAAGGTACAACAACTCCGTAATAGGCAAATCAAGCAAGTAAAGGTTCTGTGGAGAAACCATCAGTACGAGAGGCAACCTGGGAAAGCGAGGATGACATGCGCCGGCAGTATCCCGAGCTCTTCAACTTTTCAAGTGCGAATTTGGGGACCAAATTATTTAAAGGGAGGAAGAGTGTAACACCCCGTCTTTTTTTTTATTATTTATTTATTATTTTATTATTTAATTATTTAATTTAATTAATTAATTATCAGAGTAATTTATTTTATTCGGTAATTATTTAATTTTACTTCTCGCATGAGAGTTTTAGTTAATTCGCGTAAAACTAGTTCGTTTCGTTACGTTTGGACCGAGCTGGAAAGATTGGACATTTCTGACTCCTTTTGGCCCATTCTAGTGGCCCGGTCAACTTGGCCCTTGACCGGCCCGTCAGCCTATTAACCCTAACCCTAACCGTTATCCCATCTTCTTTCTTCATTCTTCACTTGCCGTCAAAACAAAAGAAAGGGAGAGAAAGAAAGAGAGAAGAGAAGAGAGAAAAAGAGAAAGAAGAAATCTCAGCTGCTGCCGCCGCCGTTCATCGCCGCCGTCAGCTCCGGTCCGTTCGTGCCGTCGTTTCGCCCTTCCGTTCTACTCCGTCCGCCGATCCGATCCGTCCAAGATCCGATCGGTTTCCGCCGCCGTTCGATCTGTCCGATCGGATACCAACCGCGTCGCTCGTTCTTCTTCGATTCCGATCCGCCGTGCCGTTTCGCGCGCCGCCTGTTTCAGATCCGCTCCCGCGCCGTCCAAACCTCCGTCCCCGTCTCGTTTTCCGATAAGCATCGCGCCCCTTCTTTCGTTTTGATTGGTGGTTTACGATTCTCGTTGTGACTCGCTCCGTGTTTGACAGTCGCGCTCCGATTCCGTTCGCCGCCGACCTTGCTCTGTCGATCCGCTCCGATCTCGGTCTCGATTCCGGTAAGCTTGCGCGGCTTGGGTTTGTTTTTGTTGCTGAAATCGAATCTCGTTTAATTCCTTTCTGTTTTTGGTTTCGCAGCTCACTTGATTCCTTTTCCGTTCGAAGGTAATCTCGATTCCCTTTCTGTTTCTTTTCGAGTTACTGTTCGTATTCTGTTTTGGACATTTTTGCCCCTGGACCGTTTTGCCCTTGTACATTCTGGCCTTGTTGTTTTGATTCGAACCTTGAACTCGAACTCGGACCTAGGATAGTTGTGATTGTTGTTGGACTATTGTTTTGTTGTTGACCTCGTATGTTGACCGTATTGGATTTGTTTGACTTTGAAAAACTGATTGGACTTTGGTGGTATTAATCTGAACCTTGTGGATTGTTTTGGGAAGTTTGAAAACCTAAAGGACCTTTTTGCAATTAAGCTTTGACCGTAGTTGACTGACGGAGGACTGTTTTGTAAACCTTTTTATTCTGTGGGGACTGATATGTATGTTTGGGAACCTGCTGGACTTGTTTGTACTTTCTGATTTCAAAAAGGATCTTTTTGCAATTTACCACTGAGGGTATTTTAGTAATTTCCATAGACTGAAAACTGAAAGAGTATTTTCTGAAAACTTATTTTTTGCTTTGGTACTTTAGTAGTGACTTGACTTGCTAGCCTAGTTGGTTAGGTTCTTGCTTGACTATCTTAGAGGTCCCGAGTTCGAACCCTGTCTTTACCACTTCTTTACCAACCTTTTTCTTTCCGTTCGTTCGACTTCTAAAGTGTAATTAGTTACTTTCTCTTTAGGTTCTCCGTCGTTCGATAACTCTTAAGCTCACTGCTCGTTGGAGACTTTTACTTGCAAGTTGATGTGAGTGTTCACCCCTAAACTTATATATTTGCGAAAAACTGGAAGGCTATGTGACTATCTGTTTCTATTACTATGTATACTGTTTTACTGTATGCTTCCGCGTAAAAGTAACTAAGTCCTAAGTATGACTATTTACTTTCTTTGTTTATTGCTACTCTGTTCTGGATTAACTTTTCTACAGGAACACTTCTCGGTGTTTGATTGTTCGTATCTGTTTGTTTTGTATCTGTTCTGTCTGTTTCTGTGTGACCGGTCGATTAGGTCGTAATTAGGTAGGCTTGGGTAGTAGAGGACTATCGGGTTTGCTTGATTATTGCCTAGTCTAATCCCTTTTAGGCGCGAGGCAGAAGTCGCTGAGGTGTATTAGGGTCGTAGGTTCTGTTTCCCCAAAGTACACGGGGGTTTCTGTTTCTGTCCGGAGTTGTGCACCCTCTGGAGGGAGCTATAAGGGCAATCTGGGAGTAGGAGTAACAAGGCGGGCTGCACCAACGGTCTTCAACTTATCTGTTCTGTTTTTCTGATATGTGATCTATTCTGTTTGTTTTTTTGCTGAAAAGGATTTTGATTTCAAAAAAACTATTTACTTTCTGTTTGTTAACTTAGAACCTCACTGAGATCCTTTATCTCACACTCTCTTTGTTTTCAAAATTCCTTCCTTCCAGATACTACTGAGGATGCACGCGAGTAGGATGCCAGCGACTGAGAGAAGGGTCTGGGGTGTCTTTGGGAATTTATTTCAAAATAAGAAGATGAAACTTTTCACTGTCTTCAATAGTTGTTATTCATTTGTTTTTTAAGTTACCGTTGGATATCTACTTGATTCTGTTAGCGCTGTGCGCGTCAAATATTATTATGGCATTTATTGCCGACCGTTGTTTTTAAAATTATTTCGGATTTTCTCTTTTCAAGAAATTATTATGTTTTAAAAACCGATACCGTTACACGGGGCGAATCGCCCCACACACGGGGCGACTCGCCCCACGGAATTTGAAGTAGAAAAACGGGGGTCACCCCCCATTTTCCTCAATTCTCCATCTTCTTCACTTTCTTACTCCAAAAAATCCCAAAAAATCAAAATTTATTCAATCTTTCATAAAACCTTCAATCTTTCATCAAATTTTGTGTTCTTTAGCTTCAATCGAAGCCCATTACGTGCTCTTTCTTTTCATCCGAACAAATTCCTTCCTAGTTCATTCATTCATCAGATCTGAGGTAATCTCATATGAACCCTAATTTTTCGAATTTGGGGTTTTTTTTATTTATGCCTCAATTAAGCTTATATGATGTATGGGTTGATTGTTTGTGTGATTAGAAACGTTATTCACTATCAATTGCATGTTCAATTATGCTTGGTTTGTTGGTTCGAGAATTTTGCCTACTAGATGTCTATGTCTTAAGGTGCAATGTTTCTTTTCCTTTCATTCCATGTTTAAAGTTGTGTTTGTTGATATGATAATGATGGGCATGATGGTAGAATGCATGATTGGTGAAGTTGAGGATTTATGATGCTAGATTTTTTGCTACTATGGTATGAATTGAGACTTATGATTTGAGGCTATTTGTTGTCTAGCAAGAGCATAATGTGATATGTGCATGTCGAAGTTATATTGATATGTTGCATGTTGGTTCTAAAAGTAGCTAGACTAGACATGGAGGTTTTGAGGATTTCGATTGTTGTATATATCACTCGTGTGTTCACTCTTGCATTTGCATATGCATAAATTTGTTTTGTGTCATACAAGATACTAATTGCTGTTTGTAGGAACCATGGCTCCACGAGACAAGAAGAAAGCTGGCTCAAGCAAGAGGGGTAAGGGGGCAGCATCAAGCTCCCAACCTTCCCACGAGATGTTCGAATTGTCTCTTACCGCAATCGACGTCCGACAGAGACTCGAAGCGGAGATAGCTCAAGGTGGGCGATCAATTATACCGGACAGAAGGATAGACATTCCGAATGGACTAGCTCACATGCCAGGTTACAAGACGCTCTCCCGTCTGGCAAGAAAAAGGAATTGGGGTTGGTTTACTTCCAACCAATTTAAGGGGTACGATACGAGCCTCCTCCATGAGTTCTATGTTGGGTACACTGATCTTGAGGAGAAGGAGGGGGTACTCGTTCGAGGCGTAATTGTGCCATGGACGCCAACCTCAATTCTGCATTCATCCATCTTGGGGAACGGGAGTTCACTGGAAGCAACCACTCCTACGTGTATTCGAGGGCCACTAGGGGGATCGGAAGTGCCATCACAGATGTGATTTGCAACAGGGAATATGTGTACCCAGATACCGGGTCACAACCTGGACGGATCCATCAGAGTGACCTTAGTATCGAAGCTAAGGTGGTTATGAAATTCTGCATTTTCAACTTGATCCCTAGAATGAATGACACGTGGATACAGCCGAATTATGCTGAGCTCCTCTACTGCTTGATAGGTAAGCATCGAATAGACATTGGTCAGATCATGTATGCAGAGTATGAGCGTCATTGGGAGAAGAAGAAGAAGCCCTTCATTTTTCCGAGCTTCATCACAGCATATTGCAAATATCACGGGGTTGAGGACATTGATGAGGGGGATTGCGAGGTCGCTGCCCTTTCCCCTTCGACTATTGATGTGCAACTGAGTAGGTATCAAATGAAGAACCCCACAGCTGTTGCTGCTGATGTTGAAGCTTCCCTCCAACGGACTGATTCCGACAATGATAATGATTATGAGGATGCTATGGATGGACGAGTTCCTATCCCGGATATTCCCTTTGTCCGTAGAGCACCACATGCACCGCCTCGAGCACCACATGGGTCTCAAGGTCTTGAATTCTCTGATTTTCGGGCCCATTTCGATGCTAGTATTGCAGCCTTGACCACTACTGTCCAAGGAATGCGACATGACCTTGATGGACACATTTCCCAGCGCAACCGCGATTGGGAGATGATTGAGGAGCATCGCCGGAATGAGAGGGAGATAATGTGGGAGCAGCAACATCTCATCCGTCAGCAACAGGAGGCCCTGCAGCAGTCCAATGATCTCCTGTCTGACATGTGGAGAGACTATTATGGGGATTACAATCCCGATAATTACTCTTTTCACATGTCCGCTCTCAGCCGACCGAGGCCAAACCATTCGGTAACATCTAGTATCACTTTTTATTTACTCATTCTCTTTTGCTAGGGACTAGCTTAAGTTTCATGAGGGGGATGGGATGTGAACCATGATGTTAAGTATTGTTTGGCTTTGTGATGTTGAGTATGGTATCTTGTTTTTTGCATTTTCATTTGCACGTTTACCGCTTTCTTAGTATTTAGTTGCATACACTACATTCATCCTAGGATAGTCTTGCATGTTTTATGTGGAGTTTATTGCCAAATTTTTTGAACTTTTTTATCGGGTAGATTAACTAATTATGACATTAATCAAATGCTTCATCTCTATGAATATGTTTGAGGTTTTTCTCGCTTGGCTTGTCACATTTATGTATTGCACTTAGTTGAGATTGGTAGTCTCGACATCACTTAGTGGTGTTTTCTCCACTGCGGTTCACGAAGGCCTTTATAATAGGATGATGCATGTTAGGATCTTATGGTTGTTTTCCCGAGTAATTATGTACCTAAGAGGCAACAAGTCTTCACCTTGCTTTGAGATTGCTAAATGCCTAGGAAGGAGATAGTGAGAGATTGTGTGATCCTTTGTTTGCAACCTATTCTTTCGAATAGGTTTGGGAGGGGGTTACGCTGTCAATAGACTTGTTTTTTCGATTTTTAGTGTGTGTTGTGAGTTTATTTTTCTTTTTTCGTAAAGTTTGTACTCCAACCTATTCTTTTGAATAGGTTTGGGAAGGTCGTTTGTGTGTCATTGTTTCTTTTTCGTTGTGCTACTGCTGGCTAAAAAAAATCGAAAAAAAAAAAGAAAAAGAAAAAAAAAGAAAAGACCCCAAAAAAGCAAGGAAGGGTCCAAAAAAGCCAACAAGCAGTTTAGCAAAGTGTTTGTCTCATTTTTCAATTCATGTAATGTTCGTAATCAAGTTGTAATTTTTGTCTTTTGTTTGTTTGAGTGTCATCTGTTCTAGACCACCTTCGTCCTGCCATTCAGGAAGTGGTGAATAGCTTAAGGCTTTGCTTGAGAGAAGGGTAGAATAGGAGAGTGTTATCTTTTTAGGGAACCCTCCTTCGTTTGATGAGAGCCAGTATTGGTTCGACCTCTTTGAGGAAAAGTCTTAACTTGGTGAACAGCAGTAAGTCCTCAGTTTCATAGGCACGGGACAACCATTCGTATTTTAACATGTTTCATTAGGTCGTCAGTGACTAGGTCCAGGTAGAGAATGTTACGAGAGACTATCTTGTTTGACATAAGTGCTTATGTGAATGTGTATGAGTCAATCGAGGCATTCTTCAACCTATATTCATGTTATGATTTGTATGGTTTTTGTTCATATGTTTTTTGATCGATTCAATAGATTAGTTCATTTGATTTGGCATGAGACTCCATTTTTGTGTTGCATTGCTTTTTCCATTAGAGTCTAGCTTAGTTGCTTGAGGACAAGCAAAGGTTCGGTTTGGGGAGTTTGATGAACGTGTATTTTACACTTTCATTCGAGTCTTTTTTCACCAATTTAGTTATCATCTATGTTAATTTAGCTATATTTTAGTGCATTTTATTAGAATAGTGTCACGTTTCCCTTTAGTTTGCATTTTACAGGTTTTAGGTGAAAAACGTGGTTTTCCGGGCAATTATATTGAAGAGAACGAAGAATCGGTGTTCCGAGGACATTTTTGGAGTATCTAGAAGATTCCGGATAGGATTTGAAGTCTCGTGGTCGAGTCTGAAGGCTAAAGGTCACTAGAAGGCAAAAACCGAGTCTGAAAAGGAAAGAAATCCAAAAACGCGTCGAAAATGCGTCCTTGGACGGCTGGAACTCCCGGGCGATTCGCCCGGGACGTGGGGCGGTTCGCCCCACACCAGGCGATTCGCCCGGTGTGTGGGCGACTCGCCCCACACGTTCCCAACCCCTATATATAGTTGCTCAGTTTTCTCCGTTTTTCATACTTTCTCAGACCTTTTTTCATATCTTTCTCATTAGTTTTAGGTAGGAATTCTGCAGAGCCTGTTTTGGGAATTCTTAACATAGGAGACACTTTTTCTTATCGATTTGGAGCTTGTGAGATCGCGATTCTTCGGAGATTGACAACCTTCAGTAACATTGTATCTTGCAATTATTTTTCTATTTATATTTATATCTTTCAACATGTTTTCATTCAATCTTGCTATTGATTGCATGACATCTATGAGTAGCTAAATCTATCGTTGGTGATAGTATGTGATTTCTTAGCGAAGGGTTAGTAATTATGTTGATGGCGGTAAACCGAATCAGACTTTGAGTTATTGCTTTATTTCTTTGATCTATCTAAGCCCTCTCTCTTCGTAGTGTTGAATAAAACGGAACACATTGGACAATTCACGATCAAAGATCTCTATGCAAAGCGATCGGGTACTTCATGCATGATTATTAACCCAATATGCTTTGAATGATCATACTATCACTAACTTCCATTATCTTGATAAGAAAAACCTGTGCTAAGTCGTCTGTTGATTTTATATTTTAAGTTAGATTAGATAAAGCTAGTTATAGTCCTTAGAGATCGACACTCGAGGTTATTTTACTGCTGCACTACGGTTTTCGTTGTAGTTGTGAATTGCCTTTGGCTTAAAAACAAATTTATTTGATTAGTTAGAATCTGACAAATTCCGGTTCATCAGTTGTCATCAATCTCCATATTCATTTGCTGGCTTAGGTCAGTCAGCACCAGTTGGACTTTTTAAATAGATGTAATTGGTGAACTTGGTCTAACATTCTCAGCATCATGGGATGCATCGTCGAACGATGTTTCTTGTTGAGTTTCAGCAAACTCTGGGACTTGAACTGTTGCAGTCTCAGCAACTGGTTCTTCAGTAGTTGCAGCTTCAGCAACTTGCTGGACTTGACTAGTTGCTATTTCAGCAACTGTCTCTTTTACTTCTGTCGCTTTGCTGACAACATTCTCAGCAAGTGCAGCCTTTCTTAGGTATGCAGCAATGTCACTTGCTGGTTCCAGAGTAGTATCATCAAGATTATCTACAATGTAGACATCTTCTATTCTTTCTAAGGTAGGATTTTCATTTCCACTGCCTTGTGGTCTTGCTTCAGCAGATGGATCCAAGTTAATTGGATTTGTGAGGGCTTCTGCAAGCACTTCAGCAACATCTACTACGGTGGTTTCCTTTACAGCAACCACTGGAGTGTCATCATCTTGAATGACATGGACAACCGGCACGGATTTTCTTACCGTTGTTTCCTTTCTTGGAAAAGTGGTCTTTTACTTGCCTTCTTAGGAATAGGATCAGTTGATGAAGCTGCAGTCTGAGTATCATCATTAGCTTTCCTCTTTTTCTTTGATCTTTTGTTGGGTGCAGTAGTGTCAGCAACCGCAGTAGTAGTATCAGCAGCAGTCTCAGCAACATTTGCAGCTGTTGCATTCTCAGCAACATTTGCAGCTGTTGCATTCCTAGACTGTTTGTCAGTCTCAACAACATTTGCAGCTGTTGCATTCCTAGACTGGTTCTCAGTCTCACCAATATTTGCAGCTATTACTTTCCTTGACTTCTTGTCAGCATCCTTGGGTCCATTCATCTTGTAGAAATCTCTTCACACATTGCATACTGATTTCTTAATCGACAATGGGTTTCTCAGCTGAATCTGGTAATGTTCAAGGATGTAGCATATTTTCAGTCCATACATCACCGGAAGAGAAGGTGAGACAGTGTTGTCTTCAACCTTGACCTTGAACTTTGTAACACAATCAACAAGTTTGTTGAAAATGTACTTGGCCCAGTTGATGTCTGTTTTGCTTTCGTAGATATGCATCAGCAATGGCCATCTATTCAGGCCTACTTGGTTTATTCCTCCAACTTGCGAGTCTAGAACTTTGATGAGTAGCAATGCTACTAGACCAAGTGAATGGCAGAGATGCTTCCTTTTGTGTGCTTATTCCAAGTCACAAGAGCAATCTCTCCTTTCTTCATCCTTTCATTTCTGACATCACTGTAGAAAGTTTCTATTTCTTCATTAGTGGCAGTGATGTCATCTTCAGTTCCAGTAGTTGGAATCTGAAAGATGTTTGCTAAATCAATTTATTTCAGGATGATTTTCTTTCCTTGAAATGTTGTAGAAATTACTTTTTCAGTGATTCCTTGTCCATCGGTAAGGGTCTGGATTTCTGCATTGTTGTAAAATTCCATAGTGTCCAACATGCTCACTTTCTTAGTGCGAGCAGTGATGAAAAGTAGGCCTTGTTGATTTATGTAATTCAACGCCTCAAGATTTTCTTCGTCCATCTCTTGTTCATAGAAGTATCTGATATACTTCTCTTTGGCAAATCCGCCCCATTGCATCATCTGCTCACACTTTTCAGCGTTGAGATATGCAGGAGGCATGGGTCTCTTTGTGATTCGGTCGTTTCTCAACACGATTTTTACCGTGTTTTTCACCGGAGTAGGAGCAGTGCTTTTTCCAGCACTGTCTGCCTTTGAAGACTTGGTTTTCTTCGATGATTGTCTCTTGGGATCCATCTCTTATATAGTAGGTAAGGTTGGGGGAGTACGAAAAAGAGACTTTTCTTTTTGACCGGAGGTACAGTAATTCAGAGCACAGGCTAGGGAATTTTTTGCAGAGAAAGGAAATGTGAGTTAAATTTTGTCTTTCTCTAACTCTTCATTTATATAGTGTCTCTGTTATGTGAGAAGCTCAATGGTTTTGAGTTCTCAGCAAGGGTAAAACAGAGATTCAACGAGTTAGTGGAGCCTTTACATTAAATGCGTAGTGGTCCACTAACACGAAACCGTCAGAGCATGATTTCTCTTTGTAATATTAACAATTAGATCATCAACTGCTTTAAAATCAATGGCCACGATTGTATTTCATGTCATGATTTACATCGAGTTTATCTGTGCTACGATTAACGTCACAATTGATTTTACCTTGATTCACGGGATTTGATCTCTTTTACTTCAAAGCTAATTGTTTGCTGAAGTATACAAGAATCTTTTCAGCAATTTTATCATTTTGACTTTAGCAATTACTTTTTAAGTAACAAACCTTATAGTTGCTGAAACTTCCCCCTTAATCCAATATCTCATTTTTCTTTGGGTCAAAGATATTTCTGAGTTCCCGTCTCAGTAAATCCTTTTATAGTGAGATATTTTTAGGTAAATTCTCTTTTAGTGAGAAACATTTTTGCTCTTTACTGAGTTCCCGTCTCAGATTTATCTTTTGATACTTGAATACCTGTTTCAGTATCCTTGATTGTCTGAATGCAAATTTCAGCAATCTTTGAAAATTTCATACTGAGTACCCGACTCAGCAAGTGATCAAGTTCCTAACAAATACCCAGTTTGAAGGAATTACTTGTTGAATGCCTGTTTCAGCAAACATTTCATGTACAATCATCTCTTTTAGAGGAATCAGTGGAAAGGGACTTTTTAAGGAATGAATAAACCTTTAAGCAACCATTGGCTTGTTGAATGCCTGTTTCAGCAATCCAATCAAATGTATCCCTTTTTATTGAGGTAGTTCAATCAATCCAAGGTTATACCTTAGCATTGCGAACCTATTATCCGGAAGGGGCTTGGTAAAGATGTCAGCAAGTTGATCCTCAGTACTTACTTTTACAACCTCAATGTCTCCTTTTTCCACATGATCTCTAATGAAATGATTTCTAATATCAATGTGCTTTTTCCTTGAGTGGAACTTAGAATTTTGCGTGATAGCAATAGGACTGTATCATCACAAAAGATTGGTGTTTTCGTTGTAGAAATACCATAATCTCTTAATTGTTGCTGAATCCAAAGGATTTGAGCAGTGCAACAACCAGCCGCAATGTATTCAGATTCAGTGGATGAATTGGCAACACAGGTTTGCTTTTTGCTGAACCATGATATTAATCTTGTACCTAGAAACTGACAACTTCCAGAGGTACTTTTTTATCAAGAGTTGATCCTCCATGGTCAGCATCAGAATAACCTACCAATTCTAATCCAGAATCTTTTGGATACCATAATCTTTTAGATACAGGAAGGAACCAATGAGATTTCTATACTTGTGTTCATCCACACATTTGTCTTGTTTAGTATAGCCCAATTTGGTACCAACACTCATAGGGATCTTTTCAGGTTTCTCTTCCTCTTTGATCCTGAACTTTATGAGCATTTCCTTTGCATACTTTGCTTGATTTATGAATATTCCATCTTTGAGTTTCTTGACTTGCAATCTTAGGAAATAATTCAATTTTCCCATCATACTCATTTCAAACTTGTTTGTCATGAGTTTGGCAAAATCATCAAAAAGTTGCTTGTCCTTAGATACAAATATTATGTCATCCACATAAATCTGGACTAAGAGAACTTTACCATCATGGTTCATGGTAAATAAGGTATTATCAACTTCACCTTTCTTGAAACCATTATCCAGCAAGAACTTAGCTAAGGTATCATACCAAGCTCTAGGTGCTTGCTTTAGACCATATACAGCTTTCTGAAGCTTATATACAATCTTGGTTTCTGAGGGAAGTTCAAAGCCAGGGGGTTGTTCTAGGTAGACTTCTTCAGCAAGTTCACCATTTAGGAATGCACTTTTAACATCCATTTGATAAACAATGAAGTCATTATGAGCAGCAAAGGCTAAGAAAAGTCTAATTGCATTCAATCTTGCAACTAGTGCATAAGACTCATCATAGTCCAGTCCTTCAGTCTGGCAATAACCTTGAGCAACTAAACGTGCTTTGTTCCTTGTTACTTCTCCAAACTCACTCAGCTTTTTTCTAAACACCCACTTTGTACCAATTGCTTTCTTTCCTTCAGCAAGGGGTACAAGTTTCCAGACTTTGTTCCTTTCAAATTGATCCAGTTCTTCTTGCATTACCTTGATCCATTCAGAATGCTTTAAAGCTTCTTCTATGGTCTTGGGCTCAATTTCTGAAACAAAGCAAGAGAACAAAGCTTCTACTTCAACAACATTTGCTTCTTCAGCAAGTTCTTGATTAGTAGATACTTTGGATCTAGTCACTTGGCTTTTGTCAATATCACAAATCATACCCGTAGAGGGATGATCTCTAATCCACTTATTAACAGGTTTTCTGCTCTTTGGATCTGGATATATTTGCGTTTCAGCATGTGACTCTTCAGCATGTACTTGTTCAGTACTACTGGTATCTTGTTGTGTGTCTGCTAAAATTGGTTCATTAGCAACTGCTTGTTCAACATTTTCGGTTTGAGGTAACTCGTCGGCAGACACATGAAGTTGCGTAGTTTCAGCAACATCAGGAGCAAATGCGTCCTTAGCCGGAAATTCTTTATCATGAACTACATTTATCTTGTCATGACTTGGAGTAGGAGCATTGTCAGAATCATCATTAAGTTCAATTGATTTAAAATTTCTAGCATTGGATTCAGTTCTTTGCTCGTGTATGACTAATTTCTTCATACATTCTGATATCTCTTCTTCAGCAGGGACTCCCTGTGATTTTTCATAGAATACAACATGCACTGATTCTTCGATCTTTTGTGCCTTTTGTTGTAAACTCTATAAGCTTTGCTATGCAAGGAGTAGCCAAGAAATATCGCTTCATCTGCCTTTGGTTGAAATGTTCTTAAGTATTCTCTACCATTGTTAAGAACAAAGCATTTGCAACCAAATACTCTTAGATGAGTGATGTTAGGAGGTCTTCCAACAAATAACTCATAGGGAGTTTTGTTGTATTCCTTAGTTATCAAGCATCTATTTTGAGTATAGCAGGCGGTATTAATCGCTTCAACCCAATAAACTTCACTTATTTCAGTGTCAGCAAGCATTGTTCTAGCTTCAACCCAATTAATCGCGTGCCTACTTTGCATTTAATGTTCTTTTGAATCAAATTCAAATATGAACGTTGGAGCTAAAATGCAAGTACTCTTCAGCAAGGAGGTCACATATGTTGTCAGCAAGTGGTGGATCTTAGTTTCAGCAAGCACAACCTACTCTGTCATATAGATTTTCACTTATGCAAGTTGTTGCTGTAATTCTCACTTTCTGAAGCAACATGTGCCTTTGTAGATACCTTTCTTAGAATTCTTCTAAGGCTTCAGTCTTCGAATCTTCAACTTTCTGAGTGGTTCTAGGTCTTCAATAGTTCGTTTGTAAAAACAAAGTACATCATCAGCAAACGAAAGAACCTAACTAGTACCTATACTAAGTCTTTCAGCAAACGTTCCTCTTTTACAATGTCCTTAAAATTCTAAATTCCTATGGACCTTAAGAGTACTAGTTACTGGACTTTCCTTAATTTAGCATGGTTAATTGCTCATCAAAATTACAAGTTTCCTAACAATCAAGTATTCAGGATAAGTCTATATTAGAAGTAGAGAATGTAAGTACATCTGAGATGTCAAAAGATTATGTAGCATGTGCTATGTCAACTGTTCCTGTCCCCCTTATAGGTTTCCTTAGCTTCATGTTGTCTGGTTCAGAGCAATCCCTCCTTATAAAATGTCCCTTCCTATGACAGTTATAGCACTTACTCCTCTCTACAAATTCTGACAGCTCCTTACTCTCTTTCTTCTTATATTTCTCCTTTGGTAACATTTCGGTTGTAGAACCACCCTTCTTAGGAACCATGGTATTTCATAGCAAGACTCTCAGCTAAATGTCCACCTTGCTACAGATTCTTCTGCTTATGGAACTCCCTAGCCTTTAATGAATTCCTTACCAAATCCAAGGTCACTGTGATGGACGCGTTGGATGTCGTGTTCCAACGCGAATCAAATAAATTTGTATTTAGCCAAAGGCAATTCACAACTACAACGAAAACCATAGTGTAGTAGTAGAATAACCTCGAGTGTCGATCTCTAAGGACTATAACTAGATTTATCTAATCTAATTTAGAATATAAAATAGCAGACGATTTAGCAAAGTTTTTTCTTAACAGATAATGGAGATTGGTGATAGTATGGTCCTTCAAAGCATAATGGGTTAATAATCATGCGTAAATTCTCGGTCTTGCATAGAGATCTTTGATCAATGAATTGTCCAGTTGTAATTATCAAACACTACGAAGATATAGATTTAGATAGGTCAAAGACCAATGAATTGTCCAATTGTGTGCAATAATTAATCAACAATACGAAGATAGAGATTTAGATAGATCAAAGAAATAAAGCAATAACACAGAGTATAATGCGCGATATAGCCATTAGCATAATTATCAACCCTTCGCTAAGAATTCACATACTATCACCAACGAGAAGTTTAGCTACTCATAGTTGTCATGCAATCAACAGAAATCAAAGAAGAAAACATGTTGAAAGATATATAAAAATAAGTAGAAAAATTGTAAGATACAATGTTACCGAAGGTTGTCAATCTCCGAAGAATCGCGATCTTACAAGCTCCAAACTGCTATGAAAAAGTATCTCCTAAGCTAAGAACCCCCAGAACAGGCTCTGGGAAGTTCCTACCTAAAACTAAAGATAAAGGTGAGAGAAAAGGTCTGGAAAAGTATAAAAAACGGAGAAAAACTGAGCAACTATATATAGGCTACGAATTGTGTGGGGCGAAGGGCCCCACACACCGGGCGACTCGCCTGGTGTGGGGCGATTCGCTCGGGAGTAACTTTCGGCCAGATACGCGTTTTCGACGCGTTTTTGGATTTCTTCCCCTTTTCGGACTCGGTTTCTAACTTCTAGTGGCCTTCTAACCTCCAGATTCGACCCCTAGACTTCAAATCCTATCCGGAAACCTTCAGATACTCCAATTAGACTTCTAGAACACCAATTCCTTGTCTACTTCAATATATTTGCCCGGAAATCCTCGTTTTTCAACCAAAACCTGTAAAATAAAGACTAAAGGGAAACGTGACACTATTCTAATAAAAAGCACTAAAATATAACTAAATTAACATAGAGGATAGCTAAAATAGGTGAAAAAGTATAATGCAACACAAGCAACTAAGCTAGACTCTAATGCAAAAAACAATGCAACACATAAAATGGAGTCTCATGCCAAATAAAATGAATTAATCTACTGAATCTATCAAAAAACATATGAACAAGAACCATATAAATCAAAACATGAATATAGGTTGAAGAATGCCTCGATTGACTCACACACATCCACATAAGCACTTATGTTAAGACAAGATAGTCTCTCGTAACATTCTCTACCTGGACCTAGTCAGTGACGACGTAATGAAACATGTTAAGATACGAATGGTTTGTCCCGTGCCTATGAAACTGAGGACTTACTGTTGTTCACCAAGTTAAGACTTTTCCTCAAAGAGGTCGAACCAGTACTGGCTCTCATCAAACGAAGTAGGGTTCCCTATAAAAGATAACACTCCCCTATTCTACCCATCTCTCAAGCAAAGCCTTAAGATTTTCACCACTTCCTGAATGGAAGGACGAGGGTGGTCTAGAACAGATGACACTCAAAAACAAAAGACAAAAAATAGAAAATTACAACACGATTACGAACATTACAAGAGTTGGAAGACAACACTTTGCTAAACTGCTATTTGACTTTCTTTTTTTTTTGGACCCTTCTTTGCTTTTTTGGGGTCTTTTTCCTTTTTTTCTTCTTTTTTTTTCTTTCCAGTTTCTTTTTTCTTTTTTTTCTTTTACCCTGGAATTTTTCTTTCTCTTTCGATTTTTTTTAGCCAGCAGTAGCACAACGAAAAAGAAACAAAATGACTCACAAACGACTTCCCCAAACCTATTCGAAAGAATAGGTTGGAGTACAAAATTTACGAGAAAGGAAAAATAAACTCGCAACACAGAAATGAAAAACGAAAAACAAGTCTAATGACAGTGTAACCCCCTCCCCAAACCTATTCGAAAGAATAGGTTGCAAATAAAGGATCACACAACATCACACTACCTCCTTCCTAGGCATTTAGCAATCTCAAAGCATGGTAAAGACTTGTTGCCTCTTAGGTTCATAATTACTCGGGAAAATAACCATAATACGCTAACATGCATCATCCTATATTATAAAGGCCTTCGTGAACCGCAGTAGAGAAATCACCACTAAGTGATGTCGAGACTACCAAGCTTAAATAAGTGCAATACATAAATGTGACAAGCCAAGCGAGAAAAACCTCAAACAAATTCATAGAGATGAAGCATACGATTAATGGCATAGTTAGTTGATCTACCCAATAAAAAAGTTCAAAAAATTCGGCAATAAACTCCATATAAAACATGCAAGACTATCCTAGGATGAATGCAGTGAATGCAACCTAAAAAACTAAGAAAGCGGTAAACGTGCAAATGCAAATGCAGACGGATAAAACATGCAAGGTACTATACTCATCCTACCAATTCCAAGCTCTAAACCATCAATGGAAAGCTCCAAACTAACAACACTAGATCACTTAAATCCCATCCCCCCTCATGAAATTAACGCTAGTCCCTAGCAGTAAGAAAATGAGGAAATAAGATGTGATACTAGATGTTACCGCCTGGTTTGGCCTCTGTCGGCTGAGTATGCTGTTTGGGAGTTATTGGGACTGCTCTAGGAGCCTTATAGGTGATCATCAGGTCTTCTGGTAGGTGCTGTAGTTCCATTTATAGGCCGTTTAGGAACAACTCCTCCATCTGTATCATCATTGTCCGTATGGCCTTCATTGTCACTACTGTCACCATCATCATCACCAGTAGAATTGCATTGTCGAATAGAATCCTCAAGATTAGCCGCCGCTGTTATGGAATCCTCCATCCTGTAGCCCTCCAATAGGTTGTGAACTGTTGAAGGGGAAAGAGCAGTGGTATCAGAGCCTCCCTCTCCAACGTTTTACAGCCCGAGGAGGTTACAGTAAGCTGCTCGGATACTCAGAAGTCTTCTACCATTTTTTCCAATGTCGACCACATTCTCTACGGTTGATGCGATCGATGTCTATATGATGCTCCCTTTAGAGGCAGTCAAGGGGCACCCCTAAGAGGGGTTGGGCACCCATGTAATTATGTTTTGGAACCAAGCTAGCGCTTCAGAACCTTCTAGCCACTGTCAACTCAAGATTGAATCCGTCGCGGCAAGATCGTCCCGGTGCCTTCCAATTGACTCGAACTTTGCAGTCCTCGTGATGGATTGCTGACGTAATAATTGTTTCTGTCCCTTCGGTGGTGCATGAATAGGCATAGGAGTCCTTACTCCAGGTGTACTCTATCTCCTCCTCTTGGATAATCCGCGACGTTGTTGCAAGAGCCCGTGGTTCGACGCACCTCTAACGAGATCACTCTCCTTGACATGGTTGTAATCGATCCCACTCCAATACTTCATAGTAATCATACGGGAGTGCTCCTCTCCCTTGGCATGGTTCCTACAAACAACAGTTAGTACCTCGTATGACACAAAACTGACTCATGCATATGCTAATGTAAGAACTAAGCACACGAGTGATATAATCAACAATCGAACTCCCCAAATCCTTAATGTCTATCCTAGCTTCTTCAACATGCAACATACAAATGTAACTACTACATGCAATACATCACATTATGCTTTTGCTAGACAACCAATAACCTAAATAACAAGGCTCAATTCATACCATAGAAGCGAAAAAATTCTAGCATCATAAATCCTCATACTCAACAATTATGCATTCTACCATCAAATCCATCATCATTACATCAATAAACACAATCATATGCAAGAATCAAAGATAAAGATATATTGCATAACAAGATATATCATCTAGTAGCAAAATTCCCAAATCAACAATCCAAGCATAATTGAGCATGCAATTGATAGTAAATAATGATTCTAATCACACAAACAACCTACCCATACATCATATAAGCCTAATTGAAGCTCAAATTAGAAAACCCCCCAAATTTGAAAATTTAGGGTTCATAAGAAGATACCTCAGATTTGGAAAACGAATGCACTAGGGTGAAATCTGTTCGGATGAAAAGATAGATCACGTAATAGGCTTCGATTGAAGCTATAGAACACTAAATTTGGTGGAGAAATGAAGGTTTTATGAAGATTTGAAGCTAAAATCGCGAGTTTCGGTTTTTTGGGGAGTAAGAAGGGTGAAGAGATGAAGAAATGAGGTGAAAGGGGATTTCTCGCGTTTTTTACCAGCAGGGACCGTGGGGCGAGTCGCCCCCGGTGCGGGGCGAGTCGCCCCATACGGGGCCTGATGCGGGGAGACGATCATTTCGACAAAAAACGCGGTTTTTAATCCCCAAAACTATTTTTTCTCATAAAACCACTCAAAAATCTCACTCAAACATAACATAAGCACATACGACACAGAGACGAACAAATTCACATAAGAAAAGCAAATTGTTCAAGTATGAATGCATGCAATAAAGCGGTAAAAAAGCGATAAAAACTCCGGGTTGCCTCCCAGATAGTGCCATTATTTAAAGTCTTTGACTCGACTCCTGCCTGCGCCTAGCTCTTCTTCTTGAGGGTACTAGACTTCCCCTTCATGGATCTCCTCCTCATGCCACGAACCTGTGAATAAGAATGAACATAGGCAGCAAGACCACAGTAGTTAACAGTGTGAGAGGTATCAGGTGGATCAGATATGGCTCGCAACACATGTCCCTTGCCATCCACCTCAATAGTGCAAGTCCTTCGGTAGATGTCTATCACGGAGCGTAGCTTAGTCAAGAACGTTCGCCCCAAGAGACCGACATCCCCTGTCCCAGGTGTAGACGCCGGCATAACTACAAAATTGGTGTATACAGAAGCTTCAACAATCTTGACCAATACATTCTTCACAACGCCTTCGGGTCTCACAAAGGATCCATCCGCCAGTTGCACAATAGCCTTATGCTCAGATAGTTTTCCAAGGCTACTCTTCTCAAACACATTCATAGGGAGCACATTAGAGTAGGATCCCGTGTCTAGTGTGGCACGAACATCTTCAAGCTCACCAATCCTGACCTTAACATCAAAACTTTGAGGGAGTGGCTCGGGATCCTCTTGCTCCTCTTCACTCTCGTCAGAACCAAGGTCCTTCTCTTCTTCCTTAGCCTGTGGAGGTTCTTCCTTCTTGCAACACTCACACTTAGCAACCTTCTTGATGGTGATTTCAACAGGTAGATCACCCGCCATGGTAATGGACATTGACTTCTCAGTGTTGCTAGGCAGTTTGCCTTGCTCCCTACTTGCTCCTCGGTCGATCAACTCTTGCATCTTTTGATGGGCAATCCTAGTGCTCTCTTCCAACCTATCAAGCCTCGCCCTAGTCTTCTCAGAATCTTCTTCATAACGTTTGAGAAAACTTTGGGTGTGATCACCATCTTTTGCAAGTTCTCCATCAGTTGAGCCGACTTCGACTTCGGTTGCTCTTTTGGAGCGGGGTTTTCGCAGTGATCATTACCATAGTTTAGCCTACTACTGTCTTGGTTAGGGCCATAAGTTTGGATAGCCGGTGCATATCCTTGATTGTTTCGGAACCCTCTTCTCCAAAATCCACCTCGAGGATTCCTACCATCTTGTCCGTAGCTAGCTTCTTGAGTACCAAACTCCGTAGCAAAGGCTTCCTCTTCGCCTCCTTGAGCCCAGTTGCCATCATCATACGCAAGCTCCGATCTACACATATGAGCCCCATGCCCATAGTTCTTGCATATTCGGCAAACTTCATTCGAAGCAGTTGTTCAAGTGGCACTCTTGAGGACTTGCTTCAATTCGTTGGTAAAACACTCGAATTGATCCCCATTCCCCCTATACATAGGGGCTTCTTGAGTCGGTGGAGCTTCAGGTCCACGTCTCCTAACGATCTCTCTTGGGTCCTTGAACTGCGAACCCTTAGCAAGCCTTTCGAAAACTGCCCAGACGGCTTCTGCGGTTTCCTCCCAAATATTGCCACGGCATTGGAAATCCACCACTTGTTGGTTCTCGAAGGTTAGTCCATTGTAGAAGTGTTGGACTAGGTCAGAAAGCTCAAAACCATGGTGAGGGCACTTGTTCGTGAGATCTTGAACCTATCAAACGCAGTGTAGATGGTCTCATCATAGTCCTGTTTAAATCCAGTGATTTGCGCCTTTAGCGCGGTAGTCAAGGTGTGAGGGAAGTATTTTTCCATGAAAGCTGAAAAAACCTTCTCCCAAGTGTCCAGAGAGCCTGCTGGTAGAGAACTCAACCATGACTTGGCTCTGTCGCCAAGCCCCATAGCAAAAACCTTCATCCTCAACTCACCCGTTGTTATTTCAGCTCTGGGTCGTGGGAGTTGGTTGACGAAATCATCGACATCGTGCAAGTACCCCATCACATCTTCCCTTGCTAAGCCATAGAACCTCGGAAGTTGTTGGAATGCGTGGTTCTTGATTTTCAGATCTCGAGTTGCAGACGAATGAACAATCGCCGGTCCCCTCATACGATCCTTGGATGGTTGAACCCATGCTTTTAGTGGTCTAGCTTCTGTCATTCCGTCGATTTCCTTGAAAAGAATGTGTAGAGATTCAGAGAAATCGGTATCCTCTATTTCCTCTAGTGCACGCCTTTGAAGTAGTCGCCTTCTTTGGTGGTAGACTCTGTCGATCTCGGCAATTGAATTAGCAAGTGATGTTCCTCTAGATCGTGTATGTGGCATACACTATTTGTAACAAACTAGGAAAGCAGTATCAGATAGAGATTAAAAAGGAAAACAAAAACTACTAGAACTAGGAATTGAATGCTGAAAATATAAACTAATTAAACAGAAAAAAAAGTATAGTCCCCGGCAGCGGCGCCAATTTGATGGACGCGCTGGATGTCGTGTTCCAACACGAATCAAATAAATTTGTATTTAGCCAAAGGCAATTCACAACTACAACGAAAACCGTAGTGTAGTAGTAGAATAACCTCTAGTGTCGATCTCTAAGGACTATAACTAGCTTATCTAATCTAATTTAGAATATAAAATAGCAGACGATTTAGCAAAGGTTTTTCTTAACAGATAATGGAGATTGGTGATAGTATGGTCCTTCAAAGCATAATGGGTTAATAATCATGCGTAAATTCCTCGGTCTTGCATAGAGATCTTTGATCAATGAATTGTCCAGTTGTAATTATCAAACACTACGAAGATATAGATTTAGATAGGTCAAAGACCAATGAATTGTCCAATTGTGTGCAATAATTAATCAACAATACGAAGATAGAGATTTAGATATATCAAAGAAATAAAGCAATAACACAGAGTATAATGCGCGATATAGCCATTAACATAATTATCAACCCTTCGCTAAGAATTCACATACTATCACCAACGAGAAGTTTAGCTACTCATAGTTGTCATGCAATCAACAGAAATCATAGAAGAAAACATGTTGAAAGATATATATAAAAATAAGTAGAAAAATTGTAAGATACAATGTTACCGAAGGTTGTTAATCTCCGAAGAATCGCGATCTTACAAGCTCCAAACTGCTATGAAAAAGTATCTCCTAAGCTAAGAACCCCCAGAACAGGCTCTGAGAAGTTCCTACCTAAAAGTACAGAGAAAGGTGAGAGAAAAGGTCTGGAAAAGTATGAAAAACGGAGAAAAACTGAGCAACTATATATAGGCTACGAATTGTGTGGAGCGAAGGGCCCCACACACCGGGCGACTCGCCTGGTGTGGGGCGATTCGCCCCACATCCTGGGCGATTCGCCAGGGAGTAATTTTCGGCCAGATACGCGTTTTCGACGCGTTTTTGGATTTCTTCCCCTTTTCGGACTCGGTTTCTGACTTCTAGTGGCCTTCTAACCTCCAGATTCGACCCCTAGACTTCAAATCCTATCCGGAAACCTTCAGATACTCCAATTAGGCTTCTGGAACACCAATTCCTTGTCTACTTCAATATATTTGCTCGGAAATCCTCGTTTTTCAACCAAAACGTGTAAAATAAAGACTGAAGGGAAACGTGACACTATTCTAATAAAATGCACTAAAATATAACTAAATTAACATAGAGGATAGATAAAATAGGTGAAAAAGACTCAAATGAAAGTGTAAAATACACATTCATCACACTGCAACATTACCAAATATCAACGAATCTCTGAAGTTCTGATAGGAGTTAGGCAGGGAGTTGAGCAACACTATAGCTTTGTCTGCGTCTGTAGTCTTATCACCAACATTCTCCATGTGTGTTGTGATCTTGTCAAACTCTGCTAACTGCTCCAGAATCGGCCTACCTTCAACCATCGTAAAACCAAGAAACGTCTGTTTGAGATACATTGAAAAAGAAAGAAATATCAATTGGTGATGTATATATCTTTTAAGAGATATGGTATATTCATATTAATATATTATATTATAATTTCAAGGGTCTATTTTTTTTACTACCTTACTAGCGTCACTAATATTATTTTCAATCCTATTAGTTAGACAATTACATTTAATTCAATGAATTTGACCATTTGACGCACTAAGCACTGTTCTAATTTCAAATTTTGTGTCATTCAAACAACCCTTACTGCTTTAAAAAAACATTTAAAAAATAAACAAATAGAAAAATAAAAATACAAAAATAATAAGTTTCTTCTTCTTCTCCGGAGCTCCGGTAGCTCCGTATTGGAGCTTGCTCCACTAATCGGAGCTTGCTCCACTGATCGGAGAAAGTTCCAGATGGGAGCTTGCTCCATTGATTTGGAGCAAGCTCCTGATCTAGGGAAAAAGATCTGATCTGGAGCTTACTCCATTGATCAAGCTTGCTCCCGATTTGGAACTTGGTCCATTGATGGAGCAAGCTCTAGTCGTCGATCTCCGGCGACTATCATAGTCGTCGGAGCAAGCTCCGGTACCGGAGAAGAAGAATAATTGAAAAAGAATAGGAACAAAAAGAACAAAAAAAAAAATAGAAAAAGGAAAAAAAAATTAGTTAAAGGATAAGGTTTGTTTGGTTTGAGTTTTTTATGCCGGTTGCATTTCTGTAATTTTAGAATAGTCGTCAACGCCATCCGGAGGTTTTTGAACTAAAACGTAATTGTTGAACTAGTGAGGTCCAAAATGAGAATGCACCGCCGAGTAGGGTACTAAGGTGATAAAACGTGTAATTTAAAAAAATATATATTCTAAGATCAGCCATTGATTTTCTTTTAGTGTTTACTTTTTTATTTTTCAAGGGGGTAAATTGCCAGTAAATATAATATAAGGGGTTAATTCGACTTTTATATCATATACAAGAGAGAAATCAACCAAACGTTTAGGTAAAATTTAACTGTGTTAGTCAAATCTAACGGAAAAGTGAAGTAAGGTGGCGAGTTGTACATTTTAAAAAGTACAGGGGGTAAAATAGCCTATAAAAATAATATAGGAGGTCAATTCGGCTATTATTGCTAATACATGGGTAAATTGCCAAAAACTCTACATTTTGCTGTTGTAGGATGTAATTAGCAGTGTGCTCCCAATTATCAGTCTGCTATTCTTCCACTGAGTCCAGGAATATTTGCTAGCTATTCTCTATGGTTGTATGGCACATTAGCACAACCAATTTCACGGTTAGTATGTATCTACAACACCCTCTACATGTTAAATTAAATAGTTTTATACCTAATTCACTAGGAAATAACCGGTCGAAATCCGTTGAGTTTCGAAGGAAAATAGTGATTCTCAAATAATATTCAAATGTCACATTATCTTGTAAATAAAACAAAATTCATAAAAATGGAAACGTCCAACATTTTTATTACCATCATAATCATGTACTTAGTCTACTAAATTCATAGTTGAACATCATACTATCTAGGAATAGACTCTTGAACATATTTAATGTTCTAAGTTATTGCGGCATAGATCAGTCAAACGCAATTCGTGTTCGAAACTAAATCTAGCAAATACCCCGTCGAAATTCGACGGGAAATAGTACGTTCACAAATAAATTAATAAATGTCAGTTAAAGAAAAACAATGACCTTTCTTTATATTTTTATTAATAGAGAATAGATAGAATAGTCCCACATAGATTTATCATTATATATGTAAAAACAAATGTGATCATTATATATTTTAAATTATTGAAAAAAAATCCGTCGAACACAGTTCGGGTTCATTGAAAAAACACTCATAGAACACTAACTGTTCCGAACTATTGTGAAATAGACCTATTGAAAATAGTTAGTCTTCTAAAGCATTTTTGGAATAGACCCGTCGAAAAAACAGCAACCGTTTTGAGTTATTGCGAAATAGACCCGTCATACAGAGTTAATGATCTAAACTATTATCGAATATACCCTTCGAACATGGTTAATTTTTTAAAGTATGGAATGCACATATCAAACATAGTTAGTGTTCTAAATATTGTAGAATAGACCCATTTTACACTAAATGTTTTTGAACTGTTGTGTAGTACGTTGACCCGTAACAAATAGATAGTCTTTCAAAGTATTTTGCGGAATAGACCCGTGAAAAAACACGAGTTAATATTTTAAACTATTGCGAAATAGACCCGTCGAATAGATTTAATGATCTAAATTGTTGTGGAATAAATCCATCAGACATGGTGAGTATTCTAAAGTATATCAGAATGGACCCGTCGAACTCTAACTGTTTCTGGACTATTGTGTAGTTAACTCGTAAAAAATTAGATAGTCTTTCAAAGTATTTGTGGAATAGACCCGTGAAAAAACACTAGTTAATGTTCTAAATTATTGCGAAATAGACCCGTTGAACACATTTAATGATGAAAACTATTGTGGAGCAGATCTGTCGGACACAATTAGTATTCTTAAGTATATCCGAATGCACCCATATGAATATAATTAGTGTTCTAATGTTTAAACTACTGCATAATAGACCCATAGTATACTAAATGTATTTTTTTTAATAATCGAACCATTACAATTTCATAAGTAGCATTACAAAGCTAGTAATAAACTATAAATAATCTCGCACTTGACGAGAATTGAACCTATGACCTCTAGTGTCATGACACCTCAGTCTAACCAATTGAGCTAGACCTCATTGTGTAAGAAAATATGGTCAGAGTTACCCCTAGGGTACGCAGCGGAATTTCAAAAAATTTCTTAACATACAGGTTAATTGATCATGTATATAACATATATATTAAACACGTTAATTAGAAGACTTACAAGACTCCAAAAGCAAGCACAGGTACCAAGTCTTCGTAATAGTCCGGTGAATCTTCTCCTTCGTCGAAGTCGAAGATATCTGCAATACTGTGATTATCTGCAAGACAATAAAAGTTAGTTTCCAGCTCCTTGAACCTCAACCTTGGTATCCACAGATGAACAGCTTATCGAAAGAATGCTAGGATATTCTTTGTGTGACCAAGAAGATGGGGCGCCAGTTTTCCTCCGGCGAGGGGTGGCGCGCGCGTGGCTAGTATGAGCTAGGGGAGAGCTTTTTATTTTCTCTAAGAAAACTGGTAGAAAGAATAATCTCAAAATTCATTATCAAAGCTCTCTAATAGTCTATTATATATAGTAGTCAATAGAAGCCTAAAGAATAATCAATTACATTTCATAAAAGGAATAAAAATCTAATTCTTATCGCACTAGGAAACCAATTCAAGTCTAGATTCATTCTCAATCAAATTAAAACTCAATCAGGAAAATCTAACTTATCCCTTGACTTCTAATAGAGGAAGGAGTCGAACTCCTTCCCCTAATACAGCTGCGCGCGCGCGTCCAAGGGAGGTTAGGTGGGTCCCGATTTTGGGACCCACTTATAATTCTAAGGCAATTCAAACTCCAAGTAGATTTTGCCCATGTGCATATATTAATTCTAAATTAACATATTCTTTCAAATCAAACCTCTATTATATTTCTAAAATATAATCTTTAATTGTATTTACATAAAATACAATTAATCAGCCAATTCAATTAATAATTCCAAATCATTAATTGAGCCACAAATTATTATAATTAATTCCAAATCAATTATAATCCATCAATCACAATTAATTCTAAATTAATTGCGATTCCATCTTCAATGACATTCGGATAAGCTGAATCACCACATAGTGTGACCCACAGGGCCTCATTGTATTAAGCAAGTCCTAGACTAGGCAAAATGGAATTCCTAGACGGTTCCATTTGCAATATTAATACATGAGGACGTTTGAGAGGTTTCTCAAAGCAAACCCTTTCGTTGTGAAGTCTGTTGCGCTCAACGCGGCGATGGTAACGTCCCTTCATCTGACTGTCTCGAATGCATCTAGGATCGATGAAGTGTCTATCCCACTAATAAATCCATGGGCGTCTTCAGTGAGTTGCTTGGTGAATCCAATATCTATTTTGACTATCATAATAATATTGATACGCTGGCCAGCGATTTTACCAATCACAACTATGAACGACTATGAGCAGTGCTCTCCTGTGCTACACATGAGAGATGAATCCTTCACAGAATCACTATGAGCAGTGCTCTCCAAGGGAGGTTAGGTGGGTCCCGATTTTGGGACCCACTTATAATTCTAAGGCAATTCAAACTCCAAGTAGATTTTGCCCATGTGCATATATTAATTCTAAATTAACATATTCTTTCAAATGAAACCTCTATTATATTTCTAAAATATAATCTTTAATTGTATTTACATAAAATACAATTAATCAGCCAATTCAATTAATAATTCCAAATCATTAATTGAGCCACAAATTAATATAATTAATTCCAAATCAATTATAATCCATCAATCACAATTAATTCTAAATTAATTGCGATTCCATCTTCAAGGACATTCGGATAGGCTGAATCACCACATAGTGTGACCCACAGGGCCTCATTGTATTAAGCAAGTCCTAGACTAGGCAAAATGGAATTCCTAGACGGTTCCATTTGCAATATTAATACATGAGGACGTTTGAGAGGTTTCTCAAAGCAAACCCTTTCGTTGTGAAGTCTGTTGCGCTCAACGCGGCGATGGTAACGTCCCTTCATCTGACTGTCTCGAATGCATCTAGGATAGATGAATTGTCTATCCCACTAATAAATCCATGGGCGTCTTCAGTGAGTTGCTTGGTGAATCCAATATCTATTTTGACTATCATAATAATATTGATACGCTGGCCAGCGATTTTACCAATCACAACTATGAACGACTATGAGCAGTGCTCTCCTGTGCTACACATGACAGATGAATCCTTCACAGAATCACTTATCATCCCCATTTGTATGTAGCCATAATCCTGGATCGTGTCTTCGGTCAACTGCTTATTCAGAGATGACATCGACGGGTCCACCAAGGATATGGGGCAAAAAATGTGATGATAAAGTCCTATAAGTTCAAAGGACGACTGGCATCACTTCGACAACTTTCCGGTTCCCATAGACACATCGGTGTAGAGTATACATCGATGGGAGTTTCCGGTGGGTACTTCCATTGTTCGGTAATCACCCTTCGAAAAACTATGCGGAGTTATGGGAACGTTTCTTGATTGTCCAACAATCCGTTCCGTGGCCGTGGGATCGGCTCACACTCGCTCTAACAAGTATAACCTCCACGCATACTAGTCTCAGCTGGTTCATTCAGACCCCTACATCCGAGATGAACCTCGACTAGGGAGAGTTTGGGATAGATGATAACTCACATAGCTCCCACTATCTGTGTGATCGGTCATCTATCCGAGGGGGCATGTTTAATATCAATACAGACAGGAATAGAGATATGACATGATGTATGCCTGGTGTAATATAAATATGAAAGCGAAACTCAATAGTCAAACAACAAACATATATTATATTACGTTGACCTGTGTAATAGTACATATATGCCCTTGTTAGGAAACTTGTAATTTTGATAAGCAATTAACCATGCTAAATTAAGGAAAGTCCAGTAACTAGTACTCTTAAGGTCCATAGGAATTAAGAATTTTAAGGACATTGTAAAAGAGGAACGTTTGCTGAAGACTTAGATTAGGTGCTAGATAGGTTGGTTTTAAAGCTTATGATGTATCTTGTTTTCTGAAAAGAAATACAACCTATTGAAGCATTTGTTGATGATGTACTTTGTTTTTACAAACAAACTATTGAAGCATTTAGAACCGCTCAGAATCTTGAAGAATTCGAAGATCTGAAGACTAGAAGATTTCTGAAGACTGGTATCTACAAAGGCACATGTTGCTCAGAAAGTGGAAACTTCAGCAACAGCATTGCATAAGTGAAAATCTATATGACAGGTTGTGCTTGCTGAAACTGAGACTGACCACTTGCTGATGGAACATATGTGACCTCTTGCTGAAAGTACTTGCATTTGCGCTCCAATGTTACGATTTGAATTCTTTTTAAATAATCATTAAATGCAAAGCATGCACGCGAAGGACATGAAGACTAGAAGACAAAAAAGGACGCTGCTGAAAGTACAAAAGCAAGATAGTGACATTTTAAGGAACAAAAGCCTTTGGATTTGAAATTCAAACGGCTCCTTATTTTCACTATAAATAGAGGTCATCCGGCAAAGAGTTGAAGTGTGTCAACAACGTGATCATACTCTCACTTGTGCTTAAACTCACAAACCTTTCAATACTCTCTACTGCCATTGATCCGTTCCAAGACTTAAAGCTTGAAAAAGCTACTTGTGAAGAAGTAGAATTTGCACGACTAAGAAATTAGTTAAGTGTTCTTTCTTTCTTTCGAACAAGAACAAGTCTTGACACCAGAAACATTCAAACTTGTTTACTGCAAAGTATTCAAAGTTTTGTTTCTTAGATTACTTGTTGTAACTGAATAAGTTGTAATTAAGTTTTCTCATCCCAAACCTCTCTAACTGAAAATACACCCTTTCAGGCGTGATATTCAGGGGGAACTTAATCGAGCATAGTGTTGCTGATTAAAAGTATCAAGTTTGGTGGAGAACAAGGTTACGTTCTCTAGTTAGGTTGGAGACGAAGCAAATGTGATTTGGTTTCTGTTTGAATCGCTCTAGATAGATGTTGTAAGGAACCTCAATCTTATCTTAGTGGATTCAGTCCTAGAAAGTACAAAGTGGATTAGTTGAGAGATTAAGCCACTCTCAGATACCACTATAAAAGTGTTTGTGTGATTTACTTACTGTACTTGGCTTTCAGCAAATCATATCTATTTGTACACAGTCACTCACATCACTTGCTGAAACCTTCATTTACTGAAAGAACACTTATTGTATCTAAGACTTCCGCTCTCTGATTTTAAGTATCAGCAAATATGGTTACTGCAAAGTAACTTGTGCTTGCTGAGAAAGTTAAGTATCAGCAAACTCATTACTGAAAAGTAATAAGCACTTGCTGAGAAAGTTTTAAACGACAAAAGTTTGAAAAGACTATTCACCCCCCCCCCCTCTAGTCTTTTCTTGTTGTTTAAATTGACCAACAAGTGGTATCAGAGCTGGAGGTTCTTTAACCTTCAGCACTGAACCTAGATCCCCTTAGGTGCTTTCCGTAAATCACTCTGACTTGATCAGTTTGGTAGTGCTTTGCTGACAGGATGTCTTTAGGAGATGCTCCCTTGTTGACGCTGGAAAACTACGAAAAATGGCGAAACAACATGATGCTACATCTTGAGGCCATTAGTGATGAGATGGTCAATGTCATTCATGATGGACCTATCAAGATCACTAAGGTTGAAAGGAGTTTCCCTCACAAAACCACTGAAGCTGGAAAGGAAACTATCTTAGGCGAACCAACTGATACAGTTGTACCAAAACCAAGAGAGGAATGGACTTCCGACGAAGCCAAGTGATTCCGTCTTGATGGCCAAGCAAGAAACATCATCATTCGATCAACTCCGGATACCATACAGTGCAAACTGTGGGGTGCTAAGACTGCTAAGGAAGCTTGGAAAATGGTTCAAGATCTTTGTGCTGGATCTGACAAAACCAAGGAAAACAAACTTGAAGTACTTAAATTAAAGTTTCAAAACATTAAACAAGGTACAAACGAGTCACTGGAAGACTTGGATTTCAGATTCACAACTCTTGTTAGTGAAATGGCAGCCTTGGGTGTTGGAAATCTTTACTCAGATTCTGAGAAGGTGAAAACCATCATCAGAAGTCTGAATCAAGAATGGATCCACACTCAGAATTTCTATTACAATCAAGGAATGCCAGATATTACACCAACAGAGTTATTCTCTCATCTTGCTACTGTTAACTATGAGACAAAGCAAAGAGAAAATGTGTTTGCTGAAAAATCGCAAAACATTGCTCTTGCTGCAAAGTCGTCATCTTCCGAAAAGAAGAATGATAAAGAGCCTATTGATGAAAACTCTTTGGTTGTCAAAAACATGAAGAAATTCATCAGCAAGTAACTTGAAAGGCGAAAAGCAAAAGAGAAGCTGAAAAAGCATCTTGGTAACAATTACCATAAGTACAAGAATGAGACTAGCTCGTTGAACAAGCAAGCTCAGCAAGCAACTTCATCAGAAGAACCAGTAGTTGGAAATGATCTCTGCTTTTACTACAAAAAGCATGGACACTTCAAAGCTAATTGCCCTTTGCTGAAAGGAAAATCTGCTGAAAACAAGAAGAAGTTCAAGAGAGATTTTATTGCTGAAGAAAAGAAGAAGCTTCAAGCAAAAATCGATGCATTATGCATTGATACTAGCTCCGAAGACAGTGAGGATGAAAGATCAGACACTGACGATGAAGAAGCCGCTCTAGATGTGGAGATTGGCAAAGAAGTTTGTGGAATAGCTATGGAAGCTTATCCAGATGTGTCAAATTACGAGTTCTACCTCATGGCCGGTCAGGTAAATAATCCTACCTCTGACTTAGACTCAGAAAGTGAAGACGAGATTGACCTTGACAAGATTCAAGGAGAAATCGAAAGATTTAAGAAAACTCTGAGCAGGCAGCAAGAGAAACTACAGATTACTGAAACTCTGACCAAGCAGACTACTGAAAAGTATGTCTTGCTGAAGGAAGAGACAGAACAAAAGGATGCTGAAATAAGGCGTCTTAAGAACTTGATTGCTGAAGCTACAGAGAAGAATTCTCAAATGGCATTAGAATTGGAAGAATATCAGTCCTCAATTCTAAAGTTACTTGCTGAAATCCAAGAAATGAAAAAGATGAAAATCAATTTCAAATTTTATGCTGACGGAAGTAATACGCTGACTGAACTAAACTCTTATATGAGAGATCCATCTCAGAAAGAAGGTTTAGGTGCAACGTATGAAGGTGATGACGTAGAAATCTTGAGTAAAGATAAATCACCAATTTCCTTTGTACGTGCTACTGAAAGCGGTCTACCAGAACTCTATCAGTTTGGTCAATCTAAGGTTGCTGAAACATGCAATCAAGTACCTACGCCATAAAGCCCGCTGTTGCTACTCAAAGTAACAAGACTTTAGAAGGAAAACAGGTTGCTGAGAAGCAAACTGGAAAGAAGAAGGATGGTATGAAGCATTTCGCCAAACAAGTTGCTGAAAAGCAAATTGTTAAGTCAAAAGGCAAGATTACTAAAAGTAATCAGAAGACCTTTGCTGACAAACCTGAATCAAGTAAGGTTGCTGACACAAAAGCTCAGCATTCTCCGAAAAGTGGACTCGGTTTCAAAACCAAGCAAAGTCAACTTTTTCACGAGTATAAGCAAAGTCAACAAAGATACTTCAAAGAGATGAAGAAAATCAAGCCTAAGAGTTCTGAAAAGACTCTTAATGCTAGGGCTAGAAGGAACCTTGCTAGAAAAGAACTTACTGAAAAGTATGTTCAGCAAAAACGTCAACCGAGCAAGACACCACATCAGAAAGTGGATTTGATCAGCACGAATCAAAAGTCTTTCAGCTCAAAACCTCCTAGTTCCTCAGCAAGTAGAAAACAAGTCAAAGTTGAAAAACTTAAGACTTGGGTTTCCAGTGGACGCATTCTTGAACATGTTAATGGACATCCATTATTGGATAATTAACTTGTTTGCTCTTGATTGTGCAAACTTCAGCCACGGAGACAAACGATGCAATCCGGTACTTTGATAGTGGTTGTGGAAAGCACATGACGGGCAACAAGAATAACCTTATAAACTATAGACGGTGGTCTAAAGGTCCAACAATAAGGTTTGCTGGTGGAGGCTCCGGTTCTACAAAAGGCTATGGTGACGTGAAGTTAGGATGCATAACCATTACTGGAGTTCTTTATGTCAAAAATCTTAAGTTTAACCTTTTCAGCATGAGTCAGTTTGCTGACAAAAGATACTTCATCAAAATCAAAAGTGATGAATGTAAACTTATAGATTTCGACACTAAAAAGGTAATTATGATTGCAAGAAGATCAGGAGTCTTGTACACCGTAGATTGGTCTTCACACTACAAGGGATCTGATGTTCAACGACGGACTCATCCGTCGCTGAAAATAAGTGATCCGTCGCTGATTAGGCTCAGCGACGGATCGCTAAATATAGCGACGGATGAGAATTCCGTCGCTAATACTTTGGTCGTAAACGAATTAACGACGAATCAACGATCCGTCACGAATTAGCGACGGAGCAGCGACGGATGATTCGTTGACCGTGTTGCGACGGTTGACTCATCCGTCGCAAAGGTCATGGTCAGCTTACTAGTCTGACCAGGACTTTAGCGACGGATGAGTTATCCGTCGCTGGTTTTTTTTTTTTTTTTAAACAAATTCTTTATATTTAAATAAAATTCAAACCAAAAAACCCATTGAACCTGTTACACACATCATTAATATTCGTAATAAATAAATTCCCCAAAAATAAATGCGAAAAGCATTTTCAATAACGAAACGATCCAATAATCTTAATAAAAATCATTCATACAATAAATATCTAATGTAATATCCGATAGGAAGTATAATATTCGTTCATGAGTCGAAAAACAACATAAAAAAACTAAACTGGATCATGGAGAAGGGGGTGGCGGTGGTGGTGCGCTGGGAGGAGGTGGCATCCCCAACTTCGCATAAATGGCAGCGATGTGGGCCTCCTGCTCAGCCTGTCTCTCGGCCAGCCTCCTAATCTCTGCATCCTTCTCTGCCAACTCCGCTCTGAGGGCGGCCTCAGAAGAAGTACTAGAAGACGTGGTCCGTGAGGCAGAGTTCCCGAGATGACGGGAACGCGCATGCCTCGCGCTACTGGTGGTAGCAGCCAAACTCCCTAGTCCCAAGCGACGACCCTTCTCGTCCTCCCGATCCAGTTCCAACAAAATGTTGTTCATCTCCTCAACAGTGAGGTCCTTGTCACTAATCCTGTCTGTATAGGCCTTCGGAAAGGATAAATCAATAGTGCAAGGCGTTAGTGAATTCAAGTATTATTGAAATCAACCGTATTTAATGAACACAAGTATTGCAGAACTTACCGCAATCTTCTCGGCCGTAGTAGACAACCATTTGCCATCAGGGCCCATCTGAGACTTCGTGAAGAACGTGAAGAGAAGACTCTCGTTATCCTCAATCTGAATGACACATGAATTACAAGTATAAAAGGCATGATAAAAAAGATCACAAAGTATAAGAGGCATGATGTATAAAATCACAAAGTTCGAACTGATATTACAAGTACAAGAATAATATTAAAACCACAAAGTTAATTAATTATACACTTACCAGCCTATTCATGTTGGCTGTAGCGATGGACTGAGAGCCAAATCGATGTGTGACCATGCTCCTGGTCCCATCCTTGGGCCTCGCCTTACTGTTTGAAGCGTTCTGCTCAGCCGCACGCTGGACTTTTGGATCAGGCCAGTATGCCTTCCACTGAACCCACAGTTCATCTCCTAGCCAACTCGGCTTCCCCAGTTCGTCAGTGTGCCTGGCCTTCATGGTATTAACCATCCCCTTGTAAAGGGAACTACCATGGGCGTTGAAGCAGTACCAGAGTGGCCACAACAGAGCTTTGGGAAGGAAGTAATATTTCTACACAAGTACAGACAAACATCCAAAAACATACTAATTGTGAGAACTTAAAAACAGTCAATTATAACAAGTGTAGCACATGCACAACAATTATATCGGTAACTAACATATCACCCAAGTACAGTGACTAACATACCACTCAAATTGTCCTATATTTTACTACAACAATGGTGACTAACATATCACCCAAATATAGTGGCTAACATACCACTCACATACAGTAACATACCACTCAAGACAAAAAAACAATTATGAAACAGCAGTATGATTATTAACTCACCCTCAACTCCTCAAAGTACTCTCCCTTTAACTGGTCAGGGATGGTAGTCCACTGGGCGCCACCCTGTTGTGGTGGGAGCATCTTGGCCCTGATGATCTGTCCTAGGTTGTGAGCCGCCTTTTCCGCAAATAACCTGCAAAGAATAAGTCAATCATTAAGCAAACCTTCGTAATATATAGTAATGAACTCAAGCCATAATACAACATTTTTACGTAAATATATAAGTTAAATCATAATACTTACTTGTCCCCGTTGGGGTAGAGTACAGGCCTACCATTCCACTGAAGACCGTCCATGGGTGATCTGTAGGGACAGTCATCGTCTGGCACGTGGGCCCATGGGTCACGGGGATCGCTCGAGCCCCTACTGGACTCACCTGGAGTCCCACGAGCGGTCGGGGAGCCGTGCTGTGAGCTAGGCCCGGTGTCATCTCCCTCAGTACGTGGTGACTGAGGAGTGCGTGGAATCTCATCCGGTTGTATGGTGTAACGAGGCAGTCTGGGTTTCGGCATCTGCAAATTAAAGCAAAGATCTGTGTTAGTACATACAGAATTGAATATAAAACATGTACAATCAGAGATATAGCAAGGAACGACACTAGACATTCGGGTGGTCACGCCAGTAGGACTCCCAAACATCATGAAGGGGACTCGGCATCCACTCTTTGGGCGGAACTCCCAAAAGCCAGTTGGCTTTCCAAACCTCAAGTAAGGGAATCCTCAGTGTACGTTCTGACATATTTGAATGCTAAACCTGACCAATCGAAGTTTAGTTCATTGCTAACGTATTATTTCATTCTATTTATCGAGGTTTTTACTTGCCATTTAAGATATGTGTAATTAAGGAAAATTTTTATATATATAATTTATTATATTTTGCTAACATACCCAAAATTCTTACTCATTTTTATTATTAATTTTTACTTTGCATTATACTTATAATATTTCTAAATTACAACTAATTACTTTGCATTATAGTTACGATATGTCTATATTATACATTTTCATTAACAACTAATTACAACTAATTACGGCTGATTACGATCGAATCATACTACAACTAAATTCTAGAGGTCTCCAATCAACCCCAAACAAAGTCTCAATACTCCAAATATCAATTCAACCCAATCAAATTCTCAATTACTAAAACAAAATTTCAATTCCTAAAATACCCAATTCATCCCAAATCTATCAATTCACCAACCAAAACTTGTGCATCTCCCCTAATTTGAGCTACATAACATAATAGATACTACTAAAATGCATACCATTCAATGAAATTGAAAAAGAATGAAGAATACTCAAATTTAGACAAGTTAGGGTTAGAAGTTAATACCTTTGATTGCAGAATAAATGGTGAAAGAATCACGCAATTGACTAGCTACCCTTGTTCGTTGATGGAAGAGCTTCGAAATGACTATAACCTTGTGTGAAATGGCCAAGAAATGAAGATTTGGAGTGATGGCCGACGCACGCCGGGTTTGAGAGACGGAGAGTTCTGTGTGTGCGTGAACTGAGCTGTTCTGTCTGTATTTTTTTTTATATAAACAGGCTGCGACGGATGAGCCATCCGTCCCTAAACCGCGACGGATGAGTCAACCGTCGTTGTATTACGACGGATGAATCCATCCGTCACTAGCTTTTATTTTCCTATTTTTTCTTTTTTTCCAGGGTCAAAGAGACATACGACGGATGAGTCATCCGTCGTAATACCCAGACGGATAAACCCATCCGTTGCAGAATACAACAACGGATGGAGTCATCCGTCACTGATAATGCGACGGATAAGCATCCGTCGCAATTCTCAAACGTCCCAAGGGTTTAGGGACGCGCATTATCACGAATTGTCTTCATCCGTCGCTATTTCTTTTTCATCCGTCGTAAAAAGACCGATCCGTCGCTAAAAATAGGGACGGATCGATCCGTCGCTAATTTCGGTCGCTGTTTATGGTATTTCTTGTAGTGTCAGCAATCGTTGAAAAATGCCTTGTCTCAGATCACGATTGCCTTGCTGAAAAAGCATGGTTATAGCATAAACGAACAAGTCATCTAAACTTCAAGACGCTAAATAAGTTGTCTAAAAGGGCACTTGTAGTTGGATTACCTAAGGTTACTTTTAAGAAGGATGGTGTTTGCAATGCATGTCAGCAAGGAAAGCAAACCAAATCTTCTTTCAAGAACAAGGCAGTACCGTCAACTACAAAACCTTTACAACTCTTGCACATGGACTTGTTTAAATCTTCTTCAACAAGCTATGCTGGTAAGAAGTATTGTCTGATCGTGGTAGATGACTATTCAAGATTCACTTGGGTAGTATTCATCAAGCACAAATCTGAAACCAAGACTGAAATACCTAACTTGTTGAATAAGCTTGAAGTCATGAAAAATGACAAGGTAAAAGTCATAAGGACAGACCATGATACTGAGTTTGTAAACCAGTACATAACTGAATATTGTACCTCAAAAGGTATACAACATCAGTTATCCTCAGTAAGAACACCACAGCAAAACGGTGTTGCTGAACGGAAGAATCGTACCCTAAAAGAAGTCGCAAGAACAATGCTTGCTGACACTGAAATAAGTGAGGCTTACTGGGTGATGATGTCGTTTTTCACCAATTAAATTTGTTTAAAAGCCTAAGAACACTTATCACTACACAAACTAGAGTGCAATGGCAAGTTGTCCCCGAGTGTCGTTCTCTCGGGACCTAACGTGGCTTTGCTTGAGGTTTTTGCTAGCAATTTCAGTCAACGAGTTCAAATGTTTGAAGAATCGTTTCCTTTGAACAAAGCAATGAGAAATCAGATTGTTGTAAATCAAGTTTGGAAGACGGTTGGTGGTAGAAATCAAATACACATGCATGGGTTACGATTATGCTCACAAGTTCAGTGCGTAAAACCTTCGATCGAGTCTGCTAAGCAACTCGTCTAGGTAACTTTAAGACACACATCATAAAAGACCACTATCAATACTTTAGAGGTGCTTGTCACTAACACCATTTATCTAGCATGCTGCAAATCCCTAACATACAATCCTATAGCTTTCATTGACCAAGAGTGTGTCACTATACTCCATTCGAATATATTTTATAGGCAACTAAGAATCATATGAAGGAATCTGCAGCAAGATTGAATCACAATCTCATGTAAGCATAAGCATAACCCATAGCATGCATATTCTACATTCTACCACCAACACAAAAGATTTAGCTACTCATATTCATCAACATAGACATCAATTCATATGAATAATAATCAGAATACATCATATCAAACTACAAGACAAGAGAGTGATACAAGTTACCACCAAAGCTGTCACTAATCGGTGGAAATCAAAGAAAACCTCTCCGTAGATGATTACAAAGGATGAATCCCAATCAAAACCTTGAATCCCAAGCTAAAATACAATGTAATCTGAGTTTTATCTGAGTTTTGGGGCTTAGGAGCTCTCCAAAACGAAGTTACAGTTCAAAAGATATTCAAAAAATGACCAAAGATCAGATCTAAGAAGGAAAATCCGAAAATGTAACCGCTGCCAAGCGGACCCCTTGGAGAAGCCAAGCGGAGCACTTGGCAAGCGAAGCGCTTTGGCACTCCAAGCGGCTTCGCTTGGCTTCTGTGCCAAAGCTCCTGGAAATTAAAGCGGAGCGCTTCACTATTCCAGGCGCTTAGCTTGGCTCCTAGGCAGATTTTTGTCTTCAAACTCAATCTTTTTGCCCTCGCACGGCCCTCGGGTGCCTTGGACTCATCCTTCTCGATGCTTATTGAAACTCAAACACTTACGAACAAGCCACGGAGATTGGGGAACTTCAACGGGGCCATCTTTTCCATAAAAAAGGCTCGTTTTTAGCTCCAAAAATGCCGTTTTGTACTAGTGCCTGAAAATGCAGAAAACACAAAACGTGACACTATTCTACAAAACTAACCAAAAAACAAGGCTAGAAGATAGCAAAAGAAGGTAAAAAAGACAAGATGAACGCGTCAAAAATACGTTCATCAAACTCCCCAAACCATACCTTTGCTTGTCCTCAAGCAACAAACTATCCTAAATGCAACACAAAAGGAGTCTCATGCCAAGTAAAGTCAACTAGTCTATTGAATCTACCAAATGCTTATGAACGAAACCAAATGAGCATGACATGCAAGTAGGTTGAAGTATGCCTCGATTGCGAATATACACATTCTCAAGTGCACTTGGTTAAACAAAGGAGTCTCACGTAACATCTTCTACCTGGACCTGGTCAGTGACGACACAATGATGCATGTTATCATACTACAATTGCCCCGTGCCTATGAAACCGAGGACTTGCTTCTGTTCACCAAGCGAGACTTTTCCTCAAGAGAGGGCGAACCAATATATACTGGCTCTCATCAAACGAAGGAGGGTTCCCTTAGAAAGATAATACTCCCCTATTCTACCCCGACTCTCAAGAATGAGCCTCTTTCAACCACTTCTTGAATAGCAAGACGAGGGTGGTCAAGAACAGGCCTTGGACAAGGCGACACGAAACGAAAGATAGAATTTACAACTCGACACTTCAAAAACAAATATTTACATGACACTTGACACTTTACTAGACTGCTTTTGGCTTGCAACGACCCTTCTTTTGCTTTCGGGTCTTATTCTTTATTTTCTTTCTTCTCTTTTTTTTTTTCTTTTCTCTTTTTTCCTTTATTTTCTCTTTTTCTTTCCTCTTTTTTCTTCTTTTCTTTTTCTCCTTTTTTTTTTTTTTCTATAAAGGGGCAAGGAGCAGTACTAAGTGTCAAAAACACCTCCCCAAACCTATTCGAAAGAATAGGTTGGGACACAAAATAAAAGAAAAGGAAAAAGGAAACTTTACAACGACTCAAAGACGAAAAACAAGATCAACGAAGCAACCCCCTCCCCAAACCTATTCGATAGAATAGGTTTAATACAAGGAATCGCACACCTCACACTACCTCCTTCCTAGGCATTTGGCAATCTCTAATCGAGGTGAAGAACTTGTCGCCTTTTACGTACATAATTACACGGGTTACAACCATAGACTCTAACATGCATCATTTCATAAGGCCATCGTGAACCGCAGCAAAAGAAACACCACTCAAGGTGATGTCGAGACTACTAAGCTTAACTAGTGCACATGCGAATGTGACAAGCCAAGCGAGACAAGCCTCAAACTACCTGCAAAGTGATGCAACATATGATCAATGGTCATAAACACTTAGTCTACTCAATAAAAAAGTTCAAAAGACTTGGCAATAAACTCCACACACAACAACGTGCAACAACTAATCTAGGGATGATATGCATGCAAAAATTTGAAAAAACACGACAAATCACATGAACTTGAGTAAAATCAGGCATGTACGAACCACACAAGCATATAGTACTGAAAATCCAATACCCCCTCCCCAAACCTAAACTTTTGCTCGTCCTTGAGCAAAGAAAAGTTGAATGAAAAGGAAAAATTGGATTGAAGTACAGTTCCCTGAGATAAAGGTTCGTGTCCAATCTCCTATATAAGAGTAGTACCTGAAAAGACTCAAGAAACAAGTGAAAACAGGTGCACAAAGGTGAGAAGAATGGAAAAACCGAGGAAAATCTGGGTACAGGGTCCAGGCGGACCGCTTGGTCAAGCGGAGCGCTTGGGAGGCTCCTGGCGCTCCGCTTGAATTTCCAGGAAGTTGCAAAACTTCCTGGAATTTCAAGCGGACTGCTTGGCCCTTCCAAGCGCTTCGCTTGGACCTGTTTCCAGATTTTCGATGTTTTTCCTATCTTAATCACCTAAGGCACCAAGACAAAAACCAGACTAAACTAATCACGACAAAGGCACACAGGCCACAACTACAAAAGCAAATAAAGAGTACAAGAGTCATAAGTCTAAACATCATACAACCAAATCGAAATAGAGTTTCAACCAACAATAGTAAACAAGCCAAAATAACGATAATATACAAATACTACCGATAAATGTGGCCCCTGTCGGCTGGTGTCTCTAGGAGTAGGGGTCGTAGGGGGTGTTAGGAAATGCATTCCCACTACCACCGGTCTGATCATAGAAAGTATACCCCAGAATTCGGCGAGCTAAGGCATCATGGCGGTTCATCATCTCCTCCTGGTGGGCTCTCCAACGCCTAGTGTCCTCTGCTCGAGCGGCCTCCCAACGCTGATCTACACGCTCCTGGTAATCATCCAAACGCTGCTCCTCCATCACACAGAAGTCCTCCCACCTCTTGACTTCGCGCTCCTCAAATCCCCGTAATTGCTCGGTAAGCTGGGTCGACTGAGCCTCCAACATGGTGGTTTGGAAGCTACCAAACTGATCGACCAAGATCTGGTTGAACCCCGAGAAGTCGAAGCTTCCTTGTCCGGCCGTAGGCGGAGGTGGAGGAGGTGTCACATGGCGCGTAACTCTTGGTTGCATGGGTTCTCCTTGCTGAGTGCACCAAGTCCCGTACATCTCATTGTACGTATCAATGTTGATGGATTTCTTCGGCTTCTTGTCCAGTACGAGGTCGGGAACTTCGGCCTCCTTGCACATGCCCGTGATCAAGTTGCCAAAGGCAAGCTTCCGGTTTGCATTACGGCGGCGCTTGAATTCCTCGAAGATGACGATGCCAGGAGTGAGAGGCAAATCATGCAAGAGAGCATGGACTAAGACTCCGTAATAGGACTGAACCTCGGAGTCATGTGTGCTAGGAATCAGATTGGCTTGAACAAAGTTCAACATCATCCTTGCCTCGAATGTGAGATCGTTGTGGCGCAAAATCCGGGGTGGCTCATCAGGTAACTCATAATATTCCACGGTAATGCCATTCAGTACCTCCATGGGGTAATGATCAGACTCCCGGTCGTAGACATAGAGCTCCGCTGGATCAAATCTCTCGTTGGATGCAGGCTGGCGGTTTGGATCCTGCGCCAGTGGCCTATCCAACCGCATAATGTAGCTAGTGATGCTCAAAGGGGTAAACTCGACCCCAACACCGCGGACGGGAACCTCACCGGTCCGTTCATTGTAGTCCGTGAAGGCAATGTAGAAGTCCTCCACTACTGCTTGGTCCCAATTTGGCATGACCTCGCCATAGTACTTCCAGCCTCGCTCAGTAATGAGCTTGTTGAGCTCTTTGGCACCATCCAACTCGCTCTCACCAGCCGTGAAGCGAATGCTCCTCTCAGAAATGTACGTGTGCTTGTGGGCATGGAAACTCGCTTCGAATTGCCTTGCCCTCCCCGATTGGCGATACTCGCCGGGTGTGGCCGCTTGTTGGGCACTCGAGGTCCCTTCTCCCCTTGATCTCTTGGTTCTTCTTGATGCCATTGTACCTAGAATAATCTTATTAGATAACTTCAAGAGACAATGAGACTTAGACTCTTACACTACTACCAAACAACGAGACTTAGACTCTCAGACAAGTATACGTTCTTCGTTTAAAACAAGTCATAACGCAACAAGTCGACTCTTAGACGTCAAAACTCACTCAAGTGTCCTTTTTAACGAGTTTGAAGGCTTGCTAAAATTCAAACATAGCGAATCGAGAAGCTTTTACACTTCGTTATGATTAGCTAATTCGAATCAAACCAAGCAAACAAACTCGCCATTAGAACTACCCAACCAATCCAACACATTCTCATGCAATCACAACATCACCATAATCATATCATAACTCAAATTCAAGGCTAACAATCATCAAACAATTACATAGCAAAAATTCGAGCACTAGAGTTCATCATAATCAAGAGGAGCAAAATTCGAATTTAGACATCACATCTAGTAAGAAACATGCTCGACAATCATCATCAAACTCTAATTCACCAATGCATAACACAATTGAAGCTAATTAAGATAAAATCCCAAATTCAAGAAAGTTAGGGTTCATGAGAGGTACCTTTGATTCCTTGTTATGGATGCTTCAAACGTGAAATTTGATCGGTTTAGATGATAGAGGGGGTGATGGGCTTTGTAAAATGCACAAGATTGCAAGAATTGATGGAGAATTGAGAGAGATTGAGATTTTTGGGGTGCAAAATCGGCAATGGAGGAAGAAAAACGAAGTGGGGGGCTTTGAAACACAAGTGCCCCGCTTAGCTTTCTTAAGGAAAGCCAAGCGAAGCGCTTGGGCGTCCCAAGCGAAGCGCTTGGCAAGCGGTCCGCTTGGGAACTCCCAAGCGCTCCACTTGGATTTCCAGTAAGAATTTTCATTCTTACTGGAAATTCAAGCGGACCGCTTGGGCGTGCCAAGCGCTTCGCTTGGATTTCCAGTAAGAATGGAATTCTTACTGGAAATCCAAGCGGACCGCTTGGGCTTTCCAAGCGGTTCGCTTGGGACCTGAAGCTCCCAAATCCATTTTTTTCAACTTTTGCTAAATTGTCACCCCAAAAACCTTGTCTAAACAACGAAACAAAATTTAAACGTTCTTCTAATCTATATGCAAGTACCTACAACCTCGGGTTACCTCCCGAGAAGCGCCTTCGTTTAAAAGTCGTTGGCTCGACTCTTCACAACTCATGCGGGATTGATTTCGCCTCGGGTACTAGACTTCCCCGTCCAAGTGCTCTTCAAAGCACCATGTCCCTGCACATCTTGACGAACATAAAGAGGACCAAAGAATCCTACAAGTTCGTTAGTATCAACATAAGCACATGAATCAACAATGGCTCGCAACGTGTGTTGCTCGCCATTTACCTCAAAGTGACATGTTCGGCGATACATGTCTATGACCATACGCACTTTGTTGATGAAGGCTCTACCCAAGAGAACCACATCCTTGAGCTTAGCAGAAGATGTTGGCATAACGATGAAATTAGTCTTCACCTCTACACCGGCAACCCTCACCGCCAAGTTCTCAATCACACCCAACGGCTTTTTCATGGACCCATCCGCTAATTGCACCATGCATTTCATAGGTCTCAAGCCAGACAAACCCGACTCTTTATACACGTTCAAGGGTATAACATTCACACCCGCTCCCGTGTCTAGAGTTGCCACTATTCCATCCTTCTTCCCCAAGCCGATTTCAACATCGAAGCTCTCTTGGATGGGCACTTCCACCATATCCACCATCTCATCCTCAGACGATGAGTTTTCTTTCACCTCTTCAACTATCGCATCAGATTGTGCGACAACTTCCTCTTCCATAACCACCTTAGGAGTCTCAACCTCCTCACTCACCTTGCAAGTTTCAGTTATCTTGCAACTTGGCACCTCAACTCGTGCATTGTCTCTCACAACTGTGATCTCCACGGGCAAATCAGTCACCACGGTTATAGCCATGGCTTTCTCCGTGTTTCCGGGAAACTTCCCTTGTTCTCTACTCGCCCCTCGATCTATAAGCTCTTGTAGCTTCTTATGGAGGCTGCTACTACTAGCCTCAAGCTTCTCAAAGCGTTGATTGTTAGTAGCCTCATTACGATAGTAATGCTCCATGAATTTGTTCGTCTTCATAACCAGATCATTGGGTGAAGTAACAAGAGGAGAAGGGAGCACCCCTCCACCTTGCGGTCCTGAACTAGCAACCGGAGGTGGGGGTGTGGGATTAGAAGGCGGTGCTCCTTCATACCAATTGTTCCCATAGCTGAGACGACTTCTATCTTGATTAGGCCAATAGGCATTTTGATCCGGGTTATGAAGATAACCACGGTTGCCTTGATTCTGTTACCCACCTCGGGGTCCACGGTTTTGTGGCCTCACATTGCCATAACCTTGCCCGTAGTTCACATCTCCAACTACTTGCTCTCCCTCAGCAGCATATACTTCTTGACGGACATCGTTCGTGATATATTGCTCTCTAGCAAATTCAGAACGACATAAATAGACCGGGTGCCCATAGTTCTTGCACACACCACAAACTTCCGTAGAAGGAGAAGGAACGCTTTGCCTCAAAGATTGCTTCACTTCATGGGCGAACCCATCGAAGGCATTTTGTTCCACTACTACCTTGGCCTCACCTCTTTGCTCCTTTTGGAGCACACGAGCCCTCACATTCCGGTTTAGGGAATTCCGGTACATCATGTCCAGCTTCACTTGGGCTTGAGAAGGAAGCAACTCACCCATACTACCTCCACAAATACTATCCACTTGAGATTGAATCTCAGGATGTAAACCATTGTAAAAGAATTGGAGAAGCTGACCTTTATCATACCCGTTGTGTGGGCATCGATGATGCAACCTCATGAAACGATCATAGGCCTCGTGGAAAGGCTCATCGTACCTCTGCTCGAAGGAGCTAATTTGGCTCTTCATAGCCATTGTCTTGAAGCGGGGTAGTAACGCTCCATGAACTTATCAAAGCATAGATCCCATGTTGTCAAAGACCCGGCCTCCAAAGTATTAAGCCAAGCCTTTGCACGATCGCCTAGCCCCATAGAAAAGACCTTCATGCGGAGATCATCATCTGTAACACCAACTCCTGGTCGCCCAAGATGGAGAACAAAGTTCTCGAGCTCATTCAAGTACCCTATCACGTCCTCATTAGCCATCCCATAGAATTTGGGTTGTTGTTGGAACATGTGATTCTTGATCTCCAAGTTCCTTGTGGCATCATTGAGGACAATTGCTGGTCCTCTAGCCCCAACCGTAGGCTTAGTAAGTGTACGTATAGGTCTCTCCGCGATTCCACCTTCCAAGTAAACAAATTCAAGAATTGGCTCCAAAAGATAAGAAGAAGACTCTTCCCGAATACCAGAAGTGGAAGCTCTAGATGCTACTCCTTCAAATTCGAGATTCAAATTCCTTCTTCTCCTTTGAAACAAACGATCGATCTCGTCTACAAAAGGTTCAATAATAGGTCCACCCGTTCGGGTTCTAGGCATGCACTCACCTGAAATACAAGATAGTGAGTATCTCAAGCAAAAAGAAACAAAAACAGAAATGAGACAAAGAAGAGAAGTTGGCTGAAAAAACCAAAACAAAAACACCAACCAAATGAGTTAAGTCCCCGGCAACGGCGCTAAATTGATGATGTCGTTTTTCACCAACTAAATTTGTTTAAAAGCCTAAGAACACTTATCACTACACAAACTAGAGTGCAATGGCAAGTTGTCCCCGAGTGTCGTTCTCTCGGGACCTAACGTGGCTTTGCTTGAGGTTTTTGCTGGCAATTTCAGTCAACGAGTTCAATTTGAAGAATCGTTTCCTTTGAACAAAGCAATGAGAAATCAGATTGTTGTAAATCAAGTTTGGAAGACGGTTGGTGGTAGAAATCAAATACACATGCATGGGTTACGATTATGCTCACAAGTTCAGTGCGTAAAACCTTCGATCGAGTCTGCTAAGCAACTCGTCTAGGTAACTTTAAGACACACATCATAAAAGACCACTATCAATACTTTAGAGGTGCTTGTCACTAACACCATTTATCTAGCATGCTGCAAATCCCTAACATACAATCCTATAGCTTTCATTGACCAAGAGTTTGTCACTATACTCCATTCGAATATATTTTATAGGCAACTAAGAATCATATGAAGGAATCTGCAGCAAGATTGAATCACAATTTCATGTAAGCATAAGCATAACCCATAGCATGCATATTCTACATTCTACCACCAACACAAAAGATTTAGCTACTCATATTCATCAACATAGACATCAATTCATATGAATAATAATCAGAATACATCATATCAAACTACAAGACAAGAGAGTGATACAAGTTACCACCAAAGCTGTCACTAATCGGTGGAAATCAAAGAAAACCTCTCCGTAGATGATTACAAAGGATGAATCCCAATCAAAACCTTGAATCCCAAGCTAAAATACAATGTAATCTGAGTTTTATCTGAGTTTTGGGGCTTAGGAGCTCTCCAAAACGAAGTTACAGTTCAAAAGATATTCAAAAAATGACCAAAGATCAGATCTAAGAAGGAAAATCCGAAACGTAACCGCTTCCAAGCGGACCGCTGAGCCAAGCGGAGCGCTTGGCAAGCGAAGCGCTTTGGCACTCCAAGCGCTTCGCTTGGCTTCTGTGCCAAAGCTCCTAGAAATTGAAGCGGAGCGCTTCACTATTCTAGGCGCTTAGCTTGGCTCCTGGGCAGATTTTTGTCTTCAAACTCAATCTTTTTGCCCTCGCACGGCCCTCGGGTGCCTTGGACTCATCCTTCTCGATGCTTATTGAAACTCAAACACTTACGAACAAGACACGGAGATTGGGGAACTTCAACGGGGCCATCTTTTCCATCAAAAAAGGCTCGTTTTTAGCTCCAAGAACGCCGTTTCGTACCGAAGTGCCTGAAAATGCAGAAAACACAAAACGTGACACTATTCTACAAAACTAACCAAAAAACAAGGCTAGAAGATAGCAAAAGAAGGTAAAAAAGACAAGATGAACGCGTCAAAAATACGTTCATCACTGGGTTGAAGCGATTAATACCGCCTGTTACACTCAAAACAGATGTTTGATTATTAAGGAATACAACAAAACTCCTTATGAATGTTGGTTGGAAGACCTCCTAATATCACTCATCTAAGAGTATTTGGTTGCCAGTGTTTCGTTCTTAATAATGGTAGAGAATACCTAAGAACATTTCAACCAAAGGCAGACGAAGCGATATTTCTCGGTTACTCCTTTCATAGTAAGGCTTATAGAGTTTACAACAAAAAGGCACAAAAGATTGAAGAATCAGTGCATGTTGCATTCTATGAAAACACACAAGGAGTGCCTGCTGAAGAAGAAATATCAAAATGTACGAAAAAGTTAATCATACATGAGCAAAGAACTGAATCTGATGCTAGGCAAATCAAGTCAATTGAACTAAATGATGATTCTGACAATGACTCTCCTCCCCCAAGTCATGACAAGATAAATATAGTTCACGACAAAGAATTTCCAGCAAAAGACGCAGTTGCTCCGGAAGTTGCTGAAACTACGCAACCTCCAGTGCCTGCTGATGAACTACCACAATCAAGCAATGCTGAACAAGCTGTTGCTGATGAACCAATCTCAGCAGAGACACAAAATCCCAGTAGTACTGAACAAGTACATACTGAAGAGTCACATGTTGATGAGCAAACATATGCTGATCCAACAAGCAGAAAACCTGTTAATAAATGGATTAGAGATCATCCCTCTACGGATATGATTGGCGATATTAATAAACGCCAAGTGACTAGATCCAAAGCTACTCATGGACTTACTAAAGAAGCAACTGTCGTAGAAGTAGAATCTTATTCTCTTGCTTTGTTTCAGAAATTGAACCTAAAACCACAGAAGAAGCTTTAAAGCATTCTGAATGGATAAAGGCAATGCAAGAAGAACTGGATCAATTCGAAAGAAACAAAGTCTGGAAACTTGTACCACTTGCTGAAGGCAAGAAAGCTATTGGTACAAAGTGGGTGTTCAGAAACAAGCTGAGTGAGTCTGGTGAAGTAACAAGAAATAAAGCACGTTTAGTTGCTCAAGGTTACTGTCAGACTGAAGGATTGGACTATGATGAGTCTTATGCACCAGTTGCAAGATTGGATGCAATTAGGCTCTTCTTGGCCTTTGCTGCTCACAATGACTTCATTGTTTACCAAATGGATGTTAAAAGTGCATTCTTGAATGGTGAACTAGCTGAATAAGTCTACTTAGAACAACCCCCTGGCTTTGAACTTCCCTCAGAAATCAAGATGGTATACAAGCTTCAGAAAGTTGTATATGGTCTAAAGCAAGCATCAAGAGCATGGTATGATACCTTGGCTAAGTTCTTGCTAGAAAATGGTTTCAAGAAAGGTGAAGTTGACAAAACTTTATTTTCCATGAACCATGATGGTAAAATACTCTTAGTTAAATTTATGTGGATGACATAATTTTTGGATCTAAGGACAAGCAACTTTGTGATGATTTTGCCAAACTCATGACAAACAAGTTTGAAATGAGTATGTTGGGTAAATTGAATTATTTCCTAGGATTGCAAGTCAAGCAACTCAAAGATGGAATATTCATAAATCAAGCAAAGTATGCGAAAGAAATGCTCATAAAGTTTAGGATCAAAGAGGAAGAGAAACCTGAAAAGATCCCTATGAGTGTTTGTACCAAATTGGGCTATACTAAAGAAGATACAAGTGTTGAAGAACACAAGTATAGGAAGCTCATTGGTTCCTTGTTGTACTTAACAACAAGTAGACCTGACATTCAGTATGTTGTTTGTGTGTGTGCAAGATTCCAATCTGATCCAAGAGAATCACACTACAAAAAGGAAATCAAGATACTGAAATATGTCAAAGGTACAGTCAATGTTAGATTATGGTATCCTAAAGATTCTGGACTAGAATTGGTTGGTTATTCTGATGCTGATCATGGAGGATCAACTCTTGATAGAAAAAGTACCTCTGGAACTTGTCAGTTTTTGGGTACTAGATTAATATCATGGTTCAGCAAGAAGCAAACCTGTGTTGCCAATTCATCCACTGAATCTGAATACATTGCAGCTGGTTGTTGCACAACTCAAATCCTATGGATTCAGCAACAATTAAGAGATTATGGTATTTCTGCAAAGAAAACACCAATCTTTTGTGATAATACAAGTGCTATTGCTATCACGCAAAATCCTAAGTTTCACTCAAGGACTAAGCACATTGATATTAGACATCATTTCATTAGAGATCATGTAGAAAAAGGAGATATTGAGGTTGTGAATGTAGGCACTGATGATCAGCTTGCTGACATCTTTACCAAGCCCCTACCAGATAATAGGTTCGCAATGCTAAGGTATAACCTTGGATTGATTGAACTACCTCAATAAAGGATACATTTGGCAGAATGCTGAAACAGGTATTCAGCAAGCCAATATATTCTTACTTAAAAGCTCCGTCTATTAATTTCTTCTAAGAAATGATAGGTCACTACATGTTTGCTGAAACAGGCATTCAACAAGTAATTCCTTCAAAACGGGTATTTGTTAGGAAACTTGATCACTTGCTGAGACAGGCACTCAGTAAGAGAAAAACCTTAAGGATTGCTGAAACAGGCATTCAAACAATCAAAGATACTGAAACACATATTCAAGTATCAAAGGAATATTCTGAGACGGGAACTCAGAAAAAGAGAAAAATTCATTTCTCAGATTTTACCAGAGGATATCTCAAGTACAAAAGAATTTACTGATATGGGAAATCAGAAATATCTTTTTAACTTAAGAAAATATGAGATATCTAAGTAAGGGGGAACTTTCAGCAAGTATCTAGGCTATTAATGCAAACACGCTGAAAAGATTTTTGTCTATTTCAGCAAGCAATCTAATCCCTTAAAACTCGGTAAAATCAATTTGTGACGTTAATCGGGCACAAATAAACTCGTAATAATCATGACATGAAATACAATCGTGGCCATTGATTAAAAGGAGTTACTAATCTAACGGTTAATAAAACAAAGAGAGAGAATGCTCTGACGGTTTTAGTTAGTGGGCCACTCCGCATTCAATGCAAAGGCTCCACTAACGCCTGTGTTTCTCTGTTTTACCCTTGCTGAGAGCTCAAATCGATTGAGTTTCTCACACATCAGAGACACTATATAAAGGAGTTAGAGAAATGACAAAATTCTTTAACTCACATTTCCTTTCTCTGCAAATTTTAGCCTGCATCTACTGTACCTCCGGTCAAAAAGCAAACTATCTTTTTCGTACACTTTCTTCTCTATAAAAAGAAATGGCACCAAAGAGACAGTCCTCTAAGTCCTCAAAGTCGTCTAAGGTTGACAGTGCTGAGAAACGCACTGCTCCGGTGACTACTCCGGCATCAAACACAACGAAAGTTGTGTTGAAAAACGATAGGATATCAGAAAAACCTATGCCTCCGTCATATCTTCACACTGCAAAGTGTGAGATGATGATGCAATGGGGTGGATTTGCAAAAGAGAAGTACATTAGATACTTTTATGAACAAGAACTCGATGATGAGAATGAAGAGGCGCTTGAATTTATCAAGCAGCAAGGCCTCATGAACTTTATATCTGCTCGCACTAAGCAAGTGAGCATGATAGATACAATGGAGTTCTACAATAATGCATAAATCCAGTCCCTAACTGATAGTAAAGGAGTCACTGAAAAAGTGTTCTTTACTACAGTTTAGAACACGCAAATCGTCCTGAAATGGACTGATTTAGCGGAAATCTTTCAGATTCCAACCACTGGAACTGAAGATGACGTCACTGCCACTGACGAAGAAATTGAAGCTTTCTACAGTGACGTCAGAAATGAGAAAATGAAGAAAGGAGAGATTGCTCCCGTGAGACAAAGCACGTTAAGAGGAAGCATCTCTGCAATTCACTTGGTCTAGTAGCTCTGCTACTGATAAAAGTTTTGGACTCCCAAGTCGGAGGAATAGACCAAGTAGGCCTGAGAAGATGGCCGCTGCTGATGCATATCCATGAAAATAAAACGGAACTTAACTGGGCTATCATCTATGTTAATAGACCAAGTAGTACATTTTCAACAGGCTTGTTGATTGTGTTACTAAGTGATGAATGTGTACTTCACACTTTCATCTGAGTCTTTTTCACCTATTTTAGCTATCATCTATGTTAATTTAGCTATATTTTAGTGCATTTTATTAGAATAGTGTCACGTTTCCCTTTAGATTTTATTTTACAAGTTTTGGTTGAAAATCGAGGATTTCCGGGCAATTATATTGAAGTTGACAAGGAATTGGTGTTCCAGAAGCCTATTTGGAGTATCTGAAGGTTTCCGGATAGGATTTGGAGTCTAGGGGTCGAATCTGGAGGTTAGAAGGCCACTAGAAGTCAGAAACCGAGTTCGAAAAGGGGAAGAAATCCAAAAACACGTCGAAAACGCGGAATTCCGCGAGATTTTCTCCGGGGCGAACCGCCCCAGATGTGGGGCGAATCGCCCCACACTATTTCGTAGCCTATATATAGTTGCTCAGTTTTTCTCCGAAATTCATACTTTTCCAGACCTTCTCTCTCACCTTTCTCTGTAGTTTTAGATAGGAACTTCCCAGAGCCTGTTCTTGGCGTTCTTAGCTTAGGAGACACTTTTTCATAGCAGATTGGAGCTTGTAGGATCGCAATTCTTCGGAGATTGACAACCTTCGGTAACATTGTATCTATAGTTTATTCTACTTATTTTTATTTATCTTTCAACATGTTTTCTTCTATGATTTCTGTTGATTGCATGCCTATTATGAGTAGCTATACTTATCGTTGGTGGTAGTATGTGAATTTTTAGCGAAGGGAAGATAATCATGCTAATGGCTATATCGCGCATTATACTCCGTGTTATTGCTTTATTTCGTTGATCAGGCTCAGCCTAAATTCTCGTATGTTGTATTAATTATTATGCACAATTGGACCCTCGTCGACCTATGCGCATGTTTATCTTCGTAGTGTTGAATAATTACGGAACACAATAGGACAATAGAGATTGACTTGTCAGTATCATTATCTTCGTAGTGCTTAATAATTGCAACAGGACATTAGATTGATCAAAGATCTCCATGCAAGACCGAGGAATTTACGCATGATTATTGACCCGTTATGCTTTGAAGGATCATACTATCACCAATCTCCATTATCTGTTAGAAAAACCTTTGCTATTACGTCTGCTGTTTTTATATTCTCTAGTTAAATAGATAAAGCTAGTTATAGTCCTGAGAGAACGACACTCGAGGTCATTCTACTGCTACACTACGGTTTTCGTTGTAGTTGTGGATTGCCTTTGGCTAAATAACAAATTTATTTGATCCGTTCGCGTTGGAACACGACACCAGCGCGTTCATCACTAAGTTCAAGGTAAAGGTAGAAGACAACAAGGTCTCACCTTCCTTTCCAGTTATGTATGGAATAAAGATATGCTATATCCTTGAACATTTCAGGATTCAGCTGAGAAACCCATTGGCAATCAAGAAATCTGTGTGCAATGTGGGAAGATCCTTCTACAAGCAGAATGGACCTAAGACTGCTGGCAAGAAACTAGAAAAATCAAAGAAGACAACAGCTGCATATGTTGTCAGCACAAGCCAGCAAGAAAGGTATACAACAGCTGCAGATGTCACCACTCAACAACTTAGAGATGAAACTATTGCAGATGGTGGTGACAAAAATGAAACTGCTGTAGATGATCAACAAGGTACGTGTACAACAGCCGTTGCTGAAAGTGCAACTACTGACGCCTCTGGGAAACTGAAGAAATCTAACAAGAAAAAGAGGAAAGCTGATGATGACACTCAGACTGCAGCGTCATCAGCAAATCCTGTACCAAAGAGGAAAAGGACAAGTAACACAAGGAAGAAAACACTGGCTCGCAAGTCAGTTCCTATTGTCCATGACCTCTCAGACAATTCCCAGACAATTGCTGAAACGCAACTTCCAGTAGATGTTGACAAGGTAGTTACTGAAGCCTATGTCAGCAACATTGAAGCGTTTGCGGAAGCCTTCAATGATCGACTCAACGTTGATCCTTCTACTGAGAAAAGACCACAAAGTAGTGGAAATGAAATTCCTGCCCAAGTCCAAGATATCTACATTGTAGATAATCTAGATGGCCCAACTATGGAACCAGCAAGTGATATTGCTGCTGATCTGCAAAAGGCGGCACTTGCTGATGCTCCTGAAAAGATGGTTGCTGATCAAGCAACTCATCAAGTTGATGAAACCCCGGTTGCTGAAGAACCAGTTGCTGAGACAGCAATGGTTCAAGTTCCAGAAGTTGCTGAAACACAAGAAGCACTATTCAACGACGCATCTCGTGATGCTGAGAATACTGGCCCAAGTTCACCAAAGACATCAATTGACAAAGTCCAGCTTGTACTGGAAGCTATAAGCCAACAAATGGAGTTGGAGATTGAAGAATCATCCAACAAATCCATTGATGTCTTCATGACAAGCAGTGAGCTTAAAGGTAAAGATGCTTCTGCTCAACTTGTCATTTCAGAGACAAGGGAGATTGCTGAAACCGCGCAGCTTTCTCAAACAGAGCAAGACAAGAAGTCTGCTGAAGAAACAGTCCAAGAAAATGAAGAAACTGTTAATGCTGAAAGGACTGAGCCACAACCTGTCCTTCTTCAGCAGGTAGATAATTCAACCATCAGTAAACCTTCAAATTCTGAAACTTATTCTTTTGCTAATATTATGTTATCTCTACAGACTTCTCAAGATGCAAGTCAGATGGTTGCTGAAGCCTCTGCACCAGAATCAACACTCCCTGCTCAGTAGGTAGTTAATGTTTTTGGTAATAAAACTAAGTTTGACAGCTTAGTACTTGTATCTAACTCAAATTTATTTCAGGATGAACAAATAGAGGATGCTACTCAAGCTCCTCAAGGAATGGAAATTGTACAACATGAGCTTGCTGAATCTCAGCAGGTAATTCATGTTTCAGCTTTGAACTCTAAAGCAATTATCCAAACCTTTCCTGATCTAAATATCGTTCTTTTTCAGGCTCTAAAGGAGACCACTGAAGTGGTGCTCATCACTGAAGATCAACAAGTAAGTTCTGAGGAACTGTACTTGAATTTCAAGCAAACAACTTTGTCAAGAGTTGCTAAGTCCGTCAGCAACTGGCAAAGATACAGGCGAATGGATTTCTCTGATCTCCATCTTCATCTATCTAATGAGAAAAAGAGATCTTCTCTGCTAAAGCTCGAGACATTCGTTCATTCCATACTTCCTGAAGAAATGTCATATTCTCAGCAAATGACTTCAAATCTGATTGCTCAAATCAGAGAGAATATGAAGGCAAAATTCAAGAGTGCCTCTCCAGATGAACAAGTTGTGATGCTCAAGGGTTCATTTGTACCCGTGGTGGCTGATCACCACAAAATAAATGAGGAAGAGGAAGTAACGAGTGTTGCTTTGTACAAGCATCTCGAGCTAGTAATTCTGACCGACGATGATGAAGAGGAAGAAGATGAAAACATTCCGACTGATCCCAGTGATGATGAAGGGAAAGATTCAAAGGACAAGAAAGACGATGATGATGACAATCAAGGTCCAAGTCCTGATGCTGGTGGCTTAAAACTGACAGTTGCTGAAAATACTCAACAAGACAATCAGCAAGCTGAACAACCACAACCTCAGCATGAATCTCAACCTGCTCCTGCTGCTGAAAATCAAGCACCTGTACAAGGTGCTAATACTGAAGAAGAATATGCCAGAAAAAGGGCTGCCTTGAAAAATGGCAAGAGCCAAATTTCTGATGCAAACCTTGATGATGATGATGAATTGGAAGATTACCAACGCGCTCTACAAAACAGTATTTTGATCCATGCAAGGCATACGCAGGATCTAGAAATTGGTGAATCTTCAGGAGTAAGGCCAAAGGAAGTCCCCTCCCTTCCATTTACTACTGGCGAAACTCCAGTAATTGAGTCTCAAACTCAATTAAAACTAACTACTGGTGAAACTCTAGTAATTGAGTCTCAAACGTTGCCCTCAGCAACTACTCAATTAAAACTAACTACTGGTGAAACTCCAGTTGTTGAGTCTGAAGTGTTGCCATCAGCAACCACTCAACCAAAAGGAAGTGAAGCTGCTGACTTAGGTTCCAAGGTTGCTGACCTTGATGAATCTGAGGATGACGATGACTTATCAGCAAATGAGGATGAACAATCCAAGAGAGACCCAAAGTTGTTCAAATTCCTCCTCCTGATTACATAAATGATATAGATGATGGTCTAAGAGGAGAATTGCTGATGAAGGATGATCAGTTTGCTTCAGAACTGAAAGTTCATTCCTTGACCCCAAACCTAGTACCGTTCCCAAGAGTTGAGGAGTTTACTCCTAGAATTTTGGCACTGAAGAAAGTCCATGATGCCTGCAAAGCAGAAGATGAGGCATTGCTTGCTGAGAGCCCGCTTGACATTGGGAAAATTTTGGCTACAGTGCTGAGACGCACTACTACTCTTACGATAGCTCAGAAAGACATCAATCTTTATCACAAAAGCTATGAAGAAGATGTAAGTCAAGCACTCATGCTCGCAAAGACCGCTCTAGTGAAGGCTCAGACTTTCATGGATGATAAGGCCGCAACAGAAAAACGACATGAAGAGAACATGGTGAGTATTCAAAAAGAGTTGTCAAAAATGACTTCTGATCAGCAACAAATCATCATGAAGTATAACAGCTTAAGTACTCTTGCTGAAAATTGCAATGAGTTCTATTCTCTGCACATCACTCCGATGTTGCAATCCATGTCTAAGGGGGAAAAGATAAATACCAGAAAAAGAAACCAAACCCCTCCTACTGTTGATGAGCCACTGCCCATAGAACCGCTTGCTGAAAAAGAGCAAAGTTCTAAAAGGCAAGCAGAATCTGAGTTAAATTCAGCAAGTACCAAAAAGAGAAAAACTGCTGCTGAAACTCAAGATTTTTGCCATACTGAAAGTCATCAAAAGATGATGACAATCAGACAATAGCTCAAGCCATAAGAGCTAGACATTTAACAGCCTTAACTCCGTCTGGCCATTCAAAGCATTTCTCGTCTGACTCTTCAGCAAGAGATCAAGACAATGCTAAGTCAAGAAGAAGAAGGCAAAGACAGGAAGAAAAGAGGCTGGCCAGCATTGCTATTGGCTCCGGCATCGAATATACAAAGACCAACAATGATGAAACCACTCAGAATGTGATCAGAAACATTCATGGTTGCTGGATCCTAAAGCTGGAAGACTTGCTGGTGAATGAGTTCTTTCCTACAGCCATATTGAACCAAATGTTCACATGGATTGAACTCAAGGTACAAAGAAAACAAAGGGAAGAATCCCTCCCAAGAAATATTGCTGGGAGATGGTTGAATCTTGAGGTCTCAGTAAGAAGAACTGCCATTGGTAAGACTTATAGACAAGAACCAGATTTGATAAAACCACCTGGCATTGCTTATTACTGTGACCCAGTAACCAAGAAAACAAAGAAGAGACTTGGATTGATTCCTTATGAGTATTTCTATCTCACTGCTAAGGATCAAGAAGAAGATCTTCTCTGGCTAAGAAAGATTCATCCTAAAAGCATTTCAGATACACAGCTTCTCCATGTCAGCAATTGGGAATGCATTTGTGGGTAACTCACTACATGGAAATGAATGCTGAAAAGCATCATCATACTGCCCGCAAAAATGCAAGAATTCTTCAACTACAAGTCCGTAGGCTTCTGGAAAACTACGAAAAGGACTGTGTTGAATTTACTGCACTTACTGAGTAGAGTGTAAGAGAGATTTTGAGAAAATATTCTGGAAGAGCTTAAACTCTCTGTAATAGTTTTTTGTTAAAGTTTTGTTTGCTGATTTTGTTTAGTTATCTCTGCTACTTCTTGTAAACTTCTGAAAGATAACTATCAGCAATGAAGCTTTTGACTCTTATTGGTTTTTGATTATGCAATTTACTTATACTTACTGTTTAATTATTCAAGTATTCTTGCATTAATCAACTGATTTATTCAACATCAGAAACCTCTAAAAGGGTAACAATTAATTTAGCCATGGATTGCTAACATCAAAAAAGGGGAAATTTGTTAGGAAACTTGTAATTTTGATGAGCAATTAACCATGCTAAATTAAGGAAAGTTCAGTAACTAGTACTCTTAAGGTCCATAGGAATTTAGAATTTTAAGGACATTTTAAAAGAGGAACGTTTGCTGAAGACTTAGATTAGGTGCTAGATAGGTTGGTTTTAAAGCTTATGATGCATCTTGTTTTCTGAAAAGAAATACAACCTATTGAAGCATTTGCTGATGATGTACTTTGTTTTTACAAACAAACTATTGAAGCATTTAGAACCGCTCAGAATCTTGAAGAATTCGAAGATCTGAAGACTAGAAGATTTCTGAAGACTGGTATCTACAAAGGCACATGTTGCTCAGAAAGTGGAAACTTCAGCAACAACATTGCATAAGTGAAAATCTATATGATAGAGTAGGTTGTGCTTGTTGAAACTGAGACTGACCACTTGCTGATGGAACATATGTGACCTCTTGCTGAAAGTACTTGCATTTGCGCTCCAATGTTACTGTTTGAATTTTATTCAAATAAGCATTAAATGCAAAGCATGCATGCGAAGGACATGAAGACTAGAAGACAAACAAGGACGCTGCTGAAAGTACAAAAGCAAGATAGTGACATTTTAAGGAACAAAAGCCTTAGGATTTGAAATTCAAACGGCTCCTTATTTTCACTATAAATAGAGGTCATCCGGCAAAGAGTTGAAGTGTGTCAACAACGTGATCATACTCTCACTTGTGCTTAAACTCACAAACCCTTCAATACTCTCTACTGCTATTGATCCGTTCCAAGACTTAAAGCTTGAAAAAGCTACTTGTGAAGAAGTAGAATTTGCACGACTAAGAAATTAGTTAAGTGTTCTTTCTTTCTTTCGAACAAGAACAAGTCTTGACACCAGAAACATTCAAACTTGTTTACCGCAAAGTATTCAAAGTTTTGTTTCTAAGATTACTTGTTGTAACTGAATAAGTTATAATTAAGTTTTCTCATCCAAACCTCTCTAACTGAAAATACACCCTTTCAGGCGTGATATTCAGGGGGAACTTAATCGAGCATAGTGTTGCTGATTAAAAGTACCAAGTTTGGTGGAGAACAAGGTTACGTTCTCTAGTTAGGTTGAAGACGAAGCAAATGTGCTTTGGTTTCTGTTTGAATCGCTCTAGATAGGTGTTGTAAGGAACCTCAATCTTATCTTAGTGGATTCAGTCCTAGAAAGGACAAAGTGGATTAGTTGAGAGATTACGCCAGATACCACTATAAAAGTGTTTGTGTGATTTACTTACTGTACTTGGCTCTCAGCAAATCATATCTATCTGTACACAGTCACTCACATCACTTGCTGAAACCTTCATTTACTGAAAGAGCACTTATTGTATCTAAGACTTCCGCTCTCTGATTTTAAGTATCAGCAAATCTGGTTACTGCAAACTAACTTGTGCTTGCTGAGAAAGTTAAGTATCAGCAAACTCATTACTGAAAAAGAAAGTTTTAAACGACGAAAGTTTGAAAAGACTATTCACCCCCTCCCCCCTCTAGTCTTTTCTTGTTGTTTAAAGGGACCAACAACCCTTAATAAGGGCTGCATGCCCTAAATAAAGATTGTCTCTAGGACATATACACTATCAATAGACCCGTCTAATATAGGTAGTCTTCTAAAGTATTTGAAGAATAAACCTGTCGGTAAAACACATTTAGTTTTCTAAACTATAGCGGAATAGATCTGTCCACACAGTTAATGATCTAAACTATTGTAAAATAAACTCGCCAGACATAGTTAATGATCTAAACTTTTACTAAATACCTAGACCCATCGAACACAGTTAATTACGTTTTTTTAAAGTATATCGGAATGCATTAGTGAAAGCCACTCTTAGTGAAACATATACAATTAGTGTTCTAAAAAGTAAATACTACTAAATAGACCCCTCTAATACAAAATTTTTTAGAACTTTTGTGTAATAGACACGTCGAAAACATGTAGTCTGTTAAAGTATCTGCGGAATAGACCCGTAAAAAATAGTTAATTTTCTAAATTATTACAGAATAGATCCGTCGAACACATTTAATTATCTAAACTGCAAATTTGTCGATGCGGTCAGTATTCTAGACCATAGCGGAATGCACCCGTCGAACATAGTTAATATCTTAACTCTAAACTATTGCGTAATAGACCGGTAGAACACTAATTGTTTTGAACTACTGACTACTGTGTAATAGACCCGTGAAGAACATGTAGTCTTCCCAAGTGTTTCGGAATAGACACGTCGATAAAAGAGTTAGTGTTCTACACTATTACATAATTGACCCGTCGAATATAGTTGATGACCTAAACTATTGTGGAATAGACATGTCGTATACAGTAAGAACCAAGAAGTTATAGGATGTTGACACGTGAAACAAATAGAGTATCAACAAATATGAATTGGATGAATAAGTAAACAAAAAAAATGATACTTGAAGTAGATAAATGACTCTTGGCTCAAGGAGAAGACCTAAAATATTCATTCAATATTTCCAATATAGTTAATTTGTATTTATAGCAAAACTATATAGTATCATCATTTTTGTATGAAAATTTTAAATAAGTTTTCATATCATATATATTTATTATATAAAATCTTTTTATGAAATATAAAAAACATTTGTACAATTTAAAATTATACAGTTGTTGCATACATTTGTTGTAATGATTTTTCTTTTTTAAATATACATCAACCATATTTTTTTCATAATTGTGATATATATTATTTTTTAAATAGAAGAATTATATTCATGATGGTATTCAAATATTATTTAATTATTAATTTTATTCAAACATTAATTAATTAAAATATGTGAAAGGGTGAATAGATGAGTAAGAATATATAAAAGTCACATATTGTGGACATGTGGCAAGAGTGGATCCTTGAACCAATAAGAATAAGAGAATGTGTCAAGTGTCAAATATTTAGCATGAATTAAGGAGAGTCATAGAAATAATCCTTCAATGAATATATAGATTTCATTTCAATATTTCTAATTAGTTGACTTTTTTTTCTCTCAAAGTTAATCATGAATTACTTCTAAGTTACATTACCATAAAATATAATAAAATTATTTTATAAGATTAATATACTTTCTTTTTTGGAATGAGAAATTTCTAATCAAACATTTAAAACGGATGTTATATAAGAAGTTGTTGAGAAAACAGGACATGAAGACAGGACATGTATATTTTTAATATATTTTACACTCATATAGTTTATGAGTAGAGTTAAAATTCGAAACAAATTCAAGATGGGAAAAATGGAACATGGAGCTTAGTCATATATTTTATTATTTATTAAATTTTTGGAATTAGTTTAAAATTAATTAATGGTCAAAATTAAGAAAAGATAAAAACAAAAGTTAATGATTTAGTGAGAAGGAGAGAGTATAATTTTATTAAATTATTTATTCAATATGATTTACCCATAATTTTTATTAAGGTAGATTTGGAAAAGTCACACATTGAATATAATGGAGATGTCGAGAATAACTTTTTCATATTAAAGTCATGGTAAAGTCTAGGGGGACGGTCTTTCCTAAAATGACGGAAATGGCTGATTTTGTGATTAAATCAGTGGTTTTGGTCAAAAACTCGTTCAGTGTTAAACCAACCGATTTTTTAAAGAAACCCGGTTCACTGTGTTAGAACATTCACAACAGCTTCCCTAAATTGTCTTTTTTACTTACATATTGGCAAAAAATTAAAATACGTGTTAAAATCTTAACAAATCAGATTCCCTAAAACTTGTGTGGATCACCTAAATAAATAGGGAACAATCTTCACATGCCTAAACTTGTACATGCCTAAATTTTTTTTAGTATATTAATCATTAATTTATATACTATATTTAGAATATGTGGTTATTCAAATTATTCTTTATATTTATATTAAATCACTAAAAGGGAATCTGATTTTAGTGAATTATTAAATCCGTACTTAAAATATTATAGGTAACGAGTTTAAAATGATTTTATGGAATGTTTTATAGGGAAACTGTTGTGAATTCTCTTATATATATATTAAAGAGAACACACAGAAAACACATAGTTAAACGTGTTTACTATGTGTTTTGTTATTTTCTCTTGCTGAAGTCGTTTTTCTTCTTTGCTCAAAACCAGACATGGATCGACGAAATAACGCTTTTCTTCTCCTATTTTCTTCGATTATGTGCTTTCTGTATATTTTGTGAGGTCTAGGGTTTGGAATTTCGTATTTTCTCAGATCTGATTTCATAGATCTAGGGTTTCTGTTTAAACATGACGGAGAGGAAGGCATCTTCCGGTGCTTTCGACGATCCTAAACCGGTGATGATGCTTAACCGACGGAGAGGACGTTCCAGTAAGGGTATGTTTCGGATTTCACATATCTAGTATTTTCGTATTGTGGTTTTTATTTTATATTGTTGTGGTTTTAAGTGTATGTGGCTCTATTATATGTTTTGTTTGTTTGTTGTTGTGGTTCAAGTGTTTTAAGTGTCTGTGATATGCTTATAAGGACTTTTTGGTGTTGTTTTAAGTGTATCTACAGGTATGCTTATTATTATACTTTAGTTTATGTTGTTGAAATGATTTCTATAATACTAAGTGTGTCTGGAATGATTATAAGGGATTTTGGTGTGTTTTTTAGTGTATTTAGTATGCTTACAGGTTTTATGTTATTCTACTTTTAGATTTCGTATTTGAAAAGGTATTTCTGGTACTTAAGTTTCTCTGGTATGCTTATGAATGATTTTGGTGTGGTTCTAAATGTATTTGGTGTGGTTCTAAGGGTTCTTGGTGTGGTTATAAAAGATGTTGGCGTGGTTTTGAAGTTTGTTTCTGGTTTGCTAGGTTTTCTAATGTGTATTGTTATGGGTTTTAGCATTTTTGCGGTGGCTTTAAGGGTTTCTGTTGTTGTTTTAAGCATGGGGATATTGTTTGTATCTTTAGATGGTGATATTTTTGTTATTGTGGTTTTTAAGTGGTGTTGGTGTGGTGGTAAGAATAGTGGGTGTGGTTGTAAGAGTACATGGTGTGGTTTTAAGGTGTTATGCTAATGTTTTCAGGTTTCTGGGCGTTACTATTCAGAACCAAAATGGTGTCTACTTTGGTTCTCATCGACATGGATATGAATAGAACTCATATTTTGCAGCTGGTTACAGAATTCTCTTGTCATAGACATGAAATGATCAAGCAGTTGGGTTTGAAGATGAAAGTTGGGGCTAGGGGTAAAGTTGATCTAGAGAAGAAGAATAAAGTTGTTGAAATGATTGAAGAGGCTCAAAGTTGAAGAAAATGAGAGGAAGAAGCAGCTTAAAGAAAAGGAGAAGCTGAAGAAAGGCACCAATAATTTGCGAATTAAGATAAAGGACAATTTCAAGAAGTATGGGGCTATGTAATGTGTTTTTAATATGCAACTGTGGATGTCATTTTGGATTACTATGTATGTATTTTGTAAGTGCTTTTGATATTGGTGGTATGTTTCTCTTTGTTAGTTGTTGTTTGTTTAATCTATAATGTTGTGGTTTTAATAATATATGGTTTTAAGAGACAATTTAATTAAGTTTCATAAGAGACCGAACATATGTATGGTTTGTAGATTTCATGTTGTGGTTCTAATAGCATATGTTGCGCATATAAGATTTCATGTTTTGGTTTTAAGAGTAGTTGTTATTCTTTTTCATATCGAATGGTATGTTTTTAATATATCATTTTTTTTAATAATTGAACCATTACAATTTCACAAGTAGCATTACAAAGCTAGTAATAAACTATAAATAATCCCGCACTTGGCGAGAATTGAACCTATGACTTCTAGTGTCATGACACCTTAGTGTAACCAATTGAGCTAGACCTCACTGGTATGTTTTTAATATATCATCTTGCATGTGGTTTTAAGTGTAGACGTTATTCTTATAAGAGTGAATGGTATAATTATAATATGTTATTAACCATCTACATTATACTTATATGATTTCTTGTGTTTCGTATTTTGATGTATGAATCTATCTGATGGGACGTGATTTTCCCTTGGGAGATAGGGCAAGAGATGGCCTAAAACTCGCCTTCCGGGACCTTAGTGGCAGGAGCTGAAGGTGGTTGGATGCATGTACCCGCGGTTGGCCTCTTCCTTCCTGGCGAAGCTTTAGTCCCTCCGACGCTGAACCTTTGGATCTTCTTGTCTGACTCCTCGCTCTTCTCGTGCAACGCCAAGTCACCAATCGTACTATGTCTGCATATATCTACCTTTTTGTGTGTGGGGGGGGGGTGTGCATGTGTTGCCCGGCTTGCTGTATAGTCAAGCAGGTGGAAAAGACTTTACTTGAAGGTGGTTGAAAGCCTACCTTGTTAACATAATGAAGGTGTGTGTGTATAAAAAATGACAGTGAATATAGTAGTGGTAAAGGATATTTTTCCCAAGATGAACTCTTGTTGTTGCCTTGAGTACCTCCCACCAATAAGACTCAAAGTTGTACCTGTGAAGTGAATTTCTTGAGAGTGTTGCTCTAATGTATTTCCACCTTATAGCTTTCTCTTTGGGAACCAATCCTTTTATAGACTTTAGAGGAGCACATGTCGTTGCCACCACAACAGTTCGCCAAGTGTCCACACACATATGTGGTTGGTAGGCTTAACCTTAATAGACATGGACGTGGCCCAATGGTCGTATAAACATAAATATATGCCTTATTCATATCCACTTGTGATACGTGTTTAGTTGTGAGCAACACATCCGGAAGCTTATATCGTGGTCCCCCGTATACTATCGTATCAGACCTTGGATATAGCAAGCCGGAAGCATGTGACTCTGCAGTCCCCGGTGTGCACCGTTATGGCCCTGGCGCTTAGGACCTTTACAAGCGATTTCCCATATACTCTTGGTCCCGGAGAGTATTAGAAACCCGGAGGTGCATAGTTCTGGATGTGCCAATTTACTCAAGGGAGCGACCTCTCGGTATACTGACACTCGCATCGGAAGCACTCTCGCAGTTTCTTAATCCTCCGGAGAGTTCGGGTCGCCCTAATTCGCATGTTGGCGGATCAGGACGAGACTGGACATATTTTGGTAATATCACTATCTTTTTTATGTTTTAATGAACTTTAACTTTCTATCCAATTTCTAAAGTCGGGGGGAATTTGTATTAACCCGCAGCCAACCAAATCTAATTCGAATCAAATAATAGACACATGTAAATTTGGACATAAATGGAAAATAGTGAGTCATTTTTGTCTCTTGTAAAGAATAAGTGAATCTGAAATTGAGAATCGGAGTACACATCACCGGTTCGCCGAATCGACGGTTCACAATTCATGAACCGTCAATTTATTTTTATAGAAACCTATGAACTGCAACTGAAATCATAATCATCGGTATAATTGCTAATAAAATGGAGGTTCACGGTTGATAACCATGAACGACCGATTTTAAACCATAAAATAAAAAAAATAAAAAAATAAAGAAATTGGGCCTCGGTCACTGGGTGAGTCCAACCTACTCGTATTCATTACTCTAATTCCCAGATCCAAAATAATATCTAAAATCCATTTTCCACCCAACCACCACCACCACCAACTAACCTCCTCGATGACCACCACACACCACCATGATGTCCACCACGGTCAACCAGCTGATGAACGTGTCAGATTCAGTCAAATAAATTTGTAATAAGCGAAAGGCAATCCACAACTATAACGAAAACCGTAGTGTAGCAGTAGAATGACTCGAGTGTCGTTCTCTCAGGACTATAACTAGCTTTATCTATTTAATCAAGAGAATATAAAACAGCAGATAGAAAGCAATAGGGGGTTTTCAAGCAGATAATGGAGGTTGGTGATAGTATGGTCCTTCTTAACATAATGGGTCGATAATCATGCATAAATTCCTCGGTCTTGCATAGAGATCTTTGAATGAATCTTGGGTCCTGTTGTAAGTATTGTGCACTACGAAGATAATATGGGTCTGACCTGTCAACAACTAACGTCCTATTGTGTTCCGTAAACATTCAACACTACGAAGATAATTTGGTCTGATTGGCCGACAAGTGTCCTGGTGTGCATAATGATCAATACAACATACGAGAATTTTGGTGTTCAACTCATCAACGAAATAAAGCAATGACACGGAGTATAATGCGCGATATAGCCATTAGCATGATTATCTTCCCTCGCTAAGAATTCACATACTACCACCAACGATAAATTTAGCTACTCATAATGTGCATGCAATCAATAGTAATCATAGAAGAAAACATATTGAAAGAATATAAAATAAGTAGATAAAAGTTGTAAGATACAAAGTTACCGAAGGTTGTCAATCTCCGGATGATTGCGATCCTACGCACTCCAATCTGCTATGAAAAAGTATCCCCTAAGCTATGGAACTCCCAGAACAGGCCCCGGGAAGTTCCTACCTAAAACTATAGAGAGAGGTGAGAAAGTAGGCTTGGAAAGATATGATTTTCGGAGAGAAAACTCGCAACTATATATAGGCCCGAAATATCTCTGGGGCGGTTCGCCCGAGACACGGGGCGGTTCGCCCGAGACACGGGGCGGTTCGCCCCCCGGTATTTCGCGGAATTTCCGCGTTTTTCAACGCGGATTTGGATTTCTTCACCTTTTCGGACTCGGTTTCAGACTTCTAATGGCCTTCTAACCTCCAGATTCGGCCCCTAGACTCCAAATCCTATCCGGAATCCTTCAGATACTCCAAATATGCTTCTGGAACACCAATTCCTTGTAGACTTCAATATAAATGCCCGTAAATCTCCGAATTTCAACCAAAACCTGTAAAATAAAATCTAAAGGGAAACGTGACACTATTCTAATAAAATGTACTAAAATATAGCTAAATTAACATAGAGGATAGCTAAATTAGGTGAAAAAGACTCGAATGAAAGTGTAAAATACACATTCATCACCAGCCAACAACCAACCACCACAGTCAACCACCCACCAAAAGAATAATCCCAATCTGTTTCTCCACTTTACCGTCAACCACAAACCTCCCGCCACCACACACCATCGCAGTCAAGCACCCACCACCACAATCAACCACACACCACCGTACATCACCCCTCCACTGTCTTCTGCTTGCATAAACACTTCAATTTCACTGGAAGAATATGTAAGAAGAGGAGAGGATGTGATAAAAGAGTAAGACTATGTTCTCTTCGTCTGAAAATTGATTATTTTAAGTTAAGTTCAGCTAAATTAAGATCAGTTTAGATGCATTAAGTTCAGTTCAGTTTAGTTAAGATGTATTAAGTTAAGTTCAATTCAGATTCACCTAATAGTATTTTGTACTACAACTAAGTTCAGTTCAATCCAGCTTCGTTCATAGTTCAGTTCAATCCAGCTTCGTTCATCAGTTCAGTTCAGCTCAGCATCATTCAATGATCAGTTCAGACGAAGACTAGAGCCTAATAGAGAAGTATATACAAAAGAGAGAAGATGGATTTATATATTGGAAAAGTATTACTTAAACGAAGTTATGGTACGATTTTGTCTTGAGAAAAGAAGAAGAAAAAACATAAAGGGGAAACATTACACATCTCTATTTTTATGAATTCTACTGGGTACTAAAAACTGCGTCACACGCTACGTGTAATATTCCGTATTTTCTGAATTTATTTTATTTAATTATTTTAGTTTCGGTTCAGTTTTGTGTTGAAGACAATCGTGTTAGAAATTCATTTCATTAGTTATCGGACCTCGTTCTGTATTCATTGACAACGCGGACTATTCGGTTCAGGCCTTTCTCTAGTCCAATGTCTTAAGCCCTTAATTCTCAACTTAAACCTTAGCCAGGAAGTTTTATGTGGTTGAGCATTTAGTTTAGCTTCGACTTGATCACCGAGATTCTTGTGCTCAAGTTTAACCCCATCCTAAAATACCTCAACTCATTCTAAGAGTTCAATATTTTTCAGCCACTTCTCACGTCTTCAGTTCCAACCGGTAGTAATATTTTACGTTACTCCAGACTTCATAAGCCGCAAAACCTAGCTTCCAGATCCATCCCAATTAACCTATGCATAAAATCTCATCTCTTTACCATCTGAAATTCCAACGCAGACACAATAAGAAATTCATAACTCTGTTCATTAAGCTTTGATGCTTCGTTTCCATTCCTTGTTGTTTTCATCCTTCCGTATGATTGCTTCCTGCGGTAAGTCTCCTGGATTTAATAAGGCTCTCTGATTTGCTCTCACCTTGATCTTCCAACATTAATTCGTTTCTGTTATCCAATGCTGCGAGGGAGAGGGAGGTAGCAAGTTTCTAACCTGGCAGGATTATTCGACGTGGTGGCTCTGCATGCTAATTGCTTCCTCTAGGTATCTTCGTAACTTTTCCAGTTTTCTCGCTGAGCCTAGGTTGTGGCTAGTTGGGTCGGGTTTGAGAGTTAGCATTCGTTTATGTTTGCTTTTACAATTTAATGTGATCCATAGATTTAGTTATTATCCATGTGTTCTTTGTTTATGAGTAGTTGAGAGTTTGATTTTCTTAATTTCTTGACATGTACGTGTAGTATGTTGGTATATTTAAACTCCCTAGTTTATATGTGTGTTTCTATATTCTGCTATTTTCTTGGTTCATTTGTTAGTCCTGTTCTTGGACAGATGTCTACACTAATTAAATTATATATGTCGATCAGCTCTAAGTTAATGTTTTAGATAATTTACCTGGTCCACAGGCATGAGTATTGACCAAGACATGTCTCCCAGCTCCCGATGATAATTGAATAATTAATCTATTGTTATGGTTTTCAAAAGTTATGTGTTGTCTAAACTTGGACTTCCTGTCTAGCTAATTTATATAAGCAAGTAAGTTTCTGAACTGGTTTGGAGATTTAACTGGTGATACTCGACTTACTGCTCATATATGTGTAGACGTTTAAATTTAATGTCTATTAAATCAATTAAAAAATAAACTTTTGTATTTAATTGGACTTTGCTAAATTTAATTCCAATTATTATAGATTTACTAATTGATTTTAAATGCCTATTTATGGCCCATCAAATTGTGCCATGAAAATTCTAGAGCTTTTAAATCCATTTAATATTATTTCTCATGAAATAATTGTGTGGAAAAGATGAGCTATTCGTGGCCAATCAAATGATGCCATGTCATAAAGTTGATGCAGTTATTAATTAATTGCTAGAAATAAATATAGATAAGATCAAATCTGTATCTACCAATCAGAATTGATCCTTCTCTTTTTCCTCACCTATATAAGGAGCTCATTCTCCACCAAAAAATCACAATTCAGAATTCAGAAACCAGAGCTCAAACAGAAGTGAAGAATTCAACAGCAAGCCAAGAAGATCAAAGGCATCTTTTCAAGCAAGAACAGCTCCAGTTCTTCAAGAGGTCAAAGCCAGCTCCAAGAACAAGTCGCAAAGACACTTGCAGCAGCAACGGAAGATCGAACTCCAACGCATAAGCTCGTGGAGGCACTCGCTCGAAGATCGAAGCAACGTACGTCCCAAATTCAAGATCAAGTCTCTACGACCCTTGAAGACGTGCTCGTTCGCGAAGATCAAACTCAAGACCCGGCGTTCAATTCAAGATCAAGCGCGAAGCCCTTGAATTAAAGTTTCCAAGCGAATTCAAGTCAAGGCCGGTCAAGTTCAAGATAAAGCTGCGAAGGCCCCTGAACTGACGCTCTCAAGACAATAGTTCGCGTAGATTTTCCAAGTCGTTGACTAGAATCAGAGATTTTCTCTAGAGATTGTAACCCCAAATTTACTCAAGATCAATATATTTCATTTGTACAATTTTATTTGTTACAAATTTGTGGCACACCCGGTGGGACCTCTCTATCTCTCATCTCTAGTCATCAACGCAGGAAATCAACATGCCTCCCAAGAAGAAAAGTCAAAACTTGAACGACAAAGAAGTTGACGGTGAAATTGATAAGAGTGAGTACGAATCCGACGAAGAAGACTCATCTGACAAGGATGATAGATCAGCAAACAAGTCTGCTAATTCACAGGGAGATTTGGCATCCCTGGCGGAACAAATACAAGCTCTCACCAAGGGTATAGTATACCTTGTGAAGCAAAGTAGGGATCAAGACGCTAAAATCGCAAAACTCATGTGTCAAGACACTGGAGAGGACAGTTGTCACAAAGAAAAGCCACATGAAGAATATGACGAGACCCCTCCCAAGGACAAAAGGAAGAAGAAGGAGGGTTCTTCAACTCAACACTTCGAGGTTTCTTCCGACGGAACGATCCCTGCTGATCGAATCAAGGAGTTCACCATGGGGACTTTAAAAGAGAAATTGGACGAGAGCTCCAAGTCATCATCCGCATACTCCAAGCCGTACACGCAAAGGATCGATAACCTGAAAATGCCGTATGCTTATCAGCCACCCAAGTTCCAATAGTTTGATGGAAAAGGAAATCCAAGACAGCACGTTGCGCACTTTGTAGAGACATGCAACAACGCGGGAGCCTACGGTGACCACCTCGTCAAACAATTTGTTCGCTCTCTGAAGAACAACGCATTTGACTGGTACACGGACCTGGAGGCAGGATCAATCGACAGTTGGGGTGAGTTGGAACGACAATTCCTTAATCGGTTCTACAACACAAGGAGAACTGTCAGCATGATTGAACTCACAAACTCGCGTCAATGGAATGAAGAACCCGTCACGGATTACATCAATCGCTAGAGAAATCTAAGCCTCAACTGCAAGGACCGACTGTCCGAAATATCAGCGATTGAGATGTGCATAAAAGGAATGCAATGGGGACTGCGCTACATTCTTCAAGGCATCCAACCGCGGACTTTTGAAGAACTAGCCACTCGAGCACATGATATGGAATTGAGCATAGCATCAAGTGGAAGCTCGGGACCCCCTATAAACAGATCACGTACATTCCATGACAACGCAAATGCCAAGAAAGGAGGAAGGCCTCAATATAAAGAGAAAGGATCAATGACGACAGCTGTTACAAAAGTCAAAGTCCCTAAAACTATCAAAGATAAACCTGCAGAGAAATCAACTCACGTGGTACCGTATACCACTCCGCAGAAGGAAGAACAGAGAAAGATGACTTTGAAAGAAATGACTGGAAAGAAGTACCCGTTCCTCAACTCCCATGTCCCAGCATTATTTGAGTAGTTGCTTAACAGGAATTTAATTGAATTGCCTGAGATGAAAAGACCTGAAGAGGAAGGTCGTGTCGATGACCCTAAGTATTGCAAGTACCATCGCTTGGTGAGCCATCCAATACAAGATTGTTTTGTCTTCAAAGAGAAGGTTATGAGGCTTGTGCGAGAAGGCAAGATAACACTAGAAGAAGAGGCTGAAAGTGCTAACACTGCTTTTGTGGAGCGTGAAGTTGAAGACATTTGCAACATCAAAGATACATATGAAGGATCTATTCCCACCGTTGCAACAAAAGATGGTACCGAACTGTGTATGGCAACGATCTCCTTTACTGATGAAGATCTTTTGCTTGGATCTAAGCCTCACAATCGACCATTGTTCGTAAGTGGTTATGACAATGAGCAAAAGGTAAAGAGGATACTGATTGATGGAGGTTCCGCTGTTAACATTTTACCCATACGTACGATAAAGGAGATAGGCGTCACAGTTGAAGAACTTTCCAAGAGTCGTTTGATGATTCAAGGCTTCAACCAAGGGGGACAAAGGGCAATTGGGATCATACGTCTTGGATTATTGATCGAAGATATATTATCCACCACACTTTTCCATGTTATAGATGCCAAAACATCTTATAACATGCTCCTAGAAAGGCCATGGATACATGAAAATGGAGTGGTTCCATCAACATTACACCAATGTTTTCAATATTGCCACAATGGAGAAGTGAAGAAGGTAATGGCCGATGATAAGCCCTTCACCGAAGCCGAATCACACTTTGCCGATGCCAAGTACTATGTTAAACGTATCGAAGAACTAGAGGATGTAGAAGGCTCGCCAAACAACACTTCTGTATCAGAGCAAAGCGAGAAGAATCAACCTACCTTGGGTGGTTGTTCAAAGGAATCTCCGCGTGATGAGACACTGGAAGGGCTCACTCTGCCTTTAACAAAGCTGGCTATCTCTGCTCCGGCCCCAGCTCCAATCAAGGGATTCGTTCGCCCCGTTCACGCGCCATCAACAGAGCACGGATTTGCAAATGAACATTTTGGCCCGAATGCGCTAAAACTTCTGATTAATGTGGATATGATCCTAAGAAGGGTACTCCACTCACGGGCCTGACATCTAATTCTGCTAAGACGAACGCACGACAAGGTGGTCGAACCCGAGAAGGTCTAGGATTCGCACAACCCGAGCCAATCCGTATCACTCTTAAGCAAGCTAGCGCCAATGTTATTAGTGAAGGAGAAACTCCTAACATCGATAGTGATCATCCGCAGGATCCCAATGAACAATCGCGTGTGTCCATCTTCAATAGACTTGGACCAATCAAGAAATCAGTACACCACAGGCTTGGTCCCGTTAGAAAGTCAGCGCATCAAAGACTTGGTCCGATTAGAAAGACAATTCACCAAAGGCTCGGCCCGGTTGGAAAAACAATACACCAAAGGTTAGGACCCAAAGAAACGGAAGATGCAGAAGAGAGGCTTGACTCTAGTTTTTCCAAAAAGCTTCGAAGTACGGTCCCATCTCGAATGGTGAGAGTTGAGGACGTTGTTTTGTCATGCGAGGAAGTCTTGAAGGCAAAGTTACATACAGTAGTATACACAAGGATTCCACACGGTAAGGTTGAGGATGACGAAATAGCACCATCATATCACATCACTTTGAAAGATGATGATATCATTGAAGAAGAAGATGCTGAGGATGCTCCACCCGAGTTTGAGGAAGGTGTCAAAGCCACTGTAGATGAACTGAAGGAAGTCAACCTTGGTGATTCAAATGAGCCTCGACCAACATACATAAGCGCTTTGCTCAACACTAAGGAAGAGGAGACATATCTTGCACTGTTGAAAGAATTCATTGATGTGTTTGCTTGGACATACAGAGAAATGCCGGGTTTAGACCCCAAGGTAGCCGTCCATCAACTTTCAGTCAAGAGTGGAACTCGTCCAGTAAAACAGGGCCAAAGACGCTTCCTCCCTCAGCTAATCCCATCAATCGAAGGTGAAGTAAATAGGCTCATTGAAGCGGGATTTATTCGCGAAGTCAAGTATCCTACATGGATTTCTAGCATAGTCCCAGTGAAAAAGAAGAATGGGCAAATTCGAGTATGCGTGGACTTTAGAGATCTGAACATTGCATGTCCAAAGGATGACTTTCCATTGCCAATACCAGAACTGATGATCGACGCCACCACCGGCCATGAAGCATTCTCATTCATGGATGGATCTTTTGGAGATCAAATTCGCATGTCTCCTAAAGATGAAGAGTTGACGGCTTTCCGTACTCCGAAAGGAATTTACTGTTACAAAGTGATGCCCTTCGGTCTGAAGAATGCTGGAGCAACTTACCAAAGAGCAATGCAGAAAATATTTGATGATATGCTTCATAAGAATGTAGAATGCTACGTAGATGATTTGGTTGTGAAATCCAAGAAACGGAAATGTCATCTTGACGATCTAAGGAAAGTGTTTGAAAGGCTACGAAGATATCAGTTAAAAATGAACCCATTAAAGTGTGCATTCGGTGTAAAATCTGGAAAATTCTTGGGCTTCGTAGTTCGTCAACGAGGAATAGAAATTGAGCAAGCAAAGATAGATGCAATCGTGAAGATGCCTGAGCCGCGCAACATTCATGAGCTCAAAAGCTTGAGAGGGAAGGTAGCATATCTTCGAAGGTTCATATCCAATCTCGCTGGAAGATGTCAACCGTTCAGTCACCTCATGAAGAAAGATGTTCCGTTTGAATGGGATAAGTCATGTAGAAATTCATTTGAGAGCATAAAATCATACCTCATGAATCCTCCCGTGTTAGCAGCTCCAAAGCCAGGTCGCCCGTTGATTTTATATATCGCTGCACAAGAGAGTTCCGTTGGAGCACTACTCGCCCAAGAAAATGACGGAGGAAAGGAAAATGCGCTCTACTACTTAAGCCTAACAATGACACCTAATGAACTGAAGTATTCAGCCATAGAGAAGCTATGCTTATCCCTCATCTTTGTAATCCAAAAGTTGAGGCATTACTTCCATGCACATACGGTTCGTCTTGTCTCAAAGGCTAACCCATTAAAGTATGTCATGACAAGGCCAGTACTTTCTGATAGTCTGGCAAGATGGTACTTACAGCTCCAACAGTTCGAGATTACCTATGTACCCCAAAAGGCTGTTAAAGGACAAGTCATAGCCGATTTCCTGGCCGATCACCCTATTCCTGCCGATTGGGAGCTGATGGATGACTTACCCGATGAAGATGTCCTGACAGTCGAAGTAACCCAACCCTGGAAGATGTACTTTGATGGTGCTTCTCATAGAAATGGTGCGGGGGCTGGAGTCGTATTTATCTCAACAGATGGAAGTGTGCTGCCATACTCATTCACTCTAACTCAAAATTGCTCAAATAATGTCGCAGAATACCAAGCCTTAATACTTGGTTTAGAAATGGCAGTGGACGCAAAGCATTTGCAACTTGATGTGTATGGCGACTCTCAATTGGTAGTCAAACAGCTATCTGGGGAATACGATGTTAAAAAGGATGAACTAGTTCCATATGTCGACTATGCCAGGAAATTGATTGCGTGGTTGGGAGAAGTATCAGTCCAACACATTCCGAGAGGTGAAAATGGACAAGCAGATGCTTTAGCAAAACTTGCTTCTACTCTCACAATGCCTGAAACAAAGTTTAGTGTTCCTGTCTGCCAAAGTTGGATTATCCCTCCATCACTTGATGATAATGATGGTGAAGGCAAAAAAGAAATCCATGCTATAGAAGTACATGAGATTAAGAAAGAGGATTGGCGCCAATGTTTGGTGGATTACTTGAAGTATGACAAATTGCCTGATGAACCACGACGAAGGCCAGAAATCAGACGTCGCGCAACCCGCTTCATATACTACAATGACACACTTTACAGGCGCTCTTTCAATGAAATCTTCTTACGTTGCTTGGGAGAGGAAGAAGCTTTGCAAGCAATGGAGGAAGCTCATTCTGGAGTCTGCGGTGCGCATCAATCTGGCCCAAAGTTACACTTCCGAATCAAGAGGATGGGATACTATTGGCCCACAATGGTCCAAGATTGCATGGATTATGCGAAAAAGTGTCAAGCATGTCAATTCCATGCTAACTTTATCCATCAACCGCCTGAGCCAGTGCATCCAACTGTTGCGTCTTGGCCATTTGACGCGTGGGGACTAGATGTAGTAGGACCTGATGACAAAGTCATCTGCTGGCCATCAATACATCTTGGCAGCAACAAATTACTTCTCTAAATGGGCTGAGGCTGTACCTTTGAAAGAAGTTAAGAAAGAGAATGTCGCCGACTTTACTCGCACGAACATCATTTATCGCTATGGGATTCCTCGGTACATAATCACCGACAATGGGAAGCCTTTATGCAATAGTCTCATCGACAAACTATGCGAAAAGTTTGGTTTCAAGCAAAGGAAATCTTCAATGTACAATGCTGTCGCCAATGGCCTCGCTGAAGCTTTCAACAAGACGCTGTGCAATTTGTTGAAGAAGATCGTCGCAAAGACAAGAAGGGATTGGCATGAAAGAGTTGGAGAAGCCTTATGGGCCTACAGGACAACTCATAGAACTCCTACACAAGCAACGCCCTACTCATTGGTGTATGGCGTAGAGGCAGTCCTTCCGCTCGAGCAACAAATCCCATCCTTAAGAGTAGCAATCCAAGAAGGTCTCTCTGAAGAAGAAAACATTTGTCTACGCCTTGAAGAGTTAGAAGGATTGGATGAAAAGAGACTCGAAGCTCAACAAAGACTTGAATGCTACCAAGCTCGTCTGTCTAGAGCCTTTAACAAGAAGGTGCGCACACGATCCTTTCAAATTGGAGACTTGGTGCTCGCTGTCAGAAGACCCATCATCATAACCCACAAAACAGGGAATAAGTTTTTGTCAAAGTGGGATGGTCCGTATGTAATCATAGAAGCTTACAACAGTGGAGCATACAAGTTAATTGTTGAAGACGGTTTAAGAGTTGGCCCAATCAACGGGAAATTCTTAAAACGATATTACCCATAAAAAAAATAAAAAAAAATAAAAACGGTGCCCTCAAAAGAAACAGGGGCACCCAAAAAAAAAAAAAAAAGAGACGGTGCCCTCAAAAGAAATAGGGGCACCAATATCTCCTGACCCGCATGAGTATAAACTGTATACGGTGACCATCAAATGGTAACATATGTGGTTAAACTATTAACTTCCCCACCAAATGGCAACATATGTGGTTAAACTGTTAACTTCCCCACCAAAGGTGTTTTATGTGGTTAAACTTCAACCCCCACTTTGTCTAAGGTGGTTAATTAATAGATACTCCTGGCCCGCACGAGTTAAAATTGTGTACGGCACCCCCCCCCCCTCTTTTCAAAAGAGAAATATCTTGAACTACGTGATGACTTGATCCTTTTGAAAGGTACGTAGGTGATGAATGTGTATTTTACACTTTCATTCGAGTCTTTTTCACCTATTTTAGCTATCCTCTATGTTAATTTAGCTATATTTTAATACATTTTATTAAAATAGTGTCACGTTTCCCTTTAGATTTTATTTTACAGGTTTTGGTTGAAATTCGGGGATTTCTGGGCAATTATATTGAAGTTGACAAGGAATTGGTGTTCCAGAAGCCTATTTGGAGTATCTGAAGGTTTCCGGATAGGATTTGGAGTCTAGGGGTCGAATCTGGAGGTTAGAAGGTCACTAGAAGTCAGAAACCGAGTCCGAAAAGGTGAAGAAATCCAAATCCGCATCGAAAAACACAGAATTCCGCGAAAAAGACGGGGGGCGAACCGCCCCATCCTGCGGCGAACCGCCCCAGAGTTTATTCGGGGCCTATATATAGTGCTCAGTTTTCTCTCCGAAAATCATATCTTTCTAGACCTTCTCTCTCACCTCTCTCTATAGTTTTAGGTAAGAACTTCCCGGGGCCTGTCCTGGGAGTTCCGTAGCTTAGGGGATACTTTTTCATAGCAGTTTGGAGCTCGTAGGACCGCAATCATCCGGAGATTGACAACCTTCGGTAACTTTGTATCTTACAAGTTTTATTCTACTTATTTTATTTATCATTCAATATGTTTTCTTCTATGATTTCTGTTGATTGCATGCCTATTATGAGTAGCTAAACTTATCATTGGTGGTAGTATGTGAATTCTTAGCGAAGGGAAGATAATCATGCTAATGGCTATATCGCGCATTATACTCCGTGTCATTGCTTTATTTCGTTGATCAGTTGTAACAAAAATTCTCGTATGTTGTATTGATTATTATGCACAATCGGACACTAGTCGACCATCAGACCAATTATCTTCGTAGTGTTGAATAATTACGGAATACATTAGGACAATCGTGATTGACTAGTCAGACCAAATTATCTTCGTAGTGCTTAATACTTGCAACAGGACACTAGATTGATTCAAAGATCTCTATGCAAGACCGAGGAATTTATGCATGATTATCGACCCGTTATGTTAAGAAGGACCATACTATCACCAATCTCCATTATCTGCTAGAAACCCCCTATTACTATCTGTCTGCTGTTTTATATTCTATTGTTAAATAGATAAAGCTAGTTATAGTCCTGAAAGAACGACACTCGAGTCATTCTACTGCTACACTACGGTTTTCGTTGTAGTTGTGGATTGCCTTTGGCTAATTAACAAATATTATTTGAATGAACCGGAACCCAACAAATTCCCGTCCATCAGTAGGCAGCTTAGAAATTCTAAGTTCAGTCGCAATATTTAAAAAGAGGTTTGGTGGTGTAAATTGCAAGCGAATGTATAAAGTATTGCTACGAAGTTGCATGGAAAATCAAGACGAATACACATATGATGCAAACGAGAAACATAAAGCAATATTTTTATTTGTGAAAAGAAAAACAATCTTTGCATGAGTAATAAAAGATGACAAAATAACAGAAACAAAAGAGAAATTGTCAAGCAAAAGTCTTCGCAATCTTCAAGTCTTCAAGTGCATTGGTCAACTGAGCCTTGAGTGATTCCAGATTTGCTATGTCTTCCTTAGTCGATACTGGGACATCCTTAATTATGGTCACCTTTTGCTCAAGTTCGGACACTTCATTCTGCAGCGAAACCACGACATCAGTTTGAGCCTTTGCCGAAGAAGTCAAGTCTTTAATCTTCTGCTTAAGCGCCTTGAGCTCTGCATGCATAGATTTAAGGCGATCGGCTTCAAGTTTCTCCTTAGCCTGCGTATTTTGTAAAAGATCCATGGCTTCGTTAAGTTGTTGAGTGTGAGACTCATCAGGTTGCTTGTCCGCTAACTGAGATCTAGCCGCATCATACAAAGCAACTTGATCAAAGAATGACGTCAACAAGTTCTTCATTGGAGATAGCTCAACTTCGAAAGCTTTAAGTGAGCCCACAATCTTCCAAATCTCATCTTGAATGGAAGACATGTCATCCAGTTTAGTACTTGCAAGTTTATCCTGAAGACGTTGCCAGGTAAAATCCACAATGTCTTTGTATGTGGTAGAAATAAAATGGCCCGCATGGAAAACTGAGGCACAAGGAGATGCAGCTTTGACAACAGGCAGACAAGTCGCATTCTTTGGTAGATCAGCAATATTACTTATTTCTTCCGTATCCCCAGAGCAGTCGTCACCGGAATCAACCTCAACAATCTGCTTCCCTTGATCGTTGCCTTTATCGCTAGCGACTGGGGTCTTACGGGAATAGAAACCTTTGCATCTTGCATGTTGAGACCTTTCTTCGCCCTTTTCCAGTGACGGTCTCCAGCATTGTTACTGCTCTCACTGCCACTAGAGGCTTGTCTTTTACCGTTCCCTGCAACGAAACAAGTTTTCGACATTAAAAAAAAAAAAAAAAAGGTCAATGGGGTACCTCTGTGAGTGGTTATCTCATCCACTTCTAACGAAACGTCGTCCTCATCATGTTCGTCCACACGATCTTTACTAGGAGACCGGTTATTTCGCTCCCTAGAAGGATGTCTAGGTCTCGAAGAAGCCAAAGCATCGACTCTACCATCAACACTTCGACAGAACACTTCTCCCCACCAAGTAGAGAATTGTCTTGAACAAAATGTTCTAGGGCGCTCGATCTTGTTTGGGAACCACGCCCTCTCCTTGGAGTTACGCAAGGCGGTCGTCCTCCAATAGCGCAAACCCTCAGCAAGATTGGCATAACGGACATCTCTAGCAATAGATCCTGGGTATTGTTGATAAAAGCCAAATTGTCTGCTAAATCGATGAGGATTATACGGCTCAATAACAAAACCCTCGCCATCACGCAAAGCCAAGTGGCCAGAGCGAATGCTGGAAAAATAACTTCGTTCCTCAGACGACGTTGTGTTACTATCCACATATAGGAAATCGAAACGGCGAGGACCACTAGTAATATTCCAACGAACGGTGTCTCCTTTAAAGATTCGTGTACGGGCTGCTAGTGGTGAGAAACGCCGAGCTCAATTTTCACCAGAAAAGTTCGCCATATTAGCATTGTCTAAAACTTTGGCCAAATTAAAATGAGTCCAGAAGCGCGTAGCAAGCCAACTATAGACAAAATGCATGGGGGCATGGAAATTTGCACGAGGAGGTCGTTGGGACGCCGAAATCGAATTAAGCCCACGATAAATTGAGGCCAGCACAGGAGTGGCAAGACTTACTTTTCTGCCCGAAGCCAAATAGCTAGCCATTTTGAAAACACCAGGACGAATATATCCAATATCTTTAATGGGCAAAACAAAGACACAAAGCCAGCAAGCAAGATGGGCCGCTAAGAATACTTCATCTCGCGAGGACGCCGCGACGTCAAGCGTCCCAAACATGCTTAAATCCTCCTGTGACCAAGCCTTGGGTCTTTCGAGATCACCAGTCGGGTTATGAGTCCGCTTCGAACGCGTTTGGTTAGTGACAGGAGTATCACATGGGGCATCCGGACGTATGGGAGGCCTAGAGTAAACTGTTTTTCCTTTCCACCAAAACGCAATCCAAGTATTGATAGAAACTGACGGTTCTTTAGAGTCGTCTCCATTATTGTTATTCTCACGAGAATTAAGCAAGTGGAAAGCATGGAAAAGACGCATGCATGATGATTGCGTAACAGCGGTGTTTGCAAGCTCATCTGCGGCAGGAACAACTTCATCGTAATTTACTCCTCTAATAGGAAGCCCGCAATTCTGTCGCAAGTCCCACAGGCTGATCGATAACTCCCCAGGAGATGTGAGGAGAGTATTAGTTCGGGAACACCAAGCTTCGCAAAAGGCCTTCATGATCTCCACATCTCGGTCATATGTAAACAATGACGCATAAACAGAGCCATAAACCTCTGCGCCCTCAAGAGTAAATTTACAACGAGAGAGTACATCCTCTGTCCACTCCCAATAACCCTTGTAGAATCGAAATTCCCCGGGAAAGTCAAGCTTCGTGTCTTCCCATGCTACTTCACCGTTGATGATGTCGTTTTTCACCAATTAAATTTATTTTAAAAGCCTAAGAACACTTATCACTACACAAACTAGAGTGCAATGGCAAGTTGTCCCCGAGTGTCGTTCTCTCGGGACCTAACGTGGCTTTGCTTGAGGTTTTTGCAAGTAATTTCAGTCAACGAGTTCAAATGTTGATAGAATCGTTTCCTTTGAACAATAGCAACGAGAAATCAGATTGTTGTAAACAAGTTTGGGAAACGGTTGGTGGTAGAAATCAAATACACATGCATCGGTTACGTAAATGCTCACAAGTTCAGTGCGTAGAACCTTCGATCAAGTCTGCTAAGCAACTCGTCTAGGCAAATTTAAGACACACATCATGAAAGATCACTATCAATACTTTAGAGGTGCTTGTCACCAACACCATTTATCTAGCATGCTGCAAATCTCTAACATACAATCCTATAGCTTTCATTGACCAAGAGTTTGTCACTATACTCAATTCGAATATATTTTATAGGCAACTAAGAATCATATGAAGGGATTTGCAGCAAGATTGAATCACAATCTCATGTAAGCATAAACATAACCCATAACATGCATATTCTACATTCTACCACCAACACAAAAGATTTAGCTACTCATATTCATCAACATAGACATCAATTCATATGAATAATAATCAGAATACATCATATCAAACTACAAGACAAGAGAGTGATACAAGTTACCACCAAAGCTGTCACTAATCGGTGGAAATCAAAGAAAACCTCTCCGTAGATGATTACAAAGGATGAATCCCAATCGAAACCTTGAATCCCAAGCTAAAATACAAAGTAATCTGAATATTCTCTGAGTTTTGAGGCTTAGGAGCTCTCCAAAACCAAGTTACAGTTCAAAAGATATTCAAAAAATGATCAAAGATCAAATCTAAGAAGGAAAATCCGAAAACGTAACCGCTGCCAAGCGGACCGCTTGGAGAAACCAAGCGGAGCGCTTGGCAAGCGAAGCGCTTCGGGCACTCCAAGCGCTTCGCTTGGCTTCTGTGCCAAAGCTCCTGGAATTTGAAGCGGAGCGCTTCACTATTCCAGGCGCTTAGCTTGGCTCCTGGGCAGATTTTTGTCTTCAAACTCAATCTTTTTGCCCTCGCATGGCCCTCGGGTGCCTTGGACTCATCCTTCTCGATGCTTATTGATACTCAAACACTTACGAACAAGCCACGGAGATTGGGGAACTTCAACGGGGCCATCTTTTCCATCAAAAAGGCTTGTTTTTAGCTCCAAAACGCCGTTTCGTACCTAAGTGCCTGAAAATGCAGAAAACACAAAACGTGACACTATTCTACAAAACTAACCAAAAAACAAGGCTAGAAGATAGCAAAAGAAGGTAAAAAAGACAAGATGAACGCGTCAAAAATACGTTCATCAACCGTCAATGATTTTTGAACCTAAGGTTGAGAAGTAATCAACACCCACCAGCGGTACAGGGTTACTAGTCGTTCGAACGTCATGATGTGCACCTTTCAAAACCCACTTTGCCGTCTTCTCATTTTTGGACGTACCCGCTCTCGTGGTCCATTCTTCTACATGGAGCTTGTGAATAAATTTCGGAAATTCCACATAAGGTTCAAATTGCGGGGTCCCGACAGGTAAAATAGTGTCTTTGATATGTTTCTTGCAATCGGTGATGCGCAAGTATTTCCCGCGGGATGATGAGGAGTGTTCAAAAAACACCATTGCGCAAGAGCAAAGTCTTCAATAAGGGGCAAAACTTAGGTAGCGAGTCTTCAAGGTTGATGGACAACGTGGAAGTTGCCCGAGTCTTCAAGGTTGATGGACAACGTGGAAGTTGCCCGAGTCTTCAAATTTGGTGGATAACGTGGAAGTTACCCGAGTCGTCAAAGTTGATGGACAACGTGGAAGTTGCCCGAGTCTTCAAAATTGATGCACGGATCGGCTTAAACCTTCAAAATAATGCGCAATTCCTTACGACCCAAATTCTGCAAAAGAAAGAAAATAAACAAGAGAGAAGTACATAAAGAAAAGGGGTTACACAAATAAATAAAAAGAAGGGGAAAGAACGAGAAATTACCTCAGTCGCCTACTACGTACAATCGTTAGCAACTTCTTGGTGGTACTTGCAACGAACAAAGTGTTATTGATGAACGGGAATTTGTCAGATTCTAATTCAGCAAATAAATTTGTAATTAGCCAAAGGCAATCCACAACTACAACGAAAACCGTAGTGTAGCAGTAGAATGACTCGAGTGTCGTTCTCTCAGGACTATAACTAGCTTTATCTATTTAACAAGAGAATATAAAACAGCAGACAGATAGCAATAGGGGGTTTCTAGCAGATAATGGAGATTGGTGATAGTATGGTCCTTCTTAACATAACGGGTCGATAATCATGCATAAATTCCTCGGTCTTGCATAGAGATCTTTGAATCAATCTAGTGTCCTGTTGCAAGTATTAAGCACTACGAATATAATTTGGTCTGACTAGTCAATCACGATTGTCCTAATGTGTTCCGTAATTATTCAACACTACGAAGATAATTGGTCAGATGCTCGACTAGTGTCCAATTGTGCATAATAATCAATACAACATACGAGAATTTTGGTTACAACTGATCAACGAAATAAAGCAATGACACGGAGTATAATGCGCGATATAGCCATTAGCATGATTATCTTCCCTTCGCTAAGAATTCACATACTACCACCAATGATAAGTTTAGCTACTCATAATAAGCATGCAATCAACAGAAATCATAGAAGAAAACATGTTGAAGGAATATAAAATAAGTAGAATAAAACTGTAAGATACAAAGTTACCGAAGGTTGTCAATCTCTGGATGATTGCGGTCCTACGAGCTCCAAACTGCTATGAAAAAGTATCCCCTAAGCTACAGAACTCCCAGGACAGGCCCCGGGAAGTTCCTACCTAAAACTATAGAGAGAGGTGAGAGAGAAGGTCTGGAAAGATATGATTTTCGGAGAGAAAACTGAGCACTATATATAGGCCCCGAATAAACTCTGGGGCGGTTCGCCGCAGGATGGGGCGGTTCGCCCCCCATCTTTTTCGCGGAATTCCGCGTTTTTCGACGCGGATTTGGATTTCTTCACCTTTTCGGACTCGGTTTCTGACGTCTAGTGGCCTTCTGACCTCCAGATTCGACCCCTAGACTCCAAATCCTATTCGGAAACTTTCAGATACTCCAAATAGGCTTATGGAACACCAATTCCTTGTCAACTTCAATATAATTGCCCAGAAATTCCCAAATTTCAACCAAAACCTGTAAAATAAAATCTAAAGGGAAACGTGACACTATTCTAATAAAATGTATTAAAATATAGCTAAATTAACATAGATGATAGCTAAAATAGGTGAAAAAGACTCGAATGAAAGTGTAAAATACACATTCATCAAACTCCCCAAACCGAACCTTTGCTTGTCCTCAAGCAACTAAGCTAGACTCTAATACAAAAAACATGCAAGACACAAAATGGAGTTTCGTGCCAAATAAAATGAACTAATCTACTGAATCTATCAAATAACATATGAACAAAAACCATATAAATCAAAGCATGAATATAGGTTGAAGAATACCTCGATTGACTTATACACATCCACATAAGCACTTATGTCAAGACAAGATAGTCTCTCGTAACATTCTCTACATGGACCTAGTCAGTGACGACGTAATGATGCATGCTAAGATACGAATGGTTGCCCCGTGCCTATGAAACTGAGGACTTACTGCTGTTCCACCATGTTAAGACTTTCCCTCAAAAGAGGTCGACGTACTGGCTCTCATCAAACGAAGGAGGGTTCCCTATAAAAGATAACTCTCCCCTATTCTACCATCTCTCAAGTAAAGTCTTAAGCTATTCACCACTTCCTGAATGGCAGGACGAGGGTGGTCTAGAAAAGATGACACTCAAGACAAAAAAAATAAAAGATAAAAACACGATTACGAACATTACAAAAAATGAAAAAGACTCAACACTTTGCTAATCTGCTATTTGGCTTTCCTTTATTGGACCCTTCTTTGCTTTTTTGGGGTCTTTTCTTTTTTCTTTTTTTCTTTCCAGATTCTTTTCTCTTTTTTTTTCTTTTTCTTTTTTCCTGGAAATTTTCTTTCTTTTTTTCCGATTTTTCTAGCCAGCAGTAGCATAACAAAAGAGAAACAAAATGACTCACATGACTTCCCCAAACCTATTTGAAAGAATAGGTTGGAGTACAAAATTTACGGAAAAAGGAAAAATAAACTCACGATACGAAAATTAAAAACAGAAACAAGTCTAATGATGGTGTAACCCCCTCCCCAAACCTATTCGGAAGAATAGGTTATAAACAAAGGACCTCACACTACCTCCTTCCTAGGCATTTAGCAATCTCAAAGCATGGTGAAGACTTGTTGCCTCTTAGGTACATAATTACTCGGGAAAACAACCATAAGACCCTAACATGCATCATCCTATTATAAAGGCCTTCGTGAACCGCAGTAGAGAAAACACCACTAAGTGATGTCGAGACTACCTAGTTCAACTAAGTGCAATACATAAATGTGACAAGCCAAGCGAGAAAAACCTCAAACAAATTCATAGAGATGAAGCATACGATTAAGGCATAGTTGGTTGATCTACCCAATAAAAAAGTTCAAAAAATTCGACAATAAACTTCATATAAAACATGCAAGACTATCCTAGGATGAATATAGTGAATGCAACCTAAAAAAAAAATCTAAGAAAGCAGTAAACGTGCAAATGCAAATGCAGACGGATAAAACATGCGAGGTACTATACTCATCCTACCAATACCAAGCTCCAAACTAACAACATCAGAACACTTAAATCCTATCCCCCCTCATGAAATTAACGCTAGTCCCTAGCAGTAAGAAAATGAGGAATTAAGATGTGATACTAGATGTTACCCCATGGTTTGGCCTCGGTCGGCTGAATATGCTGCTCTTGAGTTATTGGGCCTCTTCTGGGAGCTTCATATATGATCATCGGGACTTGTGGTAGTGGCGGTAGTTTCATCAGTAGATCGGATAGGACCAATTCAACCATTTGTATCATCATTGTCCCTATTGTCTTCATTGTCACTACTGTCACGCACTTCATCACTGGTAGAGTTGCGGTGTCGAAGGGAATTTTCAAGATTGGCCGCCTCTGTTATGTAATCTTCTACCCGGTATCTCTCCAATAGCTTGTGAATTGTTGAAGGGGAAAGGCAAGTGGTATCAGGTCCTCCCCCTCCAATGTTCTACACCCCAAGGAGGTTACAGAAAGCTGCTCGGGTATTCAGAGGTTGTCTTCCAGGTTTTCCAATGTCGACCACATTCTCTACAGTTGATGCTCCCAATATCAATGTTATGCTCCTTTTAAAGGCAGGCAAGGGGCGCCCCAACGAGGGACTGTGTACCCATGTCATTACGTTTTGGAACCAAGCTAGCGCTTCGGAACCTTCTAGCAACTGCGAACTCAAGATTGAATCCATCGCGGCGAGAATTTCCCGGTGCCTTCCAGTTCACACGAACTCTGCAGTCCTTGTGATGGAGTGCTGACGTAATAGTGGTTTTTGTCCCTTCGGTGGTGCATGAATAGGCATAGGAGTCCTTACTCCGGGTGCACTCTAGCTCCTCCTCTTGGATAATCCACGACGTTGTTACAAAACCCCTTAGCTCGAACGCACATCTAGCAAGGTCACCTTCCTTGACATAGTTCTTCACAGCAATCATACGGGAATGCTCCTTCCCCTTGGTACGGTACCTACAAACAACGGTTAGCATCTCGTATGACACAAAACTGACTCAAATACATACTAGTGTTAAAGTGAAACACACAAGTGATAAAATCGACAATCGAACTCCCCAAACCGCAATGTCTAGCCTAGCTTCTTCATCATGCAACATACCAACGAAACTACTTCATGCAATACATCACATCATGCTCTTACTAGACAACCAATATCCTTGATAACAAGGCTCAATTCATACCATAGCAGCGAAAAATCCAATCATCATAAATCTTCATACTTAACAATTAAGCATTCTATCGTCAAATCTACCAACATTACATCAATAAACACATCCGTATGCTAGAAATCAAGATAAAGACATAATGCATAACAAGATATATCATCTAATAGCAAAATACCCAAATCAACAATTCAAGCAAAATTGAGCATGCAATTGATAGTAAATAACATGTCTAATCACACAAACAACATACCCATGCATCAAACAAGCATAATTGAAGCTCAAATTAGAAAACCCTTAAATTCGAAAATTAGGGTTCTAAGGATGATACCTCAGATCTGTAAATATAACGTATAAGGATGAAATCTGATCGGATAGGATGATAGATCATGTAATAGGCTTCGAATTAAGCTAAAGAACACTCAATTTGGTCAAGAGATGAAGAAGTTATGAAGGTTTAAAGATGAAATCGCGTTTTTCGGGTTTTTTGGGAGGATGAATGAAGAAGAGTGAAGAAAATAAGATTTTGGGAAAGAAATCCGCGTTTTTGAAGTTCTGGGACCGTGGGGCGGTTCGCCCCGTGCTCCCCAATGCGGGGAGACGGTTCCCGACGTCAGAAAATGCGGTTTTAATCCCTGAAACCAATTTTTTTCAAAAAACCACTCGAAAAATCTCACTCAAACAAAAGCACATACGACACACAAATGAACAAATTCGCATACGAGAAGCAAATAGTTCAAGAATGAAATGCATGCAGAAAAGCAGTAAAGAAAGCGATAAAGATTCCGGGTTGCCTCCCGGATAGCGTCATTGTTTAAAGTCTTTGACTCGACTCCTGTCTGCGCCTATCTCCTCTTTTTGCGGGTACTATGCTTCCCCTTCATTGATCTCCTCTCCATGCCACGAACCTGTGAATAAGAAAGAATATAGGCTGCAAGACCACAGTAGTGAGTAGAAATATCAGGCGGTTCTGGTGGATCAGGTATGGCTTGCAATACGTGTCGCTTGCCATCCACTTCGATGGTGCAAGTTCTTTGGTAGATGTCCATCACGGAGCGTAGCTTGGTCAAGAATGTTTGTCCTAAGAGTATGACATCCCCCGTCCCAGGTGGAGATGCCGGCATAACTACGAAATTGGTGTATATAGATACTTCACCAATCTTGACCAACACATTTTTCACAACGCCCTCGGGTCTCATAAAGGATCCATCCGCCAGTTGCACAATAGCCCTTTGCTCAGATAGTTTTCCAATGTTGCTCTTTTCAAACACATTCAAAGGAATTATGTTTGAGTAGGATCCCGTATCTAGTGTGGCACGGACATCTTCAAGCTCACCAATCCCTACCTTTACATCGAAACTTTTAGGGAGTGGTTCGGGATCCTCTTGTTCCTCATCACTTGTGTCAGATACAAGGTCCTTCTCTTCTTCCTTAGCCTGTAGAAGTTCTTCCTTCATGCAACACTCGCACCTAACAACCTTCTTGATGGTGATTCTGTCAGGTACATCACCAGCCAATGTAATGGCATTCGTCTTCACAGTGTTGCTAGGCAGTTTGCCTTGCTCCCTACTTGATCCTCGGTCGATCAACTCTTGCATCTTTTGATGGGCAAGCCTAGTGCTCTCTTCCAACCTATCGAGCCTTTCCCTAGTCTTCTCAGAGTCTTCTTCATAACGTTTGAGAAAACTTTGTGTGTGAACGACCATCTTCTGCAAGTTCTCCATCAGTTGAGCCGACTTCGACTTCGGTGGCTCTTTCGGAGCGGGGTTTTCGCAGTGGTCATTACCATAGTTTAGCCTACTACGGTCTTGGTTAGGTCCACAAGTTTGGTTAGCCGGTGCATATCCTTGATTGTTGCGGTATCCTCTTCTCCAGAATCCACCTCGAGGATTCCTACCATCTTGTCCGTAGCTAACTTCTTGAGTACCAAACTCCGTAGCAAAGGCTTCTTCTTCGCCTCCTCGAGCCCAGTTGCCATCATCGTATGCCAGCTCCGATCTACACATATGAGCCCCATGCCCATAGTTCTTGCATATTCGGCATACTTCGTTCGAAACAGTCGTTCCGATGGCGCTCTTGAGGACTTGCTTCAATTTGTTGGTAAAGCACTCGAATTGATCCCCATTCCCCCTGTACATAGGGGCTTCTTGAGTCGGTGGAGCTTCAGGTCCACGTCTCCTAACCATTGCTCTTGGGTCCTTGAACTGCGAACCCTTAGCAAGCCTTTCGAAAACAGCCCAGACGGCTTCTGCGGTTTCCTCCCAAATATTGCCTCGGCATTGGAAATCCACCACTTGTTGGTTCTCGAAGGTTAGTCCTCTGTAGAAGTGTTGGACTAGGTCAGAAAGTTCAAAACCATGGTGAGGACACTTGTTCGTGAGATCTTGGAACCTCTCGAATGCGGTGTAGATGGTCTCATCATAGTCCTGCTTGAATCCAGTGATCTGCGCCTTTAGCGCGGTAGTCAAGGTGTGAGGGAAGTATTTCTCCATGAAAGCTGAAAAAACCTTTTCCCAAGTGTCCAGCGAGCCGGCTGGTAGAGAACTCAGTCATGACTTGGCTCTGTCGCCAAGTCCCATAGCAAAAACCTTCATCCTCAACTCATCCGTTGTTATGTCAGCTCCGGGTCGTGGGAGTTGGTTGACGAAATCATCGATATCGTGCAAGTACCCCATCACATCTTCCCTTGATAAGCCATAGAACCTTGGAAGTTGTTGGAATGCGTGGTTCTTGATCTCCAGATCTCGGGTTGCAGACGAAAGAACGATCGCTGGTCCCCTCATACGATCCTTGGTGGGTTGTACCCATGCCTTCAGTGGTCTAGCTTCTGTCATTCCGTCGATTTCCTTGAAAAGAATGTGTAGAGATTCAGAGAAATCGGTTTCCTCTATTTCCTCTAGTGCGCGCCTTTCAAGTAGTCGCCTTCTTTGGTGGTAGACTCTGTCGATCTCAACAATTGAATCAGCAAGCGGTGTACCTGCAGAACGTGTATGCGGCATACGCAATCTGTAACAGACTAGGAAAGGTGATTAGAAACAGACTAGGAAAGCAGTATTAGAGAGAGATTAAAAAGGAAAACTAAAACTAATAGAATTAGGAATCTAAAGCTGTAAATATAAACAAATTAAACAGATAAAAGGAGTATAGTCCCCGGCAACGGCGCCAATTTGATGAACGGGAATTTGTCAGATTCTAATTCAGCAAATAAATTTGTAATTAGCCAAAGGCAATCCACAACTACAACGAAAACCGTAGTGTAGCAGTAGAATGACTCGAGTGTCGTTCTCTCAGGACTATAACTAGCTTTATCTATTTAACAATAGAATATAAAACAGCAGACAGATAGCAATAGGGGGTTTCTAGCAGATAATGGAGATTGGTGATAGTATGGTCCTTCTTAACATAACGGGTCGATAATCATGCATAAATTCCTCGGTCTTGCATAGAGATCTTTGAATCAATCTAGTGTCCTGTTGCAAGTATTAAGCACTACGAAGATAATTTGGTCTGACTAGTCAATCACGATTGTCCTAATGTGTTCCGTAATTATTCAACACTACGAAGATAATTGGTCTGATAGTCGACTAGTGTCCAATTGTGCATAATAATCAATACAACATACGAGAATTTTTGTTACAACTGATCAACGAAATAAAGCAATGACACGGAGTATAATGCGCGATATAGCCATTAGCATGATTATCTTCCCTTCGCTAAGAATTCACATACTACCACCAATGATAAGTTTAGCTACTCATAATAAGCATGCAATCAACAGAAATCATAGAAGAAAACATGTTGAAGGAATATAAAATAAGTAGAATAAAACTGTAAGATACAAAGTTATCGAAGGTTGTCAATCTCCGGATGATTGCGGTCCTACGAGCTCCAAACTGCTATGAAAAAGTATCCCCTAAGCTACAGAACCCCCAGGACAGGCCCCGGGAAGTTCCTACCTAAAACTATAGAGAGAGGTGAGAGAGAAGGTCTGGAAAGATATGATTTTCGGAGAGAAAACTGAGCACTATATATAGGCCCCGAATAAACTCTGGGGCGGTTCGGCCCCCGTCTTTTTCGCGGAATTCTGCATTTTTCGATGCGGATTTGGATTTCTTCACCTTTTCGGACTCGGTTTCTGATTTCTAGTGGCCTTCTAACCTCCAGATTCGACCCCTAGACTCCAAATCCTATCCGGAAACCTTCAGATACTCCAAATAGGCTTCTGGAACACCAATTCCTTGTCAACTTCAATATAATTGCCCAGAAATCCCCGAATTTCAACCAAAACCTGTAAAATAAAATCTAAAGGGAAACGTGACACTATTCTAATAAAATGTACTAAAATATAGCTAAATTAACATAGAGGATAGCTAAAATAGGTGAAAAAGACTCGAATGAAAGTGTAAAATACACATTCATCAGTTATATCTGTGGATTAATAAAATAAAGTCAAAGCTGGTAGATTCTAGAATCAAGGGACAACGAGTAATTACTAGTATGTACGTAAAAGCAAGAAAACATATGATCCAAGTTAAAAAGAATAAAAAAAAAAAAGAAGAAGAAGAAGAGAAGGTGAAGGACTGGTTTGCAAATAGCTTTTGGGATCCCAATTTAGTCTGTAAATAAGAAGAAAAGGAGAAAGGGGCAAGAAACGGTGAAACCCGGCCAACAAGAACTAAGGAAACACCTCTCCGGTTTTTTTTTCTCTTCCTCTTCGATGGTGTATGTGAAGATGAATGGGAGAATATATGCTCCTTATATAGGCCTTGATATAGAGAGTCCGTATTCGGTTGCAAATAGAGTTCGAATCAAAGTCGAAGTCAGAACATAGAATTCAGAATCGTGACCCAAGATCGATTAGAAGTTGAGATCGAGTTGCAGTTCTAGTCGAAATCGGAGTTTGAATCCGATCCAATGCCGTATTCGGGTCAAAATCAAGGCTATGTTCTAATAATAAGCATGTTGAGTTCGAGTGGGAATTTAAAACTTATGCGAAAATTTCTGGTTGAAATCGATACGGAAAAGGAGTTCAAGTTCTATGCATCATACTCTCTTTTCTGGAAAAGGGTTGTAGTTGCAGAGTCATAATCGGAGAAGAAGTCTTTGGGTGGTAATCACGTGGGCTTGGTCTACATGGACCAGGTCAATGTCTTTGTAAAATGATGATTAATTATGAGCCATGACAATGTGTGTGCACATGGGCCATGGTAAAAATCATGGGTCACGTGGGCAATAAAAGATCAATAAGAAGACCCAATATATTACCATGCTACTCCATATTGGATGCGGTCCGAGATAAAGGTTCGCAACTTACTCGCTCAAATACACATCTCTTCGATGTTATTCGCAAATAAGTCGCGAAGGGGCATTTGTAGACGTTTAAATTTAATGTCTATTAAATCAATTAAAAAATAAACTTTTGTATTTAATTGGAGTTTGCTAAATTTAATTCCAATTATTATAGATTTATTAATTGATTTTAAATGCCTATTTATGGTCTATCAAATTGTGCCATGAAAATTCTAGAGCTTTTAAATCCATTTAATATTATTTCTCATGAAATAATTGTGTGGAAAAGATGAGCTATTCGTGGCCAATCAAATGATGCCATGTCATAAAGTTGATGCAGTTATTAATTAATTGCTAGAAATAAATATAGATAAGATCAAATCTGTATCGACCAATCAGAATTGATCCTTCTCTTTTTCCTCACCTATATAAGGAGCTCATTCTCCACCAAAAAATCACAATTCAGAATTCAAAAACCAGAGCTCAAACAGAAGTGAAGAATTCAACAACAAGCCAAGAAGATCGAAGGCATCTTTTCAAGCAAGAACAGCTCCAGTTCTTCAAGAGGTCAAAGCCAGCTCCAAGAACAAGTCGCAAAGACACTTGCAATAGCAACGGAAGATCGAACTCCAACGCAAAAGCTCATGGAGGCACTCGCTCGAAGATCGAAGCAACGTACGTCCCAAATTCAAGATCAAGTCTCTACGACCCTTGAAGACGTGCTCGTTCGCGAAGATCAAACTCAAGACCTGGCGTTCAATTCAAGATCAAGCGCGAAGCCCTTGAATTAACGTTTCCAAGCGAATTCAAGTCAAGGCCGGTCAAGTTCAAGATAAAGCTGCGAAGGCCCCTGAACTGACGCTCTCAAGACAATAGTTCGCGTAGATTTTCCAAGTTGTTGACTAGAATCAGAGATTTTCTCTAGAGATTATAACCCCAAATTTACTCAAGATCAATCTATTTCATTTGTACGATTATTGTTACAATATGTTCTCGGCATGATTCTTGAATTGGAGTATTAAGTCGTAAGCATGCATGTTGGGACTAAAGCAGGCTGGTTGGACTAATCATTTAATAAGGTGTTCGATATGCTAGTCTTAGTCTAAAGGGTCTAAATGATTGTAGTGCTAGTCATTATATTTTTGAACTCAAAGTATGCACTATATACATTATGATGTTATCGAGACTACCTCGCCAGCGTGTGAACTAGTTGCTATTAATTTAGAGGACATCTTTCAATTTCCTGGACTAACTTTTGTTTATTGATTAAATGTGATACTTGATTGTTAAGTGTTACAAAAGGAATTCAAGTGGTAGATGGTTCTCTAGTATACCTTGGTCTCTTTAATCTTTCTACACATGTTTGCCTATGTCACGATCAGTTGTGTGAGAGGTTGTCCTCAGAGTATCGGGTTTAAGGGTAGAGTTAAACTTTTTTTTATTTCCTCCATTTGTTAAGTAGTGTTGTTCATTCATCAGGCTATCAAAACTCGAGTCCTCCGTTATTTTGAGTTCGATAAGGTTTGGTGGTGAGTGTTCACCCCAAAGTTTGTTTGTGTTTAAAACCTGAAAGGCAATGTGCTATGCATGTAAATATCTATATGTGTATTGTATTATGTACGCTACTGCTTTAAAAGTAAATATGCCTATGCATGACCATTTTACTTTATTATGTACAGTATTGTTCTGTTTGTACTGACTCTTTTGCAGGAATGTAACTCGGTTATCCGAGCACTTTGTCTGTTATTGTTCTGTCTGTTTGTATTTTGTATGTTCTCTGTGTGGCCGGTCGATTAGGTTGTAATTAGCTAGGTAGACTTGGGTAGTGAGGACTATCGAGTTTATTTGGTTATTGCATAGTCTATTCCCTTGTAGGCGCGAGGCAGAAGTCGTTGAGGTCTATTAGGGTCGTAGGATCTGTTTCCCCAAAGTACACGGGGCTTTGTTCTGTCTAGAGTTGTTAACCCTCTGGAGGGAGTTATAAGGGCCATATGGGAGTAGGAGCAATAAGGAGGGCTGCACCAACGAAATCTGTTATGTTCTGTATTTGTCTTATCTGTTCTGTTATCTGTTTTATCTGTTGTCATATGTGTAACAAATTCTTTTGTTTTAAAAACTGTTTATGTTTTATTTCTGTTAACTTTTCGAACCTCAGTGAGATCCTTTATCTCACAATCTTTCTGTTTTCAAAATTCCTTCCTTGTAGATTCTATTGGAGAAGATCAAGTCTAGGCGTCCAACGACTGAGAGTTGGGTTTGGGAGCTCGTGGGATTTTATTTGTTAGAAATAAGAAGAAAAACTCTTTCTAATTCACTGTCTGTTCATTTTAAAGTTGACTTTGAGTTTAGTTACCGTATCGCTTTCCTACCTTAAATTTTGTGAACTCATTTGAGCGCCAAAACCCGTTCCTTATTTTTTTTGAAGACGGTTGCTTTTGAATTTTCAAATTCACTTTATTTTCGAACGAATTATTTTATTTTGAAAATCGGTACCGTTACACTACGCATGTGAAGCGTAATCTTGTAAAGCATTGTTTTTTTATTAAATAATGTATTGAAATCAACGTAGTAAATATATAATCTTCACATAATGACTTCAAACATAACAAAAAATAACTAATTGAGTAATTGAACTTAACATAAATATAAATGTATATATAGTTTTTGTAGTTATGCAATAAATAGTTTTGAATTGAACGATATTAGACGTGCGAAAAATATTCTTCTGATGAGTTAAGAACCATCCGATACATCCGTAGGCTTTGGAAACATTTAACTTCGAAATCTGTAATGTAGCTTTCGCATGTTAATTGGTATTCTTCATCAGTTGAATATATTGTCATGTGTGTCATTATATCTCTACCAATGAGCTCTAGCTCAATTGGTTGGACTGAGGTGTCATGACCCTAGAGGTCATAAGTTCAATTCTCGCCAAGTGCGGGATTATTTATAGTTTATCACTAGCTTTGTAATGTTACTTGTCAAATTGTAATGGTTCGATTATTAAAAAAAATGTCATTATTATCTCTTGCCATTTTGTTTCGCCGATGCCTTTTGTTATGTCAATGCCGCAATATGGACGGTATTCAAATTCCAAGTGACGTAGTATCCTCAGATTCTCTATTGTCAAACCAAAATTGACGTTTTGGTTTATAAATACTTCCTCCGCCCAATAACAAGTGTACCACTTAGTTTTGTTGATTTTTTTTAGGAGTATTTTGACTTCAAATTATTTGTAACATTGAAGTAAAAGAATTAAAAAAATTATATTATGAAAATATAAACATTCTAATCTCATGATATGATTTTTTAAATTATTTTTATCGTATGATTTAATAATAATTTAATATCAAAATGACCATCGAAAAAATCAACAAAATCAAGTGTTACATTTATTATTGGACAGAGGAAGTATGTATTTTTTCATAGAACATATCATGACTTTTTTTTAAATTAAGTATAGTACGACCATACAACTTTGTGTTAAATAATAAAGATTTAAGAAGAGAATAAATAAAAAAGAAAAAATTACGTCAATAAGATTCGAACACAACACCTTCAAATAAAATAATGATACAAATAATAAAGAAAGTTCGTAACAACAAGATTCGAACCAAACACCTTGATAAAATTAATAATACAGATAATGGAGAAAAATCACGCCAATAAGATTCGAACCCTATACCTTTTATTAAATAATGACACATGTACGCACCAGATTGAATTCAAATAAGTAAGATCAACGGACTAAAATTGATTGGGTTCACTAAAATCGGCTTATTATATTACTTTAATTACATTAAAATAGTGGAACACGCAATTCAACCGGTTCATTAAACCAAAATGAACCGCCTAGTTCACTTCGGTTTCCGTTTCTATGAGGCTTAATCGTAACCAAAATCATAACTGTCGGTTTAGGAAACAAATTTTGAACCAGCGGTTATAATTCAAAAACCATAACTATCAATTCGGTTCATTTATGGTTTACGATTCATTTTGATTGGGTATAAACCGGAACTTTCAAAATTTAAACATGGACCTCAATTGAGGCCCAAACAACAATATTATTCATTATTAGAGCACTCCTTATGGAGACTTTTTTGGGGCTTAAATGAGGCTAAAATTTTCAGTTAAGCCTAAAAATGACTCCAATGAAGGCTTTAATGGGGCTACTATTTAGTAGCCCATGAAAAAGGGGTACTAAATAGTAGCCTCTATTTAAGCCCCCAAATTATATAAAAAATCATTATTTAATTAGAAAATGGATCAATGAAGTAGTATGTGTTACATGGTCCCACATAGAAGCCCTCATTAAAACCCCACAATCATTGGAGACTTCCATTTAGAAGGGATTTTTTTGGAACTTTAGATGTTTAAAGTCTCAATTGACCCCAAACGGAATGATATTAGACCTATACGCAGAACATTAATTAATCAGCTAACAAAATCCAACATTTCCTTTCTTCCCTATTATTTTCTCCTGTTCGTTCGTACGTTCTCCAGGTTTTTTCTTCCCCTGTTTTCTAGGGTTTTTCTCTCCTCTGTTACGGCGAATCCGAGTTCCTATTGGAAACAACCTACTTCATATCGTAAGTTTTCATTTTGCCCATTTTCAATTTAATTGTAGTTTATTCAATTCCGTATTCCTTGATAAGATTGGGTGTTTAAGTTTAAGATTATTAGGTATGTGTGGTAAAAATTCGAAAATGTGTTAGCTGATTGACTGAAGAATGTAGAGTTTATTATGTTTTGGTTTAGCAATGCAATTTAATTAAACGATTCAACTCGAACAATGTGAGGATTTGATTTTGAAGATTATTAATATGGATACCTTAGCTATTATTCCTAGTTAGTAGTTACCATTTCGTCGTCGAAATGAACAAATGATTACTCTAGTAGTTTAGTGTACAATTGAGTGAATATATATATTGGGAGATTTGTGCTTATTATAGGGACGACTTGGGAATTCTGGAGTTTTACTTTTCTGTATTACAGTTGGATTTGGGTGTTATCTTTCCGAAAAGCACGTGAAGAAAAGAACCGTTGCTCCGGCCTCCGTATATACAAGATCATAGAAACGTTAGGTCTCAGAGACTTTTTTTACTATAAATGATACCTTTGAATCAAAACTTTTAGTTATTGTGGTTAACTATGTTCAGTATGGGCCCGATGGATTTTGTACATAAAAGAGTGTTTTAGGAAACTGCTATGCAGTGTTATTTATGCCTGTGTTGTGCACCAATTAGATGGTGCATTCAGAGCTACGTAGACAGCGGTGGATACAGATTGTAGATAGTTACACAGAATTTAATGTTTAGGTCTTTAGGTTGGACAAATATATGGGAAATTAGGGTGGAATAGGATTCATATAAATAGTATATAGATCATAAAGATGGGGGGTTATAGCATGCAATATAATTTCTTTGGATTGGAAATGTTCTTAATAATTTTTATTAACAAAGAAAATAAAAAGCATGTAATATGCTGAACATATCCAAATTTTGGTGGCTGCAATAGTAGAAATGCTGATTTACTACAAACGGTGTTTCTGATGTGGTATTTCTGCAGTCCATTTTCCATTGTATGTTGATGCATTGATATGTGTATGGGAAATTTCTTAATATCCTGATAGCTTCTGCAGTTGGGAGAATTAGTACTTTGCACTGCGAAATCACAAAACTTCTGCTGTTTGGTACCTAATCGAACTGTGTCAACAAATTCTTCACTCCCAGTATCAAAATTCTGATGACTATGGATGAATCTAGGAGTTGCACTCTCCATCTTCCGCTTGGCGGTGGTAGAGGTACAACACATACATAGCTATACTTTGGATATGCTACCTTTTCATTTCAACTCATGTATTAATTCATTTCACTTACCCTCTTTGCATTTCAGCATGACAGACAATTAGAATAAGTCATGGTTTTATAATGCTTCTTTTTGTGATCCAGTTGCTGATGTGTTGTTGTGGAAGAACAGGCGTGGGAGTCTGGCTTTACTTGCTGGTTCTACTGCCCTATGGTTTCTATTTGAGAAAGCTGGATACAATGTTCTTTCTTTTATATCAAATGTTTTAGCATTAAATGTCATCATCTTGTTCGCCTGGGGGAAGTCTGCATCTCTTCTTAATAGGTAAATTGATAAAGCTACCTGATTCTGGGTTTATTCTGGTAATTGGTAGCAATGCAATACTACTTCAATCTTCATTTGGCTAATAAACAATCAATCTGTACTTGTTTACATTTAGTATGATGAAGAAATTTATTTATTCCTGCTTTTGGTTTTAAGGTGTGTGGAGTAACGAAATGAGTTCTTTATAGACTGATGAGTTAATTTCTATAATCTTAGGCCCCTGCCACCTCTTCCAAATCTTGTGATTTCTGAAGACAGTACCGTGAAGGCTGCTGATAAAATGTTTGTGTGGATAAATCATATATTGTCAATTGCACATGACATTTCATTCGGTCGGAACTTGACACTGTTTATTCAGGTGTGTCTGAATTCGATATCATTGAATAGATAATTTGCTTGTCCATACTGACCATACACATCTGATTTGAGAATATCCTATGGTTTTGTTTGCTAGGTTGCTACATGCTTGTGGGTGATTTCCTATGTTGGCAGTTTATTTAACTTTCTAACACTGATCTACATAGGTGAGTTCATTTTTTGGGCAAGGCCATGCTTGCCATAATTGCACCTCTATTATAATTCTAATGGGCTTTTGCATCTTCTTGTGGCAGTGATTCTGCTTAGTTTAACACTACCCGTGTTATATTGCAAGTATCAGAAACAAATTCAGAAGCTGAAACCAGTATATAATATAGCTCGGAACTTACTGAGAATGATCCTATCGCCTTCACATAAGGAGAAGAAGATCCAGTAGATTCCTTGTAATCTCTCTATTTCTCTCAGTACTGTCTCCTTAGATTTTATTGAATGAATGTGTATTAGTTGTGCCTGCAAATCGTATGGGGATGAAAAAGTTCTCTTGTTCAATTTAATCATATGCTTCATGTGTCCTTGTTATGGAAACAACTATAAGAATGGAAGAGCCAAATACGATGTGTATAGGCAGGTAGTGATAGTTTTCTAAAACAAAAGGTAAACCTTTGTCTAGAAGTTGAAATGGAAACTTATTTAAATGTGCTGTTTACAAGGGGAATAATTGCACTGTTTGATTCAGCTTCTAATGTAGCCAAAAGCATATAATGCGCAAGAAAAATATCATACGTGGAGGAGAGTGTGAATCATATCAAGTAATTTAAAGGTTTATTCTTGCCTTGTTAGCCAGATGTGAATATATGCTTTTTTGCAAATGAATTTGATCGCTGTTGTCTTATTCTCAGTGGAATGGTGTTGATTGTGAATTTCGTGAACTTAGAAGTAGATGTAGATTTGAAAATAGGCTGCAGTATGCCCTTAACTATAACCAATTAGCTCTCAATGCATTGGAATATGAAAAAGTAGGGGCACAGTTGGAAGTTTATAGGTTAAAACACCTAATACATCAAGTATTTTGGATAAAATCTAACTTTTTAAAACATCAAATATAAAAATAGGGATATTTCAGCTACGAATTGAGACGTCAAACAGGGAAGCACTCAGTTTCTCTTAAATGTGTACATGCATTTGATATATTATGATTTAGTTTTGCTTCAAACATGTATGATCTGCTTATGCAACACTTCAATTATGGACATCTGTGCAGAAATCACATTTGAAAGCTTAAGGTTGTTACACAATTTTTAATTTTACTGATTTCAATTCAAATTGCAGGTGTACAACTATCTTGTTGGTTGCGTAGCCATCTAGGTTTTATGAAGCCATTTTTTATAACCATTCCAGGTTCTTGCCAGTAACCTGAATTATTAGATGTGCCAGTCTTTTTTTCCAGTTGCTGCAATTCATCCACTGTAACTTTAGTTTGACGTAAAACTGCATATTAGGGAGATGGACCTTGAAACCGCATGGATGTCGCATTGGTCTATTGGCCTCTTGTGTGGTAGTCTCATAGATGCGTGCGGAAGTTTTTAAGGGTGCTGTGCTGCTGATCTTTTCCTTTCATCATTGTGTTGTTTAGTTCTTTTACTAACTTGTGGATGAATGGACCGAAAATAGATATTTCTCCTAAAAATACTAAATTTTTCCTTTGTCTTTTTTGATTGTTTTAATATAGGGAGTGATAAGTTGTGTTTGGATTAGTGTGAAATCTCTTAGTGTGAAGTGAACATCATAAAATTCTATGGTGATGCAATCCGTGGTACGAGCTCTCGGTCTCTTGCTATTGGGTTCTGGAGGTATTATTATTGTTGGTTTAGGATTTGGTTGAGACTGCCAGTTCTTTTGGTGAAAAGTTTGACGGAATTGTGGTGGTAGTGGCAAACTGGCAATGCGATAGTTGAGCTATTGGTTTGTATGCTTGGGTTCGGGTTTTAGTCTAAGGTGTCGGTTAAGTTTTGGTTGGGTTTTGGGTACCGCAAAGTTTTGATTAGATTTTGATTGTGACAACCGGTGTTAAATCACGGTCAAGTTTGGTGAAGTTGTTGATCTTGTCTTTATAATTGTTTCCCAGCATTAATTATGGTCTTTATTTTAATTAATATATTTTTAACTGATTAAAATAATAATAATAATAATAATATAATAATAATAATAATAATAATAATACGTCGTGCTGAATGATTTTGGGTCCATAACACATGATTAGTATCATTTAGGCTTTGTTCTCTTCGTCTGAACTGATTTGATCTGAATTGAACTGAATGGATGTGAACAAAACTGAATTGAACTTATTTGTAGTACAAAATACTACTAGGCAAAATCTGAACTGAACTTAATACATTTGAACTGATGTGAATTGAAGATTATTGGAGATTCTTTGATAAAATAAATGTCATAATCTGCATCATCTTTCTTCATCATCACGAAATTAATGGAGAAAGCAAGCGGTAGTGGTAGTAGTAGTAGTGGTGTTATGAAGATCCTAATGTTTTCATGGCATGGTCACATATTCGCATTTCTGGAGCTAGCCAAAAGAATCTTGGAAAGGAAAAGCTTCCACATATACTTTTGCTCAGCTCCAATCAATTTTCCATCAATCAACAACTTCATTCAAAAGAACAATTTACATGAACAAATTGATGTTGTTGAGCTCCCTTTGGGTTCATGAACTCCCTCCGCATTATCACACCACCAAGAACTTGCCATCACATCTTAATTTTACCATCCTCAATACCTTACAGACCACATATCCCGCCTTCTCAGATATAGTTACCACCTTGAACCCGGATCTGGTTATATACGATGGTTTTCAACCCTGGGCTGCGAAAGTAGTTTCTTCGAAAGGTGATAAGGTTCCTACTGTCTTCTTTTCGAGTACTGGAGCTTGCATTCTGTCTTATAAGCACCATGAGTATAGTCATGGCAACGCAGGACCTGAGTTTCCTCTCCTAGCTATAAAGTTCGACCAGTCCATGTTCAAAATCATAGATTTATCTCGCGGACTTTATGTACTCGGTTATCTTTGATGTTGATTGAGATTTTCTGTTTTGGGTGTGTTCTTGTGAAAACCAGTAAAGGGTTTGAAGGAAAGTACATCGATTATCTTTCAACTCTTTCCAAGAGGAAGATTGTCCCAGTCGGTCCATTGGTCAGGGTTGAAGATCACCATGATGATGGTGATGAGAAGATTATTCATTGGCTGAACACGAGAAAGCCGAATTCGACTGTTCACATTTCGTTTGGGAGTCAGTACTTCTTGCCAAAAGAGGATATTCAAGAGAGAGCTAATGCCCTTGGTGACCTCTCATGTTATGATGTTCACTTCATTTGGATAATCAGATTTCCTGTTGGATTGGAGGTAAGCTTAGAATCACTGTCGCCGGAAGGATTTCTTGAGAGGATGGAGGATAGGTGTTTGGTTTTGTCCCGTTTGGCCCCGCAGATCAAGATAATGTCCCATCCGAGTACAGGAGCATTCGTGAGTCATTGCGGATGGAGTTCAGTTATGGAGAGTGTGTACCTTGGTGTATCGGTCATAGCCATGCCGAGGAAACTCGATCGGCCTTTTGGTGCAAGGGTGTTGTCGGAGGCTGGTTGTGGCTTGGAGGTTCCAAGACGTGAGAACGAACGGTAGAGATGAGGAGAGATTGCGGAGGCGATACGGAAGGTGGTTGTGGAAGAGAACGGAGAAGGGATGAGACAAAGAGCAAAAGAGCGGAGTAAAAAACTGAGAATGGAGGAGGAAATGGAGATGCACCAAGTGGCTGAGGAGCTTTGGCAGCTATGTTTGAAGCATAAAAATCCGTTAATTAAGGAATAGTCCATGTTTGATATATTTATATGATCAAGTTAATATTAATGCATTGTAATACTGGGAAATTGATATGATCATTTCGGATTTCAATAAACATTTTTATTCACACAATATGCAATTTGTGTTTGTTACTTTCTCTATGAATCGATATGATTCTCACAACTTTCATCGAATTAAAAACTAATCTCACAATAAACTCTAAAACAACCAGTAACTTATAACTTACAACTCATCCATGGTTGTCCATGGTTGTTTTAGTATGACACTTGATATTTTGTTAGATGGACCTTGTGTGCATCACAAAAGTGACCCCTTGGTCACTTAAACACAACCAACGAAACCAGTTTTATAACATGAATGTAAAACTTTCACAAGAGATTTTTACCATGTATTTTTTTTTATCTAAAATATATCAAATGTGATTTCATCATTTCACATCGTGGTTAGCCCTTCTTACTATTTAGGGCCAGATTGGTTGGCCATTTTTACATGTAAAGTGGCGTTGACCGCCACAAAACCTCCCGATTGGTTCTTATTCCGTGTGTACGCGAAAAATCCCGGGCAGCTTGGGGAATTGTGCAAATGTGAAAAAGATGTTGATTTTTACACTTGAAAACCTCTCTCTCCCTCTCCCCCCACCCCCTCCCCGGTTTTGGTCCAAGCCCATATGTGTTTTGGACAGCCCACCTAATAAGACATATTAACCCCCAAAGTTCAGAACAATTACTACAACTGCCATCCGCCCTAATGTATAAATAAATGGTGAGGAGAAATAAGTGGCAGAAAATACAAGCAAGACGCAGGAAGGCGCAGAGACGGTAAAACTTGTAAGTACTCCTTTATTATTTATTTATTTATTTGTTTTGTTTAGGAAAAAAAACTTTGCGTGCGTTATTGAACCAATAATGTACTGGCACGAGCCATGCTTCTACTTTATTTAACATGAAAAGCATAATTAGCAAGGAATAATAAAGGATCATTGAGCGAAGAATATATACGAGTACTTTTTTTTTGAAAAGTTATATATACGAGTACTATATTTTCTTTGTTTTTCACTTTTCCTTTTCATTTCTTTTTTTTTTTTTTTTTCAGTTCTATGATTGTTATTACAAGTTCTATAAGATTTTTGCTCTTCTTCAGCTGGATTGGTGTCAATTTCATAGGAATCGAGATCATTCAGGTATGCTTCATCTTCCGGCTGGTCACTGATACTTGTTGGCCAAAATAAGGGTATTCGTCTTTACCAGTTTGCAAGCACCCCAACAAAACACCTTGTTCACTTAAGTACCAAGCAAAAGTTTTTGTATTTACTCCCTCAACTTTCTCTGCATTCCTAAATAAGAACCAATCGGTGGTTTTTCCTTTTTTTGGTGGTCAAACTTGGGGTTTTTACATGTAAAGTGGTTCTGGGCAGGGAGGAGGTGTTTTGTACTTGTTGACTGTAAATGGAAAGTGACATTTACAAATTGACACCTTACAGTTTCACAGCTCGGCATTGATGCTTCTTGTTGAACTCCACCGAAAAAACGCAAAATAGAAGTCTGAGGGACTATTTTAGAAACTCTGAAAACGCATGACTTGGACGAAAATAGACTCGTCTATTAAAGTCAAGGACTTCCAGAATAAACAGAAGATTTGTGTCGCGAATTCATTTGGAAAGACATCCAGTAGTTGAATTGTACATATATTTCTAGCTGCAAACGGTATACTTCCCAAATATTAGGGTTTTGGGCTACAAGTTGCTCGGTTTTTCCCCAATTCACCTTGGCCTAAATTATGTTCAGATCGATTCAGTTCATATCCATTTAGTTTAGTTTTATTAAATTTTGTTCAGATTTGCTTAGTTATATTTTATACTCTAAATAAATTCAATTCAGTTCAATTTAATTCATCTCCATTCAATTTTATTTAGTTTGATTCAATTTTATTCTGTTCAGATGAACATATAACAATTTCTTATTTTCTCGAACTTGAATATGGAGGAGTTAACACTAACATGCTAGGAACCATAGCTAAAGTCAAGCGTTCAAAACTCAAATATTATATAACACTACTACTAGTAAGGACTTCTCTAGCAGAGTCTCAAATGGGCATTTGAGACCCATAAAACTCTGCTGGAGAGAATGATGAGGAGCAAATATTTGCTTCTCACCTCAAATGTTTGAGTTGATAAGCAAAGGCATCATCACCTCTTTATTCCTTTTTTTATTTTTCCTTTTTCTTTTTTTTTTTTATGTTTCCATTTCATTGACTTTTCTTTATTTTATTTTTCTTTCGTTTACTTCTTCTCTTTTCTCTTTTCTTTGTTTTCTTTATTTCTTTCTTTTTCTTCTTAATTTTATTCTTTTAAATTTATTTTTTTCCCTTTTTTTTGTATTTTGTATACATTTATATTGTTTCTAAATGATAAGATTTGTAAAAAGTAAAATACATTTATTTGATAAATTATTCTATGATTTATATTACAAATAAAAAACAATACACCCTTACATAATGATAAAATTACAAATTTTACGCAAAATAATACACCCTTGCATAATGTAATTGTAATTAATTAATAATAATTAAAATGAGATTAATAATGAAGTATTAAAAGAAATGATAAAATGAAAATTAAAAGAGAGATTGAAGGGGAGTAACTATTGTAGTGTTGAGGTTTAAATTGAGTGAAATGCTGATTTGGCGGACTTAAACCTCAAAGTGAGTAGCAAGTGCTGGAGAAGGCCTAATGAATTAAATGTTGTTTTGAAAATCTCAAAAAATAGTACTTCTCGATCGTTGTGGTACATGTGAGAAGGTCTCATGAGAGACCATACTTAAAAAGAGACTCTAGAGACCAATTTATCATAATTATAAATCAACCCCAAAATAACTATTACCTTCTAAAACACACCACATCCCAACCAAAAGCAAGCAACTGGGTCAAAAAAACGGGTCATGAATATGGATCCTATATAAACAACACAAACACAGAAAACCACCTATCAGATCATTCTCACGCGTTTTTCTAGAGAGAGAGAACATGGACGCTAGAGAGAGAAAGCTTCAACACGATCAACCAACGCCGATCAGCTCATCTCTGCCATCTCCACCGAGTCAATCACCACGATCTCCACCGCATCTCCACGATCTCCACCGAATTCTATCAGATCTGTGTATTTTCGAAGTGTATTGTATTCATTACCGTTTTCTAATCATCATTGTCGGTTTTCCCTCAAGTACGCTCAGGTGATTCTGACTGGATTTCGTTTATTTTCGATGTTGCTTAGATTGGTTGATTATTTATTCGATTGGATTTAGTTTATTGATATTTGTTGGGTTCGAATGAATATGTTGTGGTGAATCTGTGGTTCATTGTTATTCTGGATCGATCTATGTTGTTATTGTTGTTTGGGACACAACAAAAGCCATTCGTTATTATGTTAGTATGTTTTTAGTATGATGGTAGTGTTATTTTGTTGATGATAGGTGTTAGATTTGACATCTAGATGTAGATCTCGTGAAAAATTATGTTCTGCGATATTTGCTATGTTCTCAGCCATATTGTCCATGTTTTCAGCAATACTGTCTATGTTTTCACCAATATGCTCACTGTTGTCTAATGCTCTGTTTTTTTTTTTTCAACTTATTTCATGAAAAATTGGTCTCTACAATACTCACTATGTTCTCAGCATTATAACCCATGTTTTCAACAATATTGTCCATGTTCTCACCAGTATGCTCTGTTTTATGCATTGAAAGTATGAAAATATATACCTATGCAGTACTCCCTATGTTCTCAACAATATTTCTTATGTTCTTATCAATATGTACCATGAGCTCACCTGCACACACTTTTTATGCATTAAAACAATGAAATATTGATCAATGAAATAGTTTCTATGTTGTCAACAATATTCCTTATGTTCTCACCAACATATACCATGATCTCACATGAATGCTCTATTTTATGCACAAAAAGCATGTAAATATTGACCTATGCAATATTATATATGTTCTTATCAATATCTCCTGTGTTCTCACCATTATGTACCATGATCTCACCCATATGCACTGTTTTATACACTTCAAGCATGAAAAAATAATCAATGCAGTAGTTTCTATGTTGCCAGAAATATTCCCTATGTTCTCACCAACATATGCCATTATCTTACATGATGTTCTGTTTTATGCACATAAAGCATGTAAATATTGGCCTATGCAATATTTTCTATGTTCTCAACTATATGCTCTATGTTCTCCGCAATATGCCCCATATTCTCATCTAAAAGGCTCATTTCAATCATCATCACATTTTGATATGTAGGTATAAGTACCATTTTGACATTCGTGGATGCTTGAAAGGACTGACATGAACTTTTGATAAGTACAACGACTACTACAACATTTACCAACACAAAAGGGAGAAGAAAAAAAGGAACCAAGACCAAAATTTGAGAGGATAACGAAGAAACCACCTAGTTTGTGGAATACTTGTTCTGATTAATTACTTTGTTATGCTTTGGACAATTTTCAGACTTTCAATTGTTTCATATGTTATGTTTAACAATTTTAAATAGTAATATACTATATATTTATGATCTAGTTTGAGAACATAGGAGATATTTTCACAAACATGCCATGTAGTTGGAGAAACATAGACTATGACACTTATATAAAATCAAGCTCATGAGAGATATTATGAGAAACATGGATAATATTTTCATGAACATGGATGACATTTTAGAAACATGGACAATATTTGAACAAACATAGAACATGAACATTATTAATAAATTGCAAGTGCATGGGATAATTTTGTGAGAATCATGGATAATATTTCCATGAACATGAGATATATTTTCAGGAACACGGGTACTATTTGGACAAATATAAAACATGAATCTTGTATATAATAAATTGAAGTTCATTGAACATACTATTTTAGCAATCTATGTTCTACCATTTGCTACCTATGTTCTTGAACAAATATCCTATGTTCTTCCACAAATAACATATGATCTTTACTTCTTGGTCTTTGATCTCTTACAAACACAGTACACAGTAGCCGTAGCAAGATAATCATCATCAACTTACATCACTCTTTGCTTCCGCATTCTCTATCATTTCCTCAGCATCATCTAACAAAAACAAAACCACAAATATAGGCAATATTGTAATTAGGAACATAGACAATAAACTAAAAAACATGGGCAATAATCTAAACAAAAATCACGATACACTAAAATAAAAATATAAGAACATATGACATATAAAACAAGAATATAAGACATTATGTAAGAAACATGGGTAATAATTTAAAAAACATGGGACATATTCTCATAAACATGGGTAATAACATAAACAACATGGACAATAATCTAAACAACATAGGTAATAATTATGACTCCTAAAATGTAAAATATTTTCAAATTTCACCAAATCAAATAACATACCACTGATACAATTATATTGAACAACTACTTACTACTACTACTACGACTTACTACTACAACTACTAAAAGTCAAATTGTTAGGGGACATACAATACAAACAACATGCAATACTATGCTAGAATATGATATAACAACTAATCCGAAAATCTAAACATGATGCAATGAGAAATACAAAATACAAAATCCTATGATTTCAAGAATAATTTCTATGATTTCAACCAAATACCTTATGTTCTTGTTAAACTTATTAAAATAATAATAGTACTAATTGGAATCATACAACATCAACAAGACTCTCATCCCACACAAAGAGCAAAGACTAGGTTCCTCTTCCACAAGAAACATAGTAGAAACTAAAAAACTATACCACGACCAATTATACATCTTAATCTCAAACAAAAACAAAAGTGGTAGAATATAATACTTTCTTCTCTCTGGGTCAAAAGCTCTCTATCAATCTTTAAAGTTCAATCTTCCTCACGTTGATCGATTTCTCCTCATTTTACCTCCGTTTTTTTCGTGGCACATCATCTACAAAAAGAAAAACACAAACATAGACAATAATGTAAAGAAAATATGCAATAATCTAAAAAACATGGACAATAATCAAAACAACATCAAGAGATCCACTAAAAGTATAACTATAAAAACACAGGACATATAAAACAGAAACATGATACATAATATAAGAAACATGGGTAATAATGTTCAAAACATGGGACATATGCTTAGAAATATGGGTAATAATTAGTAGATTATGTAAAGCTGCGTCCAATATAGAAACATCGAAACATCAAAAAAACAAGGATAACAGCACCACAAAAACCAAAGGGGGAAATAACAAAGGTAGTATTGTTTAGAACATGGACAATATTGTTTAGAACATGGATTATATTGCTGAGAACATAGTGTATATCACAGAGGTTAATTTTTCATAAAAACAGTTAAAAAAACAGAGCATTAAAAACAGTGAGCATATCGGTCAGAACATGGACAATATTGGCTAGAACATGGGCAATATTGTACAGAACATGGCGAATATCACTGAACGTAAAAAATTCATGAGATGAACATAAATCTACATCTAGATGCAAAATATAACATCTATCACAAACAAACTTCGATTCAAACACATATCTACATAAATCTAGATGCAAATAACAACAACAACGTGGCCCATATACAAATTACAGCCTAAACAAAATTTTCATCCCTAAATTAACAGGCAACTGAATTACCTAAAGCTCATGATTCCTTTGATGTTGTCTGCGCCTCCTGTTATCGACAACCAAGTATGAGCAGATTGAAGACACCTACGAATAATTTTTGGATCACCTAATAAATACAACATAGAATATTGCTCATCAGCAACAGATTCATCCAATCTCAACGATTTTGAGAACCAAACTGTGAAAGTCAGATCATCAGCCTCTCCACCAACGATGAAAAATCTCCACCACGGTCCCTCCCTTGTCATGGCGGAATCTACGGATCTTCACCGGGCCATTTGGAACTTCTTGGATCGAAGCTAATTGGAGGGGATATTCAGAGCGACAAGAGAGATAAAAAAGGAAGAAAAGGGGGTCGTCTGTTTTACCCGTATGTATTTGATTTAGATTTTAGAAGAAGGAATAAGGGTTTGCTAACAGGACCTTAGGTTTATTTGTTATAACACTTTTGCCACCGAAGTTTTGGGTGGAATATAAGATGTTGGTAAATTGCATATTAGTCCGGTCTCTATATAACTTAAAAAGAGACGGTCTCTTATGAGACTTTGCGGGTACATGTCGGAAAATTATTAGAATTTGAGAAATAAATAAAAAAGCTGTATCAAGAATGAAACCCAATTTCTATTTTATTTTGGTCAATGCATATTACCTGGCATGTTAATAAAAAAACAATACATACATCTGTTACGTTTCTCAATACACATGTATGGCACAATAGCATAAATATTTTATATTTATACTATTTTTTTTAAACGGATAAATTTTTTATTAATACCTCGAGTATAAGAAATACTCGTGAGATTACAACGACGTTACAACTCAAACTGGATAAACCGGATAGCACCTGATAGGTCCTCCTAGCCGGTAAAAAAACAGTACAGAAGACCCACAGAGAACAAAGCAAAGCCTCCAGCATGCTCTAAACTGTACTAGTCACATGCCTAACTAACCACTCCTAGATAATCAAGATACAACTTAAGATAAAAGGGAGTAAAAAGGAATCAACAATGAAGAATTAAGAATCGATAACAACTTGTTAATAGGAACAATACGCGCCAGTAAGTAGGAGTTATTGAAGGTGTTGAACAACTCGTACGATAACACCTCTGTAATCTACAACTTCGACATGCAGATTAGTTAAACAAACACAAGTAATATATATCAGAATATTAAGCACAACGGAAAGTAAATAAAAACCTATGTTTGCAAATTTTCAAGCAGCTTTTGATAGCTTGCTTGATGCCCAGTCAAGGCAGAAAAACCACTAAGAAGAATATGTTCGTACAACGCTGTATACTTCCTATTCTATCTTAGCTGAAAACAATACTAGTCACCTTACGATGATATAGAATCCCCTTCTATCTATTCTACCCTCAATACGCCGTTAGAGAGATCTAGAATATAAACTAGTATAAAGACTCGAAAATAAACAACTAAACAATAAAGACTCTCAAAGAATTCTTTGGTTGTAAACACTTGCTCTCGAGATGTGTTTCCGTCCATTCTTCAAGTCGATCTTGCCACATATATATAGTGTTGAAGTATGAAATCGATTCCAAACAGGAAACCTTCTTTAGCCGACTTCAACTCTAATAAGGACATCAACTTGAATGACTTCAAACTCTGAATCTAGACTTGATTTCTTTCTCCTTCTTCAATTAGAACTTGTATTCCTTCTTGAATTCTATTTCCTTTTGAGTTCTCCTTTAACAGATCTGTCAGTCAGTCGATCTCCTAATTGAATTCGACTTCCATCTATTGACACAGTTCTGGAAGCTAGTTTCCTGCACACAATAAATATCTAGAGCTGTGGAACTAGTTAGTTGTTAAGTAAAGGTAAAACATAATAAAAATAGGTTAAGTGTATTGTTGGCAGACGTAGGAGTTAAACCAGAACAACTTAAATCCAAGGATAACTCCTTGGTCAACACCAGTGTTAAACATATACACTTACAATCTCCCCGTGTTTTGCCTTTTACTTGACACCATACATACCTGTCACAAATTGTTAGAGCAATCTAACACATAGAGCAGATAAGCACATAAATACTAACTTAATCCTAAAGCCTTAAACATATGCAGAAACTACTTAGCATAGAACATACTGTCAATATTACATATAAATGTAAAGACAAGGAACAGACTCCTTGAGCAAATATAGAGATCAAAAGAAAGGAAAAAGAAAAAGAAAAAGTTAGAAAAATCCAGAATCTTCATCTTCATTCCAGAACTCTCTTTTTCTCATATCTCATCTTCAGTTCCCTTAAGCTTGATTCTCCCCCTGAGTAGCAGCTTCTTCTCCTCCCCCTGTATTTGTGCCAGTTCCAGTTTCACCATTTGCACCACTTTCTCCCCCTTGGAGTCCAGTAGAAGCAAAACCCAAGATTGCTTTCAAACCTAAGAGCCCATCAATTTCAGCTTGGATTGCAACCAACTGAGCTCTTTTAGCATCGACCATACTATCCAAAGTAGCTAATGCATCTTCTGAATTAGGCATTCCATGAAGAAATCCATAAGTGGCCGCAGTAGGAGGTGGAATAGGTTCAGTAGGAACAGCAGCAACAGTAGCAGGATCGGAAGAGTTAGGAATAGCTGTAGAAGTTCCAGGTTGAGTAGGAGTTGAGGTATCAGGTTGAGTAACCTCAGGATTAACTCCCCTCATCTGTAGCTTCTTTCCAAGGTAAATCATTCTCTGGATTTGTCAGAACTGTCCTATACACCTTATACTCATCGACACAAGAGACCATAGCATCTATTTTAGGCCTAAACACAAGACCTTGATATGTCAGAATCCCACAGATGGTATGAGGTAGATGGAGAAATACTTTGGAGCCTTTCTTCTTGAGAAAACAGATATGCCTGAACATTTCCTTTCCAAGGTTGATAGGAAGACCTTTCTTTAGCTTGTAGAGAAAGATGGCTTGTTCTTGAGTAAGCTGGAAAGTGTTGAAGGTTGGAATCCAGTTTCGAATGGATAGAGCATGTAGCACAGTCATCAAAGGTGTAAGCTTGGCAACTGGTGATTTAGAATTCTACGTAGTGAGTTGACCACCAGTGATTGTGGAGATCACATCATCAAGCTTAGAATCTGGAACATGATGCTCTTCAACTTCAGGAATTCCCAAGAAGTCATTGATGATTTCAGCTGTAAAGTTGTAGAAGTTCCTCCGCAAATAAACTCTGCCATACTTAGGATGAGCAGGATCACACGTGTTGGAGGATAAATTACAGTAAAACTCACTCACAATTGGTGCGCTGTAAGGGGCATGACCTCTATGTTAGTAAATGTGAGAAAATTTGCCTCTAAGGCTAAGCAGCGGAAGTTTAAAATTTTTATTTCTCACTAAACTGATATGACTATATTACTGTTTATTATGCTAGAAGATAATCACTTACGTGTCCTCCAGCAGATAAGCAAATTCACCGGGCAGCTGTTCCTCAATCTCCAGAAAAAGCTTTGCAATCTCCTCGTCCGGTAACTGGTTGATTTCTTCGTCTTCTGAAATGAAATTCTCATCAATGGAATCTCCAAGATGGCTCATCAACAGGTTTGATTGTTTCCTTCGACCTCGGTATCCACGGGCAGTGTCTCTACCAAGAACCCTAGGATGTTCTTCTGTATTTTGAGCTTCTTAGAGAGAAAATGTCTTTCTGACTATCAAAGAGTATTTTCTTACGTATGTTGGAATGAATAACTTATTTTATTCCTTTCTGATTTAGTTAGTTAGTTTTTTCAGAGAAAATCACGTAAGATTTTACCAAGTAAATCTTTATTGACTAGGAGACTTAAAAAATCCTCAACTAACTAAAACAAACAGATAAAAGATTAAATGATCTGGTCAAAGAAAATAAAGGGAGATCACGTGTGGCGCGTGCCTGCACGCGCCAGCACAGTGATCAGCAGCTGGGCTTAGCTAAGCCCAGCTGCTCGGTTACTGTTTGCTGGGCCTTTTGGGCCCAGCTCCCTTTTTCATTCAACCTTCCCTTTTCGGGCTTCATTCCAAATTCCGTCCAAGTGCACATGTCTTCAATTAATTAATTAAATCCAATTCAAATCAATTAATCATATTTCTAAAATACATTCTACATATAATAAATTAATATTAATCTAATTAATAATAATTCCATTATATTTATGTATAATACTTTATTATTAATCTAATTAATATTTAATCCAATATACATAGCTCGTTTGTAGAAACACCACCTTGAAGTGTGACCCATAGGGCCTTGCATATTAAGCAACAATCCAATTGAGGTCATAATAAATTCCTAGACAATTTATCAGACAATATTAATATGCAAGGAACATTTGTGGGAAAACAAACCACCCGTAGCATAGGGTACTTTGATGATACAGACCCTTCATTCACGAATACTCGAATGAGTCTAGAATATGGTTATGTGTCTATTCTAATAACTTCATTCATGGTCTCTCAATCTTATTAGTCGATCTATGAATAATGTCCAAACACTATTTTGACATATTCACATACGGTGGCCATCGGTTTTGTGCTCGCACTAAATATGAGAAGTGAGTATTCTCTCCTTGTATATATTACGGAGGAATGAATCCTATCTTGGCCCAATCACTCACACCATATGCTTCCTAATGTACCCAACGCATGCCGTATCTACCCTACTTTAAGAGTGCAAGCGTTGCGCATGGTCAAAGTACATTATTTCACATATGATGTAGTATTGACCTCAAATCTAAGGACTACTAACATCACCCTACACACCGATACTACCATAGACACTTTAAATAGCTTTACCAAATGGTTTCTCGGTTGGGTATGTCAACACTCTCCAAAGTGTTCATATGTTCATTATGAATAACCAAGTTCATTCGTAGCAGTGAGACCTACTACATCCTCTAAGGATCTAATGCAACATATACTAGCACTACAAGAAAACAACAATTTAGCAACGGATGGATAGCGACGGATGCTCATCCGTCGTTACATAGCGACGGATCGCTAAATTTAGCGACAGATATTGACGAACTGCGCTCTAAGCTCAGTTCGTCCTTAAACCGGCCACTAGATAGCGACGGATGATCTTATCCGTCGGTAAAGTAGGGACGAATAAGCTTATTCGTCGCTATTGTAGCGATGGATAAGATCATCTGTCGCTCCCCTCCGTTGACTGTTAATTAAAAAAGGAAAAAAAAGAAAAGAAAAAGGAAAAAAAAATTTTATTTTGGGTCTAGCGAAGGATAAGCTTATCCGTCGCTATTTAAAAAAAAAAGAAAAAAAAAGGGAAAACGGATAAGACCAGAGAGGTCTTCTTCTTCTCCTCATTCTTCTTCTTCTTCTTCTTCTTCTCTTCTCTTCTCTTCATATCTCCATTTCCCCCTTTTTCATATATGTATCAAAACTCTATCATTTTTTGTGTTCTTGGTGTCTAATCGAAGCTCGTTTGACAAGGAAGTTGGATGTACAAACAATTCGTGATTTCATTGGTTATTTTTTCCCAAATCGAAGGTACTAATTCTAACCCTAACCTTCATTATTTTTTATTTTTTACAATTTGAACTATTTCTATCAATTGTATGCTTTGTATTAGTAGTGTATGTTCTATTATGTAGTTGTTCATGGTTGAAATTGGATAATTTATAGATTTAGGGTTCTTATTATTAACGTATTTTTCCTAAGTTTGCAGTATAAATTGGATAGTTTATGATTAAAATTGGATAATTTATAGATTTAGGGTTCTTAATTCACGTATTTTTCCTGAGTTTGATTTAGTAATAGCCTTATTATTCAGTCGTTTGAACCAACATCATATGTTCTTGTCCATGTATGGTGATTAATATATTGGGTATATAGTAGGTTATGGCATTCGTCAAATGAATGACATAGTTGTTGTGCCAGGAGAATTTCAATAAGCTAATTTCAATATGTTGTGAGGCTTATTCTTATCTGCGGTAGCATTTTGCTTCAAATTTATACGAGAAAATAGTACCAAGAGTTCTTGAAGAGTCTGCTTTCTAGAAATTATGGCAAGAACAAGTAATTTCTATTGGTTTCTATGTGATAATAATATTTTGTAAACATGTTCGTCGATGTAACTCTTGAAATTTAACAGAGTCTCGTCTCTGTTTACTGTTTTAACTTGATGCACAACTTGAAGAGATTCTTGAATCTTGGTTTAACTATATTTATATTGGTTTGTGCTGGATTAAGAATTGATCAGGTGCTTTCTTTATGTTATTTAGTACAATTTTTGTGGGAATTAAGAAGCATCCAGGAAGAGGTATGGGTTTACGCACATTATCGCATTGGCAATGTTTTCTAATGTATTTCTTGCATATCTTGTAGTACAACTTATTTTTTAAAGTTGCTGATTGATATGAACATTTGCATGTTCCGTGGTATTTTCGTTCCAGAATATTGAAAGGATTGGTGATACTCACAGGAGCACTGGCAAAGCATATGGAAAAGGTATCTAAGTTCTAAGGTCAATGAAATAGTGCACTTGTAGTGTAGTAAATTGATAACATTACTTAAAGTTCTAGTTCGTAATGTAACAAGATGATCCTAAGGTGAATAGTCCTGTTTACTTTGGATGGTTATTAATTGAAATTTGAGTTTTTGGTCATGCTACTTTGGATGGCTTTTGGTCATGCTAGATTTTTGTTAGATGATTATGGGCATGGTTCTTGCCTGGTGCAATACGATTCTTTGTGTATGTCTGCTTATGTGTAGCTTTGATTTTATTGTATTGTGTTTTGATTTACACTTGTGAAGTGACACTACATGCTCTATTAGCTCTTGGACTTATTTTCGTTGTCTTTTTACTTCTTCTTGGTTGGTGTATATATATGGACTTGCGATGATTATATAATCGTTATCTTCTTCTTCTTGTAGTTTGAGCATTCAACAAGGGTAACGAAGTGTTCTTTTATCTAAAGAGAGGTTACGTTGCCTCCAACTTCAAGGATGCCCCTGTCAAGGAAGCTGCTAACTTCACAGTAAGCAATCCTCTTCCTTGTTGTAGTTGGGGCATTGCCTTTGAAAATGCACGTTTGAATAAAGATTTTTAGGTTAAATTGGAGCATTGCCTATTGTACGAAACATTTCATATGTATTGTTAGATTAGAGCATGGCCTATCTAGATATAAGCAAGCTGGTAATGATTTGTGCATAAGGTGTTTTGTCGTGCGTATTGGATCATTTTCATATAGTATAAGAAAATGGGTGTTCGGTCTGGTGGTATGATTCTCGCTAGCTAAGTGCGAGAGGTCGCGAGTTCAATTCTCGCAGCACCCCTTATTGCATTAAAAAAAATTATATTTTAATATTTTATTATATTGTAGGTGAATAAAAGAAATTAAAAGAAACAGAAAAAACGAAATAGAAATTTATTTTAAAAAAAGGCTAGCTCAGGCTCTCAACAATGATCAATTCCCGTCCCACATAGCGGTATCATTCCCGAAAAGAGGAGGCGGCTCCGTCCCGAGCTTCCGTCGTCGACAAAAGAGAAAAAGAGATTCGGATAGAAGACAGGGAAAGATTGAGGTCTGACCAAAGAAAGGGATCAGGGTCAGATTTAGCGACGGATGAGCTTATCCGTCGCTACGCTTCAACCAGTGTACGTGGAGCCACGTGTCCCAGAATTTGGAGACGGATAAACTTATCCGTCCCACGGATAAACTTATCCGTCGCCAAATTTAGATACGGATAAATCTATCTGTCGCTCAATTTGCATTGACCAACTGAGCGACGGATAATTTTACCCGTCGCTAAAAGTAGGAACGGATAAACCTGATCCGTTGCTAATTCATTTAGCGACGGCACTTTTTGGGACGGGTGGCCCGTCGCTAAGCCCTGTTAGCGACGGATCGGGCCTGAATAGCGACGGATGGCTTCCGTCGCTATTCTCCTATTTTCTTGTAGTGTAGCTTCAATCGCATCATTGATATCCCGCATCTCAATGACCTTCAGCTAGTGACTTATTTCAGGACTTTATTATTGACACACAAGCTCCCACTAACTTGGTGATTACCTTAAGTCCTTGGGAACATTTTATTGAATAATTCAACAACCAAATAATATATTCATAAAATGTAATGCCAATTATATTTAATAATGTACAAATAAACGAACATAAATAAATAACAATAATTGAATGTGATCAAGTACATATCGTCCCTATCGTAGGTTGTCTCTAGGACATATATACTTTCACTCTAACTGTAGCAATCCACTGTAACTTCTCTAGGAAAGCATACAGATTATGCTTCCTCAACTCGGCTTCATTCATCTCAACTTCAGTAACAAGCTTCCTAGTTCTAAACCAGGCCAATCTTTAGCAAAGTTCTCTGTATAGAAAGTTGCATTAAATGTAGGTTTCTCAAAAGTAGAGGCATCAAACAAATAATCTTCCTCAAGATCTGGAGTTGGACCTGTTTCAGTAGGGGGTTGAGTAACTCCCTTTACAGGCACATCAGAAGCAGTCTCCTCCTCATCATCCTCCTATTCTAACTCAACTGATTCATCACTGTCAAGAATCAACTTACGTTTTGTAGACCTAGTCATAGGCACATGCACAATCTTTGTTTTGCCCTTAGCCTGTGGCTTACTGACAGGCTCCTCAGACAACAACCCAAGCAAAGAATCATCACTAGAAATAGGACAATCATCACTAGTACCATCAGTAGTACTATCATGCGCAACCTCAACATTATCAGTAGCATTCAACACACTAGACCCTCGAGTAGCTAAAGGAGGAATAGCCAAATTTGGAACAACAGGGGTAGTTACTTGAGAAGTAGATACCAATTTTTCTAGTGGAATTGGTTTAAACCTCCTCTTTGGTGGTGACACTACCTTTTGCCCAAGAATGAGCATGGCGTCGGCAAGCTCCGTCGGAATTAAAGGAGAAGCCAGACCGTCCCTAGCTAGTGAAGTGGGTTCGTGGTGTGGAGAAACCGATGAAGAGTGGTCGATTGGGGATGGGTTAGATGATTCCATGGCCAATTTGTAGTGAGATGGTCGAATGTTGGACTTTGGTGGTGCCGATTTGGTGGAGTTACGGGAAGGGTTAGGAGATGAGTTAGAGAAGATGAGTTTGTTTTGTGTGGAAAATGGGAAGGGAGTGTTTGGGTAGGGAGATATGCTAGATAATTCCCAAATAATGTCAAGATCCTCCTAAAAAATAGTTCTGGTATACTGTAGATAAAATATATTTGTAAAACATGGTTAGAACCAAAAAAACAAGATATATGGTATACCAAACATAAAAAATATTTTTGAATAAAATTCAAGATTAGGACAAAGAAATAAATTTTAGGAAATAAACTAAGGGAGGATATTTTGTATTTAAGAAATAACACAATCTCTTAATGTAACAGAAAACAAAATTCCCAACCCCATGCATAATGTACTCTCCCCTTAACACGACCTATATGAATAACCAACAAAACATCACAACCTAAGAATTTTAGACACAAAAAAAAAAAAAAAAACACAGAAAACACGTTGATGAAATCACATAGAAAATTGACAGTCAGTCCAGAGGTATTGGGCAAGGAGTTGCTCAACGTCCGGGTCAACACTCGATCAAGAAACTCCCATATTTATAAAAGCCTCACCTTTTTTTTTCACTTGTAATTTTAGAAGACGTTTGAAACAAGTTGCTTTCTGGTCTTTGTTTAAATCTCAGTGCAATGTCCATGGACGAATTTGCAAAAATATTTTTTTTAAATGTTATTCATTATTTAATGCAGCTTTTGCTTTTGTTTCTTTCCAAACCTTCATAGACTTGAGACCCAAAGATTGCCTGAAAACCAGAGACAAGTTTTACCTTCCTTGCCTTTCGGGCCTTTGCGGCACTTGTTTAGCTACATAGGAAATTCAAGGCCCCTATGTGCTCTTTCTCCTGTGAAAAGGCATATAGTATGCAAAGGAAATTCAAGGTTCCTAATGAAAGACTGACTGTTATTCATATTATTGTGAGTTTCTGAAGCTAGGAGAGGGCTTCCAGTAAATGAGCAAAACAAGGTGTCAACAAGGACTAGTAATTTTTAGGGAAATCTCTCACACTTATGCATTCCAGAAAGCCAAACTTCTAGCTTACTTGGAACATAGTACATAGAATGACCACAAAGATTCATGCTTTTTCACATACACACGGACACATAAAAAGAAAAAAAAACAGACACACGCACACCACATGCATTCTACAGGAGTTAATTGTGGTCTTAAGCTAACCCCTGGCCGACTCCTATTTTTAGTGAAAGAAAAGACCAAGAGACCTCTTAAGACTTAGAAATCTTTCAGTATCTAAGGGCTTTGTGAACAGATCATCAAGTTGGTTGGTTGTTTCTATATGATCTATACCTAGAATGTTGGCCTCAACAAGTTCTCTCAAAAAGTGATGTCTTATGTCTATATGCTTAGACCTAGAATGATGTACTGGGTTATGAGACAAATGTATTGCACTTAAGTTATCACATAATAACAAAACTGACTCACATTTAAGACCATAATCAGATAACATAGACCTAAGCCAAAGTAGTTGCGTGGCGCCACTACCAGCTGCAACATACTCAGACTCAGCAGTAGACAATGAGACACAATTTTGCTTTTTGCTAAACCAAGAAACCAAGTTATTTCCTAGATAAAAACATCCTCCACTAGTATACTTCCTATCATCAAGATCTGCAGCCCAATCAGAATCAGAAAAACCAACAAGTTGTAAGAAGTATCTCTAGTATACCATATACCAAGTTCAATGGTTCAAGAAATATACCTGAGAATTCTCTTGACAACATTTAGGTGGGTGGTTTTGGGATCAGATTGATACCTTGCACACACACAAACTGCATACATGATATCTGGTCTAGAGGCTGAAAGATATAGCAAGCTACCAATCATGGATCTGTATAGTGTTGGATCAACGCTTTCACCTTCTCCTTCTTTACTGATCTTCACACTAGAACTCATAGGAGTTTTCATCACCTTTTAATTCTCCAGGCCAAACCGTTTCACAAGGTTCTTTGCATTTGGAATGATTTAGGAACAATCCATCCTTTTGCTGTTTGATTTGTAACCCCAAAAAGTAGTTCAACTCACCTATCATACTCATCTCAAATGTAGAAGACATGGTCTTGACAAACTTGTTTAGAAGATTTTTATTAGTAGAACCAAAAACAATATCATCCACATAGATTTGAGCAATACAGATATGAGAGTCGATTCGGAGAATAAAGAGAGTCATGTCACCTGCACCTCGAATAAAGCCAAACACAAGCAAAGACTCAGTTAGCTTCTCATACCAAGCTCTAGGAGCTTGTTTGAGACCATAAACAACTTTATCAAGTTTGTACACATAATCAGGGTGAAAAGGATCCTCAAAGCCTTTAGGTTTTTCCATATAAGCATCAACATCAATATTGCCATGCAAGAAAGCACCTTTAACATCCATTTGATACAAAATAATCGTCAAATAGCATGCAATAGCAAGAAGTAGTCTAATAGATTCAATTCTAGCAACAGGAGCAAAGGTTTCATCATAGTCAATTCCTTCTACCTGTGTATAGCCTTGGGCTACTAACCTTGGTTTGTTTCTAACTACTGTACCAGTTTCATCAGTTTTATTTTTGAAAATCCATTTAGCACCAATAACATTTGTATTGTCAGGTCTAGGTACTAAGGTCCAAACTTTATTCTTAGCAAACTGGTTCAATTCTTCTTGCATAGCCACTATCTAATGTGAATCAGTTAAGGCTTCTTTGACATTCTTAGGCTCAATAGAAGATACATAACAAGTATTATGTATCTTAGCATGTGCTTCAACAGAACAACAAGCACACGTCATTACCATATTAGCCTTAAAACCTGCAAGCTTTCTGTAATCAACCTTGTCTTTTCTTCTCAGTCGCGTGGAAGGAGTACCATCAGTAGCATCCCCTTCATCCGCTTCTTCTTCTTGATCCTCATCGGTTTCAGTGGATTGTTCACTTGCAGCAGCAGTTACAGTATCAGCAGTGGTTTCTGGACTGGAAGGTGGTGGAAACGTATCCTCAAAAGTAGAATCTCCAGATTTCGCAGCAGTTGGCACAACAGAAGTTGAGACTTGAGTTAGGTCAGCTCCCTGCGTAACTCCACTGCGTGATGGATCTGCTGGCTTGTTGACATTCACGATTTGAGTACCTGTAGGCAATTGAACTATTTCCAGAGTACCTACTTCATCTTTTCTTCCTGTCACACTAAGAGTATCATCAAAAGTAACATTGACTAACTCCTGAATAGTATTTGTCCTTAGGTTGTATACCCTAAAGGCATGGCTATTGTCAGAGTAGCCAAGAAAAACAGCTTTATCACTTTTAGAGTCTATTTTTGACAGGTGATCTCTATCATTAAGAATGTAGCACACACATCCAAAAACATGGAAATATTTCAAATTGGATTTCCTGCCTTTCAAAATCTCATATGGAGTCATAGAAGTACCTGGACGCATGTAAACTCTGTTAATGGTATGACATGCAGTGTTAAATGCTTCCCCCCAAAACCGTTTTGCAATATTCATAGGACTAAGCATAGCTCTATCCATCTCTTGTAAAGTTCTATTCTTACGTTTTGCTATCCCATTATGTTGAGGTGTCTTGGGTGCAGAATACTCATGGAAAATTCCTTCTTTATCACAAAAGTTAGAAAAAGTTGAATTTTCAAATTCTTTTCCATGGTCAGATCGAATCCTTTTAATATATGAGTGATACATGTTCTTAACTCTAGCATGCAAAATTTTGAAAGCATCAAAAGTATCAGACTTATTTCTTAAGAAAAAGACACATGTGAATCTACAAAAGTCATCAACTATCACATACACATACTTCTTACCACTAACAGTACCAACTTCCATAGGACCCAAAGATCCTATGTCCGAGTAAAGAATACATATGAGATGCACATAGGCACCTTGGAGGGACTTGGCAGATACTGGAGTCAAATAGGAAAGAGGGTGTTTATGAGGCATTATCTGATACAACCCAAGTTGTTAACTTAAACACTCGTAAATGCACTTGCTTTCAATGGCAAATGCTTGGCTTCCCATGTGCACATGCGGTTCGGGTTATCTGTCTTAAACGTGCTAGCATATCCGCCTTGGTTGACCCATGTTTCTATACAGAATCATATAAATCTGCATATTCCCACACTATGCATCCTATCCCCACATATTTACGGGGCGAGGCAGAAAGGAGTATGGGGGATGTTGAGGCTGTGTCTGCTCCTGCTCGCAAAGTTACTGCTGGTCGACCAAAGACTAAAAGGATTCCATCGTTTGGGGAAGCGCCACATAAAGGGATGAAGCCTTTAATGTGTGAGAACTGTAATAAGATGGGCAGGCATGACATAACGACGTGCGGGAAGAATATTGTTGATAATATCCGTGCTCTTGATCTCCAGTTTCATCAGCAATTGATGAACGCGGATGTCGTGCTCCGGATTCAGTCAAACAAATTTGTAGTTTGCCAAAGGACAATCCACAACTACAACGAAAACCGTAGTGTAGCAGTAGAATGACTCGAGTGTCGTTCTCTCAGGACTATAACTAGCTTTATCTATTTAACAAGAGAATATAAAAACAGCAGACAGATAGCAAAAGGGGTTTCTAGCAGATAATGGAGATTGGTGATAGTATGGTCCTTCTTAGCATAACGGGTCGATAATCATGCATAAATTCCTCGGTCTTGCATAGAGATCTTTGAATCAATCTAGTGTCCTGTTGCAAATATTAAGCACTACGAAGATAATTTGGTCTGACAAGTCAATCACTATTGTCCTAATGTGTTCCGTAATTATTCAACACTACGAAGATAATTGGTCTGATGGTTGACAAGCGTCCAATTGTGCAAAATAATTAATACAACATACGAGAATTTAGGCTGTGCCTGATCAACGAAATAAAGCAATGACACGGAGTATAATGCGCGATATAGCCATTAGCATGATTATCTTCCCTTCGCTAAGAATTCACATACTACCACCAACGATAAGTTTAGCTACTCATAATAGGCATGCAATCAACAGAAATCATAGAAGAAAAAATATTGAAAGAATATAATAAAATAAGTAGAATAAAACTGTAAGATACAAAGTTACCGAAGGTTGTCAATCTCCGGATGATTGTGATCCTACGAGCTCCAAACTGCTATGAAAAAGTATCCCCTAAGCTACGGAACTCCCAGGACAGGCCCCGGGAAGTTCCTACCTAAAACTATTTGAGAGAGGTGAGAGAGAAGGTTTGGAAAGATATGATTTTCGGAGAAAACTGAGCAACTATATATAGGCCCCGAAATAACACGGGGCGGTTCGCGCTAGAGTTTTTCTCGCGGAATTCTGCGTTTTCGACGCGTTTTGGATTTCTTCCCCTTTTCGGACTCGGTTTCTGACTTCTAGTAGCCTTCTAACCTCCAGATTCGGCCCCTAGACTTCAAATCCTATCCGGAAACCTTCAGATACTCCAAATAGGCTTCTGGAACACCAATTCCTTGTAAACTTCAATATAATTGCCCGGAAATCTTCGAATTTCAACCAAAACCTGTAAAATAAAATCTAAAGGGAAACGTGACACTATTCTAATAAAATGTACTAAATTATAGCTAAATTAACATAGAGGATAGCTAAAATTGGTGAAAAAGACTCGAATGAAAGTGTAAAATACACATTCATCAAACTCCCCAAACCGAACCTTTGCTTGTCCTCAAGCAACTAAGCTAGACTCTAATACAAAAAACATGCAAGACACAAAATGGAGTTTCATGCCAAATAAAATGAACTAATCTACTGAATCTACCAAAAAACATATGAACAAAAACCATATAAATCAAAGCATGAATATAGGTTGAAGAATACCTCGATTGACTTATACACATCCACATAAGCACTTATGTGAAGACAAGATAGTCTCTCGTAACATTCTCTACCTGGACCTAGTCAGTGACGACGTAATGATGCATGCTAAGATACGAATGGTTGCCCGTGCCTATGAAACTGAGGACTTACTGCTGTTCCACCATGTTAAGACTTTCCCTCAAAAGAGGTCGAACCAGTACTGGCTCTCATCAAACGAAGGAGGGTTCCCTATAAAAGATAACACTCCCCTATTCTAGCCATCTCTCAAGTAAAGTCTTAAGCTATTCACCACTTCCTAAATGGCAGGACGATGGTGGTCTAGAACAGATGACACTCAAGACAAAAAAGATAAAAATAGAAAAACACGATTACGAACATTACAAGAATGGAAAGGACTCAACACTTTGGTAAACTGCTATTTGGCTTTTTTTGGACCCTTCTTTGCTTTTTTAGGGCCTTTTCTTTTTTTTTTTTTTTTTTTTCCTTTCCAGATTCTTTTTCTCTTTATTTCTTTTTCTCTTTTTTTTTTTCTGGAATTTTTCTTTTTTTTCGATTTTTCTAGCCAGCAGTAGCATAACACAAAGAGAAACAAAATGACTCACACGACTTCCCCAAACCTATTCGAAAGAATAGGTTGGAGTACAAAATTCACGGAAAAGGAAAAATAGACTCACGATACGAAAAATGAAAAACAGAAACAAGTCTATGATGGTGCAACCCCCTCCCCAAACCTATTCGGAAGAATAGGTTATAAACAAAGGATCACACAACCTCACACTACCTCCTTCCTAGGCATTTAGCAATCTCAAAGCATGGTGAAGACTTGTTGCCTCTTAGGTACATAATTACTCGGGAAACAACCATAAGACCCTAACATGCATCATTCTATTATAAAGGCCTTCGTGAACCGCAGTAAGAAAACACCACTAAGTGATGTCGAGACTACCAAGCTTAACTAAGTGCAATACATAAATGTGACAAGCCAAGCGAGAAAAACCTCAAACAAATTCATAGAGATGAAGCATACGATTAATGGCATAGTTAGTTGATCTATCCAATAAAAAAGTTCAAAAAATTCGGCAATAAACTCCATATAAAACATGCAAGACTATCCTAGGATGAATGTAGTGAATGCAGTGAATGCGACCTAAAAAATCTAAGAAAGCGGCAAAACGTTCAAATGCAAATGCAGACGGATAAAGCATGCGAGGTACTATACTCATCCTACCAATACCAAGCTCCAAACTAACAACATCAGATCACTTAAATTCCATCCCCCCTCATGAAATTAACTCTAGTCCCTAGCAGTAAGAAAATGAGGAAATAAGATGTGATACTAGATGTTACCCCATGGTTTGGCCTCGGTCGGCTGAGTGTGCTGTTTGTGAGTTATTGGGCCTGCTCTGGGAGCTTTATAGGTGGTCATCAGGTCTTCTGGTAGGTGCAGTAGTTCGATTTATAGGCCGGACAGAAACAACTCCTCTATCAGAATCATCATTGCCCGTATGGCCTTCATTGTCACTACTGTCACGCACATCCTCACTAGTAGAGTTGTAGTGGCAGGTAGAATTCTCAAGAGTAGTCGCCGGTGTTATGGAATCCTCCATCATGAAGCCCTCCAATAGGATGTGAACTGTTGAAGGGGAAAGGGCAGTGGTATCAGGACCTCCCCCTCCAACGTTTTACACCACGAGAAGGTTTCAGTAAGCTGCTTGGATACTCAGAAGTCTTCTACCTTTTTCTCCAATTTTGTCCACATTCTCTACGGTGGATCCGACCAATGTCTATATGATGCTCATTTTAGAGGCAGGCAAGGGGCACCCCAACAAGGTGCTGGGCACCCATGTCATTATGTTTTGGAACCAAGCTAGCGCTTCGGAACCTTCTAGCAACTGCGAACTCAAGATTGAATCCGTCGCGGCGAGAATGTCCCGGTGCCTTCCTGTTTACTCGAACTCTGCAGTCCTCGTGATGGAGTGCTGACGTAATAATGGTTTCTGTCCCTTCGGTGGTGCATGAATAGGCATAGGAGTCCTTACTCCAGGTGTACTCTAGCTCCTCCTCTTGGGTAATCCACGACGTTGTTGCAAAACCCCTTGGCTCGAACGCACATCTAACGAGGTCACCTTCCTTGACATGGTTCTTCACAGCAATCATACGGGAATGCTCCTTTCCCTTGGTATGGTTCCTACAAATAGCAGTTAGTACCTCGTATGACACAAAACTGACTCACGCATATGCTAGTGTAAGAATGAAATAATCAAGTGATTAAATCAACAATCGAGCTCCCCAAACCATAATGTCTAATCTAGCTTCTTCATCATGCAACATACCAACGTAACTACTACATGCAGTACATCACATTATGCTCTTACTAAACAACCAATATCCTAGATAACAAGGCTCAATTCATACCATAGTAGCGACAAATTCTACCAACATAAAACCTCATACTCAACAATTAAGCATTCTATTGTCAAATCTACCAACATTACATCAATAAACACAACCATATGCTAGAAATCAAAGATAAAGACATAATGCATAACAAGATATATCATCTAGTAGCAAAATACCCAAATCAACAATTCAAGCAAAATTGAGCATGCAATTGATAGTAAATAACATGTCTAATCACACTAATAACATACCCATGCATCAAATAAGCATAATTGAAGCTCAAATTAGAAAACCCCCAAATTCGAAAATTAGGGTTCTAAGGATGATACGTCAGATCTGAAAATCTAACGCATAAGGATGAAATCTGTTCGGATGGGATGATAGATCATGTAATAGGCTTCGATTTAAGCTAAAGAACACTAAATGTGGTCAAGAATTGAAGAAGTTATGAAGATTTGAATTTAAAATCGCGTTTTTCGGGTTTTTTGGGAGAAGGAATGAAGATGAATGAAGAAAATGAGGATTTGGGGAAGAAATCCGCATTTTTGAACCTCTGGAGCCGTGGGGCGGTTCGCCCCACAAGCGGGGCGGTTCGCCCCCACGTGGTTCCGTCGACAGAAAATGCGGTTTTAATCCCCGAAACCATTTTTTTTTCAAAAAACCACTCGAAATATCTCACTCAAACAAAAGCACATACGAGACACATGAACAAATTCGCATACGAGAAGCAAATAGTTCAAGAATGAATGCATGCAGAAAAGTAGTAAAGAAAGCGATAAAAATTCCGGGTTGCCTCCCGGATAGAGTCATTGTTTAAAGTCTTTGACTCGACTCCTGTCTGCGCCAATCTCTTCTTTTTGCGGGTACTAGGCTTCCCCTTCATTGATCTCCTCTCCATGCCACGAACATGTGAATAAGAAAGAATATAGGCTGCAAGACCACAATAGTGAGTAGTAATATCAGGCGGTTCAGGTGGATCTGGTATGGCTCGCAACACGTGTTGCTTGCCATCTACTTCGATGGTGCAAGTTCTTTGGTAGATGTCCATCACGGAGCGTAGTTTAGTCAAGAACGTTTGCCCTAAGAGTATGACATCCCCGTTCCAGGTGCAGACGCCGGCATAACTACAAAATTGGTGTATATAGATGCTTCACCAATCTTGACCAACACATTTTTCACCATGCCCTCGGGTCTCATAAAGGATCCATCCGCCAGTTGCACAATAGCCCTTTGATCAGATAGTTTTGCAAGGTTGCTCTTTTCAAACACATTCAAAGGGATTATGTTTGAGTAGGATCCCGTATCTAGTGTGGCACAGACATCTTCAAGCTCACCAATCCCTACCTTAACATCGAAACTTTTAGGGAGTCGTTCGGGATCCTCTTGCTCCTCATCACTTGCATCAGAATCGAGGTCCTTCTCTTCTTCCTCAGCCTGTAGAAGTTCTTCCTTCATGCAACACTCGCACCTAACAATCTTCTTGATGGTGATTTCGTCAGGTACATCACCAGCCAATGTAATGGCATTCGACTTCACAGTGTTGCTAGGCAGTTTGCCTTGTTCCCTACTAGCTCCTCGGTCGATCAACTCTTGCATCATTTGATGGGCAAGCCTAGTGCTTTCTTCCAACCTATCAATCCTTGCCCTAGTCTTCTCAGAATCTTGTTCATAACGTTTGAGAAAACTTTGGGTGTGATCGACCATCTTTTGCAAGTTCTCCATCAGTTGAGCCGACTTCGATTTCGGTGGCTCTTTCGGAGCAGGGTTTTCGCAGTGATCATTACCATAGTTTAGCCTACTATGGTCTTGGTTAGGGCCATAAGTTTGGTTAGCCGGTGCATACCCTTGATTGTTACGGTATCCTCTTCTCCAAAATCCACCTCGAGGATTCCTACAGTCTTGTCCGTAGCTAACTTCTTGAGTACCAAACTCCGTAGCAAAGGCTTCTTCTTCGCCTCCTCGAGCCCAGTTGCCATCATCGTATACCAGCTCCGAACTACACATATGAGCCCCATGCCCATAGTTCTTGCAAATTCGGCATACTTCGTTCGAAACAGTTGTTCCGGTGGCGCTCTTGAGGACTTGCTTCAATTCGTTGGTAAAGCACTCGAATTGATCCCCATTCCCCCTATACATAGGGGCTTCTTGAGTCGGTGGAGCTTCAGGTCCACGCCTCCTAAGCATTGCTCTTGGGTCCTTGAACTGCGAACCCTTAGCAAGCCTTTCGAAAACAGCCCAGACGGCTTCGGCGGTTTCCTCCCAAATATTGCCTCGGCATTGGAAATCCACCACTTGTTGGTTCTCGAAGGTTAGTCCATTGTAGAAGTGTTGGACTAGGTCGGAAAGTTCAAAACCATGGTGAGGACACTTGTTCGTGAGATCTTGGAATCTCTCAAACGCGGTGTAGATGGTCTCATCATAGTCCTGCTTGAATCCAGTAATCTGCGCCTTTAGCGCGGTAGTCAAGGTGTGAGGGAAGTATTTCTCCATGAAAGCTGAAAAAACCTTTTCCCAAGTGTCCAGCGAGCCGGCTGGTAGAGAACTCAGCCATGACTTGGCTCTGTCGCCAAGTCCCATAGCAAAAACCTTCATCCTCAACTCATCCGTTGTTATGTCAGCTCCGGGTCGTGGAAGTTGGTTGACGAAATCATTGATATCGTGCAAGTACCCCATCACATCTTCCCTTGATAAGCCATAGAACCTTGGAAGTTGTTGGAATGCGTGGTTCTTGATCTCCAAATCTCGGGTTGCAGACGAAAGAACAATTGCCGGTCCCCTCATACGATCCTTGGTGGGTTGAACCCATGCCTTCAGTGGTCTAGCTTCTACCATTCCGTCGATTTCCTTGGAAAGAATGTGTAGAGATTCAGAGAAATCGGTTTCCTCTATTTCCTCTAGTGCGCGCCTTTCAAGTAGTCGCCTTCTTTGGTGGTAGACTCTATCGATCTCAGCAATTGAATCAGCAAGCGGTGTTCCTGCAGAACGTGTATGCGGCATACACTATCTATAACAGACTAGGAAAGGTGATTAGAAACAGACTAGGAAAGCAGTATCAGAGAGAGATTAAAAAGGAAACTAAAACTAATAGAATTAGGAATCTAAAGCTGAAAATATAAACAAATTAAACAGAAAAAAGGAGTATAGTCCCCGGCAACGGCGCCAATTTGATGAACGCGGATGTCGTGCTCCGGATTCAGTCAAATAAATTTGTAGTTAGCCAAAGGCAATCCACAACTACAACGAAAACCGTAGTGTAGCAGTAGAATGACTCGAGTGTCGTTATCTCAGGACTATAACTAGCTTTATCTATTTAACAAGAGAATATAAAAACAGCAGACAAATAGCAAAAGGGGTTTCTAGCAGATAATGGAGATTGGTGATAGTATGGTCCTTCTTAGCATAACGGGTCGATAATCATGCATAAATTCCTCGATCTTGCATAGAGATCTTTGAATCAATCTAGTGTCCTGTTGCAAATATTAAGCACTACGAAGATAATTTGGTCTGACAAGTCAATCACTATTGTCCTAATGTGTTCCGTAATTATTCAACACTACGAAGATAATTGTTCTGATGGTTGACAAGCGTCCAATTGTGCAAAATAATTAATACAACATACGAGAATTTAGGTTGTGCCTGATCAACGAAATAAAGCAATGACACGGAGTATAATGCGCGATATAGCCATTAGCATGATTATCTTCCCTTCGCTAAGAATTCACATACTACCACCAACGATAAGTTTAGCTACTCATAATAGGCATGCAATCAACAGAAATCATAAAAAGAAAACATGTTGAAAGAATATAATAAAATAAGTAGAATAAAACTGTAAGATACAAAGTTACCGAAGGTTGTCAATCTCCGGATGATTGCGATCCTAGGAGCTCCAAACTGCTATGAAAAAGTATCCCCTAAGCTACGAAACTCCCAGGACAGGCCCCGGGAAGTTCCTACCTAAAACTATAGAGAGAGGTGAGAGAGAAGGTCTGGAAAGATATGATTTTCGGAGAAAACTGAGCAACTATATATAGGCCCCGAAATAACACGGGGCGGTTCGCCCCAGCTCTCCGGCGGTTCGCCCCAGAGTTTTTCTCGCGGAATTCCGCATTTTCGACGCGTTTTTGGATTTCTTCCCCTTTTCGGACTCGGTTTCTGACTTCTAGTAGCCTTCTAAGCTCCAGATTCGGCCCCTAGACTTCAAATCCTATCCGGAAACCTTCAGATACTCCAAATAGGCTTCTGGAACACCAATTCCTTGTAAACTTCAATATAATTACCCGGAAATCTTCGAATTTCAACCAAAACCTGTAAAATAAAATCTAAAGGGAAACGTGACACTATTCTAATAAAATGTACTAAAATATAACTAAATTAACATAGAGGATAGCTAAAATAGGTGAAAAAGACTCGAATGAAAGTGTAAAATACACATTCATAAGCAATCATCAACACTTTATGATAGTGAGAGTGATTGGTCAGATTGATACGGAAGTTTGAATACAATTATCATGTTTTGTCATTCGATAGGATAAAATGTATTTCTGGAGTTTTGGTTTGCAGTATGTCAATCCTATAACTGCTTCTATGCCGCTGCCATGACTTCTGCCATGGTTACGAGATATTGCTAGTTTACTTAGTTCAGGTACAGTTAATTATGTATTCGTGTTACTTTTGCTTATTATGGAAATCGAACTTATAATATCTTATGTACCTTCCACTGTAAACTTATCAGTGTACATGTGTGCAAGCATGGTGACATCAGTATGTAGATGCACTTAAGCAGCATTGTAATACGATGCACAAACGTGCAGTATACACCCTCCATGTATCCCCAATCTACTTAACTTGGCGAAGTTTTCAGTCAAAGGTTTACTTGCTTCATAGTTACTGTTTGGTGCACGCTAGTGCATTCAAATTCAGTTGGGATGATTTTTTTGTTGCAATTCAAAAAATTATGAACTTCTTTTTGATACATATGTGAAGGTTGCCATGCACACAGTGATAGTGTATATGTCCTAGAGACAATCTTTATTAAGGCCAGACAACCCTTATTAAGGGCATATATGTACCATTACACAGGTCAACGTAATATAATATATGTTTGTTGTTTGACTATTGAGTATCGCTTTCATATTTATATTACACCAGGCATACAACATGTCATATCTCTATTCCTGTCTGTATTGATATCAAACATGTCCCCTCGGATAGATGACCGATCACATAGATAGTGGGAGCTATGTGAGTTATCATCTATCCCGAACTCTCCCTAGTCGAGGTTCATCTCGGATGTAGGGGTCTGAATGAACCAGGTGAGACTAGTATGCGTGGAGGTTATACTTGTTAGAGCAAGTGTGAGCCGATCCCACGGCCACGGAACAGATTGTTAGACAATCTAGAAACGTTCCCATAACTCCGCATAGTTGTTCGAAGGGTGATTACCGAACAATGAAAGTACCCACCGGAAACTCCCATCGATGTATACTCTACACCGAAGTGTCTATGGGAATCGGAAAATTTTCAAAGTGATGCAATTCGTCCTTTGGACTTACAGGACTTTATCATCACATTTGTTGCCCCATATCCTTTGTGGACCCGTCAATGTCAGCTCTGAATAAGCAGTTGACCCAATACACGATCCAGGATTATGGCTACATACAAATGGGGGTGATAAGTGATTCTGTGAAGGATTCATCTCTCACGTGTAGCACAGGAGAGCACTGCTCATAGTCGTTCATAGTTATGATTGGTTAAGCCGCTGGCCAGCGTATCAATATTATTATGATAGTCATAATAGATATTGGATTCACCAAGCAACTCACTGAAGATGCCCGTGGATGTATTATTGGGATAGACACTTCATCGATCCTAGATGCATTCGAGTCAGTCAGGTGAAGGGACGTTACCATCGCCGCGTTGAGCGCAACAGACTTCACAACGAAAGGGTTTGCTTTGAGAAACTGATGAATGTGTATTTTACACTTTCATTTAGGTCTTTTTATCCTATTTTAGCTATCATCTATGTTAATTTAGCTATATTTTAGTGCATTTTTTTAGAATAGTGTCACGTTTCCCTTTAGTTTTTATTTTACAGGTTTTGGTTGAAAAACGAGGATTTCAGGGCAATTATATTGAAGTTGACAAGGAATTGGTGTTCCAGAAGCCTATTTGGAGTATCTGAAGGTTTCCGGATAGGATTTGGAGTCTAGGGGTTGAATCTGGAGGTTAGAAGGCCACTAGAAGTCAGAAACCGAGTCCGAAAAGGGGAAGAAATCCAAAAACGCGTCGAAAACGCGCAATATCCCGGAAAAATCTCCCGGGCGAATCGCCCGGGATGTGGGGCGAATCGCCCCACACCAGGCGAATCGCCCGGTGTATGGGGCGAATCGCCCCACACAAATTCGAAGCCTATATATAGTTGCTCAGTTTTCTCCGTTTTTCATACTTTTCAGACCTTCTCTCTCACCTTTCTCTGTAGTTTTAGGTAGGGACTTCCCAGAGCCTGTTCTGGGGGTTCGTAGCTTAGGAGATACTTTTTCATAGCAGTTTGGAGCTTGTAAGATCACGATTTTTCGGAGACTGACAACCTTCGATAACATTGTATCTTACAGTTTTTCTACTTATTTTTATATATCTTTCAACATGTTTTCTTCTATGATTTCTGTTGATTGCATGACAACTATGAGTAGCTAAACTTATCGTTGGTGGTAGTATGTGAATTCTTAGCGAAGGGTTGATAATCATGCTAATGGCTATATCGCGCATTATACTCCGTGTTATTGCTTTATTTCTTTGATCGAGCGGAATCTATATCTTCGTATGTTGATTAATTATTGCACACAATTGGACAATAGTGTTTGACTTATCAGAATCTATATCGTCGTAGTGTGTGATAATTGCAACAGGACAAGTTTTTGATCAAAGATCTCCATGCAAGACCGAGGAATTTACGCATGATTATTAATCCGTTATGCTTTAAAGGATCATACTATCACCAATCTCCATTATCTGTTAGAAAAACCTTTGCTATACCGTCTGTTGTTTTTATATTCTTTGATTAAATTAGACAAAGCTAGTTATAGTCCTTAGAGAACGACACTCGAGGTCATTCTACTGCTACACTACGGTTTTCGTTGTAGTTGTGAATTGCCTTTGGCTAAATAACAAATTTATTTGATTCGTTCGCGTTGGAACACGACACCAGCGCGTTCATCAAATTGGCGCCTGTTGATCCGTTTAAACAACAAGAAAAGACTAGAGGGGGGGGGGTGAATAGTTTTTTCAAACTTTCGTCGTTTAAAACTTTCTCAGCATGTACTTATTACTTTCAGTAATGAGTTTGCTGATACTTAACTTTCTCAGCAAGCGTAAGTTACTTTACAGTAGCTTGGTTTGCTGATACTTAAAATCAGAGAGCGGAAGTCTTTGAAACAATAAGTGCTTTTTAAGCAAGTAAAGGTTTCAGCAAGTGAAGTGAGCGACTGTGTACAGACAGATATAAATTGCTGAAAGCTAAATACAGTAAGTAAATCACACAAACACTTTTATAGTGGTATCGGAGAGTGGCGTAATCTCTCAACTAATCCACTTCGTCCTTTCTAGGACTGAATCCACTAAGATATGATTGAGGTTCGTTACAATCTCCTATCTAAAGCGATTCAACAGAAACCAAAGCACACTTGCTTCGTCTCCAACCTGAACTAGAGAACTCAACCTTGTTCTCCACCAAACTTGGTACTTTTAATCAGCAAAACTATGCTCGATTAAGTTCCCCCTGAATATCACGCCTGAAAGGGTGTATTTTCAGTTAGAGAGTTTTGGGGTGAGATAACTTAATTCTAACTTATTCAGTTACAACAAGTAATCTAAGAAACACAACTTGGAATACTTTGCAGTAAACAAGTTTGATTGTTTCTGGTGTCAAGACTTGTTCTTGTTCGAAAGAAAGAACACTTAACTAATTCTAAATTTCTTAGCCGAGTTTGTTCTACTTCTTCACAAGTAGCTTTTTCAAGCTTTAAGTCTTGGAACGGATCAATGCAGTAAGAGTGTTTGAAGGTTTGTGAGTTTTAAGCACAAGTGAGAGTTTGATCACGTTGTTGACACACTTCAACTCTTTGCCGGATGACCTCTATTTATAGTGCAAGTAAGGAGCCGTTTGAATTTTAAATCCTAAGGCTTTTGTTCCTTAACATGTCACTATCTTGCTTTTGTACTTTTAGCAGCGTCTTTGTTTGTCTTCTAGTCTTCATGTCCTTCGTGTGTAAGCTTTGCATTAAATGCACATTTGAATAGAATTCAAACAGTAACATTGGAGCGCAAATTCACGTACATTCAGCAAGAGGTCACATGTGTTCCATCAGTAAGTGATTGGTCTCAGTTTCAGCAAGCACAACCTACTTTGTCTTTAAGATTTTCACTTATGCAATGCTGTTGCTGAAATTTTCACTTTCTGAGTAACACGTGCCTTTGTAGATACCAGTCTTCAGCAATCTTCTAGTCTCCAGATCTTCAAATTCTTCAAGTCTTCAGATCTTCAAAAGTCTTCAAGATTTTGATCGGTTTCTATTTGCTTCAATAATTTGTTTGTAATAAACAAAGTATATCTTCAGCAAATGCTTCAATAGGTTATTTTCTTTTCAGAAAATAAGATACATCATAAGCTAAGCATCAACAAGTTATTTTCTTTTCAGAAAATAAAATACATCATACGCAAAAGAAATAACTTATCTAGCACCTAACTAAGTCATCAGCAAACGTTCCTCTTTTACAATGTCCTTAAAATTCTAAATTCCTATGGACCTTAAGAGTACTAGTTACTAGACTTTCCTTAATTTAGCATGGTAAATTGCTCATCAAAATTACAAGTTTCCTAACAAATTTTCCCCTTTTTGATGTTAGCAATCCATGGCTAAATTAATTGATACCCTTTTAGAGGTTTCTTATGTTGAATAAATCTGTTGATTAATGCAAGCATACTTGAGTAATTAAACAGTAAGCATAAGTAAATTGCATAATCAAAAACCAATAAGAGTCAAAAGGATTTCATTGCTTATAGTTATCATTCAGAAGATTACAAGAGAAAGCATAGATAACATAAACAAAATCAGCAAGCAAAAACTTTAACAAGAACTATTGCAGGGACTTAAGCTCTTTCAGAAGATTTTCTCAAAATCTCTCTTACACTCTTCTCAGCAAGTGCAGTAAATTCAACACAGTCCTTTTCGTAGTTTTCCAGAAGCCTACGGACTTGTAGTTGAAGAATTCTTGCGTTTATGCAGGCAGTATGATGATGCTTTTCAGCATTCATTTCCATGTAATTAACTACCCACAAATGCATGCCCCAATTGCTAGCATGGAGAAGCTGTGTATCTGAAATGCTTTTCGGATGAATCTTTCTTAGCCAGAGAAGATCTTCTTCTTGATCCTTAGCAGTGAGATAGAAGTACTCATAAGGAATCAATCCAAGTTTCTTCTTAGGTTTCTTTGTTACCGGGTCTGAATAGTAAGCAATGCCAGGTGGTTTGATCAGATTTGGTTCTTGTTTGTATGTCTTACCAATGGCAACTCTTCTTACATAGACTTCAAGATTCAACCATTTTCCAGCAATATTTCTTGGGAGGGATTCTTCCCTTTGCTTTCTTTGGACCTTGAGTTCAATCCATTTGAACATTTGATTCAATATGGTTGTAGGAAAGAACTCATTCACCAGCAAGTCTTCCAGCTTTAAGATCCAGCAACCATGAATGTTTCTGATTACATTCTGAGTGGTTTCCTCATTAATGGTCTTTGTATATTCAATGCCGGAGCCAATAGCAATGCTGGCCAGCCTTTTCTCTTCCTGTCTTTGCCTTCTTCTTCTTGTCTTAGCATTGTCTTGATCTCTTGCTGAAGAGTCAGACGAGAAATGCTTTGAGTGGCCAGACGTAGTCAAGGCTGTTAAGGGTCTAGCTCTTATGGCTTGAGCTATTGTTTGATTGTCATCATCTTCATCATCTTCTTCATTCAGATGTGATGACTTTCAGTGTGGCAAAAATCTTGAGTTTCAGCAGCGGTTTTTCTCTTTTTGGTACTTGCTGAATTCAACTCAGATTCTTCTTGCCTTTTAGAACTTTGCTCTTTTTCAGCAAGCGGTTCTATGGGCAAAGGCACATCAGCAACAGGAGGAGGAGGGGATTGGTTTCTCTTTCTGGATCTCTTCTTTTCTTCCCCCTTAGACATGGATTGCAACATCGGGGTGATGTGCAGAGAATAAAACTCATTGCAATTTTCAGCAAGAGTGCTTAAGCTGTTATATTTCATGATGATTTGCTGTTGGTCAGAAGTCATTTTTGACAACTCTTTTGAATATTCATCATGTTCTCTTCATGTCTTTTCTCAGTTGCGGCCTTCCCATCCATAATATTCTGAGCCTTGACGAGAGCATTCTTTGCAAGCCTGAGCGCTTGACTTACATCTTCTTCATAGCTCTTGTGATAAAGACTGATGTCTTTCTGAGCTATTGTCAAAGTTGTAGTGCGTCTCAGCACTGTAGCCAATATCTTTCCAATGTCAAGTGGGCTCTCAGCAAGCAATGCCTCATCTTCAGCTTTGCAGGCATCATGGATTTGCTTTAGTGCTAGAATTCTGGGAGTAAACTCCTCAACTCTTGGGAACGGCACTAAGTGAGGTGTTAAGGAAAGAACTTTAATTTCGGAAGCAAACTGATCATCTTGTAAAAGCAGCTCGACTCTTAAAGAATCACCTTTATCAGTGATGTAATCAAGAGGAGGAATCTGAACAACTTTGGGGTCTCGCTTGGATTGTTCATCTTCATTTTCTGACAAGTCGTCATCATCCTCAGATTCATCAAGTTGAGCAACTTTTGAGCCTTTGTCAGTAGCTTCACTTCCTTTTTGTTGAGTGGTTGCTGATGGCAACGCTTCAGACTCAACAACTAGAGTTTCACCAGTAGTTAGTTGTTTCAATTGAGTTTGTGGCTCAATTACTGGAGTTTCGCCAGTAGTAAGTTTTAATTGAGTTTGTGGCTCAATTACTGGAGTTTCGCCAGTAGTAAGTGGAAGGGATGGAACTTCCTTTGATTTTGGTCTTGAAGATTCACCAATTTCTAGATCCTGCGTATGCCTTGCATGGATCACGAGACTGTTTTGTAGGGTGCGTTGGTAATCTTCATCTTCTTCATCCTCATCTTCAAGGTTTTCTTCAGTAACCTTGGCATCAGAAACTGGACTTTTGCCATTTTTCAAGGCAGCCCTTTTTCTAGCGTATTCTTCTTCAGTATCAGCACCTTGCAAAGGTGCTTGATTTTCAGCAGCAGCAGGAGGAGGTTGAGATTCTTGCTGAGATTGTTGTTGTTCAGCTTGCTAATTGTCAGATTTGAGTATTTTCAGCAACTGTTAACTTCAATCCACCAGCATCAGGACTTGGACCTTGATTGTCATCATCGTCGTCTTTCTTGTCCTTAGAATCTTTCCCTTCATCATCACTGGGATCAGTGGGAATGTTCTCAACTTCTTCTTCTTCTTCATCATCTGTTAGAATGACTAGCTCCACGTGCTTATACAAAGCAACACTTGTCACTTCCTCTTCCTCAGTTAATTTGTGGGGATCAGCCACCACAGGTACAAAAAGACCTTTGAGCATCACAGCTTGTTCAGCTGGAGAGGCACTCTTGAATTTGGCCTTCATATTCTCTCTGATTTGAGCAATCAGATTGGAGCTCATTTGCTGAGAATATGTCATTTCTTCAGGAAGGATGGAGTGGACAAATGTTTCGAGATTTAACAGAGAAGATCTCTTTTTCTCGTTTGAGAGATGAAGATGAAGATCTGAGAAATCCATTCTCCTATACCTTTGCCAGTTGCTGACGGACTTAGCAACTCTTGACAAAGTTGTCCTCTTGAAGTTCAAGTATAGTTCTTCAGAACTAACTTGCTGATCTTCAGTTATGAGTACCACTTCAGTGGTCTCCTTTTGAGCCTGAAAAAGAATTTTATTTAGATCAGGATTGGTTTGGAGAATTGTTTTAGAGTTTATATCTGAAACATGATTTACCTGCTGAGAGTCAGCAAGCTCATGTAGTACAATTTCCATTCCATGAGGAGCTTGAGTAGCATCCTCCATTTGTTCATCCTGAAATAAATTATAATTAGACACAAGTACTAAGCTGTCAAACTTAGTTTTTATACCAAAATTATTAACTACCTGCTGAGCAGGGAGTGTTGGTTCTGGTGCAGAGGCTTCAGCAACCATCTGACTTGCATCTTGAGAAGTCTGTAGAGAAAGAATAATTTTAGCAAAAGAACAATTTTCAGAATTTGAAGTTTTACTGATGGTTGAATTAACTACCTGCTGAGGAAGGACAGGTTGTGGCTCAGTCCTTTCAGCATTAACAGTTTCTTCAGCTTCTTGGACTGTTTCTTCAGCAGACTTCTGGTTTTGCTCTAACTGAGAAAGCTGTGCGGTTTCAGCAATCTCCCTTGTCTCTGAAATGACAAGTTGAGCAGAAGCATCTTGACCTTTGAGCTCACTGCTTGTCATGAAGAGATCAATTGACTTGTTGGATGATTCTTCAATCTCCAACTCCATTTGTTTGCTTAAATCTTCCAGTACAAGCTGGACTTTGTCAATTGATGTCTTGGGTGAACTTGGGCCAGTATTCTCAGCATCACGAGATGCGTCGTTGAATAATGCTTCTTGAGTTTCAGCAACTTCAGGGACAGGAACCATTGCTATTTCAGCAACTGGTTCTTCAGCAAGCGATGTTTCAGCAACCTGATGAGTTGCTTGTTCAGCAACCATCTTTTCAGCGAGTTTGAATTAACAGTCTAGATACTTGCTGAAAGTTCCCCCTTACTTAGATATCTCATATTTTCTTTAAGTTTAAAAGATATTTCTGATTTCCCGTATCATTAAATTCTTTTGTACTTGAGACCTCCTTTGGTAAAATCTGAGAGATGAGCTTTGCTCTTTTTCTGAGTTCCCGTCTCAGAAAATTCCTTTGATACTTGAATACCTGTTTCAGTATCTTTTGATTGTCTGAGTACCATCTTAGCAATCCTTAAGTTGTTTCTCTTACTGAATGCCTGTCTCAGCAAGTGGTCAAGTTTCCTAAAAAATACCCGTTTTGAAGGAATTACTTGCTGAATGCCTGTTTCAGCAATCATGTAGTGACTTATCATTTCTTAGAAGAAATCAGTGACTGAGTCTTTTAGACACGAGTACTTTGGCTTGCTGAATACCTGTTTCAGCATTCTGCCAAGTGTCTCCTTTATTGAGGTAGTTCAATCAATCCAAGGTTATACCTTAGCATTGCGAACCTATTATCCGGTAGGGGCTTGGTAAAGATGTCAGCAAGCTGATCTTCAGTTCCTACTTTCACAACCTCAATATCACCTTTTTCCACATGATCTCTAATGAAATGATGTCTAATATCAATGTGCTTGGTCCTAGAGTGAAACTTAGGATTTTGCGTAATTGCAATAGCACTTGTATTATCACAAAAGATTGGTGTTTTCTTTGCAGAAATACCATAATATCTTAATTGTTGCTGAATCCATAGGATTTGAGCTGTGCAACAACCAGCTGCAATGTATTCAGATTCAGTAGATGAATTGGCGACACAGGTTTGCTTCTTGCTGAACCATGATATTAATCGAGTACCCAAAAACTGACAAGTTCCAGAGGTAGTTTTTCTATCAAGAGTTGATCCACCATGATCAGCATCAGAATAGCCAACCAATTCAAGTCCAGAATCTTTAGGATACCATAATCCAACATTGACTGTACCTTTAACATATTTCAGTATCTTGATTGCCTTTTTGTAGTGTGATTCTCTTGGATCAGATTGGAATCTTGCACACACACAAACAGCATACTGAATGTCAGGTCTACTTGCTGTCAGATACAACAAGGAACCAATGAGCTTCCTATACTTGTGTTCTTCAACACTTTTATTCTTTTTAGTATAGCCCAATTTGGTACCAACACTCATAGGGATCTTTACAGGTTTCTCATCCTCTTTGATCCTAAACTTTATGAGCATTTCTTTCGCATACTTTGCTTGATTTATGAATATTCCATCTTTGAGTTGCTTGACTTGCAACCCTAGGAAATAATTCAATTTTCCCATCATAGTCATTTCAAACTTATTAGTCATGAGTTTGGCAAAATCATCACAAAGTTGCTTGTCCTTAGATCCAAAAATTATGTCATCCACATAAATTTGAACTAAGATTATTTTACCATCATGGTTCATGGTAAATAATGTTTTGTCAACTTCACCTTTCTTGAAACCATTTTCCAGCAAGAACTTAGCCAAGGTATCATACCATGCTCTTGGTGCTTGCTTTAGACCATATACAGCTTTCTGAAGCTTATATACCATCTTGGTTTCTGAGGGAAGTTCAAAGCCAGGGGGTTGTTCTAGGTAGACTTCTTCAGCAAGTTCACCATTTAAGAATGCACTTTTAACATCCATTTGGTAAACAATGAAGTCATTGTGAGCAGCAAATGCTAAGAAAAGCCTAATTGCATCCAATCTTGCAACTGGTGCATAAGACTCATCATAGTCCAATCCTTCAGTCTGACAGTAACCTTGAGCAACTAAGCGTGCTTTATTTCTTGTTACTTCACCAGACTCGCTCATCTTGTTTCTGAACACCCACTTTGTACCAATAGCTTTCTTATTTTCAGCAAGTGGCACAAGTTTCCAGACTTTGTTCCTTTCAAATTGATCCAATTCTTCTTGCATTGCCTTTATCCATTCAGAATGCTTTAAAGCTTCTTCTATGGTTTTAGGTTCAATTTCTGAAACAAAGCAAGAGAATAAAGATTCTACTTCTACGACAGTTGCTTCTTCAGCAAGTCCGTGAGTAGCTTTGGATCTAGTCACTTGGCGTTTATTAATATCACCAATCATATCCGTAGAGGGATGATCTCTAATCCATTTATTAACAGGTTTCCTGTTTGTTGGATCAGGATATGTTTGCTCATCAGCATGTGACTCTTCAGTATGTACTTGTTCAGTACTACTGGGAATTTGTGTCTCTGCTGAGATTTGTTCGTCAGCAACTGCTTGTTCAGCATTGCTGGATTGAGGTATTTCATCAGCAGGCACCGGAGATTGCGTAGTTTCAGCAACTTCCGGAGCAACCGCGTCTTTTGCTGGAAATTCTTTGTCGTGAACTATATTTATCTTGTCATGACTCTGGGGAGGAGAGTCATTGTCAGAATCATCATTTAGTTCAATTGACTTGATTTGCCTAGCATCAGATTCAGTTCTTTGCTCATGTATGATTAACTTTTTCATACATTCTGAAATTTTTCTTCAGCAGGCACACCTTGTGACTTTTCGTAGAATACAACATGCATAGATTCTTCAATCTTTTGTGCCTTTTTGTTGTAAACTCTATAAGCTTTACTATGAAAGGAGTAGCCAAGAAATATCGCTTCGTCTGCCTTTGGTTGAAATGTTCTTAGGTATTCTCTACCATTATTAAGAACGAAACACTTGCAACCAAATACTCTTAGATGAGTGATGTTAGGAGGTCTTCCAACAAACAATTCATAAGGAGTTTGTTGTATTCCTTAGTAATCAAACATCTGTTTTGAGTATAGCAGGCGGTATTAATCGCTTCAACCCAATAAGCCTCACTTATTTCAGTGTCAGCAAGCATTGTTCTTGCGGCTTGTTTCAGGGTACGATTCTTCCGTTCAGCAACACCATTTTGCTGTGGTGTTCTTACTGAGGATAAATGATGTTGAATACCTTTTGAGGTACAATATTCAGTTATGTACTGGTTTACAAACTCAGTACCATGGTCTGTCCTTATGACTTTTACCTTGTCCTTTTTCATGACTTCAAGCTTATTCAGCAAGTTAGGTATTTCAGTCTTGGTTTCAGATTTGTGCTTGATGAATACTACCCAAGTGAATCTTGAATAGTCATCTACCACGACTAGACCATACTTCTTACCAGCATAGCTTGTTGAAGAAGATTGAAACAAGTCCATGTGCAAGAGTTGTAAAGGTTTTGTAGTTGACGGTACTGCCTTGTTCTTGAAAGAAGATTTGGTTTGCTTTCCTTGCTGACATGCATTGCAAACACCATCCTTCTTAAAAGTAACCTTAGGTAATCCAACTACAAGTGCCTTTTTAGACAGCTTATTCAGCGTCTTGAAGTTTAGATGACTTGTTCGTTTATGCCATAACCATGCTTTTTCAGCAAGGCAATCATGATCTGAGACAAGGCATTTTTCAATGTTTGCTGAAGACCAATCAACGGTGTACAAGCCTCCTGATCTTCTTGCAATCATTATTACCTTTTTAGTCTCAAAATCTACAAGTTTACATTCATCACTTTTAATTTCGATGAAGTATCCTTTGTCAGCAAACTGACTCATGCTGAAAAGGTTAAACTTAAGATTTTTGACATAAAGAACTCCAGTGATGGTTATGCATCCTAACTTCACATCACCATAGCCTTTTGTAGAACCAGAGCCTCCACCAGCAAACCTTATTGTTGGACCTTTAGACCACCGTCTATAGTTTATAAGGTTATTCTTGTTGCCCGTCATGTGCTTTCCACAACCACTATCAAAGTGCCAGATTGCATTGTTTGTCTCCGTGGCTGAAGTCTGCACAATCAAGAGCAAACAAGTTAATTATCCAATGATGGATGTCCATTAACATGTTCAAGAATGCGTCCAGTGGAAACCCAAGTCTGAAGTTTTTCAACTTTGACTTGTTTTCTACTTGCTGAGGAACTAGGAGGTTTTGAGCTGAAAGACTTTTGACTCGTGCTGGTCAAATCCACTTTCTGATGTGGTGTCTTGCTCTATTGACCTTTTTGCTGAACATACTTTTCAGTAAGTTCTTTTCTAGCAAGGTTCCTTCTAGCCCTAGCATTGGGAGTCTTTTCAGAACTCTTAGGCTTGATTTTCTTCATCTCTTTGAAGTATCTTAGCTGACTTTGCTTATACTCATGAAAGAGTTTACTTTGCTTGGTTTTGAAACCGAGTCCACTCTTTGGAGAATGCTGAGCTTTAGCTTCAACAACCTTACTTGATTCAGGTTTGTCAGCAAAGGAATTCTGATTACTTTTAGTAATCTTGCCTTTAGTCTTAACAACTTGCTTTTCAGCAACTTGTTTGGCGGAATGCTTCACAACATTCTTCTTCTTTTCAGTTTGCTTTTCAGCAACCTGTTTTCCTTTTAAAGTCTTGTTACTTTGAGTAGGAACAACGGGCTTTATGGTCATAGGTACTTGATTGCATGTTTCAGCAACCTTAGTTGACCAAACTGATAGATTACTGGTGGACTACTATCAGTAGCACGTACAAAGGAGATAGGTGATTTATCTTTTCTCAAGATTTCTACGTTATCACCTTCACACGTTGCTCCTAAACCTTCTTTCTGAGATGGATCTCTCAAATAAGAGTTTAGTTCAGTCAGCGTATTACTTGCTTCCACATAAGATTTGAAATTGATTTTCATCTTTTCATTTCTTGGATTTCAGCAAGTAACTTTAGAATTGAGGACTGATACTCTTCCAATTCTAATGCCATTTGAGAATTTTTTCTCTGCAGCCTCAGCAATCAACTTCTTAAGACGCCTTATTTCAGCATCCTTTTCTTCTGTCTCTTCCTTCAGCAAAACATACTTTCAGTAGTCTGCTTGGTCAGAGTTTCAGCAATTGAAGTTTCTCTTGCTGTTTGCTGAGAGTTTCTCAAATCTTTCGATTTCTCCTTGAATCTTGTCAAGGTCAATCTCGTCTTCACTTTCTGAGTCTGAGTCAGAGGTAGAGTTATTTACCTGACCGGCCATGAGGCAGAATTCGTAGTTCGACACATCTGGATAAGCTTCCATAGCTATTCCACAACTTCTTTGCCAATCTCCACGTCTAGAGTGGCTTCTTCATCGTCGGTGTCTGAACTTTCATCCTCACTGTCTTCGGAGCTAGTATCAATGCACAATGCATCGATTTTTGCTTGAAGCTTCTTCTTTCTTCAGCAATAAAGCTCTTTTGAACTTCTTCTTCTTTTCAGCAGATTTGCCTTTCAGCAAAGGGCAATTAGCTTTGAAGTGTCCAGGCTTTTTGCAGTAAAAACATAGATCATTTCCAACTGCTGGTTCTTCTGATAGGGCTTGTTGAGCTTGCTTGCTTCAGCTGGCTTGTTCAGCTATATCATCTTGTACTTATGGTAGTTGTTACCAAGATGCTTTTTCAGCTTCTCTTTTGCTTTTCGCCTTTCAAGTTCCTTACTGATGAATTTCTTCATGTTTTTAACAACTAAGCATTTTCATCAGCAGGCTCTTTATCATTCTTCTTTTCAGAAGATGACGGCTTTGCAGCAAGAGCAATGTTTTGCGATTTTTCAGCAAACACATTTTCTCTTTGCTTTGTCTCATAATTGACAGTAGCAAGATGAGAGAAAACTCTGTTGGGGTAATGTCTGCATTCCTTGATTATAATAGAAATTCTGAGTGTGGATCCATTCTGATTCAGACTTCTGATGATAGTTTCACTTTCTCAGAATCTGAATAAAGATTTCCAACACCCAAGCTGCCATTTCACTAACAAGAGTTGTGAATCTGAAGTCCAAGTCTTCCAGTGACTCGTTTGTACCTTGTTTAAAGTTTGAAACTTTAATTTAAGTACTTCAAGTTTGTTTTCCTTGGTCTTGTCAGATCCAGCACAAAGATCTTGAACCATTTTCCAAGCTTCCTTAGCAGTCTTAGCACCCCACAGTTTGCACTGTATGGTATCCGGAGTTGATCGAATGATGATGTTTCTTGCTTGGCATCAAGACGGAATCTCTTAGCTTCGTCAGAAGTCCATTCCTCTCTTGGTTTGGCACAACGGTATCTGATGGTTCGCCTAGATAGTTTCCTTCCCAGCTTCAGTGGTCTTGTGAGGGAAACTCTTTCAATTTAGTGATCTTGATAGGTCCATCATTAATGACGGTGACCATCTCATCACTAATGGCCTCAAGATGTAGCATCATGTTGTTTCGCCATTTTCTCGTAATTTTCCAGCTTCAGCAAGGGAGCAATCTCTAAAGACATCCGGTCAGCAAGCACTACCAAACTGATCAAGTGAGAGTGATTTACGGAAAGCACCTAAGGGGATCTAGGTTCAGTGCAGAAGGCTAAAGAACCTCCTGCTCTGATACCACTTGTTGGTCCCTTAAACAACAAGAAAAGACTAGAGGGGGGGGTGAATAGTCTTTTCAAACTTTCGTCGTTTAAAAACTTCTCAGCAAGTACTTATTACTTTTCAGTAATGAGTTTTGCTGATACTTAACGTTCTCACAAGCTAAGTTACTTAAGAGGAGCTTGGTTTGCTGATACTTAAAAATCAGAGAGCGGAAGTCTTTGAAACAAAAGTGCTGTTTAAAGCAAAGTGAAGGTTTCAGCAAGTGAAGTGAGTGACTGTGTACAGACAGATAATAATTGCTGAAAAGCTAAATACATAAGTAAATCACACAAACACTTTTATAGTGGTATCTGAGAGTGGCGTATCTCTCAACTAATCCACTTTGTCCTTTCTAGGACTGAATCCACTAAGTATGATTGGAGGTTCCTTACAACACCTATCTAGAGCGATTCAACAGAAATCAAGCACACTTGCTTCGCTCCACTGAACCTAGAGAACTCAGACTCAAAAACCTTGTTCTCGCACCAAATTGGTACTTTAATACAGCAAACTATGCGCGATTAGTGGCCCCCTGAAATAGCCGCCTGAAAGGGTGGATTTTTAAGTAAGAGGTTTTTGGGGGTGAGATAACTTAA
>CM051458.1:16870047-16917250 GCA_028274465.1 Plantago ovata
TGCAGCAACCTTAGTTTGACCAAACTGATAGATTACTGGTGGACTACTATCAGTAGCACTACAAAGGAGATAGGTTTATTATCTTTTCTCAGATTTTCTACGTTATAACCTGCGACGTTGTTCCTAAACCTTCTTTCTGAGATGGATCTCTCAAATAAGAGTTTAGTTCAGTCAGCGTATTACTTGCATCCACATAAGATTTGAAATTGACGTTCATCTTTTTCATTTCTTGGATTTCAGCAAGTAACTTAGAATGGAGGACTGATACTCTTCCAATTCTAATGCCATTTGAATTTTCTCTGCAGCCCAGCAATCAACTTCTTAAGACGCCTTATTTCAGCATCCTTTTCTTCTGTCTCTTCCTTCAGCAAGACGTACTTCTTCAGTAGTCTCTTGGTTAGAGTTTCAGCAATTTGAAGTTTCTCTTGCTGTTTGCTGAGAGTTTCCTCAAATCTTTCGATTCTCCTTGAATTTGTCAAGGTCAATCTCGTCTTCACTTTCTGAGTCAGAGTCAGAGGTAGAGTTGTTTACCTGACCGGCCATGAGGCAGAATTCGTAGTTCGACACATCTGGATAAGCTTCCATAGCTATTCCACAAACTTCTTTGCCAATCTCCACGTCTAGAGCGGCTTCTTCATCGTCGGTGTCTGAACTTTCATCCTCACTGTCTTCGGAGCTAGTATCAATACACAATGCATCGATTTTTGCTTGAAGCTTCTTCTTTTCTTCAGCAATAAAAGCTCTTTTGAACTTCTTCTTCTTTTCAGCAGATTTGCCTTTCAGCAAAGGGCAATTAGCTTTGAAGTGTCCAGGCTTTTTGCAGTAAAAACATATATAATTTCCAACTGTTGGTTCTTCTGATGGTGTAGTATGATTCTGCTTGTTCAGCGAGCTAGTATGATTCTGCTTCTTCCAACATATATAATTTCTGCTTGTTCAGCGAGCTAGTATGATTCTTGTACTTATGGTAGTTGTTACCAAGATGCTTTTTCAGCTTCTCTTTTGCTTTTCGCCTTTCAAGTTCCTTACTGATGAATTTCTTCATGTTTTTAACAACTAAAGCATTTTCATCAGCAGGCTCTTTATCATTCTTCTTTTCAGAAGATGACGGCTTTGCAGCAAGAGCAATGTTTTGCGATTTTTCAGCAAACACATTTTCTCTTTGCTTTGTCTCATAATTGACAGTAGCAAGATGAGAGAACAACTCTGTTGGTGTAATGTCTGGCATTCCTTGATTATAATAGAAATTCTGAGTGTGGATCCATTCTTGATTCATACTTCTGATGATAGTTTTCACTTTCTCAGAATCTGAGTAGAGGTTTCCAACACCCAATGCTGCCATTTCACTAACAAGAGTTGTGAATCTGAAGTCCAAGTCTTCCAGTGACTCGTTTGTACCTTGATTAAAGTTTTGAAACTTTAATTTAAGTACTTCAAGTTTGTTTTCCTTGGTCTTGTCAGATCCAGCACAAAGATCTTGAACCATTTTCAAAGCTTCCTTTGCAGTCTTAGCACCCCACAGTTTGCACTGTATGGTATCTGGAGTTGATCTAATGATGATATTTCTTGCTTGGCCATCAAGACGGAATCTCTTAGCTTCGTCAGAAGTCCATTCCTCTCTTGGTTTTGGCACAACCGTATCTGATGGTTCGCCTAGCATAGTTTCCTTCCCAGCTTCAGTGGTCTTGTGAGGGAAACTCCTTTCAATCTTAGTGATCTTGATAGGTCCATCATTAATGACGGTTACCATCTCATCACTAATGGCCTCAAGATGTAGCATCATGTTGTTTCGCCATTTCTCGTAATTTTCCAGCTTCAGCAAGGGAGCATCTCCTAAAGACATCCTGTCAGCAAAGCACTACCAAACTGATCAAGTGAGAGTGATTTACGGAAAGCACTTAAGGGGATCTAGGTTCAGTGCAGAAGGCTAAAGAACCTCCTCCTCTGATACCACTTGTTGGTCCCTTTAAACAACAAGAAAAGACTAGAGGGGGGGGGTGAATAGTCTTTTCAAACTTTCGTCGTTTAAAACTTTCTCAGCAAGTACTTATTACTTTTCAGTAATGAGTTTGCTGATACTTAACTTTCTCAGCAAGCGTAAGTTACTTTATAGTAGCTTGGTTTGCTGATACTTCAAATCAGAGAGCGGAAGTCTTTGAAACAATAAGTGCTTTTTAAGCAAGTAAAGGTTTCAGCAAGTGAAGTGAGTGACTGTGTATAGACAGATATAAATTGCTGAAAGCTAAATACAGTAAGTAAATCACACAAACACTTTTATAGTGGTATCTGAGAGTGGAGTAATCTCTCAACTAATCCACTCCGTCCTTTCTAGGACTAAATCCACTAAGATATGATTGAGGTTCCTTACAATCTCCTATCTAAAGCGATTCAATAGAAATCAAAGCACACTTGCTTCGTCTCCAACCTGAACTAGAGAACTCAACCTTGTTCTCCACCAAACTTGGTACTTTTAATCAGCAAAACTATGCTCGATTAAGTTCCCCCTGAATATCAGCCTGAAAGGGTGTATTTTCAGTTAGAGAGTTTTGGGGTGAGATAACTTAATTATAACTTATTCAGTTACAACAAGTAATCTAAGAAACAGAACTTGGAATACTTTGCAGTAAACAAGTTTGATTGTTTCTGGTGTCAAGACTTGTTCTTGTTCGAAAGAAAGAATACTTAACTAATTTCTTAGCCGAGTTTGTTCTACTTCTTCACAAGTAGCTTTTTCAAGCTTTAAGTCTTGGAACGGATCAATGGCAGTAAGAGTGTTTGAAGTTTGTGAGTTTTAAGCACAAGTGAGAGTTTGATCACGTTGTTGACACACTTCAACTCTTTGCCGGATGACCTCTATTTATAGTGCAAGTAAGGAGCCGTTTGAATTTTAAATCCTAAGGCTTTTGTTCCTTAACATGTCACTATCTTGCTTTTGTACTTTTAGCAGCGTCTTTGTTTGTCTTCTAGTCTTCATGTCCTTCGTGTGTAAGCTTTGCATTAAATGCACATTTGAATAGAATTCAAACAGTAACATTGGAGCGCAAATTCACGTACATTCAGCAAGAGGTCACATGTGTTCCATCAGTAAGTGATTGGTCTCAGTTTCAGCAAGCATAAGACTTTAAACAATGGCGCTATCCGGGAGGCAACCCGGAGTTTTTATCGCTTTCTTTACCGCTTTATTGCATACATTCATACTTGAACAATTTGCTTTTCATATGTGAATTTGTTCATCTCTGTGTCGTATGTGCTTATATTTGGGTGATATTTTTCGAGTGGTTTTATGAGAAAAAATGGTTTCGGGGTTAAAAACCGCGTTTTTGTCGGAGATTTCATCTCCCCGCATCAGGGAGTGGGGGGCGAACCGCCCCACGTGGGGGTCGAATCGCCCCGCCCCTGGGGTGACTTGCCCCACAGTCTCTGATGGCCAAAAACGCGGATCTCCCCTTTTTCAGCTCATTTTTTTCATTCTCTCCACCTTCTTCTCCCCAAAAAACCGAAAATCGCGAAAATACCTTCAAATCTTCATAACTTCTTCATTTCTTCACCAAATTTAGTGTTCTTTAGCTTCAATCGAAGCCTATTACATGATCTATCTTTTCATCCGAACAGATTTCACCCTAGTGCATTGGTTTTTCAGATCTGAGGTATCTTCTTATGAACCCTAATTTTTCAAATTTGGGGGTTTTCTAATTTGAGCTTCAATTATGCTTATATGATGCATGGGTAGGTTGTTTGTGTGATTAGAAGCATTATTTACTATCAATTGCATGCTTAATTATGCTTGGATTGTTGATTTGGGAATTTTGCTACTAGATGATATATCTTGTTATGCAATATATCTTTATCTTTGATTTCTTGCATATGATTGTGTTTATTGATGTAATGATGATGGATTTGATGATATAATGCTTAATTGTTGAGTATGAATTGAGCCTTGTTATCTAGGTTATTGGTTGTCTAGCAAGAGCATAATGTGATGTATTGCATGTAGTAGTTACATTGGTATGTTGCATGTTGAAGAAGCTAGGCTAGACATAAAAGGATTTGGGAGTTCGATTGTTGATTTTATCACTTGTTTGTTTCATTCTTACACTAGCATATGCATGAGTCAGTTTTGTGTCATACGAGGTACTAACTGTTGCTTGTAGGAACCATGCCAAGGGAAAGGAGCATTCCCGTATGATTACTATGAAGTATTGGAGGGGGATCGATTACAACCATGTCAAGGAGAATGATCTCGCTAGAGGTGCGTTCGAGCCACGGGCTCTTGCAACAACGTCGCGGATTATCCAAGAGGAGGAGCTAGAGTACACCTGGAGTGAGGACTCCTATGCCTATTCATGCACCACCGAAGGGACAGAAACCGTTATTACGTCAGCAATCCATATCACAAGGACTGCAAAGTTCGTGTGAACCGGAAGGCACCGGGACGATCTTGTCGCGACGGATTCAATCTTGAGTTCGCAGTTGCTAGAAGGTTCCGAAGCGCTAGCTTGGTTCCAAAACATAATGACATGGGTGCCCAGTCCCTCGTTGGGTTACCCCTTGACTGCCTCTAAAGGGAGCATCATATAGACATCGGTCAAATCAACCGTAGAGAATGTGGTCGACATTGGAAAAAATGGTAGAAGACTTCTGAGTATCCGAGCAGCTTACTGTAACCTCCTCGGGGTGTAAAACGCTGGAGAGGGAGGCTCTGATACCACTGGCCTTTCCCCTTCAACAGTTCACAACCTATTGGAGGGCTTCAGGATGGAGGATTCCATAACGGCGGCGGCTAGTCTTGAGGATTCTATTTGACACTGCAACTCTACTAGTGAGGATGTGCGTGACAGTAGTGACAATGAAGGCCATACGGACAATAATGATACAGATTGAGGAGTTGTTCCTGTCCGGCCTATAACTGGAACTACCGCGCCCACCAGAAGACCTGATGACACCCTATAAGGCTCCCAGAGCAGTCCCAATAACTCACAAGCAGCATACTCAGCCGACCGAGGCCAAACCATGCGGTAACATCTAGTATCACATCTTATTTCCTCATTTTCTTACTGCTAGGGACTAGCGTTAAAATCATGAGGGGGGATGGGATTTAAGTGATCTAATGTTGTTAGTTTGGAGCTTGGAATTGATAGGATGAGTATAGTACCTTGCATGTGTTTATCCGTTTGCATTTGCATTTGCACGTTTACCGCTTTCTTAGTTTTTTAGGTTGCATTCACTGCATTCATCCTAGGATAGTCTTGCATGTTTTATATGGAGTTTATTGCCGAATGTTTTGAACTTTTTTATTGGGTAGATCAACTTACTATGCCATTAATCATATGCTTCATCTCTATGAATTTGTTTGAGGTTTTTCTCGCTTGGCTTGTCACATTTATGTATTGCACTTAGTTAAGCTTGGTAGTCTCGACATCACTTAGTGGTGTTTTCTCTACTGCGGTTCACGAAGGCCTTTATAATAGGATGATGCATGTTAGGGTCTTATGGTTGTTTTCCCGAGTAATTATGTACCTAAGAGGCAACAAGTCTTCACCATGCTTTGAGATTGCTAAATGCCTAGGAAGGAGGTAGTGTGAGGTTGTGTGATCCTTTGATTATAACCTATTCTTCCGAATAGGTTTGGGGAGGGGGTTACACCATCATTAGACTTGTTTTTCGTTTTTTATTTCCGTATTGTGAGTTTGTTTTTTCCTTTTCCGTAATTTTTTTACTCCAACCTATTCTTTCAAATAGGTTTGGGGAAGTCGTGTGAGTCATTTTGTTTCTTTTTCGTGGTGCTACTGCTGGCTAAAAAAATCGAAAAAAGAAGAAAGAAAAATTCCAGGAAAGAAGAAAAAAAGAAAAAAAAAGAAACTGGAACGGAAAAAAAAAGAAGAAAAAAAAGAGAAAAGACCCCATAAAAGCGAAGAAGGGTCCAAAAAAGAAAGCCAAATAGCAGTTTAGCAAAGTGTTATGTCTCATTTTCCAATTCTTGTAATGTTCGTAATCGTGTTGTAATTTTTTATTTTTTGTCTTTTGTTTTTGAGTGTCATCTGTTCTAGACCACCCTCGTCCTGCCATTCATGAAGTGGTAAATAGCTTAAGACTTTGCTTGAGAGAAGGGTAGAATAGGGGAGTGTTATCTTTTATAGGGAACCCTCCTTCGTTTGATGAGAGCCAGTACTGGTTCGACCTCTTTGAGGGAAACTCTTGAACTTGGTGAACAGCAGTAAGTCCTCAGTTTCATAGGCACGGGACAACCATTCGTATCTTAGCATGCTTCATTACGTCGTCACTGACTAGGTCCAGGTAGAGAATCTTACGAGAGACTATCTTGTCTTGACATAAGTGCTTATGTGGATGTGTATGAGTCAATCGAGGTATTCTTCAACCTATATTCATGCTTTGATTTATATGGTTTTTGTTCATATGTTCTTGATAGATTCAGTAGATTAGTTTATTTTATTTGGCATGAGACTCCATTTTGTGTCTTGCATTGTGTTTTGCATTAGAGTCTAGCTTAGTTGCTTGAGAACAAGCAAAGGTTCGGTTTGGGGAGTTTGATGAATGTATATTTTACACTTTCATTTAGGTCTTTTTCTCCTATATTAGCTATCCTCTATGTTAATTTAGCTATATTTTAGTGCATTTTATTAGAATAGTGTCACGTTTCCCTTTAGTTTTTATTTTACAGGTTTTGGTTGAAAAACGAGGATTTCAGGGCAATTATATTGAAGTTGACAAGGAATTGGTGTTCCAGAAGCCTATTTGGAGTATCTGAAGGTTTCCGGATAAGATTTGGAGTCTAGGGGTCGAATCTGGAGGTCAGAAGGCCACTAGAAGTCAGAAACCGAGTCCGAAAAGGGGAAGAAATCCAAAAACGCGTCGAAAACTGGCAAAATCCCGGAAAAATCTCCCGGGCGAATCGCCCGGGATGTGGGGCGAATCGCCCCACACCAGGCGAATCGCCCGGTGTGTGGGGCGAATCGCCCCACACAAATTCGAAGCCTATATATAGTTGCTCAGTTTTCTCCGTTTTTCATACTTTTCCAGACCTTCTCTCTCACCTTTCTCTGTAGTTTTAGGTAGGGACTTCCCAGAGCCTGTTCTGGGGGTTCGTAGCTTAGGAGATACAGTTTCATAGCAGTTTGGAGCTTGTAAGATCGCGATTCTTCGGAGACTGACAACCTTCGGTAACATTGTATCTTACAGTTTTTCTACTTATTTTTATATATCTTTCAACATGTTTTCTTCTATGATTTCTGTTGATTGCATGACAACTATGAGTAGCTAAACTTATCGTTGGTGGTAGTATGTGAATTCTTAGCGAAGGGTTGATAATCATGCTAATGGCTATATCGCGCATTATACTACGTGTTATTGCTTTATTTCTTTGATCGAGCGGAATCTATATCTTCGTATGTTGATTAATTATTGCACACAATTGGACAATAGTGCTTGACTTATCAGAATCTATATCGTTGTAGTGTGTGATAATTGCAACAGGACAAGTTTTTGATCAAAGATCTCCATGCAAGACCGAGGAATTTACGCATGATTATTAACCCGTTATGCTTTGAAGGATCATACTATCACCAATCTCCATTATTTGTTAGAAAAACTTTTGCTATACCGTCTGCTGTTTTTATATTCTTTGATTAAATTAGACAAAGCTAGTTATAGTCCTTAGAGAACGACACTCGAGGTCGTTCTACTGCTACACTACGGTTTTCGTTGTAGTTGTGAATTGCCTTTGGCTAAATAACAAATTTATTTGATTCGTTTGCGTTGGAACACGACACCAGCGCGTTCATCAGAAACCTCTCAAACGTCCTCATGTATTAATATTGCAAATTGAACCGTCTAGGAATTCCATGTTGCCTAGTGTAGCACTTGCTTAATACAATGAGGCCTATGGGTCACACTATGTGGTGATTCAGCTTATCCGAATATCCTTGAAGATGGAATCGCAATTAATTTAGAATTAATTGTGATTGATGAATTATAATTGATTTGGAATTAATTATAATTATTTGTGGCTCAATTAATAATTTGGAATTATTAATTGAATTGATTGATTAATTGTATTTTATGTAAATACAATTAAAGATTATATTTTAGAAATATAATAGAGGTTTGATTTGAAAGGATATGTTAATTTAGAATTAATATATGCACATGGGCAAAATCTACGTAGAGTTTGAATTGCCTTAGAATTATAAGAAATCGGAACCCACCTAATCCCCTTGTATAGCCGCGCGACCAGTAGTAGTATGGGGAGGAGTTCGACTCCTTCCCATATTAGAAGTCAAGGGATAAGTTAGATTTTTCTGATTGAGTTTTAATTTGATTGGGACTGAATCTAGAATTAAATTGGTTTCCTTGTGCAATAAGAGTTAGATTCTTATTCCTTTATTAAGTCTAATTGATTTTTCTTTAGACTTCTATTGACTACTATATAGTAGACTATTAGAGAGCTTTTTAATATGGTTGATTGCAGATCATTCTGATTAACCGAATTCTTAGAGAATTATTCTACCAGTTTTCTTAGAGAAAATAAAAGCTCTCCTCCCCGACACCTCTCTATAGCCGCGCGCGCCACTCGCACCGGAGGAAAATTGTCACCCCATCTTCTTGGCCACATAAAGAATATCCTAGCATTCTTTCCGATAAGCTGTTCATCCGTGGATACCAAGGTTGAGGTTCAAAGAGCTTGAAACTAACTTTTATTGTCTTGCAGATAATCAAAGTATTGCAGATATCTTCGACTTCGACGAAGGAGAAGTTTCACCGGACTATTATGAAGACTTCATCGATTGGCATATCGATGCAATACCTATTCTTGCTTTTGGAGTATTGTAAGTCTTCTGACTAATGTGTTTATTATATACATTATATGCATGATCAATTAACCTGCATGTTAAAAAAATTTTGAAATTTCGCTACGTACCCTAAGGGTAACTCTGACCATATTTTCTTACAGTGGTATCAGAGCGAGGTTAATTGATTATGTATATACGTATATATGTTTTGTGATTATGTAGTTTATGTGGATGCATTTGATTCTATGATTAATTCGATTTTCGAAAGTTTTGTTTTTATATAAATTTAGAATTTATATTTAAATTTTTTTTTTATATATATATATATACCGCCTGCGTGACGCAGGCAGGTGCCTGCGTGCCGCAGGCGCCCTAGGGAACGGGATTCGATCCCGTCCCCATACATTATTTTGTATAATAATCGAACCATTACAAAGCTAGTAATAAACTATAAATAATCTTGCACTTGGCGAGAATTGAACCTATGACCTCTAGTGTCATGACACCTCAGTCTAACCAATTGAGCTAGACCTCATTGGTCCGTCCCCGTACATTATATATATATATATATATATTTATTTAATTTTTCCGGATTGAATCCAAAATCGAATTTTTGAAAATTTTGAGGATTGAATTTTATATTTGGAATATAAATATGATTTAATTGTAATTATTCTTAACTAGAGGGGTTAAATTTAATTAGTATTAAGTTGAAGGGCTTATTTGTTATTTATCAATTTATTGTGTATTACAAATAAGTCTTTCTACTTTTGAATTTTTAATTTAACACCTCCATGGGTTCGAAAATTACAATTGAGTCCTTCGGGTTTTCGAAAATTGCTACATGGTCAATAGAATTTTTGATTTTTCAATCTAGTCCAAATTTTCAATTTTTCATAGAGATTATAAGTATGGGATTATAATTTTCATAATGAAATTATGAAGTCATTTGGCATCCATATAGGCTACTACTTGTTTGTTTGCTCGATATGTTATTGTTTGACAATGCATGTTTAAATACCACGTATTTTACTTTCCGTTCGACTGCTATGCATGCGAGGTTAGGCGGCACCCTCTTATTTGTCGGACCGCATATTTTTATGTCTGGGTAGGCGGCGCCCATTATGTGCTTGACCGCGTTTAGAACTACAATGGATAGGCGGCATTGATTATGTGTAGACCGCTCATGCATGATGGGTAGGCGACGCCCTTATTTGTTTGTAGATGACTGATAACAACCCTCAAGCTACAAGCCCCATCCAATATAAGTGCAGAAATATGTATACGTATGTGTTTCTGAGATGCTTTCCATGGGGTGCTTTAATTCTGAACTTTCATTGCGTTTCCCTGTATTGGCGACCTCGTCTTGCAGACTCGCAGTGATCGTCAGATTAGAGTAAGCCTATGGTTATAACTTACTGCATATTGTATCTAGCAACCTCGATAGGTACAATATGTAGAGCGTCTGGTTAAATTAGATTTAACACCCAAGAGTTGCGTGGTGCAATTGGATAGTCCTACCGGTCATATTATGTTATGCGACCAGCCCCCGTTGGAGTATAGCTTAGTATGGATTTGGATCTTGGCCACTACGGTAACTTGTTGAACATTACTCGTATGTTTGTTTTGGGGGCAATCATATGTGAAAATAGTGGAAGCTAAACAGCTAACTGACCTTGTTGTTTAGTTATGTTGACTGTGTATTTAGAAATAGTATTTCAATAGTTGATTTATTATTTTCGGTCTATACTATTTCTCCTTAGAAAAACCGAAATGGCGAGTATCTCGCTCCGTGCTATCTTAGAGAAGCAAGTTTTGACCGGACCAAACTTCCTAGATTGGATCAGGAATATACGTTTGGTGGTGAGGTACGAAAAGATTGAGTACGTCTTGGACGACGCTATTCCCGTGTGTCCCGAGAATCAGACTGCCGATCAAGTTGCTGCTTGGAATCAAGCCAACAAGGCAAAGGCTGATAAGCATCAAGAGGCTGCTAGATCCGCGCAGTGTATTATGCTGGCGGCAATGAGCAATGAGCTGCAGATACAACATGAAAGCATGTTGCCTGTATGAGATGCTGAAGCATCTTGAGTCGCTCTTTAGGACGACAGCTAGAAGTGTTGAATTTGATTTGATCAAAGAGATACACAGATGCAAGCTCAATGAAGGAGGGAACATGTCTGAACATGTTCTCAAGATGATTGGTCTCTTTGAGAAGCTTGCCAATGCCGGTGTCAAGATGGAGAATAAAATCATGGTGATCTTTGTCCTTCAATCATTGCCGAGTTCGTATTCGCAGTTCATCATTAACTACACCATGAATGCGAAGGACGTTACACTGCCCGAGCTCCATAATCTGGTGAAGACATATGATCAAACTCTTCCTAAGAAGGAGAAATCGATCATGTATGTTGGGCAACCGTCTAACCCAAACCCTGAGAAACAATGGTGCTAAGGGTAAGGGAAAGTCGGGAGCCAAGGCCAACACTTCGAGTGATAGGCCTAAGCGTCTGAACTAGAAAAGGAAGTTCAAGAGGAGCGGAACGGTACGCACAGATGAATGTCTTTTCTGTAAGCAGAAAAAACATTGGAAGAAAGATTTCCCTAAGCTAAGGGCAGATCAAGCTAAGAAGCCGCCAGCTTCTAGCTCAGGTGTGTTTGTTATTGAAATGAACATGACTACTTTTGACTCCAATGGTTGGGTATTAGATACAGCATGTGGCTCACACATTTGTAATAATGTGCAGGGGCTAATTGAACACAGGCTAGTCAAGCAAGGTGAAATCGACTTGCATGTTGGGAACGGCAATCCAGTTGAAGCCAAACGCGTTGGACGCTGCAAGATAGATTTACCATCAGGACAATGTTTATAACTTGATAACGTTTATTTTGTTCCATCCATTGTCAGAAATATTATTTTCATTCCATTGTTGGACAATTTGGGTTTTTCCTTTCGTTTTGCTAATAATACTTGTTATTTTTCGTTAAATGACCAGTATTATGGAAAAGCTCGCTTAGTGAATGGTTTATATATTTTGCAAAGTAGTCTACCTTTATTTCAAATACATAACAAACAACCGTCTTCAAGTAGGAAGAATAATCCATGTTATCTATGGTATTGTCGGCAAGGCCATATCCATGAAACACGGATTCAAAGACTAAGGAAGTTGGACTACTTAGAACCATTTGATTTCGAATCATATGGTACATGAGAATCATGTGTTAAGCGTAAGATGACGAACAAACCCTTTGTTGGACAAGGTGTTCGTGCCACTCGCTGCTTAGAGCTCATACATACCGATGTATGTGGACCTTTTAAAGTCCAAGCACGTGGAGGTTATTCTTACTTCGTTACCTTTACTGATGATTTCTCAAGGTATGTATATATTTATCTTATGAAGAATAAATCTGAGACCTTTGGGAAATTCATGGAGTTTAGGAATGAGGTCGAGAATGAATTGAACCTAAGGATAGTCACTCTTCGATCAGATCGAGGAGGTGAATACCTTAGTGAAGAATTTATCGACTACTTGAAGGAGAATGGAATTCAATCGCAATGGACCCCTCCTGGAACACCACAATCAAATGGTGTGTGTGAGAGAAGGAATCAAACCATGCTAGACATGGTGAGATCAATGATTGGATTCTCGACTCTTCCAAAATATCTATGGGGATATGCGCTACAAACTGCAATCTACATTCTGAACCGTGTACCATCTAAGTCAGTGAAGAAAACTCCTTATGAGTTATGGAAAGGAAAGAAGCCCTCAATGGGCTATCTTAGACCTTGGGGCTGTCCTGTGATAGTCAAATTGTTGCTCACTGATAAGTTAGATGTCAAGGGTGTCAAAGTTTATTTCATAGGCTATCCTCTTCAGACGAGAGGCTATGAATTCTATCATGCTGAAGATCACAAGGTGATAGTATATAGAAACGTCAAGTTTTTAGAAGCAGAATACCTCGAAGAAGAGAGGTTAGATGATATGATAGAACTTGAAGAAATTCAAGACTTTGACACGCGAGAACATGAGTTCTCTAAATCTTCTGATTTGGACTCAAGTTCAGTGGGAGCTTTCGAAGCAGAGAAGGTAATGATATGACACTTTCTAGGCATGTCATAGTCAGTGGGAGTCATGTGATTAGATCAACAGTTGAAACCACACCAATAGAACCCGTTGTCAATCAACCTGTGCAACAAGTTGCACAAGAGCAGCCTCCCGCTAGGGAACAGGGTCGTAGCACGCGACCGGCTGCATCAGTGCCACTGACAATGTTCGTGTTTCACGAAGCCAGAAAAGAAAACCACCAGAAACGCCGACAAAAGAACCGGTCGAGCTCCGTAGGTCGAAGAGGATCCCAAAAGGACCTCAGAAGCAAAGCCTTATGATAGAAGACATCAATGAACTTGATGTTGGCTTATCCGGTCGGGAAGACCCCGAGACCTACAAAGAGGCAATACATGATATTGACTCAGACAGATGGCAAGAGGCCATGAAATTGCAAATAGACTCCATGTACCTGAACCAAGTTTGGAGCTTGGTAGACTTGCCCCAAGGGGTTAGACCTATTGGGTGAAAATGGGTCTTTAAACGAAGGACAGATGCCGATGGCAAGGTACAAATGCACAAGGCTAGACTTGTGGCGAAGGGCTACACACAAAGGTATGACATCGATTACGATGAAACCTTTTCACCGGTAGCAAAGTTGAAGTCTATTCGAATTCTACTTGCGATAGCTGCCTACTATGATTATGAGATCTGGCAGATGGATGTAAAGACTGCCTTCCTCAATGGCAACCTTGAGGAAAAGGTCTATATGGTACAGCCGCAAGGTTTTATTAGTAAAAGCAGGCCAACTGCTGTATGCAAATTACAGAGATCCATCTATGGGCTAAAGCAAGCGTCTAGGAGCTGAAAAATCCGCTTTGACGAAGCTGTCAAATCGTTTGACTTCATCAGAAGCGTAGAAGATCCCTGTGTCTACACTAGGTACATCGACAAGGGAGTCGTTTTCATGATCATTTATGTTGATGACATTTTGATCATGGGAAACAATGTCTCTATGCTAGAAGAGACTAAAGTTTGGCTATCAAGTACCTTCTCAATGAAGGACTTGGGTGAAGCGAACTACATCCTAGGGATAAAGATCTATAGATATAGGTCCAAGAGGATGTTAGGATTGACACAGTCCACCTACATCGACAAAATACTGAAGCGTTATAAGATGGACGACTCAAAGAGAGGCTTTCTCCCAGCTAGGCATGGAATCATGCTATCAGTTAAGGATAGTCCTAAAACTGATGAAGAAAGAAAGGCAATGAGTCGTGAGCCCTATGCTTCGGCAGTAGGGTCTATTATGTGTGCAATGAATTGCACAAGGCCAGATGTGGCATATGCGCTTAGTGTCACTTGTCGACACCAACAGAATCCAGGAGTACCTCACTGGACTGCTGTAAAGAATATTCTTAAGTACCTTCGACGGACTAAGGAAATGTTCTTGGTGTTTGGTGGAGAACCGGAATTAAAGATGTTTGGTTATGTCGACGCTGGATTTGAATCAGATCCTGATGACTTAGTCACATACAGGATACGTATTCAAATTGAACGGAGGAGCTGTCTGTTGGAAGAGTTCTAAGCAAGCCGATTGCTGACTCAGCCACAGAAGCCGAGTACATTGCTGCATTAGAAGCATCGAAAGAAGCTGTCTGGATTTCAGAGTTCTTGAAGGAATTGAGGGTTGTTCCTGCTCCTAGTCCAATAACGATTTATTGTGACAACACGGGCGCTGTCGCTCAAGCCAAGGAGCCTAGATCTACAAACAAGAACAAACATGTACTTAGAAAGTATCACGTTATACATGAGATTATTGATAGAGGACAAGTTAGTAAGGAACGTGTCTCAACCACGGACAACGTGGCAGATCCTTTCACCAAGGTCTTATCAGTGGATGCCCACTTAAGACATTATGTTAATCTAGGCATTAAGCATAAAGGTGACTGGCTCTAGTCCGAGTGGGAGATTGATAGTGTATATGTCCTAGAGACAGTCTTTATTAAGGGCAGACAACCCTTATTAAGGGCATATATGTACTATTACACATGTCAACGTAATATAATACATGTTTGTTTGTTTGACTATTGAGTATCGCTTTCATATTTATATTACACCAGGCATACATCATGTCATATCTCTATTCCTGTCTGTATTGATATCAAACATGTCCCCTCGGATAGATGACCGATCACACAGATAGTGGGAGCTATGTGAGTTATCATCTATCCCAAACTCTCCCTAGTCGAGGTTCATCTCGGATGTAGGGGTCTGAATGAACCAGGTGAGACTAGTATGCGTGGAGGTTATACTTGTTAGAGCAAGTGTGAGCCGATCCCACGACCACGGAACGGATTGTTAGACAATCTAGAAACGTTCCCATAACTCCGCATAGTTGTTCGAAGGGTGATTATCGAACAATGGAAGTACCCACCGGAAACTCCCATCCATGTATACTCTACACCGAAGTGTCTATGGGAACCGGAAAGTTGTTGAAGTGATGCCAGTCGTCCTTTGGACTTACAGGACTTTATCATCACATTTGTTGCCCCATATCCTTGGTGGACCCGTCGATGTCAGCTCTGAATAAGCAGTTGACCCAAGACACGATCCAGAATTATGGCTACATACAAATGGGGGTGATAAGTGATTCTGTGAAGGATTCATCTCTCACGTGTAGCACAGGAGAGCACTGCTCATAGTCGTTCATAGTTGTGATTGGTTAAACCGCTGGCCAGCGTATCAATATTATTATGATAGTCATAATAGATATTGGATTCACCAAGCAACTCACTGAAGACGCCCGTGGATGTATTATTGGGATAGACACTTCATCGATCCTAGATGCATTTGAGTCAGTCAGATGAAGGGACGTTACCATCGCCGCGTTGAGCGCAACATACTTCACAACGAAAGGGTTTGCTTTGAGAAACCTCTCAAACGTCCTCATGTAGTAATATTGCAAATGGAACCGTCTAGGAATTCCATGTTGCCTAGTGTAGCACTTGCTTAATACAATGAGGCCCTATGGGTCACACTATGTGGTGATTCAGCTTATCCGAATATCCTTGAAGATGGAATCGCAATTAATTTAGAATTAATTGTGATTGATGAATTATAATTGATTTGGAATTAATTATAATTATTTGTGGCTCAATTAATAATCGGGAATTATTAATTGAATTGATTGATTAATTGTATTTTATCTAAATACAATTAAAGATTATATTTTAGAAATATAATAGAGGTTTGATTTGAAAGGATATGTTAATTTAGAATTAATATATGCACATGGGCAAAATCTACTTGGAGTTTGAATTGCCCTAGAATTATAAGTGGATCCCAAAATCGGGACCCACCTAATCCCCTTGTACAGCCGCGCGACCAGTAGTAGTATGGGGAGGAGTTCGACTCCTTCCCATATTAGAAGTCAAGGGATAAGTTAGATTTTCCTGATTGAGTTTTAATTTGATTGGGAATGAATCTAGACTTAAATTAGTTTCCTTGTGCAATAAGAATTAGATTCTTATTCCTTTATGAAGTCTAATTGATTCGTCTTTAGGCTTCTATTGACTACTATATGTAACGGTACCGATTTTGAAAACAAAATAATTTCTTGAAAAAGGAAAATCGAAAAATACTTTAATAGCAACGGTCGGCAATAAATGCCAAAATAATCTTTGACGCTAACAGAAATAAACAATAACCAACGAAAACTCAAGTTCGAATGAAACAACGAATGAAGACAGTAAAAGTTTATCTTCTTATTTTGAAAAGGAACCCATGACACCCCAGACCCTTCTCTCAGTCGCTGGCATCCTAGTCACGCACATCTTCAGCAGCATCTGGAAGGAAGGAATTTTGGAAAAACAAAAGAGTGTGAGATAAAGGATCTCAGTGAGGTTCTAAGTCAACAAACAGAAAGTAAACAGTTTTTGAAATCAAAATCCTTTTTAGAAAAACGAGCAACCAGAACAGAACACATATAACAGATTAACAGAACAGATACGTTGTAGACCGTTGGTGCAGCCCGCCTTATTGCTCCTACTCCCAGAATGCCCTTATAACTCCCTCCAGAGGGTGCACAACTCCGGACAGAAACAGAAACCCCCGTGTACTTTGGGGAAACAGATCCTACGACCCTAATAGACCTCAGCGACTTCTGCCTCGCGCCTAAAAGGGAATAGACTAGGCCAGAATCAAGCAAACCCGATAGTCCTCTACTACCCGAGCCTACCTAACCACAACCTAATCGACCGGTCACACAGAAACAGATCAGAACAGAACAAACAGATACAGATAGTTAACACCGAGAGGTGTTCCTGCAGAAAAGTCAGTCCAGAACAGAGTAGTAATAAACAGAAATGCAAAAAGTCATACTTAGGAGTTATACTTTTACGCGGGAGCATACAGTAAACAGTATATAGTAATAGGTACAAACAGTCACATAGCCTTCCAGTTTTTCGCAAATAATGGGTTTAGGGGTGAACACTCACCTTAGCTTGCGAGTAAAAGACCTTCAACGAGAAATGAGCTTTACGGGTTTACGGTCAACGGAGAACCTAACAAGAAAGTACTAAATACAATTTAGAAGTCGAACGGACGGAAGGAAAAAGGTTGAAAAAGGAATGGTAAAGTCGGGGTTCGAACTCGGGACCTCTAAGTTAGTCAAGCAAAGACCTAACCAACTAGGCTAGCAAGTCAAGTCAATACTAACTTACAAAAACTAAAACTAAGTTTAAAACATTTTCAGAACCTCTTTCGATTTTCAGATTCTGGAAACTACCAAAATACCCTCAGTGGTAAATTGCAAGAAAAACCCTTTTCGAAAATAGACAGTACAAACGAACCAGCAGTTTTCCAGACATCAAACAGTCTTCTCAAAGCAAAAAGGTTTACGATAAAAGCCTACTGTCAGTCAACTACGGTCAACGGTAAAACTGCAAAAAGGTCCTTTAGGTTTCCCAAATCAGTCCACAAAGTGCAAAACAATATCAACAGAGTCCAATTCAATCCTTTTCATACTCAACAGCAAACTAGGGTCAACATACGGGGTCAAACAAGTCACAAGTCCAACAACAGTAACAACAACTAACGAATCCTAAGTCCCAGTTCTCAGTTCGAGTCAAACAACATGGCCAGACAGTACAAGGGTAAAATGGTCCAAGGGTAAAAAGTCCAAAACTAGAATACGAGTTTCGAATCGAAAGAACAGTAAAGGAAATTGAGATTTACCTTCGAAAGAGAACAAAGTTAATCTGCAAATCGAAGGAATAAGAAAATAAATCAATCAGATTCGAATCGAACCAAAATCGGAATTGAATCTGAACGGAAGGGTCGAACCAACTTACCGATCGGCTCAGAGCAACGGACCGGAGGAACGAACCGGATCGGACGAATCGACGGCGACGCGAACAGAGCGGCGCGGCGAACGGAGACAGCACGGACAGAGGAACGCGGTCGATCGGAGCGACAAGGCGCGGCGAGGACGGCGCGGTGCGGGGAAGGACGGAGCGGGACGGCGAGCAGGCGACAGACCGAACGGACGGTGGCGCGATTCACGGACAGAAACGGCGAAGCAGCAACGGACGGGACAGAGGAAACGAACGGTGACGGCGACAATGGCGGATCGATCAGATCGATCGATCTGGATAACACGGACCGGAGCGGACTACCGGAACAGACACGACGCGGTGGCGTGGCTCGGCTCGGCGGACACGGCGTGGCGGCGCGGCTCGGCTCGGCGGGACTGGATCGGAGCGGGACGGCTTTAGGACGGAGCAGGGGCGGCAGCTGCAGTACCGTGGTGATGATATGATTCGACAAGATGAAGATGATGGATTGATTGATGATGGCGGGTGAGAGAGAGGCAGAGAGAAGTTTTCTTTTCTTTCTTTGTTTCTCAGATAGTGGCGTGAAATAAGAATGAGGAGGAAAGAGAAACAAGTTTTAGGGTTAGGTTTAGGTTTAAGTAGATGGGCCAAGAGATTTGGGCCGGTCCAGTTCGAATTTGGACTTTTAAAATCAGTTTGCTAGCTGATCCAAAATGGAGCGGGGCGAATTAAATTCATGCGAACTATCAAATGACGAATTCGTTTGCGGGGGAATTGAATTAAGTAATTACCGAATAAAATAAATTATTCAGATAATTAAATAATTAAAATAAATAAATAATAAAAAAAATACGGGGCGTTACACTCCACCACACTTAAAAGAAGTTTCGTCCTCGAAACTTAACTAACGTTAAACTAACGAACGTGGAACGGGTAAACGAAAGTCTTCAAACTTCAAACGCCGGGTCAACGATCACGTTCGCAAGCCATAGGTTAAGAGAATTCGTAAATAACCTAAGGAAGTTAAAGCTTGCCTCTTCAACCAGATCGTCCAACTAATACTCCTCAACCACAAAGTCGGTAATTAAGCTTCAAGTGAATCTATCCTAGCGAAAGAAAAACAGCACGGTAACAAGAAAAGAAAAGACTTAGAAGAAGTTTGTCCACATGAGCGTACCTTTAGCCACACTTGTCGAGGGAGTCTCACGTCCAACCATGCTATAGACTCTTGGTTTGGCCTTCGCACTACTTCCTTGATTCCTTGAAGCGGTGCCTCCAGATCTTCCTTCTTCTATCAGGGAGTTGCGTCGCGGACAATCATTGATCTTATGCTCCTTGCTTCCACATGCCAGGCATACACCCTGCTTCCTCCAACAGTTCTTCTCCTCATGAGTTGTGCCTCCGCAGAAATTGCAATTTCTTCGAGATGGTTGTTCAGCACTTTCGGCCACATGACGAGATCGACTTTTCTGCTCGGTGCGAGAATACTTGGATGGAGAATGACGATCCTTGCTACTTCTGTGATCAGAACTCCTCTTTCGAGACCGTCGGGTTTCATAGTTCTCGAGTTCTCCCAGACCACTCTCTACCTCAGCAGCTAACTCCACTGCTTTAACGTAGGTGGGCATGTCGGTCCCGAACAGGCTGTAACGGATCTCTGAGTTCAGACCCTTCACAAAATGGCGCACCTTCTCCCTCTCGTCGTTTTGAAAGTGTGGTACATACTTCAGCAGTCGAGTGAACTCGGAGTCATATTCAGCGACATTCATATTTCCTTGCACCAAGGCTTGGAACTCATCTCTCCTGTTCTCGCGAACTAGGCGAGGCACGAACTTATCCATGAACTCCTTCTCAACGTTCTCCCAAGTGCGGGCAACTGCTGCTTGTCTCCACCTTGCATCTACGGTCCTCCACCAATTTCTTGCTGCTCCTTCAAACTGGAAAGCCGCGAGCTCAATCCTCCTTTCATCAGGGTAGTGCAAGATCGAGAACAGATTCTCCATGCTCTCCAGCCAAAGCTCAGCTTTGCGGGCATTGGGTGCCCCATCGAACCTGTCGGGATGGAAACGAGCGAAACGTTCCGCAGCCTGATCGATTGTTTGAGTCGGTGGCGGTGGTGGCGGAGCTGGCGGAACAGGTGGTAGCTCAACGTTGCGCACGCTCTCGCTGAAGTTGCCCAAAGCTACAATGATCCGCTCCACTTGGTCCTGATTGCCAGCATTATTGTTGTTGCCATTGCCATTGCCGTTGCGGGTGGTGTTCCTTGGAGCCATCCTATCGCAATTAGTCTAAGGTTAGTAACGTAATTAACCATCTTGAGGGAGTCTATCTTCAGGCGTAAACGTACTCTAAGGCACTATTTTAAGTCATCCTAGTGAACGAGCAAGAGACGCGAAAAAGATAACCAAGAAGTGCTAAGGTCAAAATCAACTCAGGGAGTCAAAAGGAAAAAAGCAACTAATCACTAAGTAAATCCTCGAGCGTGTCTAACCTAGCATACAAGGCAGACATAAATTGAAAGAAAAGTAACGATAAGGCATAAATAACAAATTCATGTGTTGCAGAAAAGGATCATAAACATTAAGCATACAATGAAAGTGTTCTCTCACAAAGTGATCAGTCATTTGACCTCGGTTAACATGAATCACTTAAACAGTCGGCCGCCTGCCAGTGATTTATGTCGACTTTGGTTAAACAATAGATAACAGTATGACAGAACCAAGCAAAAAAAAAAAAAAAAACATATATGAACTTCGATAGGAAAAACAAATGCATAAATAAGGGTTTAAACCTTAAAGCATGCAACTAGTGACATTACGATAATTAAACATACTTTTAAACAAACACTCATGCAATTAATAAAAACAACATAATCGCCTTAAAGAAAATAAACAAGTAACAATCGTAAGCTTGTGAACTTAGTAGAAGTTAAACAGAATGAGTAGCAAGACAGTTTTGGAAGGCGGAAGAGAGAACAGTAGGACAGTTGACAGACGAACATAACGGTTCAGAGTTAATGCGAGAGACCAAACTTTAGAAGAGACAGAACGAAGACTACTCAATCTAATCCAGCGACTTGGACCCTCACACGCACCCCAAAGGCCAGAAGACCCTATCCTAGCAAGCTCGAGTTTGAACTCAAGCTTTGATACCAACTGTAACGACCCGACCCACTAATGGGCCGAGACCCAGCCCAACGGGCCGGCAAGGTTACTCCTGGACGCTCTCCGAGGTGATATGCTGGCCCCACAGACCAACACGAGTTCTAATCCACGCACTTTGTCCTCACTCGTGCGCGCACCGGGAACTTCCCAGTGGGTCACCCATCCTAGAATTGCTCCAGAGCAAGCACGCTTAACTCTGAAGTTCTTCTAGGTGGATTCCCGAAAAGAAAGGTGCACCTTGTTGATATGAGTAGCGTTCTCAACCCTTTTAAGCTTCGTCTGAAATCTGGGGCGTTACACTATATATAGTAGACTATTAGAGAGCTTTTTAATATGGTTGATTGCACATCATTCTGATTAACCGAATTCTTAGAGAATTATTCTACCAATTTTCTTAGAGAAAATTAAATCTCTCCTCCCCTACACCTCTCTATAGCCGCGCGCGCCACTCCCACCGGAGGAAAATTTCCGCCCCATCTTCTTGACCACATAAAGAATATCCTAGCATTCTTTCCGATAAGCTGTTCATCCGTGGATACCAAGGTTGAGGTTCAAAGAGCTTGAAACTAACTTTTATTGTCTTGCAGATAATCAAAGTATTGCAGATATCTTCGACTTCGACGAAGGAGAAGATTTACCGGACTATTACGAAGACTTCATTGATTGGCATATCGATTCAATACCTATTCTTGCTTTTGGAGTATTGTAGGTCTTCTGATTAATGTGTTTATTATATACGTTATACGCATGATCAATTAACCTGCATGTTAATAAAATTTTGAAATTCCGCTGCGTACCCTAGAGGTAACTCTGACCATATTTTCTTACACACAGCCCATGCACACAGATGCAATTGCTAACCATGTACATATAATAGACATATGTGGCCATCCAGCCACACACAATAGTTCAGTGCAGTGTCGGAAGAAATGCTCAACTAAACTTATAGTCGCATTACTAAAATAGAACTCATACAAGCAAGTGAAGAGTGATCAAGTTAATAAATAGCCTCACTAGGTGGGGATGTTGTTATAAATATTTAAGCATAAGTTAATAACTGATTACAAGAGTGATAAAGTCTGGTACACAAGATAAGATTAGATTCAATAATCATATTATACACCATTGAACTGGAACTGGCCTATCCATCGCGGTACAACGTCATCTTCCACACTTTATCCCCAAAATCAACAAGTTCAAATAGGCAGGTATCACCGGGCTTAAGGCCACAGACTGAACAGACATACTGCCATCCAGATGAAATGCTGGCTTTCATGGTCTGAACACACATGTTGCAGGATATTTTGAAACTGCCAATCTGAGGAACCTTCAACTCAATTTTTCTGGTGCCCTCACGAATTGCTTTATTTGCAAACTTCATTGGTATATCCTGAGTGGTGTGGGAAAAAAAAGGTAATTTTAATGGTTAGTACAAGTCCTTCCACTCTTGGTGTATAGGATTACTGAACATAATTAACTAACCATTACAAAGTCTCCACATGTGTTTGCATTGGTAAGCTCAATTGCAAAGTGCGGCCCTCCTTTATGTGCGAATTCCTCCTATGACCTTGGTGAAGTCAGAACATTACATGTTATCCCATCCTCATCGCTTAGCAGGTAGTCCTCGACCCCATCACTATAAACTACAAGTTCAAAACAGAGTTGCGATTAAGTTAACCATGTGACATACAATTATCAGTAAATGTCACACATTTTCTCACCTGGTTCACCCCTCTTGTACCACATCTCTTTAACGACATTTCCAAAGGGATTAGTGTCGCGAGAACCACTTGCTTCTGAGTATCATCAATAGTCGAAGTTTGGATCACTATGTTAGAATAAAAAAAGAAATTTTGTTCTTCAGATAGTTAACAGTATAAATCAGATGTTTCAGTACTTACCACTTAGTCTTGGCTTCTTCATTTGTGTCAGCTCGATATTATCATTTAAACTCTCGTCGTCAGATGTGTCGCCTTTCCCTTGCGCAACCTTGTCACCTGTAATTAAAATTGCATTACATATCAACCACATTTTATACGTTGCAATTGTGCAATTGTCTCATATATCAAGTAGTCCATGTATATACCTTGCATTTGCAACTTGTTTGCCTTACCAACATCATCCAGCTCCATCCCAGCAAGCTCCCTTTCTTGAATCATGGACACCACCGACTTCTTAAGCGTTTTAATGCTCTTTAACATGTTGTCGCCTCCAAAGATAGTAACATTGAAAGTGCTCTCCCTATCAAACAAGAAGACCAACACTTCAAATACTGAGTTGCAATAGGTTTTCATAAAAGTAGCCCACCCTGCTGTGAGAAAAACATCAACACAGTCGTTCGCAATTTCTACTGGCCAAGGCAATCCATCTTTTGTCAGTAAGGTTGCACTTTTAGGAAGATCAGTCAAGTTGTCCTCTACAAATTGTGATGGTAGTTTCTAATGACAAAACAAGTGGACTTTAGTATATAATTAAACCATATAATTTCAGGAAGTCGTCGACAATACACGTTTAAGTATAATAGGGCTAACTATATTCACTATGCAATTGGTACAGTACGAATCCCAGACTACTCAATGCATCAAATCATCCAGTAAACTGTTATTTCATTAACACCAAGCATAACATACAAATTTATTCAAAAAACCCACATGTTCACAACAAGAATAAGTAATAACCCTGTACTTTATATCAATTCCATTTATATCAATTCCATCTGTAATCAGAACCTAAGTGTTACTTAATTAAGACAATACAAATACTAATTTAACAAATTGACAAACCTTTGCAAAGTACGTCTGCCAAATGAACATAATAATAAGCACACAAGAGATTTCATACTTGTTGAATCATAGAACATATTTCCTTACTGTTAAACAAAATATAGATACGGCACCCAGATAGATTAGTTAAGACAATACAAATACTAATTTAACAAATTGACACACCTTTGCAGAGTACGTCTGCCAAATGAACATAATAACAAGCACACAAGAGATTTCATACTTGGTGAATCATAGAACATATTTCCTTTCTGTTAAACAAAATATAGATACGTCACCCAGATAGATTCTTACCAGTCTATTTCGGTTTCGCGACCGAAAACTTGGACGAAACACCTTTTCTCATCGATCTCTGCTGCACAGCGGCATAATGCCATGGTTAGAGTTAGAGTTCGCCGGAGTAATTGGGGTTGGATATGAATTTATGCAAAAAACTGTTTGTCTCCCCTGTTCCCACCCCCTTTATACGAATGTACACGTTTGTTCGGAACAGTTTTCACTGAGGCCATTATGGAAAAGTGCACATGTGTGCAGCCTAAGCGTAGTCATTCTTAACGACTATGGGTTTGTGTCATGGCTCGAATACGACGATTTAGCTAGCCGTATCCACATGTTGTTGGAGGGGTAAATTGAAGTATAATAGGGCTAACAAGTTGTGAATGGTTACGAGCTATTGCTAGTTTACTTAGTTCAGGTATAGTTAATTATGTAATCGTGTTACTTTTGCTAATTATGGAAATCGAACCTATAATATCTTATGTACTTTCCATGCCAAAAAAGGCCGCACAAGTAAAAAACCACTGCTTTGTGAGTGTGATTGGTGTTATGAGAAGTAGCTTTTATTTCTGATGGTGATTTTAGTGTCATCAATTCATTTTAGTAGTAATGTGATTTGCTAGAGACTGATGCGATCTCTCGTTGAGGCTCGGAACAAGTTCGGGTAGTGCGGAGTGCACGCTTGTTGAGCTAACAAGTTATCGGCCACGAATACGAAGCAGGGGTCAAGGGGGTTGCGCCCCCTTGCGGGGTCGAGGGGCAGAGCCCCTCACGGGGTTGCGAGGGGCGGAGCCCCTGTACGGGGTTGCAAGGGGCAGAGCCCCTGGCTGGGGTCCAAGGGGCATAGCCCCTGGCTGGGGTCCCGCTGAATAAACAGGTTTGTTTGGATATATGCACCCCTTCGTGAACAAACAGGTTTGTTCGGATATATGCACCCCTTCATGAACAAACAAGTTTGTTCTGAACAGATTCGCCCCTTCCTTTTTCGTCTTGTACTTCTATATATTGAAGGAATCAGTCTCCTGAACAGATACAACGAAAACTCTTACATCCTCTCTACTTTCTGATTGAAATTCATATTGCCTGAATTAGATTGCCTTCTTGGATTATCCCGGCAAGGAATTCGTGAAACCCAGACAACAAGTTAGGGTCGAATTATCTTGTTTGAAAAGTGACTACACGATCCATTGAAGTTTTCCGAGATTATCACAACCCTCATATTTTACTAACAATTTCTTATATATATAAGATGATACAATGTTAAGAAACTACTACACACACCAGTTAAAATACGAGATTTATTTTATATCCAAGTGAACTGTTCTATATCAACTAAACAAGCCATAATTTTGGCGGTAATACACATCAACTTCGATTAACACGTGTGGCAGGAACATCATGTTTATTTGTATGTCCTATGATTTTCATAAGAGATGGAAGTATATGATTATATACTGATAAAGGGATCAGAATTATTGTATTGCCCAAACGTTTAGTCTTACCCTTCCAATAAAATATGAGATTTCACCAAAATAAATGAAAAGTCATAATCACACCGCAAGTTAGGTCGGTTGTCACGATATAGCTCAACCCTTAGCTTCTATTGTATGGGGTAACAATATGTGAGCAAACTATAGTAGTGGTGGTTAGGCCTAATTTCATGTATGTCATACACCATGTGTCACGGTGCTTCAAGTTGTCTATCTTAACAGGTGTTCAAATTCCTTGTTTCTACTGATGTGCATTGGGCATTAGTTTTCAAATAAGTGTTGAGATTCCATGTATGTCATACACCATGTGTCACGGTGCTTCAAGTTGTCTATCTTAACAGGTGTTCAAATTCCTTGTTTCTACTGATGTGCATTGGGCATTAGTTTTCAAATAAGTGTTGAGATTCCATGTATGTCATACACCATGTGTCACGGTGCTTCAAGTTGTCTATCTTAACAGGTGTTCAAATTCCTTGTTTCTACTGATGTGCATTGGGCATTAGTTCTTTTGAAACGATATCTAGAACCAGTAGCCTTCGCTTCATCATATAGTGGTTGCAACGGTGTTCTCACATATATGTTCTAATTAACTATTGAGCCATTTAGTTGGTTAGAAACGAAAGATCGAAAACACTGCAACTTAGTTTGAAAGACTTTTCGTTGTAATCCCCTCTGTACTTCAAAATAGTTATTACCGTGAAGGTTCGCTTAAATGCTCACTGTCTATATATTGCATGTTTGTTTAGGGAACTCTTGATTATTAACGTTTCGACAACGTAACATAGCTATGGCAAAGCTCATGTTACAACCGACAATATGTGTTTTTCGACTGCATGTTAGTGCACGCATATTATGTTTACTGCTACAAAAAGAAACACTGAATTTATCACACAAAACACTGAATATTATGTTTATTGCTCCCACATAAAACACTGACATACAATATGTAGCAACATATCAACTAAGCTGTCTTACAACAAATGACTACATCTCTTGCCATACCATATGAAATAATGCGTCACCCTTGCCCGTAGATCGTAAGTGACCACCTGTGCATCGCTTCCAACGGCTTCTGGAAAACACATGTGTCTCCGATCTTCTGTCCACTTAGGTATGCAAGCCATTCCCAGCCCCAGATTATTGACGCCATGCTATCATCTGAAAGCCGAGTGCACATAACACTGAATTCACCAACGCCGTTAACATCGAATATTACATCCGTTCTCCCAAATGGTAGAGCCTTTTTCGCAAACTCAATAGAGATCGGCTGTGAATTTTATGTAACAGATTATGTAACTTCATTATACATTTCACGTTTACTCACATTTGCACAACTACAAGAACTTTAAAAAACTCACCATAAGAAAATCATAGCTTAGATTTTCTTCTTCCAATTCTATGGTGAAGTGAGGACTCCCTTTGAAGTTCACTGGATCAACCGCCTTGGGGGATGAAGCTATGTTGGTCATCACCGCATGGTCTTCATCTGTCATGTCATAGTCATCACCTCCATCTACGCATGGTTGACCTCCTCTGTGTATGGCGATTTCTTTGCCTTTAGTGCCTAAAGCAAAAATTTTCCTACCAACATGAGCAACAGTTTTCTCTGCATGATGGTAACCGTTAGACACTAAAATGGTTAGACGATACCATACAATTTATTCCATACATTAACCGAACAAATAAAGTTCCAAGTATATACCAAAATATTTCGGCAGCATCAAACGTCTTCTAGCATCGCTCTGCAAATACAGATTTCGGATTAGCCCTGCACCTTTTAACATGCTGTCTTTTCCAAAAAGAACACTGTGAAATTCATCTGCCCTTCATACTTGAATATCATTATTTCAAGTACAGATGAGCAGTAAGTCTCTTTAAATTTTTTCCACCCATCTGTAAAGACAGCTATTCCATCCTCTATCCCTATCTTCACTAGCGAGGCCATACCATTTGAGGTTGTGAGAGTTACATCATTACAGATGCATTTGAGGTTTTTGTGCATGAACTATGTGGGTAATTTCTGTATTTGCATATAAAACAGCATTACTATTTTTTCAATAATTCATATTTCAAACAGACAATTCATCCATATATCTCATATATAAACTCGCAATCATATATGGAATTATCTCAACAGGTTTAACCGTTTTATGTAATATAACAATAAACTTCACCCACATCCGAATAACCAGTATAGATCAGATTTACATGAGCTACTAACTTATTTCACACCAAATTACGGCTATGTCATAAGAAGATATAATCTATCAAAGATCCCTATTAATAGAGTACTCTAACTTTCTCACCACACCTTCACATAAACACATCCAGGCAATCGAGAATACGAAGTCAAGAAACTGAAAAACGAGGTCACGTACCACTCTGTTGAGACTTGTGGGCAGAAACACCTGGGCAAAAGACTTCCCATCATCAACCTCGCCTGTCCCTAGGAAAAATTCCATAGCTAGGTTTTTTTCTTTTTCGTGATGAATTGTAGCGAGAATAACACATGGGACAATCATCAATCGCCTGTTATACTTTTATTGAATTCCATTTTTACTATTGCACTAATGTACACTTATTCTTCCCAGTTCCTTAGTAAGGCCCCAGTTCAGTCAAATAAGAAAGTCCCCGTATTGCATCATTCTTCATCGGCGTGCTTCTTACTTGCAATATATACGTTGCACATAGGTACAATTGTCTAATACTCTCTACATGTTGCCTAGCAATGATACTAGGAATTGGAAAAATCATAAGACAACGGCTTAATATATACACTAGTGGAAACAAATTTGTTGACTTCGCATAGATGTCAAATTGATTGAAACTGCGTAGGGGCCCTTGGATTGCCCCCTGGATTACATGAAAGTTAGAGTTGTAAATGATAAATTCCGTTCTTATTAAAAAAATATAACGACGGTGGGGATCGAACTCTGGTCGCTGGAGTAAAAGAATCCAAACATTACCACTCAGCCACGTTTTGATGTATGCACAATATCAAAAACAATACTAGTTTAACAATAAATGTAATTTACAATTTCAAAAACAATAGTACTACTTAACAATAAATGTAATTTACAATTTCAAAATTTCATAACCCTAGCCGTTCATTAGGACAGACGGAGTTCAAAAATATTGCTACTTGTAGATCAGTCGATTCTTCTTCAATCTTTGATCATTCGATTCATCCCGATACTGCAAACTTCTTTCTTGACACCGGAGAGTTCAATTCATAGGTAACATAACAATCATACTCATTGTTAGTAATTTGAATCTCGTTCAATTATGCGAATTGTAATTTTACGGTTGAAATTTGTGGTCGAGATGATATTGCAGTGCTTCTAGTTACTCATGATGCCTACTAGTTCGCCTTAATATTCAAATTCTTGGTCTGTTCTGTTGTGCTGGTCTAGTTTTGTCCTATCAGGGTTGAAATTAGGGGTGGATATGATATTGCAATGCTTCTAGTTACTCATGATGCCTACTAGTTGGCCTTAATAGTCAAATTCCTTGTTCTGTTCAGTTGTTTTGGTCTAGTTTTGTCCTATCACGGTTGAAATTAGGGGTGGATAAGATATTGCAATGCTTCTAGTTACTCATGATGCCTACTAGTTGGCCTTAATATTCAAATTACTTGTTTTGTTAAGTTGTGTTAGTCTAGTTGGGTTCATTTGGATTTTCCAATGGTATTGCAAATGGAGGATAGTCAAGGTGGGGTAGTATTGGTATTCCAGGTTGTTCTGATCCTCGATGTCGAGTACTACTGGTTATGGTTATAGATGCGAAATTGATATCGTAGTTTGGTTATGGTTATTGATGTGCATTGGCTATCGCCGTTTGGTTATGATTACAGTAATTTATGTGCACTAGTTATGTAGTAGTTTTATTAGGTATCCATTATGTTGCCAGTACAAACTAAAACATCTTGCGTTTATTGTAGATATGGAAGCTCCATCTGCTCCTAGTACCTCCTGCTACTCATAAGCAGAAGGGTAGAAATAGATATGTCACCCCGAAGAACGGATGGTCATTTCAAGCTTTTGCCTCTAAGGATGATGCTCAAATAGTTGATGAAATAACGGGCCATGTTTTTAGTGAAATGATAGAGGCTGAGTCATTTTATTTAACATATGCTAGACAGAGGGGGTTCAATATAAGAACTCGAGATCATAGACCAGATAAACATTGCATGTGGGTTTGCAACCGTGAGGGAGTCAAAAAGGAAATTGCGCTTCGTCAGCGAATAAGAAGACGAGATACAAGGTGTAGATGTAGGGCAATGTTTAGGGTGAGGAAGATTGGAGAAGAAGAATGGGAAGTGACAGACTTCATACCGGACCATAATCATGAGTTGGCCGGGCATGAAAAGGAGAGGTTCTTAAAATGTAACAGGTATATCGCCGCTGGTGAACGTGTAATACTGAATTTCATGACTAAAGGTGGGAAAACACCTGGTGAGTCTATGAATATGTTGGAGCAGCTTTCGGTAAATCAGGAATTACCTTTCCTGAGAAAAGATGCTTATAACCTTCTTCAAAAGGAGAAAAAGGAACGGGAAAAAAATGGAGATTTTAATACCGCATTTCAGGTCCTCTCGTCCTACACAGTGGAGGATGACGCATTTTTTATCGAGCACCGGGTCGACGAACATGGTGATGTATCGTCGGTTTTCTGGTGTGATTCGCATTCCAGAGAGGAATACGCAGCCTATGGTGATGTACTGCTCTTGGATTCTACGTACAAGACCAATAAATATCGATATCCGCTTATTATATTTTCAGGTGTAAGTAACGCTGGACGATGTGTGATTTTTGGTGCTGGGCTTCTGCGTAGAGAAACTAAGCAGTCTTACTGCTGGATTTTGGAAAAGTTCTTGGAAGTAATGAATGGAAAGAAGCCAATTTCCATTCTGACAGATCAAGATATATCCATCTGCCTTGCAGTTAAGGAAGAATTTGAGGGTGTTGTACACAGACTATGTCTTTGGCACATGGAACAGAACGCGGTAAAAAGGGTGAAGAAGGGTGGTTTTCCGCAAAAGTTTTGCGAATTGGCAGCTATGAAGTGCAGCATTGCTGAATTCGAGAGGCGCTGGACAGAGTTGGTCAACGATTACAAATTACATGATAACACATGGGTAAAGGACACCTATGAAAAAAGGGAGCAGTGGGCCGAGCCCTATTTTGAAGGTGTTTTCTTTGCAGGACACAGGACAACGGGGCGTGCAGAGGCCGTAAATTCATTTGTAAAGCAGTTCCTGAAACCAAAATGTTCAGCTACTGACTTTGTAAATTTTTACCAGCTCGTTCTGAAACTTAATAGGAAAAGGAGTATCCTTACGCAAGTGGCAGAGGAGATCAATTGCCAGGGAGGTTTTAAAACAGAGACTAGGCTCCGTGATCTAGAAATTGATGCTGGGACTAAATGCACATCGACCGCATTCAAGTCTATTCTACAGAATATTATAGATGATCAAACACTCGAAAGAACAAACTTTGTTCAACTTAATGGCAACTGTGCAGAATTCTACTTTAGAGAATGTGGTAGCGAGGAGCAGGAGAACTTGTGGACTGCTACAGTTGATATCGAACACAAGCGGTTTGAATGTGATTGCAAGTTGCATGAATCCGAAGGCCTGCCATGCTCACACCTGATTTCTTGTTTTAAGTATATGGGCCTTAAGAAGTTCCCTGATGGAAGTATAAATAGTCGGTGGTTCATTGAGACAGGGAAGAAATTGCGGCAATTGTTTAAACAAATGTTTACCCCCAATGATGTTGATGGTGCTGATGCTAAAATGGTGAAAGCATTGATCAACGTTCAACAACTCTTGGTCGGAGGGAAAGATAATTCCAATATATCCAAAGTTCTGAAGATTTTAGAACACTGTGCGGAAATATTATCAAGGGGTAGTGCTGAACAGAATGCTCCTGGTAAAAAGAAAACATCCAGACCTCATAAGAGGTCTTTCAATGTTGGGGATCCGAAAAAAGTAGTACCCAAAGGCTGCCCACCAAAAACGCCGAAATGTTGTAGTTTCTGCCGGTAAGTATTTAGTTATTTTTTATCACCAGCAAAAAGTTTATATACCAAACTTTGAACACTTGTGGATTGCTTAGTTTGTTTTGCAATAACAATTCAGCCAGCCGGGACACAACATTAATGCTTGCGAAAAATTCAAGCAAGCTGAGGCCGAGGAAGCTGCAGCGAAAGCTGCTAATGAAGAAGAAGAGCACGAATATGATACTGAAGAAGAAGAACAAGAATATTATACTGAACAAGAAGAGGAAGAGGAAGAGGAAGAGGAAGAAGAAGAAGAAGAAGAAGAACCCAGAAGAAGGCGATGTTGTAGTCACTGCCAGTAAGTTCTTATTATTGTTTATTACCGGTAAAGCATAAAGTTTATATTCCAAACTTTAAACACTTGTGAATTGCTGAATTTGTTTTGCAATAATCTTTCAGCGCACCAGGACACAACATAAAGTCTTGCGAACAGTTAAAGAAAGCCAAACAGAAAGAGGAAGAAGCACGGAAAAAAGCTGCATCGAAAAGAAAAAGAAGAAGAACATAGATTCCAACTATTAGGGTTATCTAGCTTGGTAAATTACAATGGCAAGATAAAGTTGTACTGCTCTTCGATTTATATATTGCTGGAAGATACTTGGTCATGTACTTATTGGTGTGATTCTCTTATCGAACACAATTTTCTCACTATTGCTTTGCCTTCAAGGTTCCTTTTAATTTCATGTAATTCAGGTTTACTGTCTTTAATGTGTTTTTTTTTTGAATAAGACGAACGTATATTAAATGAAAGAAAGTAAAGTACAAGAGTCATGAAAAACAATTGTCTTTAATGTGTTTTGATTAGGAAGAAACCTGGAAAAAAATACTGAAAATGATAGTTGATACATTGATAGACTGAAAATGATAAACACATAGTAGAAGCCTAAACCCAATTATTCCTCCAACACAGTGGCCCTCCGTCTCTGTGATCAAATCTGAATACTGTATACGAATTTAAAAAACAACACTTAAATTAATTCTATCTTCACCCGTGCATATGGTTTTAATCCGGCGGAACGTGCTTCGATGTGCTTTTTAATGATGGCACGAAATTCATCATCACTTCCAACCTCCACATAGTTATCCTCCCCTAATGGTTTCATAAACAACACCGGCACGTAATCGAACATCTCCCATTCAAGATAATTCTTAATGTTCATCATTAGGCTATATGCAGACATACCATCAATATCGAAATCCAAAGCAATACTCATGTTGCCTTTTTCAACCAAGAACTTTAACCTACAGTTAAGATCAAAATGCTTTCGACGTTAGCATGATATTGTTACTGACATTACTTATACTTACAAAATAAGAAGGTGCACACCTTTTATCAGTATCAGTCACTTTGCTTTCCGTGCCAGGCCGTCCTTCCTGAAGAAGCTCAGATATGGATGACTGCAAAGCAGATTCTACCGCTTCTCCAATCATTTCTGGCATACGCTCTATTAGTATCGAGATCTCATTTAGCAGGTTAGTAATCCGGGCCGCCTGCCTGTCACTCAGAAAACTGGTTCCTTGCTGTAAGTGTGGATATATCAGTGTTGCAATCCTCTACAAAGTTACCTGTGCTTGCTCGAGTCGACAACCTAATTCGGCTGGAAGAGGGTTGTCTGCTCTGTGAGTATCAGAGATCGAGAGATCCATGACAGGTTCAGAGGTCTGAGTTCCGTGATTCCCTTTGCCATGGTTGGTCTCACCAATGGTAGAGGCGTTGTCCTCAGCGTCCATAAAATCTGTGTATGTTTTGGTGAGCTTGAATGTGGTTCAGAGTTGTAAGTTTCCGCATTCCCTATGCCAGAATTGATCTTACCAATGGAAGTGTCCTCATCCTCCACACAATCTATTGGTGAGTTCCTAGTTGTTTGCAACGGTTGTTTCATACTGTGGCCTTCATGATATTCTAACAAGTGAGGTACCATGTTTGGTACCTGGAGCTCATCAGGGTAACTGTTGTATGAGTATGAATACGTGTGGGCGCTATTGGATCCTAACGTGACATCGTCTTTAAGAGGTGACCCGCATAACTTAGCAGATGGCTTTTTATGACCTTTAGACGTTTTAGCAGGTGGCAGAAAAGCCAGTTCACTAGATGCTAGAAGTCGAGTATGAGATGGTTGAACTCGACATCGCATTCGCTTCGGATATATATTTCCATTAGTTCCCTGATTCCACTCAATTAGCTCTGTTGGCTCTGGCTGATCTTCAAGTGGATTCACACCTTCAAGTGGTTGATCTTCAAATTGATTCACACAGATGAGTGAATTCTCACATTCAAGTGGTTGTTCTTCAAGTGAATTTGGGCATACAAGAGCCCGATCAGAATTTCGATGACCATGTACATTCTTTTCTTCATTTGATAATGACCTGTTTCTACGCTGCATTATTTTACCTAAGGAAACATTACAAATTTATCAACTAACACATCTGCCGTTTCAAATAAAAAAAAAAATCAACTAACACATCTGCATTAAACTGGTAAGCAATTTAATAAGTTTCTAAATAGTTTACATAATGCCATGCTGCATATAGAGTCACAATATATTAAAGATGGCCTCAGTGATTCCCCAAATAATTAGAGAAATCAAAATGACAAGAACATCGTGACATAGGATGCTGCAATCCAAAGCACATAGTAACACTGACGGATGAACCGATCCAAATATGAAAAAAGACATAAATCAGTCTCGTGGATCAAAATTAAAACATCACATAACAAAAACGTCTCATAATTTTGTAAACAATCAACTCGAACGATGAAGGAATATTGAGAATATTGAGAAACTTAATTACTAATGATCTATAGGATAAAGTTGCATCTCTGAGTATTAGTATGGAGGGGAAAATTCTGTCACGTTCATAAATCCAATCAACATCGGAAATTATTAGGGAAACCTATATATATACCAGAAAGGAACAAGAAATACCTTGCTAAATCTGAATTTTTGGAATGAACGATGCGCGCAGCAACCTCCAAGGCTTACGATCGAAGGATGTAAAATGAGCTCAAGAGATATGGGAACGTCTTTACCCAGATTTGAATCTCTGGAAACCCTAAAAAAAAAAAACAAAGTTGAGAGCAAAGACTGCTTTGACGGTTTCAACTATCAATTTGACAAAATCCAACTCTAAATAATAGGCGGACTCCCAAAATTTTAAATTACAACTGAAAACCTTAACGAGGGATTTAAATCGATGACAGTATATATATATATATATATATATATATATATATATATATATATATATATATATATATATATATATATATATATATATATATATATATATATATATATATATATATATATATATATATATATATATATATATCGCTGATTTTGTTTTGGCTATAATTAACCTCAGTCCAATTCAAACTATATTATTATTTTTAGTGTAAATTTAAACGGAATAAAATTTAATAAATTGATTGTTTCCGGTGTTTAATTTAATTAATAATGAGCTCATCAAGAAGTCTAATAAGTCTAACTTCACTTAGGGTTTAGGGTTTACGGTGTAGGGGTTTAGGGTTTAGGGTTTAGGGTTTGGGGTTCATGATCCATCTGGTCACTCAATTGAGTGCTGAATCGCGTGTTTCATTAGCGGTTCATGAAATTATACCATTCTATCAAATGTAATATACTATTCTTATTTTTTTTAGGTGTAACATACTATTCTTATGAAGTATATATGATTTGTTAATTAGCGGTGCATGAAATCGGTTATTTAAATTGTTATAAATGACCACATCTAAAAATTCTAATTAATAGCGCATTCAATATGATAAAAACACTCACTTATGTCACCCTATAAAATAAATTCAATGGTCGTTGATGTTTGGGGTTTAGGGTTTAGGGATGGGTGTCAAGGGGAAAATAGTTCCAAAGCAACATATATATCCAACTTAGGTTGTCCTCGATCAACATAGTCCATAATCAATTATATAGGTCGGGTTTAAATTTCTTACTCTTATTTATTCGATTAAAGTAACATATGTCCAACTTGGGTCTGGCTAACGTTTATCGGTTTAAACACACATGATGCTCATCAATTCATCATCCACCTATCACATGTGACATTTGTCAGTTTACTTGGTAATAACCATTGTATTTTGGTCATGCTTGATTTTTACAAAAATTCGTGGATAAATAAATAAATAAAAACAATATACAATACTCATCATGAAAAAGTCTTTCCACACCAAAAAAAAAAAAAAAACAAATAAAACCGAAAATTAAAACTTGAACAAAATCCCTTTACAACATTATTATCTCCATTGTATGTTGATGGGCCCTGAATGAGATGAAAATGGGAATGCCTATTGGAATTATACTAAACACGTTGGGCCTGAATGAGATGAAAATGGCCCTGAAATGTCCAAGTGTTGTTCATCAAGTAATTCGATTTTATAAATGATACTAGTAATAAATTGATCATGTAAATTATTTAATTGATTAATTAGCTCATCTGATGGTCTAATTCATGATAAATTATTTAATTTATTAATTAGCTCACGTGAATGTCTAATTAATTAATTATACAATCAATATGATAGAAATGCCCTTTTGTTTCACCTTAGACTCTAGAATATCAATTCAATCGTAGACGCATCAGTTGCTCGACGGACAACCTGCTCAAAACCTCGCGATATAACTCAGACGGAATATCAGACATTTTCAGAATTTTGCGAGGAAGAATGGAGATAAAAAATAGCTAGGTCACGGGAGTCGTAAGGAAAGAGGAACGGCCTGATGACTACTGATATGTTATTAGTAGTATACTTTATTTTATTGGGCTTCAAACTTACAGCCCAATGGAGACAACCCGAAACTTGAATACAACCCAAATAACGTACAACCCAAATCATAGGTCTTTAATACTTGCAACATGTTTAATGGGCTTGGCCTCGGTAGAGTTGCAACTGCCAACTGGTATCGTTCCAATTAAATTATGGCTTTATAAGATGCAAATACTGATAACTACTTAGATACGCGTATAACCAGCGAAAGAACTTAACTTTGCACAAATCACAATACCTTCATAGATGTCCACACACACTGACTGAAATGCATTGATCACTACAGTAGGAAAGATGTATCCAATTACAGTTTTCACAAACATATCATTAATACTAAAGCATAACCAAATAAGTACAACAGAACTCATACATTCAAAGTTTGTTGTTGTATGAATCCTTGAAAAATCCTTCATCATACCCCCTGCTACCATCCTCTTCCAACATTATAGGGTAAGGCTCTGGGATATATGAAATATACCATGCCTTCCCCTGCCTTTGACTCTTGTTCAGCTCTTGTTGCCCCCCATTTTAAGTAAATGTTCCCTGTTTTTAATTCTCCGCTCGATCTTTTCCATGAAACCAGTGCATCTTCTTCCATTAATGGCACACAGGAAGGTATCAAAGTCTTTGCCATGGCAGATGATTCCTGAGTGACGACATGTGCTTCACATATGTTGCTTGAACTGTAATGCATGAACATAGTTTCCACATCATCATCACAACCAATTGGTTTGAATGCTGCAAGAAGATCAGTGGGGTGAGTCCTGTACCACATTAGTTTCTGTGGCTTACTCCCTGAAAGCTTTCCAAGAATTGCGTGACAGAGGTCGAAGAAAGTTAAATTTTCTGGCTCAACACAGTGGATGAATGCAGGCTCGTTCACTGTCTTGTACTCTATGCCATGGTCAGGAGTTGCCACCATTCGACCTCCATATTCCACTTTTATAGTCCATAGCTTGTTCGAGTTACCTAAAAACAACAGTTTAAGGCAGTTCATAATTAATACAGACCATAAATCATACAAGTCAAATAGTAAGGACCAAAATGATCTATCATAACCTAAACTAGTGTGCCAAAACAGCTGATTCCTAAATTAATTTCTTTGTTTGGCCACGTTTTTCCATAGCCAGCTAGCAGAGGGATTACTGTTAACTAATAAAGTGCTATGTTTATTTAGATTACTTGGCCTTATACAAGTTGGTCCATAGAGTGTGTATCTTTAGATTACTTTAGTGTTTATTCTATTAATAACTGATTCTGGGATCCTCATCACTTTCAGGTTATCAGAGGGAATAGTACTTGTTATTATCTTATACGAAGTACTTGTTATTATCTTATAACTAGCATTACATAATCTGGTGAGTGAAACTTTGAGCTCCAAAACTCTTTCATATGTTCTTCAAAGCCTTTTAATTGTGTCCATGCATTTTCCAAACCTAAAGATCCATTGTGGCATTGGAGTTGCAGTATGATCAGGTGCAGAGTTAACAACATTGTGAACAGAAAGCCGAGGTGCAAAATCTACCAACTGTATGCACTTCATAAGTTAATAAACACATTAAGGGCTTGAATATATGGGGACAGTACACGAATTGAATAAGGTATTTTATTTAAGAATTGTGAACACGAGCCTTTACCAAGATCAATTGGGCTTGTTATGTTTTCATCAGCCGAAGGGGAGAGGGTTTTTTGGGGCTGACCAATGTCTTCAGCCACCACCTTGACAGGGACAGACTTCTCGTCCGGCTCATTTAGCGGCAATTTCACCACAAAACATGTATCACGTGCCTTGGGAGGACGACCTCTTCCTCGCCCTGTAGATGTTTCAGACTTCCCCTTGTCGCTTTTCTTAGGAGGACGACCTCTTCCTCGTCCTGTAGATGTTGCATATTTCCCCTCTCCACAAACATAATCCTTCTTCTTTGTTGGTGGTGGAGAAGTTTGATTCTCACCGGCCACATCATCGGTGTTGCGTGGCCTCTTGTCCGTGGCCTCTTGTCTGGTGAGGTTTCTGGATATAGTTACCCGCATTCCAGGGCCATCTTTACTGTTATATTTCACAGAATCAGTCCAAGTAAATTTCCTAACTCAGAAGTCAGTAGTAACAAAAAAAATCAATCTTAGCACCCTCAAGAATGATTAGTTAACTGTCCTAGACTCCTAGTTATCTAAATTCAAACAGTACATCCTATTTCATCATTTCATATAGAGAGGCAGTTCACAAGTTAATAATACTAATTCATTAATTATAGTATCCAAGTAAAATCATTAAATCTGACCAAGTGCAAAAGTAGTATCGTAGTTCAATACACAGTAAAAATAAGCACCAACTGTCCACGGGATTTTCTAAACAGGCCAATTACCAAAGTTTCATTCTAGTTTGATACAGATAAAGAATAAATCATTAATAATGCAAGTAAATTTCATATATGAACTAGTAACAATGTCTTAGTAAGAATCGAAGTATTGTAATAAGAATTAACATAAAATAACTAACCCATGTTTGTTGTATGTCTGAACGTTCTCTCTAGTTCTCTTACCAATGAATTTCACACTTTCTGAAAACCAATTGAGAAGAGAATTAGAAGTTAGAGTTTTCGATATACTGCATGTTTAAAACTAAATACAAAACACCATTTAAAAACCTGAATTTCCATCGCTGCCATTGTCCGGATCTGGAACTTCAACATTGTTTTTGCCGGAATCTGATTCGTTAAAATTTCCATCGCCGGAATATGGAGCTCCATGAGCTGATTTTGAAGCTACCTGCTGTGATTCAGACAGTGGATAATCAGATCCCCTCAATGTATGTCTATCAACAAGTTGGAGTGGTGGGTCCGCCTTCGCCCACCGTCGATAATCAGATCCCCTCGATTTATCAACTTCAACAAGTTAGAGTGGTGGGTTCGCCTTCGCCCACCGTCGATAATCAGATCCCCTCGATTTATCAACTTCAACAAGTTGGAGTGGTGGGTTCGCCTCCGCCCACATTTTTCTCTCCGAATTTTTGAAGTGTGATGAATGTGTATTTTACACTTTCATTCGAGTCTTTTTCACCTAATTTAGCTATCCTCTATGATAATTTAGCTATATTTTAGTACATTTTATTAGAATAGTGTCACGTTTCCCTTTAGATTTTATTTTACAGGTTTTGGTTAAAATTCGGAGATTTACGGGCAATTATATTGAAGTCTACAAGGAATTGGTGTTCCAGAAGCCTATTTGGAGTATTTGAAGGTTTCCGGATAGGATTTGGAGTCTAGGGGTCGAATCTGGAGGTTAGAAGGCCATTAGAAGTCTGAAACCGAGTCCGAAAAGGTGAAGATATCCAAATCCGCATCGAAAACGCGGAAATTCCGCGTTTATACTGTGGGGCGAACCGCCCCAGCCAGAGGCGAACCGCCCCAGAAGAAATTCGGGCCTATATATAGTTGCAAGTTTTCTCTCCGAAAATCAGATCTTTCCAAGCCTACTTTCTCACCTCTCTCTATAGTTTTAGGGAGGAACTTCCCGGGGCCTGTCCTGGGAGTTCCATAGCTTAGGGGATACTTTTTCATAGCAGATTGGAGCGCGTAGGATCGCAATCATCCGGAAATTGACAACCTTCGGTAACTTTGTATCTTACAGTTTTTATCTACTTATTTTATATTCTTTCAATATGTTTTCTTCTATGATTGCTATTGATTGGATGCCTATTATGAGTAGCTAAATTTATCATTGGTGGTAGTATGTGAATTCTTAGCGAGGGAAGATAATCATGCTAATGGCTATATCGCGCATTATACTCCGTGTCATTGCTTTATTTCGTTGATCAGTTGCAACCAAAATTCTCGTATGTTGTATTGATTATTATGCACGCATGGACACTTGTCGACCAATCAGACCAATTATCTTCGTAGTGTTGAATAATTACGGAACACAATAGTACGTTAGTTGTTGACAAGTCAGACCCATATTATCTTCGTAGTGCTTAATACTTGCAACAGGACACAAGATTGATTCAAAGATCTCTATGCAAGACCGAGGAATTTATGCATGATTATCGACCCATTATGTTAAGAAGGACCATACTATCACCAATCTCCATTATCTGCTTGAAAACCCCTATTGCTTTCTATCTGCTATTTTATTTTCTTAATTAGATTTGATAAAGCTAGTATAGTCCTGAGAGAACGACACTCGAGTCATTCTACTACTACACTACGGTTTTCGTTGTAGTTGTGGATTGCCTTTGGCTAAATAACAAATATTATTTGATTGAATCTGACACGTTCATCAAATTGGCGCCGTTGGCGGGGACTATACTCCTTTTTTCTATTTAATTTGATTTTATTTACAGCTTTAGATTCCTAATTCTACTAGTTTTAGTTTTCCTTTTTAATCTGTCTCTGATACTCCTTTCCTAGTCTGTTTCTAATACTCCTTTCCTAGCTTTAGTAGTATTCGATATCCAGAAATTTTCTCGAATTTCGAAATTTCTAACGAGGCTAATTTTTAGTTTTGAGTTACTCCTGATACAGATTTCCAGGTATGACGACCTTAAAAGCCCGCTTGACACCGACATTCTCGCAAGTTAGGAGGGGGTCAGCTATATACTTAGAAGAAGAGTTATCGGGGTACGAGGTAACAAGCACCATAGTGAGAAGGAAACCAAGGTTCGAAGAAGGAGAGGATATGAATCCAATAAGCTTCATCAGATCCTATGAAGAGGAGATAGCGAAAGTTCCCGCAAAGGGGTTCACCGAGGATCAATTATGCAGAAAATTATTTCCTTTTGCTTTGGGATATGAACCGAGGATATGGATAGCGAGGTTAGCACCAGGATCACTAAAGACCTGGAGCCAAGTAGTAGAGGAGTTCTTGGCACGATTCATGCCTTACCATGAGACAATTGCACTACGGAATCGGATCGAGTACTTCAAGCAAGGAGAATGCGAGCGGTTCGGTGACACCTATGAACGTTTTGAGCTGTATAAACGTGAGTGCCCCCACCACCGTTTTGACGATGGGGAGCTAATTTGGTTTTTGTTGGAGGACTACGAGATGAATTTAGGCTTCAAATAGATGGGATATGTGGAGGTTTGGAAGAATGTACAGTTGAAGAGGCAGTGAAGGTCTTTCAAACGTACGCCAATGGATCTGCACAATCCGAGAAAATCATGTCGAACGAAGTCGCCAACATATACTCAAATCAAGACGATACTGAGGGAGTATGCGACAGCTATTCTAAGGACGAAGACCTCAGTGAGAAGGAGGAACTTGCATTTTACACAGGAATAAAAGCCATAGAGAGTGTCTTCGAAGTAGCACACGCAGGGAAGGTTGAGAACAATCTTCGCATCGAGAAGGCTTTTGAAGCGATCGAAGTGACTGAGCAACTGATCAAGGAACTTAGCCTACTGAAGTGTGGAAGGTGTGGTAATGAAGTCGAGGATACCCCACCAGAAGTGGTGAGCAAACCACCCGAGGTGACGAGGGAATCACCTCCCGACTCCAAGGAATAGGACGATCCTGGTTCTGCCGAGGAGATAACTGAAACTGATCCCGAGCAGCCTCTAGCTGAAGCTACCAAGGAGAATGAGTACGAAGAGGTGAATCTACTGCTCCGAGGAGGAAAGATGACCAAAATTCCTAACTTTGTGCGTCCTAAGCGGGCGGAATCTACTGAGGTCAATAATAGAGGGGCAAGTACAGAACAAGAAATTGAAGGAAGTCCGGAAGAACCTCAAGAAGTTCCAGGGAGGAATGATGAACCAAGACCATCTGTGATAGATATAGATGATGATGAAGCCGAGGAAGGAACCAGTATGCCAGGAGGACTCCACAAATCTTCCAATCCATATGTGCCCCCGAAGCCACATGTGCCATACCCGAGTCGGATCAAACCAGTCAAGAAGGATATTCAAGATTCACCCCTATTCCAAAGACTGTCAAAGGTGGAGGTCAATGTGCCACTCTTAGAGTTGATTCAGAATATTCCAGCTTACACGAAATTCTTCCGTGAGATCAAGAACAAAAGGATTACTTCAGGAAAGGAAGTGAATGGGGTTGAAACGGTCAATTCAATTGCCGGATTGCCGATGAAGAAAAAGGATCCTGGCAGCTTCATCATCGAGATAGCCTTAGGGAATGGACGGACTACGCAGGCAATGCTTGACTTAGGAGCTAACATTAACTTAATGTCGTATTCGGTATACAAGGCACTGGAACTCGGAGAATTAACACCAACTGATATGGTGGTCCAAATGGCGGACCAAAGTGTGAAGAGGCCAGTCGGGATAATAGAAGACATCCTTGTGAAAGTGGACAAATTGATAATCCCAGCTGATTTTGTAGTAATGAAATCCGCGGACGAGGAAAAGAGCCATGTCCGTGAGCACATAGTACTACTGGGGAGACCATTCATGGCAACTACCAACACATGCCTAGAACTTAAGGGCAAGAAAATAACTATGGAGGTAATGGGGGAAAAGATTGAGTTGGTAGGATGCAGCGTCAGAGCCAAAGAAGTTACAGAGGAATTAAAATTTGTCGATTGGTACGAATCCGCAATTCCAAAACTTCATCATAGCCATAGCGACCGCGAACCACTTGAGGAAGCACTAACAATGCAAGCTGAGACATGCTACATGACCAAAGAAGCAAGGGAACTAGTGGAAATAATGGATAGCACCCCAGAAATCCCCGCAGGAGAAGAGGTACTTGAACCTTTGGATGAAGAAGAAGAAGAAAGAGGGTTTCCTGAAGAACCTAGCTTAGAATTGAAGCCGCTTCCTGCGCACCTAAAGTATGTGTATTTAGGAGAAAATCAGAAAAATCCGGTGATTGTCTCCTCACATCTCTCAGACGATGAAGAAAGTAAGCTGATTGAAGTATTGAAGGAAATTCCGCAGCTATAGGATGGGGGATCAGCGATATCAAAGGAATAAGCCCTACAAGATGCGTTCACAACATCACTCTAGAACAAGATGCCAAACCTGTTAGGCAACCTCAGCGAAGGATTAATCCAGCAATGCAAGAGGTGGTAAAAAGGAAGTGATCAAGTTGTTAGATGCAGACATGATTTACCCCATTCCAGATAGTCGATGGGTGAGCCCGGTACATGTAGTTCCTAAGAAATCGGGAGTCACGGTGAAGAGAATGAGAAGGGGGAATTGGTACCGGTTAGGAAGACCACTGGATGGCGGATGTGCATTGACTACAGAAGATTAAATGCCGCCACTAAAAAAGATCACTTTCCTTTACCATTTATAGATGACATGCTAAACCGCCTTGCAGGGCGGAAGTTCTATTGTTTTCTTGATGGTTTATCAGGTTTCTACCAGATTCCGATTGCACCAGAGGATCAGGAGAAGACGACATTCACTTGCCCATTCGGAACATTTGCCTATAGGAGGATGCCATTTGGACTATGCAATGCTCCCGCGACTTTTCAAAGGTGCATGCTTTCTGTTTTCTCTGACATGGTAACTAAATTTGTTGAAGTTTTCATGGATGATTTTTCCCTTTTTGGTAATTCGTTTGATGAATGCTTGCAAAGACTAGATCTAGTTTTGAAAAGGTGCATTGAATGCAACTTGACCTTAAGCTGGGAGAAGAGTCATTATATGGTTAGAGAAGGCATTGTTCTAGGGCATGTAGTTTCTGAAAGAGGTATTGAGGTAGACAGGGCTAAGATAGAAATCATTGAAAAACTTCCCCCACCTACTTGCGTGAAAGAATTGCAATCTTTTCTTGGCCACGTAGGTTTTCATAGAAGGTTTATTAAAGATTTTTCGAAAATTGCCAAACCTCTAAGTAGCTTGCTTGCTAAAGATGTGGTTTTCCATTTCTCAAATGAATGCTTAGTTGCTTTTAATACCCTTAAGGAAAAGCTTGTTTCCGCTCCCATTGTTGTGCCGCCTGATTGGAATCTTCCTTTCGAAATTATGTGTGATGCTTCGAATTTTGCTATGGGTGCTGTTTTATGCCAAAAAGTTGATAAGCAGTATCGTGTGATTTATTATGTTAGTAAGACTCTAGACTCCGCACAGGTTAATTATACAACTACTGAAAATGAGTTTTTAGCTGTTGTCTTTGCTTTACAGAAGTTTAAGTCTTACTTAATTGGTCATCCTGTAAATGTCCATACTGATCATGCTGCCTTGAGACATTTGATAGCTAAGCAAGATTCTAAGCCTAGATTAATCCGTTGGGTCCTTTTGCTGCAAGACTTTGATTTGACCATAGTGGATAGAGCTGGTAAGGAGAATTTAGTAGCAAATCATTTATCTAGAATACCTAATATTCCTATTGATCTGATACCCATCAATGAAGACCTCCCCGATGAGCATCTAATGAAGGCTAATGAGGAGCCATGGTATGCAGATATTGTAAACTTTTTGTCTATGAATGTTTGCCCCACTAACTTTACAGCTTCAGACAAAAGAGCTCTTGCCAAGAAATGCAGGACATACATATGGGATGATCCACATCTATTCAAGGAAGGAGCTGATGGGATTCTAAGGAGATGCGTGCCACAAGAAGAACAGCAAAGTATACTGAGCCATTGCCATGAGCTTAACTGTGGAGGGCACTACAGTGGATTGAAGACAGCACGCAAGATACTGCAGGCAGGATTCTTCTGGCCAACAATATACAAAGATGCTAGAAGTTTTGTGAAGAATTGTGACCCATGCCAACGAGGTGGCGGTATTGGCAAGAAAGATGAAATGCCCCTTCAAGGGAATCTAGTGGTAGAACCTTTCGATGTATGGGGCATTGATTTTATGGGAGCATTTCCAAACAGCGGAGGCTATGAATACATTCTTGTAGCAGTGGACTATGTGACTAAATGGGTAGAGGCAATTCCTACAAAAACAAATGACGGCGCAGTAGTTATGAAGTTCTTGAAGGAAGTAATCTTCTCGAGATTTGGATGCCCCAGGACAATCATCAGCGATGGAGGGTCACACTTTGTCAATAGAACGTTTGCCTCCCTTCTTACGAGATACAGTGTCCACCATAGTGTCGCTACACCTTACCACCCACAGACATCGGGGCAAGTCGAAGTCAGCAACCGTCAAATCAAGAAGATCCTGGAGCGAGTAGTGAAGCCTAGTAGGAAGGATTGGGCAGGAAAACTGAATTATGCACTATGGGCATACAGGACTAGCTACAAGACGGTGATTGGGACCACTCCGTACAGGCTTGTGTATGGGAAATCGTGTCATCTTCCCGTAGAACTAGAACACAAGGCATATTGGGCTATTAAAGCACTCAATCTTGATATGGGAAACGCTGGCGAGGAACGATTGTTGCAACTAGATGAACTTGATGAATTACGACTAGGAGCTTATGAAAATGCCAAGATCTACAAGGAACGTACTAAGAAGTATCACGATCGTGGTATAGTACGTAAGGAATTGGTTCCTGGACAAAAAGCTTTGGTGTTCAATTCTCGTCTTCGACTATTCCCTGGAAAGCTCCGTACTCGTTGGGATGGACCGTACGAAATTCTCGAAGTTTCTCCCCATGGAGCTGTTAAACTGTTCGATCCAAAGACGGGCAATACCTTCAAGGTGAATGGCCAGCGAGTGAAGCCATACTTCGAGATATCTAGTGATCAAATGGAGGTTGATCACCTTGAGCTTACCCTTACTTCCTCCACTAAAGGTTAGTGTGTTTTGTTTTGTTTTCTCACGAGTTTGATTGAGTATTATAGGTAACTTATACAAGCATTAGCTCTCACCTTGGATCCACTTTCGGCGTTCGAGACGAGCGACGACGTTCAGGTTTGGGGAGGAGGTTATCGCTGGTTATTTCTATACTTATCTTGCTTATGAAACTCGTGAAATTTTTTAAATTTTTGCATTTGCACGTTTACTGCTTTCCTAGGATAGTTTTGCATGTTTTATATGGAGTTTATTGCCGAATTTTTTGAACTTTTTTATTGGGTAGATCAACTAACTATGCCATTAATCGTATGCTTCATCTCTATGAATATGTTTGAGGTTTTTCTCGCTTGGCTTGTCACATTTATGTATTGTACTTAGTTGAGCTAGGTAGTCTCGACATCACTTAGTGGTGTTTTCTCTACTGCGGTTCACGAAGGCCTTTATAATAGGATGATGCATGTTAGGGTCTTATGGTTGTTTTCCCGAGTAATTATGTACCTAAGAGGCAACAAGTCTTCACCATGCTTTGAGATTGCTAAATGCCTAGGAAGGAGGTAGTGTGAGGCTGTGTGATCCTTTGTTTATAACCTATTCTTCCGAATAGGTTTGGGGAGGGGGTTACACCATCATAGACTTGTTTCTGTTTTTCATTTTCGTATCGTGAGTTTATTTTTCCTTTTCCGTGAATTTTGTACTCCAACCTATTCTTTTGAATAGGTTTGGGGAAGTCGTGTGAGTCATTGTTTCTCTTTTTGTTTGCTATGCTGGCTAGAAAAAAATCGAC
>CM051458.1:16917350-16943655 GCA_028274465.1 Plantago ovata
TTTTTGACCGGAGGTACAGTAGTTTCAGGCTAGAAATTGCAGAGAAAGGAAATGTGAGTTAAAGAATTTTGTCATTTCTCTAACTCCTTCTTTATATAGTGTCTCTGGTGTGTGAGAAACTCAATCGATTTGAGCTCTCAGCAAGGGTAAAACAGAGAAACACTGGAGATAGTGGAGCCTTTGCATTGAATGCGTAGTGGCCCACTAACTAAAACCGTCAGAGCACTCTCTCTCTTTGTTTTGTTAGCCGTTAGATTAATAACTCCTTTTAATCAATGGCCACGATTGAATTTCATGTCATGATTATTGCGAGTTTATCTGTGCCAGCTTAACGTCACAAATTGATTTTACCGAGTAATAAGGGATAGATTGCTTGCTGAAATAGACAAGAATCTTTTCAGCGAGTTTGAATTAACAATCTAGATACTTGCTGAAAGTTCCCCCTTACTTAGATATCTCATATTTCTAAGTTTAAAAGATATTTCTGATTTCCCGTATCAGTAAATTCTTTTGCACTTGAGACATCCTTTGGTAAAATCTGAGAGATGAGCTTTTGCTCTTTTTCTGAGTTCCCGTCTCAGAAAATTCCTTTGATACTTGAATACCTGTTTCAGTATCTTTTGATTGTCTGAGTACCCGTCTCAGCAATCCTAAGTTCTTTCACTTACTGAGTCCTGTCTCAGCAAATGTCAAGTTTCCTAACAATACCTGTTTTGAAGGAATTACTTGCTGAATGCCTGTTTCAGCAATCATGTTGTGACTTATCATTTCTTAGAAGAAATCAGTGACTTGGTCTTTGGACAGGAATACTTGGCTTGCTGAATACCTGTTTCAGCATTCTGCCAAGTGTATCCTTTATTGAGGTAGTTCAATCAATCCAAGGTTATACCTAGCTTGCGAACCTATTATCCGGTAGGGGCTGGTAAAGATGTCAGCAAGCTGATCTTCAGTACCTACTTTCACAACCTCAATATCACCTTTTTCCACATGATCTCTAATGAAATGATGTCTAATATCAATGTGCTTGGTCCTAGAGTGAAACTTAGGATTTTGCGTAATTGCAATAGCACTTGTATTATCACAAAAGATTGGTGTTTTCTTTGCAGAAATACCATAATCTCTTAATTGTTGCTGAATCCATAGGATTTGAGCTGTGCAACAACCAGCTGCAATGTATTCAGATTCAGTAGATGAATTGGCGACACACGTTTGCTTCTTGCTGAACCATGATATTAATCTAGTACCCAAAAACTGACAAGTTCCAGAGGTACTTTTTCTATCAAGAGTTGATCCACCATGATCAGCATCAGAATAGCCAACCAATTCAAGTCCAGAATCTTTTGGATACCATAATCCAACATTGACTGTACCTTTAACATATTTCAGTATTTTAATTGCCTTTTTGTAGTGTGATTCTCTTGGATCCGATTGGAATCTTGCACACACACAAACAGCATACTGAATGTCAGGTCTACTTGCTGTTAAATACAACAAGGAACCAATGAGCTTCCTATACTTGTGTTCTTCAACACTTTTGTCCTCTTTAGTATAGCCCAATTTGGTACCAACACTCATAGGGATCTTTTCAGGTTTTTCATCCTCTTTGATCCTAAACTTTATGAGCATTTCTTTCGCATACTTTGCTTGATTTATGAATATTCCATCTTTGAGTTGCTTGACTTGCAACCCTAGGAAATAATTCAATTTTCCCATCATACTCATTTCAAACTTATTGTCATGAGTTTGGCAAAATCATCACAAAGTTGCTTGTCCTTAGATCCAAAAATTATGTCATCCACATAAATTTGAACTAAGATTAATTTACCATCATGGTTCATGGTAAAAAGAGTTTTGTCAACTTCACCTTCTTGAAACCATTTTCCAGCAAGAACTTAGCTAAGGTATCATACCATGCTCTTGGTGCTTGCTTTAGACCATATACAGCTTTCTGAAGCTTATATACCATCTTGGTTTCTGAGGGAAGTTCAAAGCCAGGGGGTTGTTCTAGGTAGACTTCTTCAGCAAGTTCACCATTTAAGAATGCACTCTTAACATCCATTTGGTAACAATGAAGTCATTGTGAGCAGCAAAGGCCAAGAAAAGCCTAATTGCATCCAATCTTGCAACTGGAGCGTAAGACTCATCATAGTCCAATCCTTCAGTCTGACAGTAACCTTGAGCAACTAAGCGTGCTTTGTTTCTTGTTACTTCACCAGACTCGCTCAGCTTGTTTCTGAACACCCACTTTGTACCAATAGCTTTCTTATTTTCAGCAAGTGGCACAAGTTTCCAGACTTTGTTTCTTTCAAATTGATCCAATTCTTCTTGCATTGCCTTTATCCATTCAGAATGCTTCAAAGCTTCTTCTATGGTTTTAGGTTCAATTTCTGAAACAAAGCAAGAGAATAAAGATTCTACTTCTACGACAGTTGCTTCTTCAGCAAGTCCTTGAGTAGCTTTGGATCTAGTCACTTGGCGTTTATTAATATCGCCAATCATATCCGTAGAGGGATGATCTCTAATCCATTTATTAACAGGTTTCCTGTTTGTTGGATCAGGATATGTTGCTCATCAGCATGTGACTCTTCAGTATGTACTTGTTCAGTACTACTGGGAATTTGTGTCTCTGCTGAGATTTGATCGTCAGCAACTGCTTGCTCAGCATTGCTGGGTTGAGGTATTTCATCAGCAGGCACTGGAGATTGCGTAATTTCAGCAACTTCCGGAGCAACCGCATCTTTTGCTGGAAATTCTTTGTCGTGAACTATATTTATCTTGTCATGACTCGGGGAGGAGAATCATTGTCAGAATCATCATTTAGTTCAATTGACTTGATTTGCCTAGCATCAGATTCAGTTCTTTGCTCATGTATGATTAGCTTTTTCATACATTCTGATATTTCTTCTTCAGCAGGCACACCTTGTGTCTTTTCGTAGAATACAACATGCACAGATTCTTCAATCTTTTGTGCCTTTTTGTTGTAAACTCTGTAAGCTTTACTATGCAAGGAGTAGCCAAGAAATATCGCTTCGTCCGCCTTTGGTTGAAATGTTCTTAGGTATTCTCTACCATTGTTAAGAACGAAACATTTGCAACCAAATACTCTTAGATGAGTGATGTTAGGAGGTCTTCCAACAAACAATTCATAAGGAGTTTTGTTGTATTCCTTCGTAATCAAACATCTATTCTGAGTGTAGCAGGCGGTATTAATCGCTTCAACCCAGTAAGCCTCACTTATCTCAGTGTCAGCAAGCATTGTTCTTGCGGCTTCTTTCAGGGTACGATTCTTCCGTTCAGCAACACCATTTTGCGTGGTGTCCTTACTGAGGATAACTGATGTTGAATACCTTTGGAGGTACAATATTCAGTTATGTACTGGTTTACAAACTCAGTACCATGGTCTGTCCTTATGACTCTTACCTTGTCATTTTTCATGACTTCAAGCTTATTCAGCAAGTTAGGTATTTCAGTCTTGGTTTCAGATTTGTGCCTGATGATTTGTGCTTGATGATTTGTGCTTGACGGTACTGCCTTGTTCTTGAAAGAAGATTTGGTTTGCTTTCCTTGCTGACATGCATTGCAAACACCATCCTTCTTAAAAGTAACCCTAGGTAATCCAACTACAAGTGCCTTTTTAGACAGCTTATTCAGCGTCTTGAAGTTTAGATGACTTGTTCGTTTATGCCATAACCATGCTTTTTCAGCAAGGCAATCATGATCTGAGACAAGGCATTTTTCAACGTTTGCTGAAGACCAATCAACGGTGTACAAGCCTCCTGATCTTCTTGCAATCATTATAACCTTTTTAGTCTCAAAATCTACAAGTTTACATTCATCACTTTTAATTTCGATGAAGTATCCTTTGTCAGCAAATTGACTCATGCTGAAAAGGTTAAACTTAAGATTTTTGACATAAAGAACTCCAGAAATGGTTATGCATCCCAACTTCACATCACCATAGCCTTTTGTAGATCCGGAGCCTCCACTAGCAAACCTTATTGTTGGACCTTTAGACCACCAGTCTATAGTTTATAAGGTTATTCTTGTTGCCCGTCATGTGCTTTCCACAACCACTATCAAAGTGCCAGATTGCATCGTTTGTCTCCGTGGCTGCAGTCTGCACAATCAAGAGCAAACAAGTTAATTATCCAATGATGGATGTCCATTAACATGTTCAAGAATGCGTCCAGTGGAAACCCAAGTCTGAAGTATTTCAACTTTGACTTGTTTTCTACTTGCTGAGGAATTAGGAGGTTTTGAGCTGAAAGACTTTTGACTCGTGCTGGTCAAATCCACTTTCTGATGTGGTGTCTTGCTCTGTTGACCTTTTGCTGAACATACTTTTCAGTAAGTTCTTTCTAGCAAGGTTCCTTCTAGTCCTAGCATTGGGAGTCTTTTCAAAACTCTTAGGCTTGGTTTTCTTCATCTCTTTGAAGTATCTTTGCTGACTTTGCTTATACTCATGAAAGAGTTGACTTTGCTTGGTTTTGAAACCGAGTCCGCTCTTTGGAGAATGCTGAGCTTTAGCTACAGCAACCTTACTTGATTCAGGTTTGTCAGCAAAGGACTTCTGATTACTTTTGGTAATCTTGCCTTTAGACTTAACAACTTGCTTTTCAGCAACTTGTTTGGCGGAATGCTTCACGGCATTCTTTTTCTTTCCAGTTTGCTTCTCAGCAACCTGTTTTCCTTTTAAAATCTTGTTACTTTGAGTAGCAACAGCGGGCTTTATGGTCATAGGTACTTGATTGCATGTTTCAGCAACCTTAGTTTGACCAAACTGATAGATCACTGGTGGACTACTATCAGTAGCACGTACAAAGGAGATAGGTGATTTATCTTTTCTCAAGATTTCTACGTTATCACCTTCACACGTTGCTCCTAAACCTTCTTTCTGAGATGGATCTCTCAAATAAGAGTTTAGTTCAGTCAGCGTATTACTTGCTTCCACATAGGATTTGAAATTGATTTTCATCTTTTTCATTTCTTGGATTTCAGCAAGTAACTTTAGAATTGAGGACTGATACTCTTCTAATTCTAATGCCATTTGAGAATTTTTCTTAGCAGCCTCAGCAATCAACTTCTTAAGACGCCTTATTTCAGCATCCTTTCTTCTGTTTCTTCTTTCAGCAAAACATACTTTTCAGTAGTTTGCTTGGTCAAAGTTTCAGCAAGTTGAAGTTTTTCTTGCTGTTTGCTGAGAGTTTTCTCAAATCTTTCGATTTTTCCTTGAATCTTGTCAAGGCCAATCTCGTCTTCACTTTCTGTATCTGAGTCAGAGGTAGAATCATTTACCTGACCGGCCATGAGGCAGAATTCGTAGTTCGACACATCTGGATAAGCTTCCATAGCTATTCCACACACTTCTTTGCCAATCTCAAATTCTAGAGTGGCTTCTTCATCGTCGGTGTCTGAACTTTCATCCTCACTGTCTTCGGAGCTTGTCTCAATGCACAATGCATCGATTTTTGCTTGAAGCTTCTTCTTTTCTTCAGCAATGAAAGCTCTTTTGAACTTCTTTTTCTTTTCAGCAGATTTGCCTTTCAGCAAAGGGCAATTAGCTTTGAAGTGTCCAGGCTTTTTGCAGTAAAAACATAGATCATTTCCAACTGCTGGTTCTTCTGATGATGTAGCTTGCTGAGCTTGCTTGTTCAGCGAGCTAGTATCATTCTTGTACTTATGGTAGTTATTACCAAGATGCTTTTTTAGCTTCTCTTTTGCTTTTCGCCTTTCAAGTTCCTTACTGATGAATTTCTTCATGTTTTTAACAACTAAAGCATTTTCATCAGCAGGCTCTTTATCATTCTTCTTTTCAGAAGATGACGGCTTTGCAGCAAGAGCAATGTTTTGCGATTTTTCAGCAAATACATTTTCTCTTTGCTTTGTCTCATAATTGACAGTAGCAAGATGAGAGAACAACTCAGTTGGTGTAATGTAAGGCATTCCTTGATTATAATAGAAATTCTGAGTATGGATCCATTCTTGATTCAAACTTCTGATGATAGTTGTCACTTTCTCAGAATCTGAATAAAGATTTCCAACACCCAGCGCTGCCATTTCACTAACAAGAGTTGTGAATCTGAAGTCCAAGTCTTCCAGTGACTCGTTAGCACCTTGCTTAAAGTTTTGAAACTTCAGCTTAAGTACTTCAAGTTTGTTTTCCTTGGTCTTGTCAGATCCAGCACAAAGATCTTGAACCATTTTCCAAGCCTCCTTAGCAGTCTTAGCACCCCACAGTTTGCACTGTATGGTATCCGGAGTTGATCTGATGATGATATTTCTTGCTTGGCCATCAAGACGGAATCTCTTGGCTTCGTCAGAAGTCCATTCCTCTCTTGGTTTTGGCACAACCGTATCTGATGGTTCGCCTTGGATAGTTTCCTTTCCAGCTTCAGTGGTTCTATGAGGGAAACTCCTTTCAACCTTGGTGATCTTGATAGGTCCATCATTAATGACGGTGACCATCTCATCACTAATGGCCTCAAGATGTAACATCATGTTGTTTCGCCATTTCTCGTAATTTTCCATCTTCAGCAAAGGAGCATCTCCTAAAGACATCCTGTCAGCAAAGCACTACCAAACTGATCAAGTGAAAGTGATTTACGGAAAGCACTTAAGGGGATCTAGGTTCAGTGCAGAAGGCTAAAGAACCTCCTGCTCTGATACCACTTGTTGGTCCCTTTAAACAACAAGAAATGACTAGAGGCGGGGGGGGGGGGGTGAATAGTCTTTTCAAACTTTTGTCGTTTAAAAACTTTCTCAGCAAGTACTTATTACTTTTCAGTAATGAGGTTGCTGATACTTAACTTTCTCAGCAAGCGTAAGTTACTTTTCAGTGACTTAGTTTGCTGATACTTAAATCAGAGAACGGAAGTCTTTGAAACAATAAGTGCTTTTCAGCAAGTAAAGAGTTTCAGCAAGTGAAGTGAGTGACTGTGTACAAACAGATATAATTTGCTGAAAGCTAAATGCAGTAAGTAAATCACACAAATGCTTTTATAGTGGTATCTGAGAGTGGCGTAATCTCTCAACTAATCCACTTTGTCCTTTCTAGGACTGAATCCACTAAGATATGATTGAGTTTCCTTACAATCTCCTATCTAAAGCGATTCAACAGAAACCAAAGCACACTTTCTTTGTCTCCAACCTAAACTAGAGAACTTCAACCTTGTTCTCCACCAAACTTGGTACTTTTAATCAGCAAAACTTTGCTCGATTAAGTTCCCCCTGAATATCACGCCTGAAAGGGTGTATTTTCAGTTAGAGAGTTTTGGGGTGAGATGACTTAATTATAACTTATTCAGTTACAACAAGTAATCTAAGAAACACAACTTGGAATACTTTGCAGTAAACAAGTTTGATTGTTTCTGGTGTCAAGACTTGTTCTTGTTGGAAAGAAAGAACACTTAACTAATTTCTTAGCCGAGTTTGTTCTACTTCTTCACAAGTAGCTTTTTCAAGCTTTAAGTCTTGGAATGGATCAATGGCAGTAAGAGTGTTTGAGGGTTTGTGAGTTTTTTAAGCACAAGTGAGAGTTTGATCACGTTGTTGACACACTTCAACTCTTTGCCGGATGACCTCTATTTATAGTGCAAGTAAGGAGCCGTTTGAATTTCAAATCCTAAGGCTTTTGTTCCTTAACATGTCACTATCTTGCTTTTGTACTTTCAGCAGCAACCTTTGTTTGTCTTCTAGTCTTCATGTCCTTCGCGTGTAAGCTTTGCATTAAATGCACTTTTGAATAGAATTCAAACAGTAACATTGGAGCGCAAAATCACGTACATTCAGCAAGAGGTCACATATGTTTATCAGCAAGTGTTCATTCTCAGTTTCAGCAAGCACAACCTACTCTGTCTTTCAGATTTTCACTTATGCAATGGTGTTGCTGAAAATTTCACTTTCTGAGCCACACGTGCCTTACCAGTCTTCAGCAATCTTCAAGTCTTCAAGTCTTCAAGTCTTCAGATCTTCAAAAGTCTTCAAGATTCTGAACGATTTCTTATTTGCTTCAATAATTTGTTTGTAATAAACAAAATACATCTTCAGTAAATGCTTCAATAGGTCATTTTCTTTTCAGAAAATAAGATTAATTAAAGCTAAGCATCAATAAGATATTTTCTTTTCAGAAAATAAAATACATCATGCGCTAAAGTGTCAATAAGATATTTTCTTCTCAGAAAATAAAATACGTCATACACAGAAGAAATAACTTATCTAACACCTATTAAGTCATCAGCAAACGTTCCTCTTTTACAATGTCCTTAAAAATCTAAAATCCTATGGACCTTAAGAGTACTAGTTACTGGACTGTTCTTAATTTAGCATGGTTAATTGCTCATCAAAATTACAAGTTTCCTAACATACACATATGAGCCTCATGCCCATAGTTCTTGCATATTCGGCATACTTCATTCGAAACAGTTGTTCCGATGGCGCTCTTGAGGACTTGCTTCAATTCGTTGGTAAAGCACTCGAATTGATCCCCATTCCCTCTGTACATAGGGGCTTCTTGAGTCGGTGGAGCTTCAGGTCCACGTCTCCTAACCATTTCTCTTGGGTCCTTGAACTGTGAACCCTTAGCAAGCCTTTCGAAAACAGCCCAGACGGCTTCTGCAGTTTCCTCCCAAATATTGCCTCGACATTGGAAATCCAAAACTTGTTGGTTCTCGAAGGTTAGTCCATTGTTGAAGTGTTGGACTAGGTCAGAAAGTTCAAAACCATGGTGAGGGCACTTGTTCGTGAGATCTTGGAACCTCTCGAACGCGGTGTAGATGGTCTCATCATAGTCTTGCCTTAATCCAGTGATCCGCGCCTTAAGCGCGGTAGTCAGAGTGTGTGGGAAGTATTTCTCCATGAAAGCTGAAAAAACCTTTCCCAAGTGTCCAGGTAGAGAACTCAGCCATGACTTGGCTCTGTCGCCAAGTCCCATAGCAAAAACCTTCATTCTCAACTCATCCGTTGTTATGTCAGCTCCGGGTCGTGGGAGTTGGTTGACGAAATCATCGATATCGTTCAAGTACCCCATCACATCTTCCCTTGATAAGCCATAGAACCTCGGAAGTTGTTGGAATGCGTGGTTCTTGATCTCCAGATATCGGGTTGTAGGCGAAAGAACAATCGCCGATCCCCTCATACGATCCTTGGTGGGTTGTACCCATGCCTTCAGTGGTCTAGCTTTTGCAATTCCATCGATTTCCTTGAAAAGGAGTCGCCTTCTTTGGTGGTAGACTCTATCGATCTCAGCAATTGAATCAGCAAGCGGTATTCCTGCAGAACGTGTATGCGGCATACACAATCTGTGACAGAATAGGAAAGGTGATTAGAAATAGACTAGGAAAGCAGTATTAGAGAGAGATTAAAACGGAAAACTAAAACTAATACAATTAGGAATCTAAAGCTGTAAATAAAAACAAATTAAACAGAAAAAAGGAGTATAGTCCCCGGCAACGGCGCCAATTTGATGAACGGAGATTTCTCAGGTCTCGATTCAGCAAATAAATTTGTTAATAGCCAAAGGCAATCCACAACTACAACGAAAACCGTAGTGTAGTAGTAGAATGACTCGAGTGTCGTTCTCTCAGGACTATAACTAGCTTTATCTATTTAACAAGAGAATATAAAACATCAGATAGAAAGCAATAGGGGTTTTCAAGCAGATAATGGAGATTGGTGATAGTATGGTCCTTCTTAACATAATGGGTCGATAATCATGCATAAATTCCTCGGTCTTGCATAGAGATCTTTGAATCAATCTTGTGTCCTGTTGCAAGTATTAAGCACTACGAAGATAATTTGGTCTGACTAGTCAACACTGCTGTCCTAATGTGTTCCGTAATTATTCAACACTACGAAGATAATTGGTCTGATGGTCGACTAGTGTCCATGCGTGCATAATAATCAATACAACATACGAGAATTTTTGTTGCAACTGATCAACGAAATAAAGCAATGACACGGAGTATAATGCGCGATATAGCCACTAGCATGATTATCTTCACTCGCTAAGAATTCACATACTACCACCAATGATAAGTTTAGCTATTCATAATAGGCATGCAATCAATAGCAATCATAGAAGAAAACATATTGAAAGAAGAATAAAATAAGTAGATAAAAACTGTAAGATACAAAGTTACCGAAGGTTGTCAATCTCCGGATGATTGCGATCATACGCGCTCCAATCTGCTATGAAAAAGTATCCCCTAAGCTACGAAACTCCCAGGACAGGCCCCGGGAAGTTCCTACCTAAAACTATAGAGAGAGGTGAGAAAGTAGGCTTGGAAAGATATGATTTTCGGAGAGAAAACTGAGCACTATATATAGGCCCCGAAATATCACGGGGCGGTTCGCCCCATGGCTCCGGCGGTTCGCCCCCCAGTATTCCGCGGAATTTCCGCGTTTTTTGACGCGGATTTGGATTTCTTCACCTTTTCGGACTCGGTTTATGACTTCTAGTAGCCTTCTAACCTCCAGATTCGTCCCCTAGACTCCAAATCCTATCCGGAAACCTTCAGATACTCCAAATAGGCTTCTGGAACAGCAATTCCTTGTAGACTTCAATATAATTGCCCCGAAATCTCCGAATTTCAACCAAAACCTGTAAAATAAAATATAAAGGGAAACGTGACACTATTCTAATAAAATGTACTAAAATATAGCTAAATTATCATAGAGGATAGCTAAAATAGGTGAAAAAGAATCGAATGAAAGTGTAAAATACACATTCATCAGCGCGCGCGCATGGATGAGTAGGGGAAGGAGTTCGACTCCTTCCTCTATTAGAAGTCCAAGGGATAAGTTACATTTTCCTGATTGAGTTTTGATTTGATTGGGAATGAATCTAGACTTGATATTGGTTTCCTTGTGCGATAAGAATTAGATTCTTATTCCTTTACGAAGTCTAATTTCTTATGCTTTAGGCTTCTATAGACTACTATATATAGTAGACTATTAGAGAGCTTTTGACACACAGTTTAAAACACAGTTTCAGACATAGACTTTGACAGTTATACTACCCAGTTTTCTTAGAGAAAATAAAAGCTCTCCCCTCCTCCCTCAGCAACCCACACGCGCGCCACCTCACTGGAGGAATCGCCGCCCCGTCTTCTTGGTCACACAAAGAATATCCTAGCATTCTTCCGATAGGCTGTTCATCCGTGGATACCAAGGTTGAGGTTCTAGGAGCAGGAAACTAACTCATACTGTCTTGCAGATATACAGAGTATTGTAGATATCTTCGACTTCGACGAAGGAGAAGATACACCGGAATATTACGAAGACTTGGAAGCTGCTTTGGAAGTAAGGTTAGTCTTCTAATTGACGTGTTTATATATATACGACATATGCATAATCAATTAACCTGTATGTTAAGAAAATTTTTGACATAGAGGATAGCTAAAGTAGGTGAAAAAGACTTGAATGAAAGTGTAAAATACATTCATTAAACTCCCCAAACCGAACCTTTGCTTGTCCTCAAGCAACTAAGCTAGACTCTAATGCAAAAAACAATGCAACACATAAAATGGAGTCTCATGCCAAATAAAATGAACTAATCTACTGAATCTATCAAAAAACGTATGAACAAAAACCATATAAATCAAAACATGAATATAGGTTGAAGAATGCCTCGATTGACTCATACACATCCACATAAGCACTTATGTTAAGACAAGATAGTCTCTCGTAACATTCTCTACCTGGACCTAGTCAGTGACGACGTAATGAAACATGTTAAGATACGAATGGTTGTCCCGTGCCTATGAAACTGAGGACTTACTGTTGTTCACCAAGTTAAGACTTTTCCTCAAAGAGGTCGAACCATTACTGGCTCTCATCAAACGAAGGAGGGTTCCCTATAAAAGATAACACTCCCCTATTCTACCCATCTCTCAAGAAAAGCCTTAAGATTTTCACCACTTCCTGAGTGACAGGACGAGGGTGGTCTAGAACAGATGACACTCAAAAACAAAAGACAAAAAATAAAAAATTACAACACGATTATGAACATTACAAGAATTGGAAAATGAGACACAATACTTTGCTAAACTGCTATTTGGCTTTTCTTTTTTGGACCCTTCTTTGCTCTTTTGGTGTCTTTTTCTTTTTTTCTTTTTTTTTTCTTTCCAGTTTCTTTTTTTCTTTTTTTTCTTTTTTTTCTTTTTTTCTGGAATTTTTCTTTTCTTTTTTTTCGATTTTTTAGCCAGCAGTAGCACAAAGAAACAAAATGACTCACAAACGACTTTCTCAAACCTATTCGAAAGAATAGGTTGGAGTACAAAATTTACAAGAAAGGAAAAAATAAACTCACAAAACAAATATGAAAAACGAAAAATAAGTCTAACGGTAGTGTAACCCCCTCACCAAACCTATTCGAAAGAATAGGTTGCAAATAAAGGATCACACAACCTCACACTACCTCCTTCCTAGGCATTTAGCAATCTCAAAGCATGGTGAAGACTTGTTGCCTCTTAGGTTCATAATTACTCGGGGAAACAACCACAAGACCCTAACATGCATCATCCTATTATAAAGGCCTTCGTGAACCGCAGTAGAGAAAACACCACTAAGTGATGTCGAGACTACCAAGCTTAACTAAGTGCAGTACATGAATGTGACAAGCCAAGCGAGAAAAACCTCAAACAAATTCATAGAGATGAAGCATATGATTAATGGCATAGTTAGTTAATCTACCCAATAAAAAGTTCAAAAATTCGGCAATAAACTCCATATAAAACATGCAAGACTATCCTAGGATGAATGTAGTGAATGCAACCTAAAAAACTAAGAAAGCGGTAAACGTGCAAACGCAAATGCAAAAAAGCAGTAAAGAAAGCGATAAAAACTCCGGGTTTAAAGTCTTTGACTCGACTCCTGTCTGCGCTATTGTTTAAAGTCTTTGACTCGACTCCTGTCTGCGCCTAGCTCTTCTTCTTGAGGGTACTAGACTTCCCCTTCATGGATCTCCTCCTCATGCCACGAACCTGTGAATAAGGATGAACATAGGCAGCAAGACCACAGTAGTTAATAGTGTGAGAAGTATCAGGTGGATCAGATATGGCTCGCAACACATGTCGCTTGCCATCCACCTCAATAGTGCAAGTCCTTCGGTAGATGTCCATCACGGAGCGTAGCTTAGTCAAGAACGTTCGCCCCAAGAGAATGACATCCCCTTTCCCAGGTGTAGATGCTGGCATAACTACAAAATTGGTGTATACAGAAGCTTCACCAATTTTGACCAATACATTCTTCACAACGCCTTCGGGTCTCACAAAGGATCCATCCGCCAGTTGCACAATAGCCTTATGCTCAGATAGTTTTCCAAGGCTACTCTTCTCAAACACATTCATAGGGAGCACATTAGAGTAGCATCCCGTGTCTAGTGTGGCACGGACATCTTCAAGCTCACCAATCCCGACTTTAATATCGAAACTTTGAGGGAGTGGCTCGGGATCCTCTTGCTCCTCTTCACTCTCGTCAGAACCAAGGTCCTTCTCTTCTTCCTTAGCCTGTGGAGGTTCTTCCTTCTTGCAACACTCGCACTTAGCAACCTTCTTGATGGTGATTTCGACAGGTAGATCACCCACCAAGGTAATAGACATCGACTTCTCAGTGTTGCTAGGCAGTGTGCCTTGCTCCCTACTTGCTCCTCGGTCGATCAACTCTTGCATCTTTTGTTGGACAAGCCTACTGCTCTCTTCCAACCTATCAAGCCTTTCCCTAGTCTTCTCAAAATCTTCTTCATAACGTTTGAGAAAACTTTGGGTGTGATCAACCATCTTTTGCAAGTTCTCCATCAGTTGAGCCGACTTCGACTTCGGTGGCTCTTTCGGAGCGGGGTTTTCGTTCCAGTGGCGATCTTGAGGACTTGCTTCAATTCGTTGGTAAAGCACTCGAATTGATCCCCATTCCCCCTATACATAGGGGCTTCTTGAGTCGGTGGAGCTTCAGGTCCACGTCTCCTAACCATTTCTCTTGGGTCCTTGAACTGCGAACCCTTAGCAAGCCTTTCGAAAACTGACCAGACGGCTTCTGCGGTTTCCTCCCAAATATTGCCTCGGCATTGGAAATCCACCACTTGTTGGTTCTCGAAGGTTAGTCCATTGTAGAAGTGTTGGACTAGGTCAGAAAGCTCAAAACCACGGTGAGGGCACTTGTTCGTGAGATCCTGGAACCTCTCAAATGCGGTGTAGATGGTCTCATCATAGTCCTGTTTGAATCCGGTGATTTGCGCCTTTAGCGCGGTAGTCAAGGTGTGAGGGAAGTATTTTTCCATGAAAGCTGAAAAAACCTTCTCCAAGTGTCCAGCGAGCCTGCTGGTAGAGAACTCAACCATGACTTGGCTCTGTCGCCAAGCCCATAGCAAAAACCTTCATCCGCAACTCATCCGTTGTTATTTCAGCTCCGGGTCGTGGGAGTTGGTTGACGAAATCATCGATATCGTGCAAGTACCCCATCACATCTTCCCTTGCTAAGCCATAGAACCTCGGAAGTTGTTGGAATGCGTGGTTCTTGATTTCCAGATCTCGAGTTGCAGACGAAAGAACAGTCGCCGGTCCTCTCATACGATCCTTGGAGGGTTGAACCCATGCTTTCAGTGGTCTAGCTTCTGCCATTCCGTCGATTTCCTTGAAAAGACTGTGTAGAGATTCAGAGAAATCGGTATCCTCTATTTCCTCTAATTCACGCCTTTGAAGTAGTCGCCTTCTTTGGTGGTAGACTCTGTCGATCTCAGCAATTGAATCAGCAAGCGGTGTTCCATTAGATTGTGTATGCGGCATACACTATCTGTAACAGACTAGGAAAGCAGTATCAGAGAGAGATTAAAAAGGAAAACTAAAACTAATAGAATTAGGAATTGAATGCTGAAAATATAAATAAATTAAACAGAAAAAAGGAGTATAGTCCCCGGCAGCGGCGCCAATTTGATGAACGAGGATTTGTCGGGTCCCGATTCGGCAAATAAATTTGTTATTTAGCCAAAGGCAATCCACAACTACAACGAAACCGTAGTGTAGCGGTAGAATGACCTCGAGTGTCGTTCTCTCAGGACTATAACTAGCTTTATCTATTTAACTAGAGAATATAAGATCAACAGACGTAAAAGCACAGGTTTTTCTAACAGATAATGGCGATTGGTGATAGTATGATCCTTCAAAGCATAACGGGTCAATAATCATGCGTAAATTTCTCGGTCTTGCATGGAGATCTTTGATCAATCGAATGTCCTGTTGCAATTATTAAGCACTACGAAGATAAAGATACTGACAAGTCAATCACTATTGTCCTATTGTGTTCCGTAATTATTCAACACTACGAAGATATAGATGCGCATAGGTCGACGAGGGTCCAATTGTGCATAATAATTAATACAACATACGAGAATTTAGGCTGAGCCTGATCAACGAAATAAAGCAATAACACGGAGTATAATGCGCGATATAGCCATTAGCATGATTATCTTCCCTTCGCTAAGAATTCACATACTACCACCAGCGATAAGTTTAGCTACTCATAATAGGCATGCAATCAACAGAAATCATAGAAGAAAACATGTTGAAATATATATAAAAATAAGTAGAATAAACTGTAAGATACAATGTTACCGAAGGTTGTCAATCTCCGAAGAATTGCGATCGTACAAGCTCCAATCTACTATGAAAAAGTGTCTCCTAAGCTACGAACCCCAAGAACAGGCTGTGGGAAGTCCCTACCTAAAACTACAGAGAAAGGTGAGAGAATAGGTCTGGAAAAGTATGAATTTTGGAGAAAAACTGAGCAACTATATATAGGCTACGACAAAGTGTGGGGCGATTCGCCCCACACACCGGGCGGTTCGCCCGGTGTGGGGCGATTCGACCGGGAGTAATTTTCGCGGAATTCCGCGTTTTCGACACGTTTTTGGATTTCTTTCCCTTTTCGGACTCGGTTTCTGACTTCTAGTGACCTTCTAACCTCCAGATTCGACCCCTAGACTCCAAATCCTATCCGGAAACCTTCAGATACTCCAAATAGGCTTCCGGAACACCAATTCCTTGTCAACTTCAATATAATTGCCCGGAAATCTTCGTTTTTCAACCAAAAAAACCTGTAAAATAAAATCTAAAGGGAAACGTGACACTATTCTAATAAAATGCACTAAAATATAGCTAAATTAACATAGAGGATAGCTAAAATAGGTGAAAAAGACTCAAATGAAAGTGTAAAATACACATTCATCAGGCCCCACACACTGGGCGACTCGCCTGGTGTGGGGTGATTCGCCCCACGTCCCGGGCGATTCGCCCGGGAGGTTTTTTCGGCCTAAAACGCATTTTCGACGCGTTTTTAGATTTCTTCCCCTTTTCGGACTCGGTTTCTGACTTCTAGTGGCCTTCTAACCTCCAGATTCGACCCCTAGACTTAAAATCCTATCCGGAATCTTTCAGATACTACAAATAGGCTTCTGGAACACCAATTCCTTGTCAACTTCAATATAATTGCACGGAAAACCTCGTTTTTCAACCAAAACCTGTAAAATAAAAACTGAAGGGAAACGTGACACTATTCTAATAAAATGCACTAAAATATAGCTAAATTAACATAGAGGATAGATAAACTAGGTGAAAAAGACTGGAATGAAAGTCTAAAATACACATTCATCAAACTCCCCAAACCGAACATTTGCTTGTCCTCAAGCAACTAAGCTAGACTCTAATGCAAAGAACAATGCAACACATAAAATGGAGTCTCATTTCAAATAAAATGAACTAATCTACACATTCATCAAACTCTCCAAACCGAACATTTGCTTGTCCTCAAGCAACTAAGCTAGACTCTAATGCAAAAAACAACGCAACACATAAAATGGAGTCTCATGCCAAATAAAATGAACTAATCTACTGAATCTATCAAAAAACATATGAACAAAAACCATATAAATCAAAACATGAATATAGGTTGAAGAATGCCTTGATTGACTCATACACATCCACATAAGCACTTATGTTAAGACAAGATAGTCTCTCGTAACATTCTCTACCTGGACCTAGTCAGTGACGACGTAATGAAACTTGTTAAGATACGAATGGTTGTCCCGTGCCTATGAAACTGAGGACTTACTGTTGTTCACCAAGTTAAGACTTTTCCTCAAATAGGTCGAACCGGTACTGGCTCTCATCAAACAAAGGAGGGTTCCCTATAAAAGATAACACTCCCCTATTCTACCCATCTCTCAAGCAAAGCCTTAAGATTTTCACCACTTCCTGGATGGCAGGACGAGGGTGGTCTAGAACAGATGACACTCAAAAACAAAAGACAAAAAAATAGAAAATTACAACACGATTACGAACATTACAAGAATTGAAAAATGAGACACAACACTTTGCTAAACTGCAATTTGGCTTTTTTTGGACCCTTTTTTGCTCTTTTGGGGTCTTATCTTTTTTTTTTCTTTTTTTTTCCTTTTTTTTTCCTTTTCTAGTTTTTTTTTATTTTTTTTCTTTTTTCCTGGAATTTTTTTCTTTTTCTTTTTTTCGATTTTTTTTTAGCCAGTAGTAGCATAACGAAAAAGAAACAAAATGACTCACAGGACTTCCCCAAACCTATTCGAAAGAATAGGTTGGAGTACAAAATTTACGAGAAAGGAAAAATAAACTCACAACACAGAAATGAAAAACGAAAAACAAGTCTAAAGATAGTGTAACCCCCTCCCCAAACCTATTCGAAAGAATAGGTTGCAAACAAAGGATCACACAACCTCACACTGCCTCCTTCCTAGGCATTTAGCAATCTCAAAGCATGGTGAAGACTTGTTGCCTCTTAGGTTCATAATTACTCGGGGAAACAACCATAAGACCCTAACATGCATCATCCTATTATAAAGGCCTTCGTGAACCGCAGTAGAGAAAACACCACTAAGTGATGTCGAGACTACCAAGCTTAACTAAGTGCAGTACATGAATGTGACAAGCCAAGTGAGAAAAACCTCAAACAAATTCATAGAGATGAAGCATATGATTAATGGCATAGTTAGTTGATCTACCCAATAAAAAAGTTCAAAAAATTCGGCAATAAACTCCATATAAAACATGAAAGACTATCCTAGGATGAATGCAGTGAATGCAACCTAAAAAACTAAGAAAGCGGTAAACGTGCAAATGCAAAAAATTCAAAAAAATTTCACGAGTTTATCATAAGCAAGATAAGTATAGAGATAACCAGCGATAACCCCCTCCCCAAACCTGAACGTCGTCGCTCGTCCCGAACGTCGAAAGTGGATTCAAGGTGAGAGCTAATACTTGTATAACTGACCTATAAAACTCAATCAAACTCGTGAGAAAACAAAACAAAACACACTAACCTTTTGTGGAGGTGGTAAGGATAAGCTCAAGGTGATCAACCTCCCTTTGATCACTAGATATCTCGAAGTATGGCTTCACTCGCTGGCCATTCACCTTGAAGGTATTGCCCGTCTTTGGATCAATGATTTTTACAGCTCCATGGGGAGCAACTTTGATAATTTCGTACGGTCCATCCCAACGAGTACGGAGCTTTCAAGGAAATAGTCGAAGGCGAGAATTAAATACCAAAGCTTTTTGTCCAGGAATCAATTCCTTACGTACTATACCACGATCATGATACTTCTTAGTACGTTCCTTGTAGATCTTGGCATTTTCATAAGCACCTAGTCGTAATTCATCAAGCTCATCTAGTTGCAACAATCGTTCCTCGCCAGCTTTTCCCATATCAAGATTGAGTGCCTTTATAGCCCAATATGCCTTGTGTTCCAGTTCTACGGGAAGATGACATGCTTTCCCATACACAAGTCTGTACGGAGTGGTCCCGATCACCGTCTTGTAGCTAGTTCTGTATGCTCAAAGTGCATCATTCTATTTTCCTGCCCAATCCTTCCTACTAGGCTTCACTACTCGCTCCAGGATCTTCTTAATTTGACGATTGCTGACTTCGACTTGTCCCGATGTCTGTGGGTGATATGGTGTAGCGACACTATGGTGGACACTGTATCTCTTAAGAAGGGAGGCAAACGTTCTATTGACGAAGTGTGACCCTCCATCACTGATGATTGTCCTAGGGCACCCAAATCTAGAGAATATTACCTCCTTCAAGAACTTCATAACCACTGCGCCGTCATTTGTTTTTGTAGGAATTGCCTCCACCCATTTAGTCACATAATCCACTGCAACAAGAATGTATACATAGCCTCCACTTGATGGAAATGGTCTCATGAAATCAATGCCCCATAAATCGAAAGGTTCTACCACTAGATTCCCTTGAAGGGGCATTTCATCTTTCTTGCCAATACTACCACCTCGTTGACATGGGTCAGAATTCTTCACAAAACTTCGAGCATCTTTGTATATTGTTGGCCAGAAAAATCCTTCTTGCAGTACCTTGCGAGCTGTTTTCAACCCACTATACTGTCCCCCACAATTAAGCTCATGGCAATGGCTCAACACACTTTGTTGCTCTTCTGGTGGCACGCATCTCCTTAGAATCCCATCAACTCCTTCCTTGAATAGATGCGGATCATCCCATATGTAAGTCCTGCAACGCTTGGCAAGAGCTCTCTTGTCTGAGGCTGAAAAGTTAGTGGGGCAAACATTCATAGCCAAATAGTTTACAATATCTGCATACCATGGCTCTTCATTAGCCTTCATTAAGTGCTCATCATGGAGGTCCTCATTGATGGGTATCGAATCAACAGGGATATTAGGTATTCTAGATAAATGATCTGCTACTAAATTCTCCCTACCAGCTCTATCCACTTTGGTCAAATCAAAGTCTTGCAGCAAAAGGACCCAACGGATTAATCTAGGCTTAGAATCTTGCTTAGCTATCAAATGTCTCAAAGTAGCATGATCAGTATGGACATTCACAGGATGGCCAATCAAATAAGACCTAAACTTTTAAAAAGCAAAGACAACAGCTAAAAATTCCTTTTCAGTAGTTTTATAATTAACTTGCGCTGAGTCTAGAGTCTTACTAACATAATAAATCACACGATACTGCTTATCAACTTTTTGGCATAAAACAACACCCATAGCAAAATTCGAAGCATCACACATAATCTCAAAAGGAAGATTCCAGTCAGGCGGCACAACAATGGGAGCAGAAACAAGCATTTCCTTAAGGGTATTAAAAGCAACTAAGCACTCATTAGATAAATGGAAAGCCACATCTTTTGTAAGCAAGCTACTTAAAGGTTTAGCAATTTTCGAAAAATCTTTAATAAACCTCCTATGAAAACCTACATGGCCAAGAAAAGATTGCAACTCTTTCACACAAGTAGGTGGGGGAAGTTTTTCAATGATTTCGATCTTAGCCTGTCTACCTCAATACCTCTTTCAGAAACTACATGTCCAAGAACAATGCCTTCTCTAACCATATAATGACTCTTCTCCCAGCTTAAGGTCAAGTTGCATTCAATGCACCTTTTCAAAACAAGATCTAATCTTTGCAAGCATTCATCAAACGAATCACCAAAAAGGGAAAAATCATCCATGAAAACTTCAAAAAATTTAGTTACCATGTCAGAGAAAACAGAAAGCATGCACCTTTGAAAAGTGGCGGGAGCGTTGCATAGTCCAAATGGCATCCTCCTATAGGCAAATGTTCCGAATGGGCAAGTGAATGTCGTCTTCTCCTGATCCTCCGATGCAATCGGAATCTGGTAGAAACCTGATAAACCATCAAGAAAACAATAAATTTTCCGCCCCGCAAGGCGGTTTCGCATGTCATCTATAAATGGTAAAGGGAAGTGGTCTTTCTTAGTGGCGGCATTTAATCTTCTATAGTCAATGCACATCCGCCATCCAGTGGTCTTCCTAACCGGTACCAATTCTCCCTTCTCATTTTCTACCACCGTGACTCCTGATTTCTTAGGAACTACATGTACCGGGCTCACCCATCGATTATCAGGAATGGGTAAATCATATCAACATCTAGCAACTTGATCACTTCTTTCTTTACCACCTCTTGCATGGCTGGATTTATCCTTCGCTGAGGTTGCCTTACGGGTTTGGCATCTTGCTCTAGAGTGATGTTGTGCACGCACCATGTAGGGCTAATTCCTTTGATATCACTGATCCCCCATCCTATAGCTGCAGAATTTTCCTTCAATACTTCAATCAGCTTACTTTCTTCATTGTCGGAGAGATGTGAGGAGACAATTACAGGCTTCTTCTGATTTTCTCCTAAGTACACATACTTGAGGTGCGCAGGAAGCGGTTCCAATTCTAAGCTAGGTTCTTCAGGAAACCTACTTTCTTCCTCTTCTTCATCTAAAGGTTCAAGTACCTCCTCTCCTGCGGGAATTTCAGGGGTGCTATCCATTATTTCAACTCGTTCCCTTGCTTCTTCGGTCATGTAGCACGTCTCAGTTTGCATTGTCAGTGCCTCCTCAAGTGGTTCACGATTACCATGGCAATGATGAAATTCGGGAATCACGGACTCATAGCAATCGACAAATTTTAACTCCTCCGCGACTTCCTTATCTCCGATGCTACATTCTACCAACTCAATCTTCTCGCCCATTACCTCCATGGTTATTTCCTTGCCTTTAAGTTCAAGGCATGTGTTGGTAGTTGCCATGAATGGTCTCCCAAGTAGTACTACGTGCTCACGGATATCGCTCTTTCCCTCGTCTGCGGACTTCATTACTACAAAATCAGCTGGGATTATCAATTTGTCCACCTTCACAAGGATGTCTTCTATTATCCCGACCGACCTCTTCACACTTTGGTCTGCCATTTGGACGACCATATCAGTTGGTGTCAATTCTCCGAGTTCCAGGGCCTTGTACACTGAATAGGGCATTAAGTTAATGCTAGCTCCTAAGTCAAGCATTGCCTTCGTAGTTCGTCCATTCCCTAAGGCGATGTCGATGATGAAACTTCCAGGATCCTTTTTCTTCACGGGCAACCCGGCAATTGAGTTGACCGTTTCAACCCCATTCACTTCCTTTCCTGAAGTAACTCTTTTGTTCTTGATCTCACGAAAGAATTTCGTATAAGCTGGAATGTTTTGGATTAACTCCAAGAGAGGCACATTGACTTCCACTTTTGACAGGCGTTGGAATAGGGGTGATTCTTGAATATCCTTCTTGGTTGGCTTGATCCGGCTTGGGAATGGTACATGTGGCTTCGGAGGCACATATGGATTGGAAGATTTGTGAAGTTCCCCTGGTGTACTAGTTCCTACCTCGACTTCGTCATCACCTATGTCTACCACAGATGTTCTTGGTTCATCATTCCTTCCCGGAAGTTCTTGAGGTTCTTTGGAACTTTCGCCAACTTCTTGTTCTGTGCTTGGTCCTGTATTTTCTGTCCCAGTAGATTCTACCCGTTTAGGACGCACGAAGTTAGGAATTTTGGTCATCTTGCCTCCACGGAGTAGTAGATTCACCTCTTCGCACTCATTCTCCTTGGCAGTAACAGCTGGAAGTGGCTCTGGATCAGTTTCAGGTGTCACATCGGGAGGACTGGGGTCGCCCGATTCCCTGGAGTTGAATCGCCCCCTACTTTGGGTGGTTTGCTCACTACTTCCAGGGGGATGTCCTCGACTGCCTTACCGCACCTTTCGCACTTTAATAGGCTAAGATCCTTGATAAGTTGCTCAGTTACTTCGACCGCTTTAAAAGCCTTCTCGATGCGAAGATTGTTCTCAGCTTGCCCTGCGTGTGCTATCTCGAAAACACTCTCAATGGCTTTAATCCATGCGTAAAACGCAAGTTCCTCCTCCTCACTGATGTCTTCGTCCTCAAAATATCCTTCGCATAACTCGTCAGTTTCGCCTTGATTTGAATATATGTTGGTGACTTCATTCGACATTATCTTCTCGGATTGTGCGGATCCATTGGCGTACTTTTGAAAGACCTTCTCTGCCTCTTCAACTGTACATTCTTCTAAACCTCCACACATCCCATCCACTTGAAGCCTAACTTCATCACGTAGTCCACCAACAAAAAACCAAATCAGCTCCCCGTCGTCGAAACGGTGGTGGGGGCACTCACGTTTATACAGCTCAAAACGTTCATAGGTGTCACAGAACCGCTCGTATTCTCCTTACTTGAAGTGTTCGATCCGATTCCGCAGTGCAATCGTCTCATGATAAGGCATGAAACGTGCCAAGAACTCCTCTACTACTTGGCTCCAGGTCTTCAGTGATCCTGGTGCTAACCTTGCTATCCAAATCCTCGCTTCATATCCCAGAGCAAAAGAAAATAATTTCCTGCATAATTGGTCCTCAGTGAACTCCTTTGCTGGAACTTTTGCTATTTCTTCCTCATAGGACCTGATGAGGCTTAACGGATTCATCCCCACTCCATCTTCGAACCTCGGAATCCTTGTGAAGAATACCTTAGTGAAGAATTTATCGACTACTTAAAGGAGAATGGAATTCAATCGCAATGGACTCCTCCTGGAACACCACAACTAAATGGCGTGTCTGAGAGAAGGAATCGAACCCTGCTAGACATGGTGAGATCAATGATTGGATTCTCGACTCTTCCAAAATATCTATGGGATATGCGCTACAAACTGCAATCTACATTCTGAACCGTGTACCATCTAAATCAGTGGAGAAAACTCCTTACGAGTTATGGAAAGGAAAGAAGCCCTCACTGGGCTATCTTAGACCTTGGGGCTGTCCTGCGATCGTCAAATTGTTGCTCACTGATAAGTTAGATGCCAAGGGTGTCAAAGTTTATTTCATAGGCTATCCTCGTCAGACGAGAGGCTATGAATTCTATCATGCTGCAGATCACAAGGTGATAGTATCTAGAAACGTCAAGTTAGATGATATGATAGAACTTGAAGAAATTCAAGACTTTGACACGCGCGAACATGAGTTCTCTAAATCTTCTAATTTGGACTCAAGTTTAGTGGGAGCTTTCGAAGCGGACAAGGGTAATGATATGACACTTGCTAGGCATGTCATAGTCAGTGGGAGTCCTGTGATTAGATCAACAGTTGAAACCACACCAATAGAACCCGTTGTCAATCAACCTGTGCAACAAGTTGCACAAGAGCAGCTTCCCGCAAGGGAACAGGGTAGTAGCACGCGACCGGCTGCATCAGTGCCCACTGATAATGTTCGTGTTACACGAATCCAGAAAAGAAAAGCACCAGAAACGCCGACAGAAGCACCAGTCGAACTCCGTAGGTCGAAGAGGATCCCAAAAGGACCTCAGAAGCAAAGCCTTATGATAGAAGACATCAGTGAACTTGATGTTGGCTTATCAGATCGGGAAGATCCCGAGACCTACAAAGAGGCAATAAATGATATTGACTCAGATAGATGGCAAGAGGCCATGGAGTTGGAAAGAGACTCCATGTACCTGAACCAAGTTTGGAGCTTGGTAGACTTGCCCCAAGGGGTTAGACCTATTGGGTGCAAATGGGTCTTTAAACGAAAGACAGATGTCGATGGCAAGGTACAAATGAACAAGGCTAGACTTGTGGCGAAGGGCTACACACAAAGGTATGGCATCGATTACGATGAAACCTTTTCACCGGTAGCAAAGTTGAAGTCTATTCGAATTCTACTTGCGGTAGCTGCCTACTATGATTATGAGATCCGACAGATGGATGTAAAGACTGCCTTCCGCAATGGCATCCTTGAGGAAGAGGTTCTATATGGTACAGCAGAAGGTTTTATTAGTAAAACCAGGCCAACTGCTGTATGCAAATTACAGAGATCCATCTATGGGCTAATGCAAGCGTCTAGGAGCTGGAATATCCACTTTGACGAAGCTTTCAAATCGTTTGACTTCGTCAGAAGCGTAGAAGATCCCTGTGTCTATACTAGGCACAACGACAAGGGAGTCGTTTTCATGATCATATATGTTGATGACGTTTTGATCATGGGAAACAATGTCTCTATGCTAGAAGAGACTAAAGTTGGTTATCAAGTACCTTCTCGATGAAGGACTTGGTGAAGCGAACTACATCCTACGGATAAAGATCTATAGAGATAGGTCCAAGAGGATGTTAGTGATAGTGTATATGTCCTAGAGATAGTCCTTATTAAGGGCATGCGACCCTTATGAGGGCATTATGTACTATTACACAGGTCAACGTAATATAATATATGTTTGTTGTTTGACTATTGAGTATCGCTTCATATTTATATTACACCAGGCATGCAGCATGTCATATCTCTATTTCTGTCTGTATTGATATTAAACATGTCCCCTCGGATAGATGACCGATCACACAGATAGTGGGAGCTATGTGAGTTATCATCTATCCCAAACTCTCCCTAGTCGAGGTTCATCTCGGATGTAGGGGTCTGAATGAACCAGCTGAGACTAGTATGCGTGGAGGTTATACTTATTGGAGAAAGTGTGAGCCGATCCGACGACCACGGAACGGATTGTTGGACAATCAAGAAACGTTCCCATAACTACGCATAGTTGTTCGAATGATGATTACCGAACAATGGAAGTACCCACCGGACACTCCATCGATGTATATTCTACACTGAAGTGTCTATGGGAACCGGTAAGTTGTCGAAGTGATGTCAGTTGTCCTTTGGACTTACAGGACTTTATCATCACTTTGTTGCCCCATATCCTTGGTGGACCCATTGATGAATGTGTATTTTACACTTTCATTCGAGTCTTTTTCACCTATTTTAGCTATCCTCTATGTTAATTTAGCTATATTTTAGTGCATTTTATTAGAATAGTGTCACGTTTCCCTTTAGATTTTATTTTACAGGTTTTGGTTGAAATTCGAAGATTTCCGGGCAATTATATTGAGTTGACAAGGAATTGGTGTTCCAGAAGCCTATTTGGAGTATCTGAAGGTTTCCGGATGGGATTTGGAGTCTAGGGGCCGAATCTGGAGGTTAGAAGGCTACTAGAAGTCAGAAACCGAGTCCGAAAAGGGGAAGAAATCCAAACCGCGTCGAATACGCGGAATTCCGCGAAAAAAAGCGCCGGGCGAACCGCCGCGGAGCTGGGGCGAACCGCCCCACACCGGGTGAACTGCCGGGGTGTGGGGCGAACCGCCCCGTGGTAATTCGAAGCCTATATATAGTTTGCTCAGTTTTCTTTTTTCTCCGAAAATCATATCTTTCCAGACCTTCTCTCCCACCTTTCTCTATAGTTTTTGGTAGGGACTTCCCAGAGCCTGTTCTGGGGGTCCGTAGCCTAGGGATACTTTTTCATAGCAGTTTGGAGCTCGTAGGATCGCAATCATCCGGAGATTGACATACTTCGGTAACTTTGTATCTTACAGTTTTATTCTACTTATTTTATTCTTTCAACATGTTTTTTCCTTCTATGATTTCTGTTGATTGCAGC
>CM051458.1:16943755-16961516 GCA_028274465.1 Plantago ovata
TAACACCTCAAAGGTTTCGAAAATTACAATTGAGTCCTTCGGGTTTTCGAAAATTGCTACCTGGTCAATAGAATTTTCGATTTTTCAATCTAGTCCAAATTTTCAATTTTTCATAGAGATTATAAGTATGTGATTATAATTTTCATAATGAAATTATGAAGTCATTTGGCATCCACATAGGCTAGTACTTGTTTGTTTGCTCGATATGCTATTGTTTGACAATGCATGTTTAAATACCATGTATTTTACTTTCCGTTCGACCGCTATGCATGCGAGGGTAGGTGGCGCCCTTTTATTTGTCGGACCGCATAATTTTATGTATGGGTAGGCGGCGCCCATTATGTGCTTGACCGCGCTTAGAACTAGAATGGATAGGCGACATCCATTACGTGTAGACCGCTCATCCCTTATTTGTTTGTAGATGACTGATAACAACCCTCAAGCTACAAGCCCCAACCAATATAAGTGCAGAAATATGTATATGTATGTGTTTCTGAGATGCTTTCCATGGGTGCTTTAATTCTGAACTTTCATTGCGTTTCCCTGTATTGGCGACCTCGTCTTGCAGACTCGCAGTGATCGTCAGATTAGAGTAAGCCTATGGTTATAACTTATTTCATATTGTATCTAGCGACATCGATAGGTACAATATGTAGAGCGTCTGGTTAAATTAGATTTAACACCCAAGAGTTGCGTGACGCAATTGGATAGTCCTACCGGTCATATTATTTTATGCGACCAGCCCCCGTTGGAGTATAGCATAGTATGGATTTGGATCTTGGCCACTACGGTAACTTGTTGGACATTACCCGTATGTTTGTTTTGGGGGCAATCATATGTGAAAATAGTGGAAGCTAAACAGCTAAAGGACCTTGTTGTTTAGTTATGTTGACTATGTATTTAGAAATAGTATTTCAATAGTTGATTTATTATTTTCGTTCTATATTATTTCTCCTTAGAAAAACAAAAATGGCTATACCGTCCTCCGAGCTCATTGCCAACTTGGAGTTGCAAAAGCTAACAGGACCAAACTACGTGGATTGGATCCATGAGGTACGAAGGGTGCTATGGCACAACGAGGTTGAGTATGTGTTAGACGAACCTATCCCTTCACCTCCCACTGAATTGACTACTGCAACCTATGATTGCTATTATGAGATGTCAGTGGAAAGGGCCGAGTTTGTGAAGAATTTCTTGCTGAATGCTATGTCTGACAATATGGTTGGACCATGTTGAGACAAGGAACCATATGAGATTGTGAGATATCTCTCCTCATTCTTGGATACTCCAAGGATGTGTGAAGGGTTCGAAGCTATCAAGTTCATGCTTATCCAAAGACTTGAGACAGAAGAGCTGTCGCCTGAACAAGTCAAGTCATTGATTGATTTTCTCTTTCAACTTGTTGGATATGGCTTGGAGCTAGAAGCTAAGGCTTCCATTATCTTGATCGTGCAAAGATTGTTGCAATCTATTCAGAATCCCGAAGTCGGGGCAGCAACAGAGTCGATTGCTGAGAGACCTATTGCCAACGAGTTTCTAAGGGTCAATCATAGACCCAAAGGGAACAAGGGTGGCAAGAATGCACTCAATCGTAAGTGATGAACGTGTATTTTACACCTTCATTCGAGTTTTTTTTCACCTATTTTGCTATCCTCTACGTTAATTTAGCTATATTATAGTGCATTTTATTAGAATAGTGTCACGTGTCCCTTTAGTTTGCATTTTACCGGTTTTGGGTGAAAACCGTGGTTTTTTCGGGCAATTATATTGAAGAGAACGAAGAATTGGTGTTCCGGGGACATTTTTGGAGTATCTAGAAGATTCCGGATAGGATTTGAAGTCTAAGGGCCGAGTCTGAAGGCTTAAAGGTCACTAGAAGGCAAAAACCGAGTCCGAAAAGGAAAATAAATCCAAAAACGCGTCGTTTGCCGACTGCACCTCCCAGGCGATTCGTCCGGGACGTGGGGCGGTTCGCCCCACACCAGGCGATTTGCCCGGTGTGTTGGGCGACTCGCCCCACACATTCCGAACCCCTATATATAGTTGCTCAGTTTTCTCCGTTTCTCATACTTTCTCAGACCTTTTTTCACACCTTTCTCATTAGTTTTAGAGAAGAATTCTCCAGAGTCTGTTCTGGGAATTCTTAGCATAGGAGATACTTTTTCTTATCGACTTGGAGCTTGTGAGATCACAATTCTTCAGAGATTGACAACCTTCGGTAACATTGTATCTCAGATTTTTCTATTTATATTTATTTATCTTTCAACATGTTTTCATTCAATCTTGCTATCATTTCTGTTGATTGCATGACATCTATGAGTAGCTAAATTTATCGTTGGTGATAGTATGTGATTTCTTAGCGAAGGGTTAGTAATTATGCTGATGGCGGTAAAGCGAATCAGACTTTGAGTTATTGCTTTATTTCTTTGATCTATCTAAGCCCTCTATCTTCGTAGTGTTGAATAATAACGGAACACATTGGACAATTCATGATCAAAGATCTCTATTCAAAACGATCGGGTACTTCATGCATGATTATTAACCCACTATGCTTTGAATGATCATACTATCACTAACTTCCATTATCTTGATAAGAAAAACCTGTGCTAAGTCATTTGTTGATTTTATAGTTTAAGTTAGATTAGATAGAGCTAGTTATAGTCCTTAGAGATCGACACTCGAGGTTATTTTACTGCTACACTACGGTTTTCGTTGTAGTCGTGAATTGCCTTTGGCTAAATACAAATTTATTTGATTAATTAGAATCTGACAAATTCCGCTTCATCAAATTGGCGCCGTTGCCGGGGACTATACTCCTTTTTTCTGTTTAGCTTTTATATATTTTCAGCATTCAATTCCTAGTTTTAGTAGTTTTTATTTTTTCTATTTGATCTCTCTGATACTCCTTTCTAGCTTTTTACACATAGTGTATGCGTAGTACACGATCTAGGGGAACACCGCTTGCTGATCCAATCGCTGAAATCGACAGAGTCTACCACCAAAGAAGGCGACTACTTTTACGACGTGAACTAGAGGAAATAGAGGATACCGATTTCTCTAAATCTCTACACAGTCTTTTCAAGGAAATCGACGGAATGGCTGAAGCTAGACCACTGAAAGCATGGGTTCAACCCTCCAAGGATCGTATGAGGAGACCGGCGATTGTTCTTTCGTCTGCAACTCGAGATCTAGAAATCAAGAACCACGCGTTCCAACAACTTCCGAGGTTCTATGGCTTAGCAAGGGAAGATGTGATGGGGTACTTGCACGATATCGATGATTTCGTCAACCAACTCCCATGACCCGGAGCTGAAATAACAACGGATGAGTTGAGAATGAAGGTTTTTGCTATGGGGCTTGACGACAGAGCCAAGTCATGGTTGAGTTCTCAACCGGCGGGCTCGCTGGACACTTGGGAAACGGTTTTTTTTTAGCATTCATGGAGAAATACTTCCCTCACACCTTGACTACCGCGCTTAAGGCGCAAATCACTGGGTTCAAACAAGACTATGATGAGACCATCTACACCGCGTTTGAGAGGTTCCAAGACCTCATGAACAAGTGCCCTCACCATGGTTTTGAGCTTTCGGATCTTGTCCAACACTTCTACAATGGACTGACCTTTGAAAACCAACAAGTGGTGGACTTCCAATGCCGTGGCAATATTTGGGAGGAAACCGCGGAAGCCGTCTGGGCGGTTTTTGAAAGGCTTGCTAAGGGTTCGCAATTCAAGGATCCAAGAGCAATGGTTAGGAGACGTGGACCTGAAGCTCCACCTACTCAGGAGGCCCCTATGTATGGGGGGAACGGGGATCGATTCGAGTGCTTTACCAACGAGTTGAAACAAGTCCTCAAGAACTCCGCAGGAACAACTATGTCAAACGAAGTTTGCCGAATATGCAAGAACTATGGGCATGGAGCTCATATGTGTAGATAGGAGCTTGCATATGATGATGGCAATTGGGTTCGAGGAGGCGAAGAGGATGCCTTGGCTACAGAATTTGGTACTCAAGAAGCTAGCTACAGACAAGACAGTAGGAATCCTCGAGGTGGATTTTGGAGAAGAGGGTTCCGGAATAATCAAGGATATGCACCGACTAGCCAAACTTATGGCCCTAACCAAGACCGTAGTAGGCTTAACTATGGTAATGATCACTGCGAAAATCCCGCTCCCAAAGAGCAACCGAAGTCGAAGACAGCTCTACTCATGGAAAACTTGCATAAACTGGTTGATCACACCCAAGGTTTTTTTAAACGTTATGAAGAAGATTCTGAGAAGACTAGGGCGAGGCTTGATCGATTGGAAGACAGCACTAGGCATGCCCATCAAAAGTTGCAAGAGTTGATTGACCGTGGGGCAAGTAGGGAACAAGGGAAGCTGCCTAGCAACACTGAGAAGTCGATGTCCATTACCTTGGTGGGTGATATTCCTGTTGAAATCACCATCAAGAAGGTTGCTAAATGTGAGCGTTGCAAGGATGAAGAACCCCCACTAGCCAAGGAAGAAGAGAAGGACCTTGGTTCTGAAGAGAGTGAAGAGTAGCAAGAGGATCCCGAGCCAATTCCTCAAAGTTTCGATGTTAAGGTCGGGATTGATGAACTTGAAGATGTTCGTGCTACACTAGACACGGGATCCTACTCTAATGTGCTCCCAATGAATGTGTTTGAGAAGAGTAGCCTTGGAAAACTATCTGAGCATAAGGCTATTGTGCAATTGGCGGATGGATCCTTTGTGAGACCCGAAGGCGTTGTGAAGAACGTATTGGTTAAGATTGGTGAAGCTTCTGTGTACACCAATTTTTGTAGTTATGCCGACGTCTACACCTGGGAAGGGGGATGTCGTTCTCTTGGGGCGAACGTTCTTGACTAAGCTGCGCTCCGTGATAGACATCTACCGAAGAACTTGCACCATTGAGGTGGATGGTAACCAACATGTGTTGCGAGCCATATCTGATCCAAATATCCACTTCGATGCTTCTCACACCATTAACTACTTTGGTCTTGCTGTCTATGTTCATTCTTATTCACAGGTTCGTGGCATGAGGAGGAGATCCATGAAGGGGAAGTCTAGTACCCTCAAGAAGAAGAGCTAGGCTCAAGAAGGAGTCGAGTCAAAGACTATAAACAATGGCGCTATCCGGGAGGCAACCCGGAGTTCTTATCGCTTTTTTACCGCTTTATTGCATGAATTCATACATTGAACAATTTTTTTTTCTTATGTGAATTTGTTCGTCTCTGTGTCGTTTGTGCTTATGTTTGAGTGAACTTTTTCGAGTGGTTTTATGAGAAATGGTTTTCGGGTGGTTTTATGAGTAAACTGAGTTTTTTTCGAAAAAATTCATCTCCCTACCTCTGAAGGTGGGGGGCGAATCGCCCCCCATGGGCGGCGAGTCGCCCCCACATGTCCAGAGAGCTCGCGCTCTCTGTGATAGTGTATATGTGATGAACGCGTGGATGTCGGGTCCAACGTATCAAATAAATTTGTATTTAGCCAAAGGCAATTCACAACTACAACGAAAACCGTAGTGTAGCAGTAGAATAACCTCGAGTGTCGATCTCTAAGGACTATAACTAGCTTTATCTAATCTAATTTAGAATATAAAACAACAGACGATTTAGCAAAGGTTTTTCTTAACAGATAATGGAGATTGGTGATAGTATGGTCCTTCAAAGCATAACGGGTTAATAATCATGCATAAATTCCTCGGTTTTGCATGGAGATCTTGATCAATGAATTGTCCAGTTGTAATTATCAAACACTACGAAGATATAGATTTAGATAGGTCAAAGTCCAATGAATTGTCCAATTGTGTGCAATAATTAATCAACAATACGAAGATAGAGATTTAGATAGATCAAAGAAATAAAGCAATAACACGGAGTATAATGCGCGATATAGCCATTAGCATAATTATTAACCCTTCCCTAAGAATTCACATACTATCACCAACGAGAAGTAGCTACTCATAGTTGTCATGCAATCAACAAAAATCATAGAAGAAAACATGTTGAAAGATATATAAAAATAAGTAGAAAAACTGTAAGATACAATGTTACTGAAGGTTGTCAATCTCCGAAGAATCGCGATCTTACAAGCTCCAAACTGCTATGAAAAAGTATCTCCTAAGCTATGAACCCCCAGAACAGGCTCTGGGAAGTTCCTACCTAAAACTACAGAGAAAGGTGAGAGAAAAGGTCTGGAAAAGTATGAAAAACGGAGAAAAAGTGAGCAACTATATATAGGCTACGAATTGTGTGGGGCGAAGGGCCCCACACACCGGGCGACTCGCCTGGTGTGGGGCGATTCGCCCGGGAGTAAAACTCGGGAAAATACGCGTTTTCGACGCGTTTTTGGATTTCTTCCCCTTTTTGGACTCGGTTTCTGACTTCTAGTGGCCTTCTAACCTCCAGATTCGACCCCTAGACTTCAAATCCTATCCGGAAACCTTTAGATACTCCAATTAGGCTTCTGGAACACCAATTCCTTGTCTACTTCAATATATTTTCCGGAAAACCTCGTTTTTCAACCAAAACCTGTAAAATAAAGACTAAAGGGAAACGTGACACTATTCTAATAAAATGCACTAAAATATGATAGTGTATATGTGCTAGAGACAGTCCTTACTAAGGGCATGGTGCCCTTATAGAGGGCATATATGTACTATTACATAGGTCAACGTAATATAATATATGTTTGTTGCATTTTACTGTTGAGTATTGCTTTCATATTTATATTACACCAGGCTGCAGCATGTCATATCTTTATTACTGTCTGTATTGATATTAAACATGTCCCCTCGGATAGATGACCGATCACACAGATAGTGGGAGCTATGTGAGTTATCATCTATCCCAAACTCTCCCTGGTCGAGGTTCATCTCGGATGTGGGGGTCTGAATGAACCAGACAAGACTAGTATGCGTGGAGGTTATACTTGTTGGAGCAAGTGTGAGCCGATCCCACGACCACGGAACGGATTGTTGGACAATCTAGAAACGTTCCCATAACAGCGCATAGTTGTTCGAAGAAGCTTTATCGAACAATGGAAGTACCCACCGGACACTCCCATCGATGTATACTCTACACCAAAGTGTCTATGGGAACCGGTAAGTTGTCGAAGTGATGCGAGTCGTCCTTTGCACTTACAGGACTTTATCATCACATTTGTTGCCCCATATCCTTGGTGGACCCATCGATGTCAGCTCTGAATAAGCAGCTGACCTAAGACACGATCCAGAATTATGGCTACATACAAATGGGGGTGATAAGTGATTCTGTGAAGGATTCATCTCTCAAGTGTAGCACAGGAGAGCACTGCTCATAGTCTGCATAGTTGTGTTGGTAAAGTCACTGGCCAGTGCATATGATATATTATGATGGTCATAAGTATATCTTAACCAAACAACTCCCTGAGACGCCCGTGGATGTATTATTGGGATAGACACTTCATCGATCCTAGATACATTCGAGCAAGTCAGATGAAGGGACGTTACCATCGTCGCGTTGAGCGCAACAGGCTTCGCAACGAAAGGGTTAGCTTTGAGAAACCTCTCAAACGTCCTCACGTATTAATATTGCAAATGGAACCGTCTAGGAATTCCATCTTGCCTAGTCTAGGACTTGCTTAATACGATGAGGCCCTATGAGTCACACTATGTGGTGATTCAGTCTATCAAGATATCCTTGAAGATGGAATCGCCATTAATTTGGAATTAATTGTGATTGATGGATTATAATTGATTTGGAATTAATTATAATATTTGGTGGCTCAATTAATGATTTGGAATTATTAATTGAATTGGCTAATTAATTGTATTTTATGTAAATACAATTAAAGATTATATTTTGGAAATATAATGGAGGTTTGATTAGAAAGGATATGTTAATTTAGAATTAACATATGCACTTGGGCAAAATCTACTTGGAGTTTGAATTGCCTTAGAACTATAAGTGGGTCCCAAAATTGGGACCCACCTACTGTCCCTAGGAGGCGCGCGCGTGATGAACGGAGATTTGTCAAGTCTCAATTCAGCAAATAAATTTGTTAATAGCCAAAGGCAATCCACAACTACAACGAAAACCGTAGTGTAGTAGTAGAATGACTCGAGTGTCGTTCTCTCAGGACTATAACTAGCTTTATCTATTTAACAAGAGAATGTAAAACAGCAGATAGAAAGCAATAGGGGTTTTCAAGCAGATAATGGAGATTGGTGATAGTATGGTCCTTCATAACATAATGGGTCGATAATCATGCATAAATTACTCGGTCTTGCATAGAGATCTTTGAATCAATCTTGTGTCCTGTTGCAAGTATTAAGCACTACGAAGATAATTTGGTCTGACTACTCAACACTGCTGTCCTAATGTGTTCCGTAATTATTCAACACTACGAAGATAATTGGTCTGATGGTCGACTAGTGTCCATGCGTGCATAATAATCAATACAACATACGAGAATTTTGGTTGCAACTGATCAACGAAATAAAGCAATGACACGGAGTATAATGCGCGATATAGCCATTAGCATGATTATCTTCCCTCGCTAAGAATTCACATACTACCACCAATGATAAGTTTAGCTACTCATAATAGGCATGCAATCAATAGCAATCATAGAAGAAAACATATTGAAAGAAGAATAAAATAAGTAGATAAAAACTGTAAGATACAAAGTTACCGAAGGTTGTCAATCTCCGGATGATTGCGATCCTACGCGCTCCAATCTGCTATGAAAAAGTATCCCCTAAGCTACGGAACTCCCAGGACAGGCCCCGGGAAGTTCCTACCTAAAACTATAGAGAGAGGTGAGAAAGTAGGCTTGGAAAGATATGATTTTCGAAGAGAAAACTGAGCACTATATATATGCCCCGAAATATCACGGGGCGGTTCGCCCCATGGCTCCGGCGGTTCGCCCCCCAGTATTTCGCGGAATTTCCGCGTTTTTCGACGCGGATTTGGATTTTTTCACCTTTTCGGACTCGGTTTATGACTTCTAGTAGCCTTCTAACCTCCAGATCCGGCCCCTAGACTCCAAATCCTATCCGGAAACCTTCAGATACTCCAAATAGGCTTCTGGAACACCAATTCCTTGTAGACTTCAATATAATTGCCCCGAAATCTCCGGATTTCAACCAAAACCTGTAAAATAAAATATAAAGGGAAACGTGACACTATTCTAATAAAATGTACTAAAATATAGCTAAATTATCATAGAGGATAGCTAAAATAGGTGAAAAAGACTCGAATGAAAGTGTAAAATACACATTCATCAAACTCCCCAAACCGAACCTTTGCTTGTCCTCAAGCAACTAAGCTAGACTCTAATACAAAAAACATGCAAGACTCAAAATGGAGTTATATGTCAAATAAAATGAACTAATATACTAAATCTACCAAATAACATATGAACAAAAACCATATGAATCAAAGCATGAATATAGGTTGAAGAATACCTCGATTGACTTATACACATCTACATAAGTACTTATGTCAAGACAAGATAGTCTCTCGTAACATTCTCTACCTGGACCTAGTCAGTGACGACGTAATGATGCATGCTAAGATACGAATGGTTGCCCCGTGCCTATGAAACTGAGGACTTACTTCTGTTCCACCATGTTAAGACTTTCCCTCAAAAGAGGTCGAACCAGTACTGGCTCTCATCAAACGAAGGAGGGTTCCCTATAAAAGATAACTCTCCCCTATTCTACCCATCTCTCAAGTAAAGTCTTAAGCTATTCACCACTTCCTGAATGGAAAGACGAGGGTGGTCTAGAACAGATGACACTCAAGACAAAAAAGATAAAAAATAGAAAAACACGATTACGAACAATACGAAAAATGGAAAAGACTCAAAACTTTGCTAAACTGCTATTTGGCTTTTCTTTTTTGGACCCTTCTTTGCTTTTTGGGGTCTTCTCTTTTTTTTCTTTTTTTTCTTTCCAGATTCTGTTTTTTTTCATTTTCTTTTTCTCTTTTTTTTCTGGAATTTTTCTTTCTTTTTTTCGATTTTTTCTAGCCAGCAGTAGCATAACAAAAAGAGAAACAAAAAGACTCACACGACTTCCCCAAACCTATTTGAAAGAATAGGTTGCAGTACAAAATTTACGGAAAAGGAAAAACAAACTCACGATACGAAAATGAAAAACAGAAACAAGTCTAACGATGGTGTAACCCCCTCCCCAAACCTATTCGGAAGAATAGGTTATGAACAAAGGATCACACAACCTCACACTACCTCCTTCCTAGGCATTTAGCAATCTCAAAGCATGGTGAAGACTTGTTGCCTCTTAGGTACATAATTACTCGGGAAAACAATCATAAGACCCTAACATGCATCATCCTATTATAAAGGCTTTCGTGAACCGCAGTAGAGAAAACACCACTAAGTGATGTCGAGACTACCTAGCTCAACTAAGTGCAATACATAAATGTGACAAGCCAAGCGAGAAAAACCTCAAACAAATTCATAGAGATGAAGCATACGATTAATGGCATAGTTAGTTGATCTACCCAATAAAAAAGTTCAAAAAATTCGGCAATAAACTCCATATAAAACATGCAAAACTATCCTCGGAAAGCAGTAAACGTGCAAATGCAAAACATTTCACGAGTTTTTCATAAGCAAGAATAGTATAGAGATAACCAGCGATAACCTCCTCCCCAAACCTGAACGTCGTCGCTCGTCCCGAACGTCGAAAGTGGATCCAAGGTGAGAGCTAATGCTTGTATAAGTGACCTAAAATACTCAATCAAACTCGTGAGATAAAAATTAGCGGTAAAGAAAGCGATAAAATCTCCGGGTTGCCTCCCGGATAGCGCCATTGCTTAAAGTCTTTGACTCGACTCCTGTCTGCGCCTATCTCTTCTTTTTGCGGGTACTAGGCTTCCCCTTCATTGATCTCCAATCCATGCCACGAACCTGTGAATAAGAAAGAATATAGGCTGCAAGACCACAGTAGTGAGTAGTGAAAGAAATATCAGGCGGATCAGGTGGATCAGGTATGGCGTGCAACACGTGTTGCTTTCCGTCCACTTCGATGGTGCAAGTTCTTTGGTAGATGTCCATCACGGAGCGTAGTTTAGTCAAGAGTGGTTGCCCTAAGAGTATGACATCCCCCGTTCCAGGTGCAGACGCCGTCATAACTACAAAATTGGTGTAAACAGATGCTTCACCAATCTTGACCAACACATTTTTCACAACTCCTTCGGGTCTCATAAATGATCCATCCGCCAGTCGCACAATAGCCCTTTCCTCAGATAGTTTTCCAAGGTTGCTCTTTTCAAATACGTTCAAAGGGATTATGTTTGAGTAGGATCCCGTGTCTAGTGTGGCACGAACATCTTCAAGCTCGCCAATCCCTACCTTAACATCAAAACTTTTAGGGAGTGGTTCGGGATCCTCTTGCTCCTCATCACTTGCGTCAGAACCAAGGTCCTCCTCTTCTTCCTCAGCCTGTAGAAGTTCTTCCTTCATGCAACACTCGCACCTAACGGCCTTCCTGATGGTGATTTCATCAGGTACATCACCAGCCAATTTCGACTTTAAAGTGTTGCTAGGCAGTTTGCCTTGTTCTCTACTTGCTCCTCGGTCGATCAACTCTTGCAACTTTTGATGGGCAAGCCTAGTGCTCTCTTCCAACCTATCAAGCCTTGCCCTAGTCTTTTCAGAATCTTCTTCATAACGTTTCAGAAAACTTTGTGTGTGATCGACCATCTTCTGCAAGTTCTCCATCAGTTGAGCCGACTTCGACTTCGGTGTCTCTTTCGGAGCGGGGTTTTCGCAGTGATCATTACCATAGTTCAGCCTACTGCGGTCTTGGTTAGGTCCATAAGTTTGGTTAGCCGGTGCATATCCTTGATTGTTGCGGTATCCTCTTCTCCAAAATCCACCTTGAGGATTTCTACCGTCTTGTCCGTAGCTAACTTCTTGAGTGCCAAACTCCGTAGCAAGGCTTCTTCTTCGCCTCCTCGAGCCCAGTTGCCATCATCGTATGCCAGCTCCGATCTACACTGTTGGTCCCTTTAAACAACAAGAAAAGACTAGAGGGGGGGGGGGGGGTGAATAGTCTTTTCAAACTTTTGTCGTTTAAAAACTTTCTCAGCAAGTACTTATTACTTTTCAGTAATGAGGTTGCTGATACTTAACTTTCTCAGCAAGCGTAAGTTACTTTCCAGTGACTTAGTTTGCTGATACTTAAATCAGAGAACGGAAGTCTTTGAAACAATAAGTGCTTTTTCAGCAAGTAAAGAGTTTCAGCAAGTGAAGTGAGTGACTGTGTACAAACAGATATAATTTGCTGAAAGCTAAATGCAGTAAGTAAATCACACAAACGCTTTTATAGTGGTATCTGAGAGTGGCGTAATCTCTCAACTAATCCACTTTGTCCTTTCTAGGACTGAATCCACTAAGATATGATTGAGGTTCCTTACAATCTCCTATCTAAAGCGATTCAACAGAAACCAAAGCACACTTGCTTTGTCTCCAACCTAAACTAGAGAACTTCAACCTTGTTCTCCACCAAACTTGGTACTTTTAATCAGCAAAACTTTGCTCGATTAAGTTCCCCCTGAATATCACGCCTGAAAGGGTGTATTTTCAGTTAGAGAGTTTTGGGGTGAGATGACCTAATTATAACTTATTCAGTTACAACAAGTAATCTAAGAAACACAACTTGGAATACTTTGCAGTAAACAAGTTTGATTGTTTCTGGTGTCAAGACTTGTTCTTGTTGAAAGAAAGAACACTTAACTAATTTCTTAGCCGAGTTTGTTCTACTTCTTCACAAGTAGCTTTTTCAAGCTTTAAGTCTTGGAACGGATCAATGGCAGTAAGAGTGTTTGAGGGTTTGTGAGTTTTTTAAGCACAAGTGAGAGTTTGATCACGTTGTTGACACACTTCAACTCTTCGCCGGATGACCTCTATTTATAGTGCAAGTAAGGAGCCGTTTGAATTTCAAATCCTAAGGCTTTTGTTCCTTAACATGTCACTATCTTGCTTTTGTACTTTCAGCAGCAACCTTTGTTTGTCTTCTAGTCTTCATGTCCTTCGCGTGTAAGCTTTGCATTAAATGCACTTTTGAATAGAATTCAAACAGTAACATTGGAGCGCAAAATCACGTACATTCAGCAAGAGGACACATATGTTCATCAGCAAGTGTTCATTCTCAGTTTCAGCAAGCACAACCTACTCTGTCTTTCAGATTTTCACTTATGCAATGCTGTTGCTGAAAATTTCACTTTCTGAGCAACACGTGCCTTACCAGTCTTCAGCAATCTTCAAGTCTTCAAGTCTTCAAGTCTTCAGATCTTCAAAAGTCTTCAAGATTCAGACCGGTTTCTTATTTGCTTCAATAATTTGTTTGTAATAAACAAAATACATCTTCAGCAAATGCTTCAATAGGTCATTTTCTTTTCAGAAAATAAGATTAATTAAAGCTAAGCATCAATAAGATATTTTCTTTTCAGAAAATAAATACATCATGCGCTAAAGTGTCAATAAGATATTTTCTTCTCAGAAAATAAAATACGTCATACACAGAAGAAATAACTTATCTAATACCTATCTAAGTCATCAGCAAACGTTCCTCTTTTACAATGTCCTTTAAAAATTCTAAAATCCTATGGACCTCAAGAGTACTAGTTACTGGACTGTTCTTAATTTAGCATGGTTAATTGCTCATCAAAATTACAAGTTTCCTAACAAATTTCCCCCATTTTGATGTTAGCAATCCATGGCTAAATTAATTGTTACCCTTTTAGAGGTTTCTGATGTTGAATAAATCAGATGATTAATGCAAGCATACTTGAATTAATAAACAGTAAGCATAAGTAAGTTGCATAATCAAAACCAATAAGAGTAAAAAAGAATTCATTGCTGAAAGTTATCATTCAGAAGATTACAAGAAAGCATAGATAACAATGAATCAGCAAACAAAAACTTTAACAAAAACTATTGCTAGGGACTTAAACTCTTTCAGAGGATTTTCTCAAAATCTCTCTTACACTCTTCTCAGCAAGAGCAGTGAATTCAACACAATCCTTCTCGTAGTTTTCCAGAAGCCTACGGACTTGTAGTTGAAGAATTCTTGCATTTTTGCAGGCAGTATGATGATGCTTTTCAGCATTCATTTCCATGTAGTTAATTACCCACAAATGCATGCCCCAATTGCTTGCATGGAGAAGCTGTGTATCTGAAATGTTTCTCGGATGAATCTTTCTTAACCAGAGAAGATCTTCTTCTTGATCCTTAGCAGTGAGATAGAAGTACTCATAAGGAATCAATCCAAGTTTCTTCTTAGGTTTCTTTGTTACCGGGTCAGCATAGTAAGCGATGCCAGGTGGTTTGATCAGATCTGGTTCTTGTCTATATGTCTTACCAATGGCAACTCTTCTTACATAGACCTCAAGATTCAACCATCTCCCAGCAATATTTCTTGGGAGGGATTCTTCCCTTTGCTTTCTTTGGACCTTGAGTTCAATCCATTTGAACATCTGATTCAAAATGGCTGTAGGAAAGAACTCATTTACCAGCAAGTCTTCCAGCATTAGGATCCAGCAACCATGAATGTTTCTGATCACATTCTGAGTGGTTTCATCATTGCTGGTCTTTGTATATTCAATGCCGGAGCCAATAGCAATGCTGGCCAGCCTTTTCTCTTCCTGTCTTTGCCTTCTTCTTCTTGTTTTAGCATTGTCTTGATCTCTTGCTGAAGAGTCAGACGAAAATGCCTTGAGTGGCCAGACGGAGTTATGGCTGTTAAGGGTCTAGCTCTTATGGCTTGAGCTATTGTTTGATTGTCATCATCTTCTTCATCATCTTCATTCAGATTGTGATGACTTTCAATGTGACAGAAATCTTGAGTTTCAGCAGCGGTTTTTCTCTTTTTGGTACTTGCTGAATTTAACTCAGTTTCTGCTTGTCTTTTAGAACTTTGCTCTCTTTCAGCAAGAGGTTCTAGTGGAAGTGGCACATCAACAGCAGGAGTAGGAGGGGTTTGATTTCTCTTTCTAGTGTTCTTCTTTTCCCCCTTAGACATGGATTGCAACATCGGAGTGATGTGCAGAGAATAAAACTCATTGCAATTTTCAGCAAGAGTGTTGAGACTGTTATACTTCATGATGATTTCTTGTTGGTCAGAGTTCATTGTTGCTAACTCTTTTTGAATGTTCATCATGTTCTCTTCATTTCTTTTCTCTGTTGCGGCCTTCTCATCCATAATATGTTGAGCCTTGACAAGAGCAGTCTTTGCAAGCTTGAGCGCCTGACTTACATCTTCTTCATAGCTCCTGTGATAAAGACTGATGTCTTTCTGAGCTATAGTTATAGTTGTAGTGCGTCTCAGCACTGTAGCCAATATCTTTCCAATGTCAAGTGGGCTCTCAGCAAGCAATGCCTCATCTTCAGCTTTGCAGGCATCATGGACTTGCTTTAGTGCTAGAATTATGGGAGTAAACTCCTCAACTCTTGGGAACGGCACTAAATGCGGTGTTAAGGAATTAACCTTAATTTCATAAGCAAACTGATCATCACGCGTCAGCAATTCGGCTCTTAGTCCATCGTCTAAATCATTGATGTAATCAGGAGGAGGAATCTGAACGACTTTTGCGTCTCGCTTGGAATGATCATCATCATTTTTTGATAAGTCGTCATCATCCTCAGATTCATCAAGTTGAGCGACTTTGGAGCCTTTGTCAGTAGCTTCACTTCCTTTTTGTTGAGTGGTTGCTGATGGCAACACTTCAGACTCAACGACTGGAGTTTCACCAGTAGATAGTTGTTTCAATTGAGTTTGGGACTCAATTACTGGAGTTTCGCCAGTAGTTAGTTTTAATTGAGTAGTTGCTGAAGGCAACGTTTGAGACTCAATAACTGGAGTTGCGCCAGTAGTAAGTGGAAGGGATGGAACTTCCCTTGATTTTGGTCTTGAAGATTCACCAATTTCCAGATCCTGCGTATGCCTTGCATGGATCACGAGACTATTTTGTAGAGCTCGTTGGTAATCTTCATCTTCTTCATCCTCATCTTCAAGGTTTTCTTCAGTAACCTTGGCATCAGAAACTAGACTCTTGCCATTTTTCAAGGCAGCCCTTTTTCTGGCGTATTCTTCTTCAGTATCAGCACCTTGTACAGGTGCTTGATTTTCAGCATCAGCAGGAGGAGGTTGAGATTCTTGCTGAGATTGTTGTTGTTCAGCTTGCTGATTGTCAGAGGGATTAGTTTTAGCAGCTGTTAACTTTAATCCACCAGCACCAGGACTTGGACCTTGATTGTCATCATCGTCATCCTTCTTGTCCTTAGAATCTTTCCCTTCATCATCACTAGGATCAGTGGGAATGTTCTCATCTTCTTCTTCTTCTTCTTCATCATCTTCTTCTTCTTCTTCATCACTTGTCACTTCCTCTTCCTCAGTTAATTTGTAGGGATCAACCACCACAGGAACAAAAAGACCTTTGAGCATCACAGCTTGTTCAGATGGAGAGGCACTCTTAAATTTGGCCTTCATATTCTCTCTGATTTGAGCAATCAGATTTGAACTCATTTGCTGAGAATATGTCATTTCTTCTGGAAGGATGGAGTGGACAAATGTTTCGAGCTTCAGCAGTGAAGATCTCTTTTTCTCATTTGAGAGATGAAGGTGAAGATCAGAGAAGTCCATTCTCCTATATCTTTGCCAGTTGCTGACGGACTTAGCAACTCTTGACAAAGTTGTCCTCTTGAAGCTCAAGTAAAGTTCTTCAGAACTTACTTGCTGATCTTCAGTGATGAGTACCACTTCAGTGGTCTCCTTTTGAGCCTGAAAAAGAATTTTATTTAGATCAGGATTGGTTTGGAGAATTGTTTTAGAGTTAAAATCTGAGGAGCTTGAGTAGCATCCTCCATTTGTTCATCCTGAAATAAATTAAAATTAGACACACGTACTAAGCTGTCAAACTTAGTTTTTATACCAAAATTATTAACTACCTGCTGAGCAGGGAGTGTTGGTTCTGGTGCAGAGGCTTCAGCAACCTTCTGACTTGTATCTTGAGAAGTCTGTAGAGAAAGAATAATTTTAGCAAAAGAACAATTTTCAGAATTTGAAGTTTTACTTATGGTTGAATTAACTACCTGCTGAGGAAGGACAGGTTGTGGCTCAGTCCTTTCAGCATTAACAGTTTCTTCAGCTTCTTGGACTGTTTCTTCAGCAGACTTCTGATTTTGCTCTAACTGAGAAAGCTGTGCGGTTTCAGCAATCTCCCTTGTCTCTGAATTGACAAGTTGAGCAGAAGCATCTTGACCTTTAAGCTCACTGCTTGTCATGAAGAGATCAATTGACTTGTTGGATGATTCTTCAATCTCCAACTCCATTTGTTTGCATTAAATCTTCCAGTACAAGCTGGACTTTGTCAATTGAAGTCTTGGGTGAACTTGGGCCAGTATTCTCAGCATTAAGAGATGCGTCTTTGAATAATGCTTCTTGAGTTTCAGCAACTTCAGGAACAGGAACCATTGCTATCTCAGCAACTGGTCCATCAGCAAGCTGGGTTTCAGCAACTTGATGAGTTGCTTGTTCAACAACCATCTGTTCAGCAGCATCAGCAAGTGCCGCTCTTTGCAGATCAGCAGCAATGTCGCTTACTGGTTCCATGGTTTGATCATCTAGATTATCTACAATGTAGATATCTGGTACTTGGGCAGGAATTTCATTTCCACTGCCTTGTGGTGTATTCTCAGTAGAGTTATCAACGTTAAGTTGATTGTTGAAGGCTTCCGCAAATACTT
>CM051458.1:16961616-17058604 GCA_028274465.1 Plantago ovata
TCCCGAACGTCGAAAGTGGATTCAACGGTGAGAGCTAATACTGTATCACTGACCTATAAAACTCAATCAAACCGTGAGAAAACAAACCAAAAACACTAACTTTTGTGGATGTGGTAAGGATTAAAGCTCAAGGTGATCAACCTCCCTTGATCACTAGATATACTCGAAGTATGGCTTCACTCGCTGGCCATCACCTTGAAGGTATTGCCCGTCTTTGGATCAAAGATCGCGACAAGGCTCCATGGGGAGCAACTTCGATAATTCGTCACGGTCCATCCCACGAGTACCGAGGCTTTCCAAGGAACTAGTCAAGGCGAGGAGAATTAAATACCAAAGCTTTGTCCAGGAATCAATTCCTTACGTACTATACCACGATCATGATACTCTTAGCGTTCCTTGTACGCTCTTGGCATTTTCCTAAGCACCTAGTCGCTAATTCCTCAAGCTCATCTAGTTGCACAATCGTTCCTCGCCAGCTTTTCCCATATCAAGCTTGAGTGACTTTATCAGCCAATATGCCTTGCTGTTCCAGTTCTACGGGAAGAAGATACATGCTTTCCATACACAAGTCTTTACGGAGTGGTCCCGATCACCGTCTTGTAGCTAGTCTGTATGCTCAAATGCATCATCTATTTTCCTGCCCAATCCTTCCTACTTAGGCTTCACTACTCGCTCCAGGATCTTCTTAATTTGACGATTGCTGACCGACTTGTCCGAGGTCTGTGGGTGATATGGTGTAGCGACACTATGGTGGACACTGTATTCTTTAAGAAGGGAGGCAAACGTTCTATTGACGAAGTTGCCCCTCCATCACTGATGATTGTCCTAGGGCACCCAACTCTGAGAATATTACCTCCTTCAAGAACTTCATAAACCACTGCGCCGTCATTTGGTTTTGTAGGACTTGCCTCCAACCATTTAGTCAACACTACTAATCCATGCAACCAAGAATGTATTACATAGCCTCCACTGATGGAAATGGTTTCTATGAAATCAATTGCCCCATAAATCGAAAGGTTCTACCACTAGATCCCCTTGAAGGGGCATTTCATCTTCTTGCCAATACTACCACCTCGTTGACATGGGTCAGAATTCTTCACAAAACTTCGAGCATCTTTGTTATTGTTGGCCAGAAAAATCCTTCTTGCCGTACCTTGCGAGCTGTTTTCAACCCACTATACTGTCCCCCACAATTAAGCTCATGGCAATGGCTCAGCACACTTTGTTGCTTTCTGGTGGCACGCATTCTCTTAGAATCCCATCAACTCCTTCCTTGAATAGGATGCGGATCATCCCATATGTAAGTCCTGCAACGCTTGGCAAGAGCTCTCTTGTCTGAGGCTGAAAACGTTAGTGGGGCAAACATTCATAGCCAAATAGTTTACAATATCTGCATACCATGGCTCTTCATTAGCTTCATTAAGTGCTCATCGGAGGTCCTCATTGATGGGTATCGAATCAACAGGGATTAGGTATTCTAGATAAATGATCTGCTACTAAATTCTCCCTACCAGCTCATCACTTTGGTCAAATCAAAGTCTTGCGCAAACGGACCCCAACGGATTAATCTAGGCTTAGAATCTTGCTTAGCTATCAATGTCTCAAAGCAGCATGATCAGTATGGACATTCACAGGATGGCCAATCAAATAAGACCTAAACTTTTAAAAAAGCAAAGACAAACGCTTAAAACTTCCTTTTCATTGTTTTCTAATTAAACTTGCGCAGTCTAGAGTCTTACTAACATAATAAATCACACGATACTGCTTATCAACTTTTTGGATAAACCAACACCCATAGCCAAATTCGACGCATCACACATAATCTAAAAGGAAGATTCCGTCAGCGGCGGCACAACAATGGGAGAAGAAACACAGAAAAAGCATTTCCTTACGGGTATTAAAAGTAACTAAGCATCATTAGATCAATGGAAAGCCACATCTTTTTGTAAGCAAGCTACTTAAGGTTTTAGCAATTTTCGAAAATCTTTAATAAACCTCCTATGAAAACCTACATGGCCAAGAAAAGATTGCAACTCTTTCACACAAGTAGGTGGGGGAAGTTTTTCAATGATTTCGATCTTAGCCTGTCTACCTCAATACCTTTTCAGACTAATGTCAAGAACAATGCCTTCTCAACCATATAATGACTCTTCTCCCAGCTTAAGGTCAAGTTGCATTCCATGCACCCTTTCAAAAACAAGATCTAATCTTTGCAAGCATTCATCAAACGAATCACCAAAAAGGGAAAAATCATCCATGAAAAAACTTCAAAAAATTTAGTTACCATGTCAGGAAACAGAAAGCATGCACCTTTGAAAGTGGCTGGGGGGAGCGTTGCATAGTCCAAATGGCATCCTCCTATAGGCAAATGTTCCGAATGGGCAAGTGATGTCGTCTTCTCCTGATCCTCGGTGCAATCGGAATCTGGTAGAAAACCTGACAAACCTCAAGAAACAATAAAACTTCCGCCCGCAAGGCGGTTTCGCATGTCATCTATAAATGGTAAAGGGAAGTGGTCTTTTTAGTGGCGGCATTTAATCTTCTATAGTCATGCACATCCGCCATCCAGTGGTCTTCCTAACCGGTACCAATTCTCCCTTCTCATTTCTACCCCCCGGACTCCTGATTTCTTAGGAACTACAGTACGGGCTCACCATCGATATCAGGAATGGGGTAAATCATATCAAATTAGCAAACTTGATCACTTCTTTCTTACACCTCTTGCATGGCTGGATTTATCCTTCGCTGAGGGTTGCCTTACGGGTTTGGCATCTTGCTCTAGAGTGATGTTGGTGCCGCACATGTAGGGCTAATTCTTTGATATCACTGATCCCCATCCTATAGCTGCAATTTTCCTTCAATACTTCAATCAGCTTACTTTTTCATTGTCGGAGAGATGTGAGGGACAATTACGGCTTCTTCTGATTTTCTCCAAGTACACATACTTGAGGTGCGCAGGAACGTGTTTTCCAATTCTAAGCTAGGTTCTTCAGGAAAACCTACTTTCTTCCTCTTCTTCATCTAAAGTTCAAGTACCTCCTCTCTGCGGGATTTCTGGGGTGCTATCCATTATTTCAATCGTTCCCTTGCTTCTCGGTCATGTAGCACGCTCGTTTGCATTGTGTGCAGTGCCTCCTCAAGTGGTTCACGATTACCATGGCAATGATGAAATTCGGGAATCACGGACTCACGCAATCGACAAATTTTAACTCCTCCGCGATTCCTTATCTCCGATGCTACATTCTACCCACTCAATCTTCTCCCATTACCTCCATGGTTATTTTCTTGCCGTTAAGTTCAAGGCATGTGTTGGTAGTTGCCATGACTGGTCTCCCAAGTAGTACTACGTGCTCACGGATATCGCTCTTTCCCTCGTCTGCGGACTTCATTACTACAAATCAGCATGGGATATCATTTGTCCACCTTCACAAGGATGTCTTCTATTATCCCGACGACCTCTTCAACTTTGGTCTGCCATTTGGACGACCCATATCCGTGGTGTCAATTCTCCGAGTTCCAGGGCCTTGTACACCGAATAGGGCATTAAGTTAATGCTAGCTCCTAAGTCAAGCATTGCCTTCGTAGTTCGTCCATTCCCTAAGGCGATGTCGATGATGAAACTTCCAGGATCCTTTTTCTTCACGGGCAACCCGGCAATTGAGTTGACCGTTTCAACCCCATTCACTTCCTTTCCTGAAGTAACTCTTTTGTTCTTGATCTCACGAAAGAATTTCGTATAAGCTGGAATGTTTTGGATTAACTCCAAGAGAGGCACATTGACTTCCACTTTGACAGGCGTTGGAATAGGGGTGATTCTTGAATATCCTTCTTGGTTGGCTTGATCCGGCTTGGGAATGGTACATGTGGCTTCGGAGGCACATATGGATTGGAAGATTTGTGAAGTTCCCCTGGCGTACTAGTTCCTACCTCGACTTCGTCATCACCTATGTCTACCACAGATGTTCTTGGTTCATCATTCCTTCCCGGAAGTTCTTGAGGTTCTTTGGAACTTTCGCCAACTTCTTGTTCTGTGCTTGGTCCTGTATTTTCTGTCCCAATAGATTCTACCCGTTTAGGACGCACGAAGTTAGGAATTTTGGTCATCTTGCCTCCACGGAGTAGTAGATTCACCTCTTCGCACTCATTCTCCTTGGCAGTAACAGCTGGAAGTGGCTCTGGATCAGTTTCAGGTGTCACATCGGGAGGACTGGGGTCGCCCGATTCCCTGGAGTTGAATCGCCCCCTACTTTGGGTGGTTTGCTCACTACTTCCAGGGGGATGTCCTCGACTGCCTTACCGCACCTTTCGCACTTTAATAGGCTAAGATCCTTGATAAGTTGCTCAGTTACTTCGACCGCTTTAAAAGCCTTCTCGATGCGAAGATTGTTCTCAGCTTGCCCTGCGTGTGCTATCTCGAAAACACTCTCAATGGCTTTAATCCATGCGTAAAACGCAAGTTCCTCCTCCTCACTGATGTCTTCGTCCTCAAAATATCCTTCGCATAACTCGTCAGTTTCGCCTTGATTTGAATATATGTTGGTGACTTCATTCGACATTATCTTCTCGGATTGTGCGGATCCATTGGCGTACTTTTGAAAGACCTTCTCTGCCTCTTCAACTGTACATTCTTCTAAACCTCCACACATCCCATCCACTTGAAGCCTAACTTCATCACGTAGTCCACCAACAAAAACCAAATCAGCTCCCGTCGTCGAAACGGTGGTGGGGGCACTCACGTTTATACAGCTCAAAACGTTCATAGGTGTCACAGAACCGCTCGTATTCTCCTTACTTGAAGTGTTCGATCCGATTTCGCAGTGCAATCGTCTCATGATAAGGCATGAAACGTGCCAAGAGCTCCTCTACTACTTGGCTCCAGGTCTTCAGTGATCCTGGTGCTAACCTTGCTATCCAAATCCTCGCTTCATATCCCAGAGCAAAAGAAAATAATTTCCTGCATAATTGGTCCTCAGTGAACTCCTTTGCTGGAACTTTTGCTATTTCTTCCTCATAGGACCTGATGAGGCTTAACGGATTCATCCCCACTCCATCTTCGAACCTCGGAATCCTTCACACTATAGAACTTGTTACCTCATATCCCGATAACTCTTCTTCCAAGTATATAGCTGACCCTCTCTTGACTTGCGAGAACGTAGGTGTCAAGCGAGCTTTTAAGGTCGTCATACCTGGAAATCTGGAACAGGAGTAACTCAAAACTGAAAATTAGCCTCGTTAGAAATTTCGAAAATCGAGAAAATTTCTAGAAATCGAATACTACTAAGACTAGTAAAGGAGTATTAGAGAGATTAAAAGGAAAACTAAAACTACTAGAACTAGGAATTGAATGCTGAAAATATAAACAAATTAAACAGAAAAAAGGAGTATAGTCCCCGACAACGGCGCCAATTTGATGAACGCGTGGATGTCGGGTCCAACGTATCAAATAAATTTGTATTTAGCCAAAGGAAATTCACAACTACAACGAAACCGTAGTGTAGCAGTAGAATAACCTCGAGTGTCAATCTCTAAGGACTATAACTAGCTTTATCTAATCTAATTTAGAATATAAACAACAGACGATTTAGCAAAGGTTTTTCTTAACAGATAACGGAGATTGGTGATAGTATGGTCCTTCAAAGCATAACGGGTTAACAATCATGCATAAATTCCTCGGTTTTGCATGGAGATCTTTGATCAATGTTACCGAAGGTTGTCAATCGCCGAAGAATCGCGATCTTACAAGCTCCAAACTGCTATGAAAAAGTATCTCCTACCTAAAACTACTGAGAAAGGTGAGAGAAAAGGTCTGGAAAATTATGAAAACGGAGAAAAACTGAGCAACCATATATAGGCTACGAATTGTGTGGGGCGAAGGGCCCCACATACCGGGCGACTCGCCTGGTGTGGGGTGTTCGCCCCACGTCCCGTGCGATTCGCCCGGGAGGTTTTTTCGGCCTAAAACACGTTTTCGACGCGTTTTCTTCCCCTTTTCGGACTCGGTTTCTGACTTCTAGTGGCCTTCTAACCTCCAGATTCGACTCCTAGACTTCAAATCCTATCCAGAATCTTTCAGATACTCCAAATAGGCTTCTAGAACACCAATTCCTTGTCAACTTCAATATAATTGCCCGGAAAACCTCGTTTTTCAACCAAAACCTGTAAAATAAAAACTAAAGGGAAACGTGACACTATTCTAATAAAATGCACTAAAATATAGCTAAATTAACATAGAGGATAGCTAAAATAGGTGAAAAAGACTCGAATGAAAGTGTAAAATACACATTCATCAATGTGGACCTTTTAAAGTCCAAGCACGTGGAGGTTATTCTTACTTCGTTACCTTTACTGACGATTTCTCAAGGTATGGATATATTTATATTATGAAGAATAAATCTGAGACCTTTGGGAAATTCAAGGAGTTTAGGAATGAGGTCGAGAATGAATTGAACCTAAGGATAGTCACTTTTCGATCAGAACGAGGAGGTAAATACCTTAGTGAAGAATTTATCGACTACTTAAAGGAGAATGGAATTCAATCGCAATGGACTCCTCCTGGAACACCACAACTAAATGGCGTGTCTGAGAGAAGGAATCGAACCCTGCTAGACATGGTGAGATCAATGATTGGATTCTCGACTCTTCCAAAATATCTATGGGATATGCGCTACAAACTGCAATCTACATTCTGAACCGTGTACCATCTAAATCAGTGGAGAAAACTCCTTACGAGTTATGGAAAGGAAAGAAGCCCTCACTGGGCTATCTTAGACCTTGGGGCTGTCCTGCGAACGTCAAATTGTTGCTCACTGATAAGTTAGATGCCAAGGGTGTCAAAGTTTATTTCATAGGCTATCCTCGTCAGACGAGAGGCTATGAATTCTATCATGCTGCAGATCACAAGGTGATAGTATCTAGAAACGTCAAGTTAGATGATATGATAGAACTTGAAGAAATTCAAGACTTTGACACGCGCGAACATGAGTTCTCTAAATCTTCTAATTTGGACTCAAGTTTAGTGGGAGCTTTCGAAGCGGACAAGGGTAATGATATGACACTTGCTAGGCATGTCATAGTCAGTGGGAGTCCTGTGATTAGATCAACAGTTGAAACCACACCAATAGAACCCGTTGTCAATCAACCTGTGCAACAAGTTGCACAAGAGCAGCTTCCCGCAAGGGAACAGGGTAGTAGCACGCGACCGGCTGCATCAGTGCCCACTGATAATGTTCGTGTTACACGAATCCAGAAAAGAAAAGCACCAGAAACGCCGACAGAAGCACCAGTCGAACTCCGTAGGTCGAAGAGGATCCCAAAAGGACCTCAGAAGCAAAGCCTTATGATAGAAGACATCAGTGAACTTGATGTTGGCTTATCAGATCGGGAAGATCCCGAGACCTACAAAGAGGCAATAAATGATATTGCCCATGTACCTGAACCAAGTTTGGAGCTTGGTAGACTTGCCCCAAGGGGTTAGACCTATTGGGTGCAAATGGGTCTTTAATCGAAAGACAGATGTCGATGGCAAGGTACAAATGAACAAGGCTAGACTTGTGGCGAAGGGCTACACACAAAGGTATGGCATCGATTACGATGAAACCTTTTCACCGGTAGCAAAGTTGAAGTCTATTCGAATTCTACTTGCGGTAGCTGCCTACTATGATTATGAGATCCGACAGATGGATGTAAAGACTGCCTTCCGCAATGGCATCCTTGAGGAAGAGGTCTATATGGTACAGCCAGAAGGTTTTATTAGTAAAACCAGGCCAACTGCTGTATGCAAATTACAGAGATCCATCTATGGGCTAATGCAAGCGTCTAGGAGCTGGAATATCCGCTTTGACGATGCTTTCAAATCGTTTGACTTCGTCAGAAGCGTAGAAGATCCCTGTGTCTATACTAGGCACAACGACAAGGGAGTCGTTTTCATGATCATATATGTTGATGACGTTTTGATCATGGGAAACAATGTCTCTATGCTAGAAGAGACTAAAGTTTGGTTATCAAGTACCTTCTCGATGAAGGACTTGGGTGAAGCGAACTACATCCTACGGATAAAGATCTATAGAGATAGGTCCAAGAGGATGTTAGTGATAGTGTATATGTCCTAGAGATAGTCCTTATTAAGGGCATGCGACCCTTATAGAGGGCATATATGTACTATTACACAGGTCAACGTAATATAATATATGTTTGTTGTTTGACTATTGAGTATCGCTTTCATATTTATATTACACCAGGCATGCAGCATGTCATATCTCTATTTCTGTCTGTATTGATATTAAACATGTCCCCTCGGATAGATGACCGATCACACAGATAGTGGGAGCTATGTGAGTTATCATCTATCCCAAACTCTCCCTAGTCGAGGTTCATCTCGGATGTAGGGGTCTGAATGAACCAGCTGAGACTAGTATGCGTGGAGGTTATACTTATTGGAGAAAGTGTGAGCCGATCCGACGACCACGGAACGGATTGTTGGACAATCAAGAAACGTTCCCATAACTACGCATAGTTGTTCGAATGATGATTACCGAACAATGGAAGTACCCACCGGACACTCCCATCGATGTATATTCTACACTGAAGTGTCTATGGGAACCGGTAAGTTGTCGAAGTGATGTCAGTTGTCCTTTGGACTTACAGGACTTTATCATCACATTTGTTGCCCCATATCCTTGGTGGACCCATTGATGAATGTGTATTTTACACTTTCATTCGAGTCTTTTTCACCTATTTTAGCTATCCTCTATGTTAATTTAGCTATATTTTAGTGCATTTTATTAGAATAGTGTCACGTTTCCCTTTAGATTTTATTTTACAGGTTTTGGTTGAAATTCGAAGATTTCCGGGCAATTATATTGAAGTTGACAAGGAATTGGTGTTCCAGAAGCCTATTTGGAGTATCTGAAGGTTTCCGGATGGGATTTGGAGTCTAGGGGCCGAATCTGGAGGTTAGAAGGCTACTAGAAGTCAGAAACCGAGTCCGAAAAGGGGAAGAAATCCAAAACCGCGTCGAAAACGAGGAATTCCGCGAAAAAAGCGCCGGGCGAACCGCCGCGGAGCTGGGGCGAACCGCCCCACACCGGGTGAACTTCCGGGCGTGTGGGGCGAACCGCCCGTGGTAATTCGAAGCCTATATATAGTTGCTCAGTTTTCTCCGAAAATCATATCTTTCCAGACCTTCTCTCCCACCTTTCTCTATAGTTTTTGGTAGGGACTTCCCAGAGCCTGTTCTGGGGGTCCGTAGCCTAGGGGATACTTTTTCACAGCAGTTTGGAGCTCGTAGGATCGCAATCATTCGGAGATTGACATACTTCGGTAACTTTGTATCTTACAGTTTTATTCTACTTATTTTATTCTTTCAACATGTTTTCTTCTATGATTTCTGTTGATTGCATGCCTATTATGAGTAGCTAAACTTATCGTTGGTGGTAGTATGTGAATTCTTAGCGAAGGGAAGATAATCATGCTAATGGCTATATCGCGCATTATACTCCGTGTCATTGCTTTATTTCGTTGATCAGGCACAACCTAAATTCTCGTATGTTGTATTGATTATTATGCACAATTGGACACTTGTCGACCTGGGTGCGAGTTTATCTTCATAGTGTTGAATAATTACGGAACACATTAGGACAATAGTGATTGACTTGTCAGACCAATTATCTTCGTAGTGCTTAATAATTGCAACAGGACACTAGATTGATTCAAAGATCTCTATGCAAGACCGAGGAATTTATGCATGATTATCGACCCGTTATGTTAAGAAGGATCATACTATCACCAATCTCCATTATCTGCTAGAAACCCCTTTTGCTATCTGTCTGCTGTTTTATATTCTCTAGTTAAATAGATAAAGCTAGTTATAGTCCTGAGAGAACGACACTCGAGTCATTCTACTGCTACACTACGATTTTCGTTGTAGTTGTGGATTGCCTTTGGCTAAATACAAATTTATTTGACTGAATCCGGAGCACGACATCCGCGTTCACCAAATTGGCATCGTTGCCGGGGACTATACTCCTTTTTTCTGTTTAATTTGTTTATATTTTCACCTTTGGATTCCTAATTCTATTAGTTTTAGTTTTCCGTTTTCCTTTTTTATCTCTCTCTGATACTGCTTTCCTAGTCTGTTACAGATAGTGTATGCCGCATACATGTTCTGCAGGAACACCGCTTGCTGATTCAATTGCTGAGATCGACAGAGTCTACCACCAAAGAAGGCGACTACTCGTAAGGCGCGCGCTAGAGGAAATAGAGGATACCGATTTCTCTGAATCTCTACACAGTCTTTTCAAGGAAATCGACGGAATGGCAGAAGCTAGACCACTGAAAGCATGGGTTCAACCCACCAAGGATCGTATGAGGGGACCGACGATAGTTCTTTCGTCTGCAACCCAAGACCTGGAGATCAAGAACCACGCATTCCAACAACTTCCGAGGTTCTATGGCTTATCAAGGGAAGATGTGATGGGGTACTTGCACGATATCGATGATTTCGTCAACCAACTCCCACGACCCGGAGCTGACATAACAACGGATGAGTTGAGGATGAAGGTTTTTTCTATGGGACTTGGCGACAGAGCCAAGTCATGGTTGAGTTCTCTACCAGCAGGCTCGCTGGACACTTGGGAGAAGGTTTTTTCAGCTTTCATGGAGAAATACTTCCCCCACACCTTGACTACCGCGCTAAAGGCGCAGATCACTGGATTCAAGCAGGACTATGATGAGACCATCTACACCGCGTTTGAGAGATTTCAAGATCTCACGAACAAGTGCCCTCACCATGGTTTTGAACTTTCTTACCTAGTCCAACACTTCTACAATGGACTAACCTTCGAGAACCAACAAGTGGTGGATTTCCAATGCCATGGCAATATTTGGGAGGAAACCGCAGAAGCCGTCTGGGCAGTTTTCGAAAGGCTTGCTAAGGGTTCGCAGTTCAAGGACCCAAGAGCAATGGTTAGGAGATGTGGACCTGAAGCTCCACCGACTCAAGAAGCCCCTATGTACAGGGGGAATGGGGATCAATTCGAGTGCTTTACCAACGAATTGAAGCAAGTCCTCAAGAGCGCCACTGGAACAACTGTTTCGAACGAAGTATGCCGAATATGCAAGAGCTATGGGCATGGGGCTCATATGTGTAGATCAGAGCTGGCATACGATGATGGCAACTGGGCTCGAGGAGGCGAAGAAGAAGCCTTTGCTACGGAGTTTGGCACTCAAGAAGTTAGCTACGGACAAGACGGTAGGAATCCTCGAGGTGGATTTTGGAGAAGAGGCAACTAAGAATCATATGAAGGAATTTGCAGCAAGATTGAATCACAATCTCATGTAAGCATAAACATAACCCATGGCATGCATATTCTACATTCTACCACCAACACAAAAGATTTAGCTACTCATATTCATCAACATAGACATCAATTCATATGACTAATAATCAGAATACATCATACCAAACTACAAGACAAGAGAGTGATACAAGTTACCACCAAAGCTGTCACTAATCGGTGGAAAGCAAAGAAAACCTCTCCGTAGATGATTACAAAGGATGAATTCCAATCAAAATCTTAAATCCCAAGCTCAAATACAATGTAATCTGAGTTTTCTCTGAGTTTTGGGGCTTAGGAGCTCTCCAAAACGAAGCTACAGTTCAAAAGATATTCAAGAAAATGACTGAAGATCAGATCTAAAAACGAAAATCCAAAGACGTAACCGCTGCCAAGCGGACCGCTTGGAGAAGCCAAGCGGAGCGCTTGGCAAGCGAAGCGCTTTGGCACTCCAAGCGCTTCGCTTGACTTCTGTGCCAAAGCTCCTGGAAAATGAAGCGGAGCGCTTCGCTATTCCAAGCGCTTAGCTTGGCTCCTGGGCAGATTTTTGTCTTCAAACTCAATCTTTTTGCCCTCGCATGGACCTCGGGTGCCTTGGACTCATCCTTCTCGATGCTTATTGGTGCTCAAACACTTACGAACAAGCCACGGAGATTGGGGAACTTCAACGGGGCCATCTTTTCCATCAAAAAGGCTCGTTTTAGCTCCAAAAACGTCGTTTCGTACCTAAGTGCCTGAAAATGCAGAAAACACAAAACGTGACACTATTCTACAAAACTAACCAAAAAACAAGGCTAGAAGATAGCAAAAGAAGGTAAAAAAGACAAGATGAACGCTTCAAAAATACGTTCATCAAACTCCCCAAACCAAACCTTTGCTTGTCCTCAAGCAACAAACTATCCTAAATGCAACACAAAAGGAGTCTCATGCCAAGTAAAGTGAACTAATCTATTGAATCTACCAAATGCTTATGAACAAAATCAAATGAGCATGACATGCAAATAGGTTGAAGTATGCCTCGATTGCGAATATACACATTCTCAAGTGCACTTGGTTAAACAAAGGAGTCTCACGTAACATCTTCTACCTGGACCTGGTCAGTGACGACACAATGATGCAAGTTATCATACTACAATTGCCCCGTGCCTATGAAACCGAGGGCTTACTACTGTTCACCAAGCGAGACTTTTCCTCAAGAGAGGGCGAACCAATACTGGCTCTCATCAAACGAATGAGGGTTCCCTTAGAAAGATAACACTCCCCTATTCTACCAAGACTCTCAAGAATGAGCCTCTTTTCAACCACTTCTTGAATAGCAAGACGAGGGTGGTCAAGAACAGGCCTTGGACAAAGGCGACACGAAACGAAAGATAGAATTTACAACTCGACACTTCACAAGGACAAAATATTTACATGACATTTGACACTACGAGACTGCTTTCGGCTTGCAACGACCCTTCTTTTGCTTTTGGGTCTTATTCTTTATTTTCTTTCTTCCTTTTTTTATTTTCTTTTCTCTTTTTATTTTTTTAAATATTTCTTGTTCTTTCTTCTTCTTTTCTTTTTCTCTCTCTCTTTTTTTTTTATATAGGGGCAAGCAGCAGTACTATGTGTCAAAAACACCTCCCCAAACCTATTCGAAAGAATAGGTTGGGACACAAAACAAAAAGAAAAGAAAAAGGGAAACTTTACTACGACTCAAAGATGAACGACAAGATCAAATAAAGCAACCCCCTCCCCAAACCTATTCGATAGAATAGGTTTAATACAAGGAATCGCACACCTCACACTACCTCCTTCCTAGGCATTTGGCAATCTCTAATCGAGGTGAAGAACTTGTCGCCTCTTACGTACATAATTACACGGGTTACAACCATAGACTCTAACATGCATCATTTTATAAGGCGATCGTGAACCGCAGCAGAAGAAACACCACTCAAGGTGATGTCGAGACTACTAAGCTTAACTAGTGCACATGCGAATGTGACAAACCAAGCGAGACAAGCCTCAAACTACTTACAAAGTGATGCAACATATGATCAATGTTCATAAACACTTAGTCTACTCAATAAAAAAGTTCAAAAGACTTGGCAATAAACTCCACACACAACAACGTGCAACAACTAATCTATGGATGATATGCATGCAAAAATTTGAAAAAACACGACAAATCACATGAACTTGAGTAAAATCAAGCATGTACGAACCACACAAGCATAGAGTACTGAAAATCCATTACCCCCTCCCCAAACCTAAACTTTTGCTCGTCCTCGAGCAAAGAAAAGTTGAATGAAAAGGAAAAATTGGATTGAAAGTACACTTCCCTGAGATAAAGGTTTGTGTCCAAGCTCCTATATATGAGTAGTACCTGAAAGGACTTAAGAAACATGTGAAAACGGGTGCGCAAAGGTGAGAAGAATGGAAAAAACGAGGAAAATCTGGGTACAGGGTCCAGGCGGACCGCTTGGCGAGCCAAGCGGTTCGTTTGGCAAGCGGAGCGCTTGGGAGGCTCCAGGCGCTCCGCTTGAATTTCCAGGAAGTTGCAAAACTTTCTGGAATTTCAAGCGGACGGCTCGGCCCTTCCAAGCGCTTCGCTTGGCTCTGTTTCTGTTAGGAAACTTGTAATTTTGATGAGCAATTTACCATGCTAAATTAAGGAAAGTCCAGTAACTAGTACTCTTATGGTCCATAGGAATTTAGAATTTTAAGGACATTGTAAAAGAGGAACGTTTGCTGATGACTTAGTTAGGTGCTAGATAAGTTATTTCTTTTGCGTATGATGTATTTTATTTTCTGAAAAGAAAATAACTTATTGATGCTTAGCTTATGATGTATCTTATTTTCTGAAAAGAAAATAACCTATTGAAGCATTTGCTGAAGATATACTTTGTTTATTACAAACAAATTATTGAAGCAAATAGAAACCGCTCAGAATCTTGAAGACTTTTGAAGATCTGAAGACGTGAAGATTTGAAGATCTGAAGACTAGAAGATTGCTGAAGACTGGTATCTACAAAGGCACGTGTTGCTCAGAAAGTGAAATTTCAGCAACAACATTGCATAAGTGAAAATCTGAAAGACAGAGTAGGTTGTGCTTGCTGAAACTAAGACCAATCACTTACTGATGGAACATATGTGACCTCTTGCTGAATGTACGTGAATTTGCGCTCCAATGTTACTGTTTGAATTCTATTCAAATGTGCATTTAATGCAAAGCATGCACGCGAAGGACATGAAGACTAGAAGACAAACAAAGACGCTGCTGAAAGTACAAAAGTAAGATAGTGACATGTTAAGGAACAAAAGCCTTAGGATTTGAAATTCAAACGGCTCCTTACTTGCACTATAAATAGAGTCATTCGGCAAAGAGTTGAAGTGTGTCAACAACGTGATCAAACTCTCACTTGTGCTTAAAAACTCACAAACCTTCAAACACTCTTACTGCCATTGATCCGTTCCAAGACTTAAAGCTTGAAAAAGCTACTTGTGAAGAAGTAGAACAAACTCAGCTAAGAAATTAGTTAAGTGTTCTTTCTTTCGAACAAGAACGAGTCTTGACACCAGAAACAATCAAACTTGTTTACTGAAAAGTATTCCAAGTTGTGTTTCTTAGATTACTTGTTGTAACTGAATAAGTTATAATTAAGTCATCTCACCCAAAACTCTCTAACTGAAAATACACCCTTTCAGGCGTGATATTCAGGGGGAACTTAATCGAGCATAGTTTTGCTGAATAAAAGTACCATGTTTGGTGGAGAACAAGGTTGAGTTCTCTAGTTTAGGTTGGAGACGAAGCAAGTGTGCTTTGGTTTCTGTTGAATCGCTTTAGATATGAGATTGTAAGGAACCTCAATCATATCTTAGTGGATTCAGTCCTAAAAAGGACGAAGTGGATTAGTTGAGAGATTACGCCACTCTCAGATACCACTATAAAAGTGTTTGTGTGATTTACTTACTGTATTTAGCTTTCAGCAAATTATATCTGTCTGTACACAGTCACTCACTTCACTTGCTGAAACCTTTACTTACTGAAAGAGCACTTATTGTATCAAAGACTTCCGCTCTCTGATTTTAAGTATCAGCAAACCAAGCTACTGAAAAGTAACTTACGCTTGCTGAGAAAGTTAAGTATCAGCAAACTCATTACTGAAAAGTAATAAGTACTTGCTGAGAAAGTTTTAAACGACGAAAGTTTGAAAAGACTATTCACCCCCCCCCCCCTCTAGTCTTTTCTTGTTGTTTAAAGGGACCAACAAGTGGTATCAGAGCCAGGTTTTTTAGCCTTCTGCACTGAACCTAGATCCCCTTAAGTGCTTTCCGTAAATCACTCTCACTCTATCAGTTTGGTCAAACTAAGGTTGCTGAAACATGCAATCAAGTACCTATGACCATAAAAGGAAAACAGGATGCTGAAAAACAAACTGGAAAGAGGAAGAATGCTGTGAAGCATTCCGCCAAACAAATTGCTGAAAAGCAAGTTGTTAAGACTAAAGGCAAGATTACTAAAAGTAATCAGAAGTCCTTTGCTGACAAACCTGAATCAAGTAAGGTTGCTGAAGCTAAAGCTCAACATTCTCCAAAGAGTGGACTCGGTTTCAAAACCAAGCAAAGTCAACTCTTTCATGAGTATAAGCAAAGTCAGCAAAGATACTTCAAAGAAATGAAGAAAATCAAGCCTAAGAGTTCTAAAAAGACTCCAATGCTAGGACTAGAAGGAACCTTGCTAGAAAAGAACTTACTGAAAAGTATGTTCAGCAAAAAGGTCAACAAAGCAAGACACCACATCAGAAAGTGGATTTGACCAGCACAAGTCAAAAGTCTTTCAACTCAAAACCTCCTAGTTCCTCAGCAAGTAGAAAACAAGTCAAAGTTGAAAACCTTCAGACTTGGGTTTCCACTGGACGTATTCTTGAACATGTTAATGGACATCCATCATTGGATAATTAACTTGTTTGCTCTTGATTGTGCAGACTGCAGCCACGGAGACAAACGATGCAATCTGGCACTTTGATAGTGGTTGTGGAAAGCACATGACGGGCAACAAGAATAACCTTATAAACCATAGACGGTGGTCTAAAGGTCCAACAATAAGGTTTGCTGGTGGAGGCTCCGGATCTACAAAAGGCTATGGTGATGTGAAGTTAGGATGCTGATGAACGTATTTTTGACGCGTTCATCTTGTCTTTTTTACCTTCTTTTGCTATCTTCTAGCCTTGTTTTTTGGTTAGTTTTGTAAAATAGTGTCACGTTTTGTGTTTTCTGCATTTTCAGGCACTTAGGTACGAAACGACATTTTTGGAGCAAAAACGAGCCTTTTTGATGGAAAGATGGCCCCGTTGAAGTTCCCCAATCTCCGTGGCTTGTTCGTAAGTGTTTGAGTATCAATAAGCATCGAGAAGGATGAGTCCAAGGCACCCGAGGGCCATGCAAGAGCAAAAAGATTGAGTTTGAAGACAAAAATCTGCCCAGGATCCAAGCTAAGGGCCTGGAATAGGGAAGCGCTCCGCTTCAATTTCCAGGAGCTTTGGCACAGAAGCCAAGCGAAGCGCTTGGAGTGCCCGAAGCGCTTCGCTTGCCAAGCGCTCCGCTTGGCTTCTCCAAGCGGTCCGCTTGGCAGCGGTTACGTTTTCGGATTTTCCTTCTTAGATATGATCTTTGATCATTTTTTGAATATCTTTTGAACTGTAACTTGGTTTTGGAGAGCTCCTAAGCCCCAAAACTCAGAGAATATTCATATTACATTGTATTTTATCTTGGGATTCAAGGTTTTGATTGGAATTTATCCTTTGTAATCATCTACGGAGAGGTTTTCTTTGCTTCCCACCGATTAGTGACAGCTTTGGTGGTAACTTGTATCACTCTCTTGTCTTGTAGTTTGATATGTTGTATTCTGATTATTATTCATATGAATTGATGTCTATGTTGATGAATATGAGTAGCTAAATCTTTTGTGTTGGTGGTATAATGTAGAATATGCATGCTATGGGTTATGTTTATGCTTACATGAGATTGTGATTCAATCTTGCTGCAAATCCCTTCATATGATTCTTAGTTGCCTATAAAATATATTCGAATTGAGTATAGTGACAAACTTTTGGTCAGTGAAAGCTATAGGATTGTATGTTAGAGATTTGCAGCATGCTAGATAAATGGTGTTGGTGACAAGCACCTCTAAAGTATTGATAGTGATCTTTCATGATGTGTGTCTTAAATTTCCCTAGACGAGTTGCTTAGCAGACTTGATCGAAGGTTCTACGCACTGAACTTGTGAGCATATACGTAACTCATGCATGTGTATTTGATTTCTACCACCAACCGTTTTCCAAAACTTGTTTACAACAATCTGATTTCTCGTTGCTTTTGTTCAAAGGAAACGATTCTCTAAACATTTGAACTCGTTGACTGAAATTACTTGCAAAAACCTCAAGCAAAGCCACGTTAGGTCCCGAGAGAACGACACTCGGGGACAACTTGCCATTGCACTCTAGTTTGTGTAGTGATAAGTGTTCTTAGGCTTTTAAACAAATTTAATTGGTGAAAAACGACATCATCAATTTGGCGCCGTTGCCGGGGAACTAACTCCTTCGGTTGGTGTTTTTGTTTTGGTTTTTCAGCCAACATCACTTTCTCACCCCATTTCTTTCCCCCTATTTCTTTGTGCTTAATTCTAGGTGTTCTGGTTTTTGTTTCACTAACGGGAACTAATCCTTGTCTGAGTGTTGTGTTGATTGCACTAGATTGTAGGCGAGATGGCTGAGCAACCACTGAAGTTACTCTCAAAAGTTACGGTTGGGCCTAGTGGTCCAGCTATTGTTCTCAATGATGCAACGAGGAATCTGGAGCTTAAAGGACACGTGTTCCAGCAATTACCCAAGTTCTATGGCATGGACAATGAGGACGTCATTGGGTATGTGAATGACTTAGAGAATTTCATGCTCTACTTGCCTATACCGGATGGAATTACTGATGATGATTTGCGGATGAAGGTTTTCGCTATGGGGAGTTGGGGATAGAGCGAAGGCTTGGTTGAGATCCTTAGAAGCTGGATCTTTGACCACATGGGCTCAAGTGTTTGAAAAATTTATGGATCGGTATTATCCCGCTTCCAAGACTATGGTTATGAAGAGACAAATCAGCACTTTTGAGCAGAAGTATGATGAAGCTTTCCATGAGGCTTATGATCGGTTTAAGGGGTTGCAATATCGGTGCCCACATCACGGCTTCGATGGAGGTCAGCTCATCCAATTCTTCTATAATGGTTTGCATCCTGGTGTTCAAGCACAAGTGGATAGCATTTGTGGAGTAAGCATGGGAGAGTTGTTTCCGAGTCAAGCTCAAGCTAAGTTGGATATAATGTACCGGAACTCTCAGAACCGGAATATAAGAGCCAAGATTCATTCAAAAGAACCTAGAGAAGAACCCATAGCGGCTTTTGAAGAGAAAGTGGGTCGTGGTGATGACTATGAGCAAGGATTCACCAGTCAACGTCAACATGCTGAGGTAAACTATGGGGTACCCGGATATGCTCCATCCTCTTTGGTCGCCATGGTGCAAAGCTTGGTAGAAAAGACCGACAAGTTTATGGAATCTTATTTCAAGAATCAGGCTATGAACGAGAAGCGGTTTGAGAACTTGGAGGCTAGTACTTCTTCTCTTAACAAGAAGTTGCAAGAGCTCATTGATATAGGAGCTAGTCTTGAGCAAGAGAAGCTTTTGGGTAATACCGAGAGAGCTATGGCCATCACGGTGGTGACTAATATTCCAGTTGAGATCACGGTCACAAGGGAAGGAGCACGTGTAGAGGTTCCAAGTAGCAAGAAAATCTCTGAGCCTTGCGTTGCTAACGAGGAGCCTAAGCCCTCTATGGTTGAGGAAGAAGCTTCACATATTGAAGAAGAAAGCTCATCGTCTGAGGATGAGATGGTGGAAGTACCCGCACTTGAGAGCTTCGATGTGGAAATCGGTCTTGGCACGAAGGATGGTATATTGGCTACATTGGACACAGGAGCTGGAGTCAATGTCTTGCCGATGAATGTGTATGAATAATCCCGGTTGACTGGTTTGAAGCCTATGAAAGCTATGGTTCAACTTGCTGATGGGTCTATGAGGAGACCTTTGGGAGTTCTCGAAGACTTGGTTATTAGAGTTGCCGGTGTTGAGGTGAAGACGAGCTTCATAGTTATGCCGACTTCGGAAGCCAATCTTAAGGATGTGGTCTTGTTGGGAAGAGCCTTCATCAATAAGGTGCACATGGTGATTGACATGTACCGTCGTACATGTAGTTTTGAGGTAGATGGCAAGCGACACATGTTGCGAGCCATTGTTAATTCATGTGTTGAGAAGACTTGCACTAACAAACTTATAGGATACTTTGGTCCTCTATTCTTTCGTTCAAATGTGCAGGGATTTCATCGATTAAAGAGGGCATTGATGGGGAAGTCTAGTACCCAATATGAATTCAACCCCAATTGAGCCTTGAAGAGTCGAGCCAACGACGTGTAAACAAAGGCGCTTCTCGGGAGGCAACCCGAGGTGGTAAGTGTGTTGCATTTAGTTAGCTTTCTTTGTGTTTGTAGTTGTGGCATGTATGCCTTTTGTCATGATTAGTTTAGTCTAGTTTTGTCTTGGTGCCTTAGGTGATTAAGATAGAAAAAATATCGAAAATCTGGAAACAGGGCCAAGCGAAGCGCTTGGAAGGGCCAAGCGGTCTGCTTGAAATTCCAGGCAGTTTTGCAACTTCCTGAAATTCAAGCGGAGCGCCTAGAGCCTCCCAAACGCACCGCTTGACGAAGCGAACCGCTTGGCTCCCGCCAAGCGGTCCGCCTGGACCCTGTACCCAGATTTTCCTCGTTTTTCCATTCTTCTCACCTTTGCGCACCCGTTTTCACTTGTTTCTTGAGTATTTTCAGGTACTACTCTTATATAGGAGATTGGACACGAACCTTTATCTCAGGGAAGTGTACTTTCAATCCAATTTTTCCTTTTCATTCAACTTTTCTTTGCTCGAGGACGAGCAAAAGTTTAGGTTTGGGGAGGTGGTATTGGATTTGCAGTACTATATGCTTTTGTGGTTCGTACATGCCTGATTTTACTCAAGTTCATGTGATTTGTCGTGTTTTTTCAAATTTTTGCATGCATATCATCCCTAGATTAGTTGTTGCACGTTGTTGTGTGTGGAGTTTATTGCCAAGTCTTTTGAACTTTTTTATTGAGTAGACTAAGTGTTTATGGCCATTGATCATATGTTGCATCACTTTGCAAGTAGTTTGAGGCTTGTCTCGCTTGGTTTGTCACATTCGCATGTGCACTAGTTAAGCTTAGTAGTCTCGACATCACCTTGATTGGTGTTTCTTCTGCTGCGGTTCACGATGGCCTTATGAAATGATGCATGTTAGAGTCTATGGTTGTAACCCGTGTAATTATGTACGTAAGAGGCGACAAGTTCTTCACCTCGATTTGAGATTGCCAAATGCCTAGGAAGGAGGTAGAGTAAGGTGTGCGATTCCTTGTATTAAACCTATTCTACGAATAGGTTTGGGGAGGGGGTTGCTTCGTTGATCTTGTCTTTCGTCTTTGAGTCGTTGTAAAGTTTCCTTTTTATTTTTCCTTTTGTTTTGTGTCCCAACCTATTCTTTCGTATAGGTTCGGGGAGGTGTCTTTGTAAAGAGTCTTTCCTTTTTCCTTTTCGTCTTTGTGCTCAAACCTATTCTCTCGAATAGGTTTGGGGAGGTGTTTTTGACATATAGTATTGCTGCTTGCCCCTAAAAAAAAAGAGAAAAGAAAATAAAAAAAAAAGAAGAAAGAAAATAAAGAATAAGACCCAAAAGAAAAAGAAGGGTCGTTGCAAGCCAAGAGCAGTCTCGTAGTGTCAAGTGTCATGTAAATATTTTGTTCTTGTGAAGTGTCGAGTTGTAAATTCTATCTTTTGTTTTCGTGTCGCCTTTGTCCAAGGCCTGTTCTTGACCACCCTCGTCTTGCTATTCAAGAAGTGGTTGAAAGAGGCTCATTCTTGAGAGTCTGGGTAGAATAGGGGAGTGTTATCTTTCTAAGGGAACCCTCCTTCGTTTGATGAGAGCCAGTATTGGTTCGCCCTCTCTTGAGGAAAAGTCTCACTTGGTGAACAGAAGTAAGTCCTCGGTTTCATAGGCACGGGGCAACTGTAGTATGATAATATGCATCACTGTGTCGTCACTGACCAGGTCCAGGTAGAAGATGTTACGTGAGACTCCTTTGTTTAACCAAGTGCACTTGAGAATGTGTATATTCGCAATCGAGGCATACTTCAACCTATTTGCATGTCATGCTCATTTGGTTTTGTTCATAAGCATTTGGTAGATTCAATAGATTAGTTCACTTTACTTGGCATGAGACTCCTTTTGTGTTGCATTTAGCATAGTTTGTTGCTTGAGGACAAGCAAGGGTTTGGTTTGGGGAGTTTGATGAACGTATTTTTGACGCGTTCATCTTGTCTTTTTTACCTTCTTTTGCTATCTTCTACCCTTGTTTTTTGGTTAGTTTTGTAGAATAGTGTCACGTTTTGTGTTTTCTGCATTTTCAGGCACTTAGGTACGAAACGGCGTTTTTGGAGCTAAAACGAGCCTTTTTGATGGAAAGATGGCCCCGTTGAAGTTCCCCAATCTCCGTGGCTTGTTCGTAAGTGTTTGAGCACCAATAAGCATCGAGAAGGATGAGTCCAAGGCACCCGAGGGCCATGCGAGGGCAAAAAGATTGAGTTTGAAGACAAAAATCTGCCCAGGATCCAAGCTAAGCGCTGGAATAGTGAAGCGCTCCGCTTCAATTTCCAGGAGCTTTGGCACAGAAGCCAAGCGAAGCGCTTGGAGTGCCCGAAGCGCTTCGCTTGCCAAGCGCTCCGCTTGGCTTCTCCAAGCGGTCCGCTTGGCAGCGGTTACGTTTTCGGATTTTCCTTCTTAGATCTGATCTTTGATCATTTTTTGAATATCTTTTGAACTGTAACTTGGTTTTGGAGAGCTCCTAAGCCCCAAAACTCAGAGAATATTCATATTACATTGTATTTTAGCTTGGGATTCAAGGTTTTGATTGGGATTTATCCTTTGTAATCATCTACTGGAGAGGTTTTCTTTGCTTCCCACCGATTAGTGACAGCTTTGGTGGTAACTTGTATCACTCTCTTGTCTTGTAGTTTGATATGATGTATTCTGATTATTATTCATATGAATTGATGTCTATGTTGATGAATATGAGTAGCTAAATCTTTTGTGTTGGTGGTAGAATGTAGAATATGCATGCTATGGGTTATGTTTATGCTTACATGAGATTGTGATTCAATCTTGCTGCAAATCCCTTCATATGATTCTTAGTTGCCTATAAAATATATTCGAATTGAGTATAGTGACAAGCTTTTGGTCAGTGAAAGCTATAGGATTGTATGTTAGAGATTTGCAGCATGCTAGATAAATGGTGTTGGTGACAAGCACCTCTAAAGTATTGATAGTGATCTTTCATGATGTGTATCTTAAATTTCCCTAGACGAGTTGCTTAGCAGACTTTATTGAAGGTTCTACGCACTGAACTTGTGAGCATATACGTAAATCATGCATGTGTATTTGATTTCTACCACCAACCGTTTTCCAAAACTTGTTTACAACAATCTGATTTCTCGTTGCTTTTGTTCAAAGGAAACGATTCTCTAAACATTTGAACTCGTTGACTGAAATTACTTGCAAAAACCTCAAGCAAAGCCACGTTAGGTCCCGAGAGAACGACACTCGGGGACAACTTGCCATTGCACTCTAGTTTGTGTAGTGATAAGTGTTCTTAGGCTTTTAAACAAATTTAATTGGTGAAAAACGACATCATCAATTTGGCGCCGTTGCTGGGGAACTAACTCCTTTGGTTGGTGTTTTTGTTTTGGTTTTTCAGCCAACATCACTTTCTCACCCCATTTCTTTCCCCCTATTTCTTTGTGCTTAATTCTAGGTGTTCTGGTTTTTGTTTCACTAACGGGAACTAATCCTTGTCTGAGTGTTGTGTTGATTGCACTAGATTGTAGGCGAGATGGCTGAGCAACCACTGAAGTTACTCTCAAAAGTTACAGTTGGGCCTAGTGGTCCAGCTATTGTTCTCAATGATGCAACGAGGAATCTGGAGCTTAAAGGACACGTGTTCCAGCAATTACCCAAGTTCTATGGCATGGACAATGAGGACGTCATTGGGTATGTGAATGACTTAGAGAATTTCGTGCTCTACTTGCCTAGACCGGATGGAATTACTGATGATGATTTGCGGATGAAGGTTTTCGCTATGGGGAGTTGGGGATAGAGCGAAGGCTTGGTTGAGATCCTTAGAAGCTGGATCTTTGACCACATGGGCTCAAGTGTTTGAAAAATTTATTGATTGGTATTATCCCTCTTCCAAGACTATGGTTATGAAGAGACAAATCAGCACTTTTGAGCAGAAGTATGATGAAGCTTTCCATGAGGCTTATGATCGGTTTAAGGGGTTGCAATATCGGTGCCCACATCACGGCTTCGATGGAGGTCAGCTCATCCAATTCTTCTATAATGGTTTGCATCCTGGTGTTCAAGCACAAGTGGATAGCATTTGTGGAGGAAGCATGGGAGAGTTGTTTCCGAGTCAAGCTCAAGCTAAGTTGGATATAATGTACCGGAACTCTCAGAACCGGAATATAAGAGCCAAGATTCATTCAAAAGAACCTAGAGAAGAACCCATAGCGGCTTTTGAAGAGAAAGTGGGTCGTGGTGATGACTATGAGCAAGGATTCACCAGTCAACGTCAACATGCTGAGGTAAACTATGGGGTACCCGGATATGCTCTATCCTCTTTGGTCGCCATGGTGCAAAGCTTGGTAGAAAAGACCGACAAGTTTCTGGAATCTTATTTCAAGAATCAGACTATGAACGAGAAGCGGTTTGAGAACTTGGAGGCTAGTACTTCTTCTCTTAACAAGAAGTTGCAAGAGCTCATTGATAGAGGAGCTAGTCCTGAGCAAGAGAAGCTTTTGGGTATACCGAGAGAGCTATGGCCATCACGGTGGTGACTAATATTCCAGTTGAGATCACGGTCACAAGGGAAGGAGCACGAGTAGAGGTTCCAAGTAGCAAGAAAATCTCTGAGCCTTGCGTTGCTAACGAGGAGCCTAAGCCCTCTATGGTTGAGGAAGAAGCTTCACATATTGAAGAAGAAAGCTCATCGTCTGAGGATGAGATGGTGGAAGTACCCGCACTTGAGAGCTTCGATGTGGAAATCGGTCTTGGCACGAAGGATGGTATATTGGCTACATTGGACACAGGAGCTGGAGTCAATGTCTTGCCAATGAATGTGTATGAATAATCCCGGTTGACTGGTTTGAAGCCTATGAAAGCTATGGTTCAACTTGCTGATGGGTCTATGAGGAGGCCTTTGGGAGTTCTCGAAGACTTGGTTATTAGAGTTGCCGGTGTTGAGGTGAAGACGAGCTTCATAGTTATGCCGACTTTGGAAGCCAATCTTAAGGATGTGGTCTTGTTGGGAAGAGCCTTCATCAATAAGGTGCACATGGTGATTGACATGTACCGTCGTACATGTAGTTTTGAGGTAGATGGCAAGCGACACATGTTGCGAGCCATTGTTAATTCATGTGTTGAGAAGACTTGCACTAACAAACTTATAGGATACTTTGGTCCTCTATTCTTTCGTTCAAATGTGCAGGGATTTCACCGATTAAAGAGGGCATTGATGGGGAAGTCTAGTACCCAATATGAATTCAACCCCAATTGAGCCTTGAAGAGTCGAGCCAACGACGTGTAAACAAAGGCGCTTCTCGGGAGGCAACCCGAGGTGGTAAGTGTGTTGCATTTAGTTAGCTTTCTTTGTGTTTGTAGTTGTGGCATGTATGCCTTTTGTCATGATTAGTTTAGTCTAGTTTTGTCTTGGTGCCTTAGGTGATTAAGATAGGAAAAAACATCGAAAATCTGGAAACAGGGCCAAGCGAAGCGCTTGGAAGGGCCAAGCGGTCCGCTTGAAATTCCAGGCAGTTTTGCAACTTCCTGGAAATTCAAGCGGAGCGCCTGGAGCCTCCCAAGCGCACCGCTTGACGAAGCGAACCGCTTGGCTCCCGCCAAGCGGTCCGCCTGGACCCTGTACCCAGATTTTCCTCGTTTTTCCATTCTTCTCACCTTTGCGCACCCGTTTTCACTTGTTTCTTGAGTATTTTCAGGTACTACTCTTATATAGGAGATTGGACACGAACCTTTATCTCAGGAAAGTGTACTTTCAATCCAATTTTTCCTTTTCATTCAACTTTTCTTTGCTCGAGGACGAGCAAAAGTTTAGGTTTGGGGAGGTGGTATTGGATTTGCAGTACTATATGCTTTTGTGGTTCGTACATGCCTGATTTTACTCAAGTTCATGTGATTTGTCGTGTTTTTTCAAATTTTTGCATGCATATCATCCCTAGATTAGTTGTTGCACGTTGTTGTGTGTGGAGTTTATTGCCAAGTCTTTTGAACTTTTTTATTGAGTAGACTAAGTGTTTATGGCCATTGATCATATGTTGCATCACTTTGCAAGTAGTTTGAGGCTTGTCTCGCTTGATTTGTCACATTCGCATGTGCACTAGTTAAGCTTAGTAGTCTCGACATCACCTTGAGTGGTGTTTCTTCTGCTGCGGTTCACGATGGCCTTATGAAATGATGCATGTTAGAGTCTATGTTTGTAACCCGTGTAATTATGTACGTAAGAGGCGACAAGTTCATCACCTCGATTTGAGATTGCCAAATGCCTAGGAAGGAGGTAGAGTAAGTGTGCGATTCCTTGTATTAAACCTATTCTACGAATAGGTTTGGGGAGGGGGTTGCTTCGTTGATCTTGTCTTTCGTCTTTGAGTCGTTGTAAAGTTTCCTTTTTCTTTTTCCTTTTGTTTTGTGTCCCAACCTATTCTTTCGAATAGGTTTGGGGAGGTGTCTTTGTAAAGAGTCTTTCCTTTTTCCTTTTCGTCTTTGTGCTCAAACCTATTCTCTCGAATAGGTTTGGGGAGCTGTTTTTGACACATAGTACTGCTGCTTGCCCCTAAAAAAAAAGAGAATAGAAAATAAAAAAAAGAGAAAAGAAAATAAAAAAAAAAAAAGAAAGAAAATAAAGAATAAGACCCAAAAGCAAAAGAAGGGTCGTTGCAAGCCAAAAGCAGTCTCGTAGTGTCAAGTGTCATGTAAATATTTTGTTCTTGTGAAGTGTCGAGTTGTAAATTCTATCTTTTGTTTTCGTGTCGCCTTTGTCCAAGGCCTGTTCTTGACCACCCTCGTCTTGCTATTCAAGAAGTGGTTGAAAGAGGCTCATTCTTGAGAGTCTAGGTAGAATAGGGGAGTGTTATCTTTCTAAGGGAACCCTCCTTCGTTTGATGAGAGCCAGTATTGGTTCGCCCTCTCTTGAGTTAAAGTCTCGCTTGGTGAACAGAAGTAAGTCCTCGGTTTCATAGGCACGGGGCAACTGTAGTATGATAATATGCATCACTGTGTCGTCACTGACCAGGTCCAGGTAGAAGATGTTACGTGAGACTCCTTTGTTTAACCAAGTGCACTTGAGAATGTGTATATTCGCAATCAAGGCATACTTCAACCTATTTGCATGTCATGCTCATTTGGTTTTGTTCATAAGCATTTGGTAGATTCAATAGATTAGTTCACTTTACTTGGCATGAGACTCCTTTTGTGTTGCATTTATCATAGTTTGTTGCTTGAGGACAAGCAAAGGTTTGGTTTGGGGAGTTTGATGAACGTATTTTTGACGCGTTCATCTTGTCTTTTTTACCTTCTTTTGCTATCTTCTAGCCTTGTTTTTTGGTTAGTTTTGTAGAATAGTGTCACGTTTTGTGTTTTTTGCATTTTCAGGCACTTAGGTAAGAAACGGCGTTTTTGGAGCTAAAAACGAGCCTTTTTGATGGAAAGATGGCCCCGTTGAAGTTCCCCAATATCCGTGGCTTGTTCGTAAGTGTTTGAGTATCAATAAGCATCGAGAAGGATGAGTCCAAGGCACCCGAGGGCCATGCGAGGGCAAAAAGATTGAGTTTGAAGACAAAAATCTGCCCAGGTCCAAGCTAAGCGCCTGGAATAGTGAAGCGCTCCGCTTCAATTTCCAGGAGCTTTGGCACAGAAGCCAAGCGAAGCGCTTGGAGTGCCCGAAGCGCTTCGCTTGCCAAGCGCTCCGCTTGGCTTCTCCAAGCGGACCGCTTGGCAGCGGTTACGTTTTCGGATTTTCCTTCTTAGATCTGATCTTTGATCATTTTTTGAATATCTTTTGAACTGTAACTTGGTTTTGGAGAGCTCCTAAGCCCCAAAACTCATAGAATATTTAGATTACATTGTATTTTAGCTTGGGATTCAAGGTTTTGATTGAGATTCATCCTTTGTAATCATCTACGGAGAGGTTTTCTTTGCTTCCCACCGATTAGTGACAGCTTTGGCGGTAACTTTTATCACTCTCTTGTCTTGTAGTTTGATATGATGTATTCTGATTATTATTCATATGAATTGATGTCTATGTTGATGAATATGAGTAGCTAAATCTTTTGTGTTGGTGGTAGAATGTAGAATATGCATGCTATGGGTTATGTTTATGCTTACATGAGATTGTGATTCAATCTTGCTGCAAATCCCTTCATATGATTCTTAGTTGCCTATAAAATATATTTGAATTGAGTATAGTGACAAACTCTTGGTCAATGAAAGCTATAGGATTGTATGTTAGAGATTTGCAGCATGCTAGATAAATTGTGTTGGTGACAAGCACCTCTAAAGTATTGATAGTGATCTTTCATGATGTGTGTCTTAAATTTGCCTAGACGAGTTGCTTAGCAGACTTGATCGAAGGTTCTACGCACTGAACTTGTGAGCATATACGTAACCCATGCATGTGTATTTGATTTCTACCACCAACCGTTTTCCAAAACTTGTTTACAACAATCTGATTTCTCGTTGCTTTTGTTCAAAGGAAACGATTCTCTAAACATTTGAACTCGTTGACTGAAATTACTTGCAAAAACCTCAAGCAAAGCCACGTTAGGTCCCGAGAGAACGACACTCGGAGACAACTTGCCATTGCACTCTAGTTTGTGTAGTGATAAATGTTCTTAGGCTTTTAAACAAATTTAATTGGTGAAAAACGACATCATCAGATGCATAACCATCACTGGAGTTCTTTATGTCAAAAATCTTAAGTTTAACCTTTTCAGCATGAGTTAGTTTGCTGACAAAGGATACTTCATCGAAATTAAAAGTGATGAATGTAAACTTGTAGATTTTGAGACTAAAAAGGTTATAATGATTGCAAGAAGATCAGGAGGCTTGTACACCGTTGATTGGTCTTCAGCAAACGTTGAAAAATGCCTTGTCTCAGATCATGATTGCCTTGCTGAAAAAGCATGGTTATGGCATAAACGAACAAGTCATCTAAACTTCAAGACGCTGAATAAGCTGTCTAAAAAGGCACTTGTAGTTGGATTACCTAGGGTTACTTTTAAGAAGGATGGTGTTTGCAATGCATGCCAGCAAGGAAAGCAAACCAAATCTTCTTTCAAGAACAAGGCAGTACCGTCAACTACAAAACCTTTACAACTCTTGCACATGGACTTGTTTGAATCTTCTTCAACAAGCTATGCTGGTAAGAAGTATGGTCTAGTCGTGGTAGATGACTATTCAAGATTCACTTGGGTGGTATTCATCAAGCACAAATCTGAAACCAAGACTGAAATACCTACCTTGCTGAATAAGCTTGAAGTCATGAAAAATGACAAGGTAAAAGTCATAAGGAAAGACCATGGTACTGAGTTTGTAAACCAGTACATATCTGAATATTGTACCTTAAAACGTATTCAACATCAGTTATCCTTAGTAAGAACACCACAGCAAAATGGTGTTGCTGAACGGAAGAATCGTACCCTGAAAGAAGCCGCAAGAACAATGCTTGCTGAAACTGAAATAAGTGAGGCTTATTGGGTTGAAGCGATTAATACCGCCTGCTATACTCAAAACATATGTTTGATCACTAAGGAATACAACAAAACTCCTTATGAATTGTTTGTTGGAAGACCTCCTAACATCACTCATCTAAGAGTATTTGGTTGGAAGTGTTTCGTTCTTAACAATGGTAGAGAATACCATAGAACATTTCAACCAAAGGCAGACGAAGCGATATTTCTTGGCTACTCCTTGCATAGTAAAGCTAATAGAGTTTACAACAAAAAGGCACAAAAGATTGAAGAATCTGTGCATGTTGTATTCTACGAAAAGTCACAAGGTGTGCCTGCTGAAGAAGAAATATCAAAATGTATGAAAAAGCTAATCATACAAGAGCAAAGAACTGAATCTGATGCTAGGAAAATCAAGTCAATTGAACTAAATGATGATTCTGACAATGACTCTCCTCCCCCAAGTCATGACAAGATAAAAATAGTTCACGACAAAGAATTTCCAGCAAAAGATGCGGTTGCTCCGGAAGTTGCTGAAATAACGCAATATCCAGTGCCTGCTGATGAAATACCTCAATCCAGCAATGCTGAACAAGCAGTTGCTGACGAACAAATCTCAGCAGAGACACAAATTCCCAGTAGTACTGAACAAGTACATACTGAAGAGTCACATGCTGATGAGCAAACATATCCTGATCCAACAAACAGGAAACCTGTTAATAAATGGATTAGAGATCATCCCTCTACGGATATGATTGGTGATATTAATAAACGCCAAGTGACTAGATCCAAAGCTACTCACGGACTTGCTGAAGAAGCAAATGTCGTAGAAGTAGAATCTTTATTCTCTTGCTTTGTGTCAGAAATTGAACCTAAAACCATAGAAGAAGATTTGAAGCATTCTGAATGGATAAAGGCAATGCAAGAAGAAATGGATCAATTTGAAAGGAACAAAGTCTGGAAGCTTGTGCCACTTGCTGAAGATAAGAAAGCTATTGGTACAAAGTGGGTGTTCAGAAACAAGCTGAGCGAGTCTGGTGATGTCACAAGAAATAAAGCACGCTTAGTTGCTCAAGGTTACTGTCAGACTGAAGGATTGGACTATGATGAGTCTTACGCTCCAGTTGCAAGATTGGATGCAATTACGCTTTTCTTAGCTTTTGCTGCTCACAATGACTTCATTGTTTACCAAAGGGATGTTAAAAGTGCATTCTTAAATGGTGAACTTGCTGAAGAAGTCTACCTAGAACAACCCCCTGGCTTTGAACTTCCCTCAGAAACCAAGATGGTATATAAGCTTCAGAAAGCTGTATATGGTCTAAAGCAAGCACCAAGAGCATGGTATGATACCTTGGCTAAGTTCTTGCTGGAAAATGGTTTCAAGAAAGGTGAAGTTGACAAAACATTATTTACCATGAACCATGATGGTAAAATAATCTTAGTTCAAATTTATGTGGATGACATAATTTTTGGATCTAAGGACAAGGAACTTTGTGATGATTTTGCCAAACTCATGACAAATAAGTTTGAAATGAGTATGATGGGAAAATTGAATTATTTCCTAGGATTGCAAGTCAAGCAACTCAAAGATGGAATATTCATAAATCAAGCAAAGTATGCGAAAGAAATGCTCATAAAGGTTAGGATCAAAGAGGATGAGAAACCTGAAAAGATCCCTATGAGTGTTGGTACAAAATTGAGCTATACTAAAGAGGACAAAAGTGTTGAAGAACACAAGTATAGGAAGCTCATTGGTTCCTTGTTGTATCTAACAGAAAGTAGACCTGACATTCAGTATGCTATTTGTGTGTGTGCAAGATTCCAATCTGATCCAAGAGAATCACACTACAAAAAGGCAATCAAGATACTGAAATATGTTAAAGGTACAGTCAATGTTGGATTATGGTATCCTAAAGATTCTGGACTTTAATTGGTTGGATATTTTGATGCTGATCATGGTGGATCAACTCTTGATAGAAAAAGTACCTCTGGAACTTGTCAGTTTTTGGGTACTAGATTAATATCATGGTTCAGCAAGAAGCAAACTTGTGTCGCCAATTCATCTACTGAATCTGAATACATTGCAGCTGGTTGTTGCACAGCTCAAATCCTATGGATTCAGCAACAATAAAGAGATTATGGTATTTCTGCAAAGAAAACACCAATCTTTTGTGATAATACAAGTGCTATTGCAATTACGCAAAATCCTAAGTTTCACTCTAGGACCAAGCACATTGATATTAGACATCATTTCATTAGAGATCATGTGGAAAAAGGTGATATTGAGGGTGTTAAAGTAGGAACTGAAGATCAGCTTGCTGACATCTTTACGAAGCCCCTACCAGACAATAGGTTCGCAATGCTAAGGTATAACCTTGGATTGATTGAACTACCTCAATAAGGAATATACTTGGCGGAGTGCTGAAACAGGTATTCAGTAAGCCAAAGTATTCCTATTTTACTGATTTCTTCTAAGAAATGATAAGTCACTACATGATTGCTGAAACAGGCATTCAACAAGTAATTCCTTCAAAACGGGTATTTGTTAGGAAACTTGACCACTTGCTGAGACAGGCACTCAGTAAGAGAAAGAACTTATGGATTGCTGAGACGGGTACTCAGACAATCAAAAGATACTGAAACAGGTATTCAAGTATCAAAGGAACTTTCTGAGACGGGAACTCAGAAAAAGAGCAAAGCTCATCTCTCAGATTTTACCAAAGGATGTCTCAAGTGCAAAAGAATTTACTGATACGGGAAATCAGAAATGTCTTTTAAAACTAAAAGAAAATATGAGATATCTAAGTAAGGGGGAACTTTCAGCAAGTATCTAGATTGTTAATTCAAACTCGCTGAAAAGATTCTTGTCTATTTCAGCAAGCAATCTATCCCTTAATACTCGGTAAAATCAATTTGTGATGTTAAACTGGCACAGATAAACTCGCAATAATCATGACATGAAATTCAATCGTGGCCATTGATTAAAAGGAGTTACTTATCTAACGGCTAACAAAATAAAGAGAGAGAGTGCTCTGACGGTTTTAGTTAGTGGGCCACTACACATTCAATGCAAAGGCTCCACTAACTCCAGTGTTTCTCTGTTTTACCCTTGCTGAGTGCTCAAGTCGATTGAGTTTCTCACACACCAGAGACACTATATAAAGAAGAAGTTAGAGAAATGACAAAATTCTTTAACTCACATTTCCTTTCTCTGCAAATTCTAGCCTGAATCTACTGTACCTCCGGTCAAAAAGCAAACTATCTCTTTTCGTACAATCTTTCTTGCTCTACATAAGAAATGGCTCCCAAGAGACAGTTATCTAAGTCCTCAAAATCGTCAAAGGTTGACAGTGCTGAAACACGCACTGCTCCGGTGACTACTCTGGCCCCAGACACGACGAAAGTTGTGTTGAAAAACGACCGAATCATTGTAAAACCTATGCCTCTGTCATATCTTGACACTGCAAAGTGTGAGATGTTGATGCAATGGGGAGGGTTTGCAAAAGAAAAGTACATTAGGTACTTTTATGAACAAGAACTTGATGACCAAAATGAAGAGGCGCTTGAGTTTATCAAGCAGCAAGGCCTCATGAACTTTATCTCTGCTCGCACTAAGCAAGTGAGCATGATTGATACAATGGAATTCTACAACAATGCAGAAATCCAGTCCCTTACAGACAGTAATGGAGTCATTGAAAAGTGATCCTTACTTATATTCAGAACACGCAAATCGTCCTGAAATGGACTGATTTAGCGGAAATCTTTCAGATTCCAACCACTGGAACTGAAGATGACGTCACTACCACTGACGAAGAAATAGAAGCTTTCTACAGTGACGTCAGAAATGCAAAAATGAAGAAAGGCGAGATAGCTCCCGTGACTTGGACAAAGCACGTTAAGAGAAAGCATCTCTGCCATTCACTTGGTCTAGTAGCTCTGCTACTGATTAAAGTTCTTGACTCCCAAGTTGGAGGAATTGACCAAGTAGGCCTGAGAAGATGGCCATTGCTGATGCATATCTATGAAAATAAAACGGAACTTAACTGGGCTAAGTACATTTTCAACAGGCTTGTTGATTGTGTTTCTAAGTTCAAGGTTAAGGTAGAAGACAACAAGGTCTCACCTTCCTTTCCAGTTATGTATGGAATCAAGATATGCTATATCCTTGAACATTTCAGGATTCAGCTAAGAAACCCATTGCCAATCAAGAAATCTGTGTGCAATGTGGGAAGATCTTTCTACAAGCAGAATGTACCTAAGATTGCTGGAAAGAAAACTAAGAAGACAACAACTGCAAATGTTGTCAGCACAAGCCAGCAAGAAAGGTATACAACAGCTGCAGATGTTACCACTCAGCAACTTAGAGATGAAACTGCTGTTGGTGGTGGTAACACAAATGAAACTGCTGTAGAAAATCAACAAGGTACGTGTACAACACCAATTGCTGAAAATGCAACAATAGATGACTCTGGGAAATTGGAGAAATCTAAAAAGAAAAAGAGGAAAGCTGATGATGACACTCAGACTGCAGCGTCATCAGCAAATCCCGTGTACCTAAGAGGAAACGGACAAGCAACAAAAGAAAGAAGACACTGGCTTCCCAGTCAGTCCCTGATGTCCAAGACTCCTCAGTCAATTCCCAGACAAATGCTGAAACGCATTTGGCAGTAGATGTTGCTGAAGTAATTACTGAAACATATATCAGCAATGTTGAAGTGTTTGCGGAAGCCTTCAACAATCAACTCAACGTTGATAACTCTACTGAGAATAGACCACAAGGCAGTGGAAATGAAATTCCTGCCCAAGTCCCGGATATCTACATTGTAGATAATTTAGATGATCCAACTCTGGAACCAGCAAGTGATATTGCTGCTGATCTGCAAAGAGCGGCACTTGCTGATGCTGCTGAAAAGATGGTTGCTGAACAAGCAACTCATCAAGTTGTTGAAACCCAGCTTGCTAAAGAACCAGTTGCTGAAATAGCAATGGTTCCACGAACCTGAAGTTGCTGAAACTCAAGAAGCATTATTCAACGACGCATGTCATGATGCTGAGAATATTGACCCAAGTTCACCCAAGACATCAATTGACAAAGTCCAACTTGTACTGGATAACTTAAGCAAACAAATGGAGTTTGAAATTGAAGAATCATCCAACAAGTCAATTGATCTCTTCATGACAAGCAGTGAGCTTAAAGGTCAAGATGCTTCTGCTCAACTTGTCATTTCAGAGACAAGGGAGATTGCTGAAACCGCACAGCTTTCTCAATTAGATCAAAACCAGAAGTCTGCTGAAGAAACAGTCCAAAAAGCTGAAGAAACTGTTAATGCTGAAAGGACTGAGCCACAACCTGTCCTTCCTCAGCAGGTAGTTAATTCAACCATCAGTAAAACTTCAAATTCTGAAAATTGTTCTTTTGCTAAAATTATTCTTTCTCTACAGACTTCTCAACATGCAAGTCAGATGGTTGCTGAAGCCTCTGCACCAAAACCAACACTCCCTGCTCAGCAGGTAGTAAATAATTTTGGTATAAAAACTAAATTTGACAGCTTAGTACTTGTGTCTAATTTTAATTTATTTCAGGATGAACAAATGGAGGATGCTACTCAAGCTCCTCATGGAATGGAAATTGTACTACATGAGCTTGCTGACTCTCAGCAGGTAAATCATGTTTCAGATATAAACTCTAAAACAATTCTCCAAACCAATCCTGATCTAAATAAAATTCTTTTTCAGGCTCAAAAGGAGACCACTGAAGTGGTACTCATCACTGAAGATCAGCAAGTTAGTTTTGAAGAACTATACTTGAACTTCAAGAGGACAACTTTGTCAAGAGTTGGTAAGTCTGTCAGCAACTGGCAAAGGTACAGGAGAATGGATTTCTCAGATCTTCACCTTCATCTCTCAAACGAGAAAAAGAGATCTTCTCTGTGAAAGCTCGAAACATTTGTCCACTCCATCCTTCCTGAAGAAATGACATATTCTCAGCAAATGAGCTCCAATCTGATTGCTCAAATCAGAGAGAATATGAAGGCCAAATTTAAGAGTGCCTCTCCAGCTGAACAAGCTGTGATGCTCAAAGGTCTTTTTGTTCCTGTGGTGGCTGATCCCCACAAGTTAACTGAGGAAGAGGAAGTGACAAGTGTTGCTTTGTATAAGCATGTTGAGCTAGTCATTCTGACAGATGATGAAGAAGAAGAAGAAGATGAGAACATTCCCACTGATCCCAGTGATGATGAAGGGAAAGATTCTGAGGACAAGAAAGACGACGATGATGACAATCAAGGTCCAAGTCCTGGTGCTGGTGGATTGAAGTTAACAGTTGCTGAAAATACTCAATCTGACAATCAGCAAGCTGAACAACAACAATCTCAGCAAGAATCTCAACCTCCTGCTGATGCTGAAAATCAAGCACCTGTGCAAGGTGCTGATACTGAAGAAGAATACGCCAGAAAAAGGGCTGCCTTGAAAAATGGCAAAAGTCCAGTTTCTGATGCTAAGGTTACTAAAGAAAACCTTGAAGATGAGGATGAAGAAGATGAAGATTACCAACGCGCTCTACAAAACAGTCTAGTGATCCATGCAAGGCATACGCAGGATCTAGAAATTGGTGAATCTTCAAGACCAAAATCAAAGGAAGTTCCATCCCTTCCACTTACTACTGGCGAAACTCCAGTAATTGAGCCACAAACTCAATTGATAAAACTAACTACTGGCGAAACTCCAGTAATTGAGCCACAAACTCAATTTATAAAACTAACTACTGGCGAAACTCCATTTATTGAGTCTCAAACGTTGCCTTCAGCAACTACTCAATTAAAACTAACTACTGGTGAAACTCCAGTCGTTGAGTCTGAAGCGTTGCCATCAGCAACCACTCAACAAAAAGGAAGTGAAGCTACTGACAAAGGCTCAAAAGTTGCTCAACTTGATGAATCTGAGGATGATGACGACTTGTCAGAAAATGAAGATGAACTGTCCAAGCGAGACCCAAAAGTTGTTCAGATTCCTCCTCCTGATTACATCAATGATTTAGACGATGGTCTAAGAGAAGAATTGCTGATGCGTGATGATCAGTTTGCTTCAGAAATTAAGGTTCATTCCTTAACACCTCATTTAGTGCGTTCCCAAGAGTTGAGGAGTTTACTCCCAGAATTCTAGCACTAAAGCAAATCCATGATGCTTGCAAAGCTGAAGATGAGGCATTGCTTGCTCTGAGCCCACTAGACATTGGAAAGATATTGGCTACAGTGCTGAGACGCACTACAACTTTGACAATAGCTCAGAAAGACATCAATCTTTATCACAAGAGCTATGAAGAAGATGTAAGTCAAGCGCTCAAGCTTGCAAAGAATGCTCTCGTCAAGGCTCAGAATATTATGGATGAGAAGGTGCAACAGAGAAAAGACATGAAGAGAACATGATGAATAATCAAAAAGAGTTGTCAACAATGAACTCTGACCAACAGGCAATCATCATGAAGTATAACAGTCTCAACACTCTTGCTTAAAATTGCAATGAGTTTTATTCTCTACACATCACTCCGATGTTGCAATCCATGTCTAAGGGGGAAAAGAGGAATACTAGAAAGAGCAACCAAACCCCTCCTACTCCTGCTGCTGATGTGCCTTTGCCCATAGAACCGCTTGCTGAAAAAGAGCAAAGTTCTAAAAGACAAGCAGAATCTGAGTTAAATTCAGCAAGTACCAAAAAGAGAAAAACCACTGCTGAAACTCAAGATTTATGTCATACTGAAAGTCATCACAATCTGAATGAAGATGATGAAGAAGATGATGACAATCAAACAATAGCTCAAGCCATAAGAGCTAGACCCTTAACAGCCGTGACTCCGTCTGGCCACTCAAAGCATTTCTCGTCTGACTCTTCAGCAAGAGATCAAGACAATGCTAAAACAAGAAGAAGAAGGCAAAGACAGGAAGAGAAAAGGCTGGCCAACATTGCTATTGGCTCCGGCATTGAATATACAAAGACCAGTAATGAGGAAACCACTCAGAATGTAATCAGAAACATTCATGGTTGCTGGATCTTAAAGCTGGAAGACTTGCTGGTGAATGAGTTCTTTCCTACAGCCATATTGAATCAAATGTTCAAATGGATTGAACTCAAGGTCCAAAGAAATCAAAGGGAAGAATCCCTCCCAAGAAATGTTGCTGGGAAATGGTTGAATCTAGAGGTCTATGTAAGAAGAGTTGCCATTGGTAAGACATACATGCAGGAACCAAATCTGATCAAACCACCTGGCATTGCTTACTACTCAGACCCGGTAACAAAGAAACCTAAGAAGAAACTTGGATTGATTCCTTATGAGTACTTCTATCTCACCGCTAAGGATCAAGAAGAAGATCTTCTCTGGCTAAGAAAGATTCATCCGAAAAGCATTTCAGATACACAGCTTCTCCATGCCAGCAATTGGGGCATGCATTTGTGGGTAATTAATTACATGGAAATGAATGCTGAAAAGCATCATCATACTGCCTGCAAAAACGCAAGAATTCTTCAACTACAAGTCCGTAGGCTTCTGGAAAACTACGAAAAGGACTGTGTTGATTTACTGCACTTGCTGAGAAGAGTGTAAGAGAGATTTTGAGAAAATCCTCTGAAAGAGCTTAAGTCCCTGCAATAGTTTTTGTTAAAGTTTTTGCTTGCTGATTCTGTTTATGTTAACTATGCTTTTTCTTGTAAACTTCTGAATGATAACTATCAGCAATGAAATCTTTTGACTCTTATTGGTTTTTGATTATGCAATCTATTTATGCTTACTGTTTAATTATTCAAGTATGCTTGCATTAATCAACTGATTTATTCAACATCAGAAACCTCTAAAAGGGTAACGATTAATTTATCCATGGATTGCTAACATCAAAAGGGGGAAATTTGTTAGGAAACTTGTAATTTTGATGAGCAATTTACCATGCTAAATTAAGGAAAGTCCAGTAACTAGTACTCTTAAGGTCCATAGGAATTTAGAATTTTAAGGACATTGTAAAAGAGGAACGTTTGCTGATGACTTAGTTAGGTGCTAGATAAGTTATTTCTTTTGCGTATGATGTATTTTATTTTCTGAAAAGAAAATAACTTATTGATGCTTAGCTTATGATGTATCTTATTTTCTGAAAAGAAAATAACCTATTGAAGCATTTGCTGAAGATATACTTTGTTTATTACAAACAAATTATTGAAGCAAATAGAAACCGCTCAGAATCTTGAAGACTTTGAAGATCTGAAGACGTGAAGAGTTGAAGATCTGAAGACTAGAAGATTGCTGAAGACTGGTATCTACAAAGGCACGTGTTGCTCAGAAAGTGAAATTTCAGCAACAACATTGCATAAGTGAAAATCTGAAAGACAGAGTAGGTTGTGCTTGCTGAAACTAAGACCAATCACTTACTGATGGAACATATGTGACCTCTTGCTGAATGTACGTGAATTTGCGCTCCAATGTTACTGTTTGAATTCTATTCAAATGTGCATTTAATGCAAAGCATGCACGCGAAGGACATGAAGACTAGAAGACAAACAAAGACGCTGCTGAAAGTACAAAAGCAACATAGTGACATGTTAAGGAACAAAAGCCTTAGGATTTGAAATTCAAACGGCTCCTTACTTGCACTATAAATAGAGGTCATCCGGCAAAGAGTTGAAGTGTGTCAACAACGTGATCAAACTCTCACTTGTGCTTAAAAACTCACAAACCTTCAAACACTCTTACTGCCATTGATCCGTTCCAAGACTTAAAGCTTGAAAAAGCTACTTGTGAAGAAGTAGAACAAACTCAGCTAAGAAATTAGTTAAGTGTTCTTTCTTTCGAACAAGAACGAGTCTTGACACCAGAAACAATCAAACTTGTTTACTGAAAAGTATTCCAAGTTGTGTTTCTTAGATTACTTGTTGTAACTGAATAAGTTATAATTAAGTCATCTCGCCCCAAAACTCTCTAACTGAAAATACACCCTTTCAGGCGTGATATTCAGGGGGAACTTAATCGAGCATAGTTTTGCTGATTAAAAGTACCAAGTTTGGTGGAGAACAAGGTTGAGTTCTCTAGTTTAGGTTGGAGACGAAGCAAGTGTGCTTTGGTTTCTGTTGAATCGCTTTAGATAGGAGATTGTAAGGAACCTCAATCATATCTTAGTGGATTCAGTCCTAAAAAGGACGAAGTGGATTAGTTGAGAGATTACGCCACTCTCAGATACCACTATAAAAGTGTTTGTGTGATTTACTTACTGTATTTAGCTTTCAGCAAATTATATCTGTCTGTACACAGTCACTCACTTCACTTGCTGAAACCTTTACTTACTGAAAGAGCACTTATTGTATCAAAGACTTCCGCTCTCTGATTTTAATTACCAGCAAACCAAGCTACTGAAAAGTAACTTACGCTTGCTGAGAAAGTTAAGTATCAGCAAACTCATTACTGAAAAGTAATAAGTACTTGCTGAGAAAGTTTTAAACGACGAAAGTTTGAAAAGACTATCCACCCCCCCCCCTCTAGTCTTTTCTTGTTGTTTAAAGGGACCAACAGTTTCCAGATTTTCGATGTTTTTTCCTATCTTAATCACCTAAGGCACCAAGACAAAAACTAGACTAAACTAATCACGACAAAAGGCACACAGGCCACAACTACAAAAGCAAATAAAAAAGTAAAAGAGTCATAAGTTGCATCATCAATTAAGAGTATCAAAAGGAGTACCACCACCGCAAAATCACTCGGATCGGTGAGGGATGACAAGGGGAAAAGGGTCTTCGAACCCTTGCTCTACTCCGAAGCGGTGGAGTATCAGATCGTGTGTCTCTATGTCGATTTGTTCCCTCGATGCCTCGGTGCGCCGGATGTTTAGCACATTTGCTTTCTCACACATAGCAGTGATCAGATGTGGGAAGACTAGTGGGTGGCCGGGTTCTCGTTTAATCTCGAATTACTGGAAGATGATTTCCCCGGGAGTGATGGGCAAGTTCTCCATGAGGGAATAGATTAAGATCCCGACTTCCGGCGTTATCTCTTCGGTTATGAGTCCCGGGATCAGATTAGCTACCACGAAAGGTAGGATCATGGGGGCGTGCAAGTGCAAATCTTTATACTTCAAGGTGTTATCGAGACGCGTCTTCCTTGGCTTGTAGTCCTTGGTTGTCAGAACCCCGGCTATCCTCCTCGGAAACTTCTCAATCGTTGGGTCATAGACATAGTGCACATAGGGATCACTCACATAGCATGCTACCTTATTCTTGTCTTCCCGCAAGGGTTCCTCTAGTCCCATAATGAAACTAGTGATACTCAATGGTGAGAAAGGGACCATCACACCACGAATAGGTACTGCTTCGGCATTATAGTTATAGTCTTCGAAGGCAATGTGGAACTCCTCGACAAGGTCTCTATCCCATCCGGAGAGTTCTTTCCCATAGAAGATCCATCCTCTCGCCGTTATAAGCCTGGTAAGGTGAGCATAGGGTGCATAGGGTACATCAAAGAAAAGCCCCTTGTTCTCATATTTTGTCCCCTTTAGTACGTCCAACTCATTGGAAGTAAAGGAGATGCTACGGTCCCAAATCACTGACCATTCTCCTCCCCTATAGAAGTTTTATCGGAACCTCCGCAATGCGTCCGATTCTTTGTATGGGTCACAGTCTCTTTCATCACGGGGAATCTCCTTGGAGGTTGAAGCTCCATCCTTCCTTGCTTTCTTATTGGCTCTTGTGTCCATGGTACCTAGAATAATCTTATTAGATAACTTCAAGAGACGATGAGACTTAGACTCGACTCCTAGACTCCAATACTCACTCAAGTAATCTCATGGTGAGTTTGAAGGCTTGCTAAAGTTCATATGAACAAATCGATAAGCTTTAACACTTCGTTACGATAAATCCATACGAATCTAAACCAAGCAAACAAACTCTTCAATTAACTTACCCGACCAATCCAACACATTCTCATGCAATCACAACATCACCATAATCATAACATAACTCAAATTCAAGGCTAACAATCATCAAACAATTATATAGCAAAAATTCGAGCACTAGAGTTCATCATAAATCAAGAGGAGCAAAATTCGAATTTAGACATCACATCTAGTAAGAAACATGCTCAACAATCATCATCAAACTCTAATTCACCAATGCATAACACAATTGAAGCTAATTAAGATAAAATCCCAAATTCAAGAAAGTTAGGGTTCATGAGAGGTACCTTTGATTCCTTGTTATGGATGCTTCAAACGTGAAATTTGATCGGTTTAGATGATAGAGGGGGTGATGGGCTTTGTAAAATGCACAAGATTGCAAGAATTGGTGGAGAATTGAGAGAGATTGAGATTTTTGGGGTGCTAAATCGGCAATGGAGGAAGAAAAACGAAGTGGGGAGCTTTGATACTCAAGTGCCCCGCTTGCTTTCTTAAGGAAAGCCAAGCGAAGCGCTTGGGCCGCCCCAAGCGAAGCGCTTGGCAAGCGGTCCGCTTGGGACCTGCCAAGCGCTCCGCTTGGATTTCCAGTAAGAATGAAATTCTTACTGGAAATTCAAGCGGACCGCTTGGACCTGCCAAGCGCTCCGCTTGGATTTCCAGTAAGAATGTACATTCTTACTGGAAATTCAAGCGGACCGCTTGGGCTTGCCAAGTGGTTCGCTTGGGACCTGAAGCTCACAAATCTATTTTTTTTGACTTTTGCTAAATTTTCACCCCAAAAACCTTGTCTAAACAACGAAACAAAATTTAAACGTGCTTCTAATCTATATGCAAGTACCTACAACCTCGGGTTGCCTCCCGAGAAGCGCCTTCGTTTAAAAGTCGTTGGCTCGACTCGTCTTAACTCACGCGGGATCAATTTCGCATCGGGTACTAGACTTCCCCGTCCAAGTGCTCTTCAAAGCATCAAGTCCCTGCACATCTTGACGAACATAAAGAGGACCAAAGAATCCTACAAGTTCGTTAGTATCAACATAAGCAGATGAATTAATTATGGCTCGCAACGTATGTTGCTTGCCATTTACCTCGAAGCTACATGTACGACGGTACATGTCTATCACCATATGTACTTTGTTGATGAAGGCTCTACCCAAAAGAACCACATCCTTGAGCTTTGCGGAGGATGTAGGCATGACGATGAAGTTCGTCTTGACCTCTACACCGGCGACTCTTAATTCTCGATCACACCCAATGGCTTCTTCATAGACCCGTCCGCCAATTGCACCATGCACTTCATTGGTCTTAAGCCAGACAAACCCGACTCTTCGTACACGTTCAAAGGTATGACATTCACACCCGCTCCCGTGTCTAGAGTTGCCACTATTCCATCCTTCTTACCCAAGCCGATTTCCACATCAAAGCTCTCTTGGATAGGCACTTCCACCATATCCACCAACTCATCCTCAGACGATGAGTTTTCATTCACTTCTTCCACTATCGCATCAGATTGTGCGACCACTTTTTCTTCCACAACGACCTTAGGAGTCTCAGGCTCCTCACTCACTTTGCAAGTTTCAGTTATCTTGCAACTTGGCACCTCAACTATTGCATTGTCTCTCACAACCGTGATCTCCACGGGCAAATCAGTCACCACGGTTATTGCGATAGCCTTCTCCGTGTTTCCGGGAAACTTCCCTTGCTCTCTACTAGCCCCCCGATCTATCATCTCTTGCAACTTCTTATGGAGGTTGCTACTACTAGCCTCAAGCTTCTCAAACCGCTGATTATTAGTAGCTTCATTACGATAGTAATGCTCCATAAACTTATTTGTTTTCAACACAAGATCGTTGAGAGAAGAGACAAGAGGTGAAGGAAGCACCCCTCCACCTTGTGGTCCCGAACTAGCAACCTGAGGCGGAGGTGTAGGATTAGAAGGCGGTGCTCCTTCATACCAATTGTTCTCATAGCTGAGACGACTTCTATCTTGATTAGGCCCATAGTCATTTTGATCCGGGTTGTGAAGATAACCACGGTTGCCTTGATTCTGGTACCCACCTCGGGGCCCACGGTTTTGTGGCCTCACATTGCCATATCCTTGCCCGTAGTTCACATCTCCAACTACTTGCTCTCCCTCAGCAGCATACACTTCTTGACGGACATCGTTCGTGATATATTGCTCTCTAGCAAATTCAGACCGGCATAAATAGGCCGGGTGCCCATAGTTCATGCACACACCACAAACTTCCGTAGAAGGAGAAGGAACGCTTTGCCTCAAAGCTTGCTTCACTTCATGGGCGAACCCATCGAAGGCATTTTGTTCTACCACTACCTTGGCCTTACCTCTTTGCTCCTTTTGGAGCACACGAGCCCTCACATTTCGGTTTTGGGAATTCCGGTACATCATGTCCAGCTTCACTTGGGCTTGAGAAGGAAGCAACTCCCCCATACTACCTCCACAAATACTATCCACTTGAGATTGAATCTCAGGATGTAAACCATTGTAAAAGAATTGGAGAAGCTGACCTTTATCATACCCGTTATGTGGGCATCGATGATGCAACCCCATGAATCGATCATAGGCCTCGTGGAAAGGCTCATCATACCTCTGCTCGAAGGAGCTAATTTGGCTCTTCATAGCCATTGTCTTGGAAGCGGGGTAGTAACGATCCTTGAACTTATCAAAGCAAAGATCCCATGTTGTCAAAGACCCGGCCTCTAAAGTATTAAGCCAAGCCTTTGCACGATCACCTAGCCCCATAGAAAAGACCTTCATGCGGAGATCATCATCCGTAACACCAGCTCCTGGTCGCCCAAGATGGAGAACAAAATTCTCGAGCTCATTCAAGTACCCAATCACGTCCTCATTAGCCATCCCATAGAATTTGGGAAGTTGTTGGAACATGTGATTCTTGATCTCCAAGTTCCTGGTGGCATCATTGAGGACAATTGCTGGTCCTCTAGCCCCAACCGTAGGCTTAGTAAGTGTACGTATGGGCAACTCCGCCATTTCACCTTCCAAGTAAACAGATTCAAGAATTGGCTCCAAAATATAAGAAGAAGACTCTTCCCGAATACCAGAAGTGGAAGCTCTAGATGCTACTCCTTCAAACTCGAGATTCAAATTCCTCCTTCTCCTTTGAAACAAACGATCGATCTCGTCTACAAAAGGTTCAATAATAGGTCCACCCGTTCGGGTTCTAGGCATGCACTCACCTGAAATACAAGATAGTGAGTATCTCAAGCAAAAAGAAACAAAAACAGAAATGAGACAAAGAAGAGATGTTGGCTGAAAAAACCAAAACAAAAACACCAACCAAAGGAGGTAAGTCCCCGGCAACGGCGCCAAATTGATGATGTCGTTTTTCACCAATTAAATTTGTTTAAAAGCCTAAGAACACTTATCACTACACAAACTAGAGTGCAATGGCAAGTTGTCCCCGAGTGTCGTTCTCTCGGGACCTAACGTGGCTTTGCTTGAGGTTTTTGCTAGTAATTTCAGTCAACGAGTTCAAATGTTTTATAGAATCGTTTTCTTTGAACAAGCAACGAGAAATCAAATTGTTGTAATCAAGTTTGGAAAATGGTTGGGGGTAGAAATCAAATACACATGCATGGGTTACGAATATGCTCACAAGTTCAGTGCGTAAAACCTTCGATCAAGTCTGCTAAGCAACTCGTCTAGGTAACTTTCAAGACACACATCATAAAAGACCACTATCAATACTTTAGAGGTGCTTGTCACTAACACCATTTATCTAGCATGCTGCAAATCTCTAACATACAATACTATAGCTTTCATTGACCAAGAGTTTGTCACTATACTCAATTCGAATATATTTTATAGACAACTAAGAATCATATGAAGGAATTTGCAGCAAGATTGAATCACAATCTCATGTAAGCATAAACATAACCCATGGCATGCATATTCTACATTCTACCACCAACACAAAAGATTTAGCTACTCATATTCATCAACATAGACATCAATCCATATGAATAATAATCAGAATACATCATATCAAACTACAAGACAAGAGAGTGATACAAGTTACCACCAAAGCTGTCACTAATCGGTGGAAAGCAAAGAAAACCTCTCCGTAGATGATTACAAAGGATGAATTCCAATCAAAATCTTGAATCCCAAGCTAAAATACAATGTAATCTGAGTTTTCTCTGAGTTTTGGGGCTTAGGAGCTCCCCAAAACGAAGCTACAGTTCAAAAGATATTCAAAAAATGACTGAAGATCAGATCTAAGAAGGAAAATCCGAAAACGTAACCGCTGCCAAGCGGACCGCTTGGAGAAGCCAAGCGGAGCGCTTGGCAAGCGAAGCGCTCTTCGCTTGGCTTCTATGCCAAAGCTGCTGGAAAATGAAGCGGAGCGCTTCACTATTCCAGGCGCTTAGCTTGGCTCCTGGGTAGATTTTTGTCTTCAAACTCAATCTTTTTGACCTCGCATGGCCCTCGGGTGCCTTGGACTCATCCTTCTCGATGCTTATTGATGCTCAAACACTTACGAACAAGCCACGGAGATTGGGGAACTTCAACGGGGCCATCTTTTCCATCAAAAAGGCTCGTTTTTAGCTCCAAAAACGCCGTTTCGTACCTAAGTGCCTGAAAATGCAGAAAACACAAAACGTGACACTATTCTACAAAACTAACCAAAAAACAAATCCATGAACTTATCAAAGCAAAGATCCCATGTTGTCAAAGACCCGGCCTCTAAAGTATTAAGCCAAGCCTTTGCACGATCACCTAGCCCCATAGAAAAGACCTTCATGCGGAGATCATCATCCGTAACACCAGCTCCTGGTCGCCCAAGATGGAGAACAAAATTCTCGAGCTCATTCAAGTACCCAATCACGTCCTCATTAGCCATCCCATAGAATTTGGGAAGTTGTTGGAACATGTGATTCTTGATCTCCAAGTTCCTGGTGGCATCATTGAGGACAATTGCTGGTCCTCTAGCCCCAACCGTAGGCTTAGTAAGTGTACGTATGGGCAACTCCGCCATTTCACCTTCCAAGTAAACAGATTCAAGAATTGGCTCCAAAATATAAGAAGAAGACTCTTCCCGAATACCAGAAGTGGAAGCTCTAGATGCTACTCCTTCAAACTCGAGATTCAAATTCCTCCTTCTCCTTTGAAACAAACGATCGATCTCGTCTACAAAAGGTTCAATAATAGGTCCACCCGTTCGGGTTCTAGGCATGCACTCACCTGAAATACAAGATAGTGAGTATCTCAAGCAAAAAGAAACAAAAACAGAAATGAGACAAAGAAGAGATGTTGGCTGAAAAAACCAAAACAAAAACACCAACCAAAGGAGGTAAGTCCCCGGCAACGGCGCCAAATTGATGATGTCGTTTTTCACCAATTAAATTTGTTTAAAAGCCTAAGAACACTTATCACTACACAAACTAGAGTGCAATGGCAAGTTGTCCCCGAGTGTCGTTCTCTCGGGACCTAACGTGGCTTTGCTTGAGGTTTTTGCTAGTAATTTCAGTCAACGAGTTCAAATGTTTTATAGAATCGTTTTCTTTGAACAAGAAACGAGAAATCAGATTGTTGTAATCAAGTTTGGAAAATGGTTGGGGGTAGAAATCAAATACACATGCATGGGTTACGAATATGCTCACAAGTTCAGTGCGTAAAAAACCTTCGATCAAGTCTGCTAAGCAACTCGTCTAGGTAACTTTCAAGACACACATCATAAAAGACCACTATCAATACTTTAGAGGTGCTTGTCACTAACACCATTTATCTAGCATGCTGCAAATCTCTAACATACAATACTATAGCTTTCATTGACCAAGAGTTTGCCACTATACTCAATTCGAATATATTTTATAGGCAACTAAGAATCATATGAAAGGATTTGCAGCAAGATTGAATCACAATCTCATGTAAGCATAAACATAACCCAAAGCATGCATATTCTACATTCTACCACCTACACAAAAGATTTAGCTACTCATATTCATCAACATAGACATCAATTCATATGAATAATAATCAGAATACATCATATCAAACTACAAGACAAGAGAGTGATACAAGTTACCACCAAAGTTGTCACTAATCGGTGGAAAGCAAAGAAAACCTCTCCGTAGATGATTACAAATGATGAATTCCAATCAAAATCTTGAATCCCAAGCTAAAATACAATGTAATCTGAGTTTTCTCTGAGTTTTGGGGCTTAGGAGCTCTCCAAAACGAAGCTACAGTTCAAAAGATATTCAAAAAATGACTGAAGATCAGATCTAAGAAGGAAAATCCAAAAACGTAACCGCTGCCAAGCGGACCGCTTGGAGAAGCCAAGCGGAGCGCTTGGCAAGCGAAGCGCTTGGCAAGCGAAAGCTGCTCGAAAATGAAGCGGAGCGCTTCACTATTCCAGGCGCTTAGCTTGGCTCCTGGGCAGATTTTGTCTTCAAACTCAATCTTTTTGACCTCGCATGGCCCTCGGGTGCCTTGGACTCATCCTTCTCGATGCTTATTGATGCTCAAACACTTACGAACAAACCACGGAGATTGGGGAACTTCAACGGGGCCATCTTTTCCATCAAAAAGGCTCGTTTTTAGCTCCAAAAATGCCGTTTCGTACCTAAGTGCCTGAAAATGCAGAAAACACAAAACGTGACACTATTCTACAAAACTAACAAAAAAACAAGGCTAGAAGATAGCAAAAGAAGGTAAAAAAGACAAGATGAACGCTTCAAAAATACGTTCATCCAGGATACCGTAACAATCAAGGATATGCACCGGCTAACCAAGCTTATGGACCTAACCAAGACCGTAGAAGGCTGAACTATGGTAATGATCACTGCGAAAACCCCGCTCCGAAAGAGCCACCGAAGTCAAAGTCGGCTCAACTGATGGAGAACTTGCAAAAGATGGTTGATCACACACAAAGTTTTCTCAAACGTTATGAAGAAGATTCTGAGAAGACTAGGGCAAGGCTTGATAGGTTGGAAGAGAGCACTAAGCTTTCCCATCAAAAGATGCAAGAATTGATCGACCGAGGAGCAAGAAGGGAACAAGGCAAACTGCCAAGCAACACAGTGAAGTCGAATGCCATTACATTGGCTGGTGATGTACCTGACGAAATCACCATCAAGAAGGTTGTTAGGTGCGAGTGTTACATGAAGGAAGAACTTCTACAGGCTGAGGAAGAAGAGAAGGAACTTGGTTCTGACCCAAGTGATGAGGAGCAAGAGGATCCCGAACCACCCCCTAAAAGTTTCGATGTTAAGGTAGGGATTGGTGAGCTTGAAGATGTCCGTGCCACACTAGACACGGGATCCTACTCAAACATAATCCCTTTGAATGTGTTTGAAAAAAGCAACCTTGGAAAACTATCTGATCAAAGGGCTATTGTGCAACTGGCGGATGGATCCATTATGAGACCCGAGGGCGTTGTGAAAAATGTGTTGGTCAAGATTGGTGAGGCATCTACATACACCAATTTTGTAGTTATGCCGGCATCTGCACCTGGGACGGGGGATGTCATACTCTTAGGTCAAACGTTCTTGACCAAACTACGCTCCGTGTGGACATCTACCAAATAACTTGCACCATCGAAGTGGAAGGCAAGCAACACGTGTTGCAAGCCATACCTGATCCACCTGAAATGCCTGATATTTCTTTCACTACTCACTACTGTGGTCTTGTAGCCTATATTCTTTCTTATTCACAGGTTCGTGGCATGGAGAGGAGATCAATGAAGGGGAAGCCTAGTACGCACAAAAACAAGAAATAGGCGCGGACAGGAGTCGAGTCAAAGACTTTAAACAATGGCGCTATCCGGGAGGCAACCCGGAGATTTTATCTCTTTATTTACCGCTTTAGATTTTATCTCACGAGTTTGATTGAGTATTATAGGTCACTTATACAAGCATTAGCTCTCACCTTGGATCCACTTTCGACGTTCCGGAGGAGCGACGACGTTCAGGTTTGGGGAGGAGGCTATCGCTGGTTATCTCTATACTTATCTTGCTTATGATAAACTCGTGAAATGTTTTGCATTTGCGCATTTACTACTTTCCGAGGATAGTCTTGCATGTTTTATATGGAGTTTATTGCCGAATGTTTTGAACTTTTTTATTGGGTAGATCAACTAACTATGCCATTAATCGTATGCTTCATCTCTATGAATTTGTTTGAGGTTTTTCTCGCTTGGCTTGTCACATTTATGTATTGCATTTAGTTAAGCTTGGTAGTCTCGACATCACTTAGTGGTGTTTTCTCTACTGCGGTTCACGAAGGCCTTTATAATAGGATGATGCATGTTAGGGTCTTTTGGTTGTTTTCCCGAGTAATTATGTACCTAAGAGGCAACAAGTCTTCACCATGCTTTGAGATTGCTAAATGCCTAGGAAGGAGGTAGTGTGAGGTTCTTCCGAATAGGTTTGGGGAGGGGGTTACACCGTCATAGACTTGTTTCTGTTTTTTCATTTTCGTATCGTGAGTTTGTTTTTCTTTTTCCGTAAATTTTGTACTCCAACCTATTCTTTCGAATAGGTTTGGGGAAGTCGTGTGAGTCATTTTATTTCCCTCTTTGTTATGCTACTGCTGGCTAAAAAAAATCGAAAAAAAAAAGAAAAAAGATTCCAGAAAAAAGAAAAAAATCTGGAAAAAGAAAAAAGAGAAAAGAAAAAAAGAAAAGACCCCAAAAAAGCAAAAGAAGGGTCCAAAAAAGAAAGCCAAATAGCAGTTAGCAAAGTGTTGAGTCTTTTCCAATTGTGTAATGTTCGTAATCGTGTTTTTCTATTTTTTATCTTTTTTGTCTTGAGTGTCATCTGTTCTAGACCACCCTCGTCCTGCCATTCAGGAAGTGGTGAATAGTTTAAGACTTTACTTGAGAGATGGGTAGAATAGGGGAGAGTTATCTTTTAAAGGGAACCCTCCTTCGTTTGATGAGAGCCAGCGCTGGTTCGACCTCTTTTGAGGAAAAGTCTTAACATGGTGGAACAGCAGTAAGCCCTCAGTTTCATAGGCACGGGACAACCATTCGTATCTTAGCATGCTTCATTACGTCGTCACTGACTAGGTCCAGGTAGAGAATGTTACGAGAGACTATCTTGTCTTGACATAAGTGCTTATGTGGATGTGTATAAGTCAATCGAGGTATTCTTCAACCTATATTCATGCTTTGATTTATATGGTTTTTGTTCATATGTTTTTTGGTAGATTCAGTAGATTAGTTCATTTTATTTGGCATAAGACTCCATTTTGTGTCTTGCATGTTTTTTGTATTAGAGTCTAGCTTAGTTGCTTGAGGACAAGCAAAGGTTCGGTTTGGGGAGTTTGATGAATGTGTATTTTACACTTTCATTCGAGTCTTTTTCACCTATTTTAGCTATCCTCTATGTTAATTTAGCTATATTTTAGTGCATTTTAATAGAATAGTGTCACGTTTCCCTTTAGATTTTATTTTACAGGTTTTGGTTGAAATTCGAAGATTTCCAGGCAATTATATTGAAGTTGACAAGGAATTGGTGTTCCAGAAGCCTATTTGGAGTATGTGAAGGTTTCCGAATGGGATTTGGAGTGTAGGGGCCGAATCTGGAGGTTAGAAGGCTACTAGAAGTCAGAAACCGAGTCCGAAAAGGGGAAGAAATCCAAAACCGCGTCGAAAATGCGGAATTCCGCGAAAAAAGCGCCGGGCGAACCGCCACAGAGCTGGGGCGAACCGCCCCACACCGGGCGAACCGCCGGGCGTGTGGGGCAAACCGCCCCGTGGTAATTCGAAGCCTATATATAGTTGCTCAGTTTTCTCCGAAAATCATATCTTTCCAGACCTACTTTCTCACCTCCCTCTGTAGTTTTAGATAGGGACTTCCCAGAGCCTGTTCTGGGGGTCCGTAGCCTAGGGGATACTTTTTCATAGCAGTTTGGAGCTCGTAAGATCGCAATCATCCGGAGATTGACAACCTTCGGTAACTTTGTATCTTACAGTTTTATTCTACTTATTTTATTCTTTCAACATGTTTTCTTCTATGATTTCTGTTGATTGCCTGCCTATTATGAGTAGCTAAAATTATCGTTGGTGGTAGTATGTGAATTCTTAGCGAAGGGAAGATAATCATGCTAATGGCTATATCGCGCATTATACTCCGTGTCATTGCTTTATTTCGTTGATCAGGCACAACCTAAATTCTCGTATGTTGTACTGATTATTATGCACAATTGGACACTTGTCGACCTGGGTGCGAGTTTATCTTCGTAGTGTTGAATAATTACGGAACACATTAGGACAATAGTGATTGACTTGTCAGACCAATTATCTTTGTAGTGCTTAATAATTGCAACAGGACACTAGATTGATTCAAAGATCTCTATGCAACACCGAGGAATTTATGCATGATTATCGACCCGTTATGTTAAGAAGGATCATACTATCACCAATCTCCATTATCTGCTAGAAACCCCTTTTGCTATCTGTCTGCTGTTTTATATTCTCTTGTTAAATAGATAAAGCTAGTTATAGTCCTGAGAGAACGACACTCGAGTCATTCTACTGCTACACTACGGTTTTCGTTGTAGTTGTGGATTGCCTTTGGCTAAATACAAATTTATTCGACTGAATCCGGAGCACGACATCCGCGTTCACCACCCGTCGATGTCAGCTCTGAATAAGTAGTTGACCTAAGACACGATCCAGGATTATGGCTACATACAAATGGGGATGATAAGTGTTTCTGTGAAGGATTCATCTCTCATGTGTAGCATTGGAGAGTACTGCTCATAGTCTTCATAGTTGTGTTGGTAAAGTCACTGGCCAGTGCATCGATATATTATGATGGTCATAAGTATATCTTCGTAACCAACCAACTCCCTGAGACGCCCGTGGATGTATTATTGGGATAGACACATCATCGATCCTAGATGCATTCGAGTCAGTCAGATGAAGGGACGCTACCATCGCCGCGTTGAGCGCAACAGACTTCGCAACGAAAGTGTTTGCTTTGAGAAACCTCTCAAACGTCCTCATGTATTAATATTGCAAATGGAACCCTCTAGGAATTCCATTTTTCCTAGTCTAGGACTTGGTTAATACAATGAGGCCCTATAGGTCACACTATGTGGTGATTCAGCTTATCAGAATATCCTTGAAGATGGAATCGCAATTGATTCGGAATTAATTGTGATTGACAAATTATAATTGATTTGGAATTAATTATAATATTTAGTGGCTCAATTAATGATTTGGAATTATTAATTGAATTGGCTAATTAAATGTATTTTATGTAAATACAATTAAAGATTATATTTTAGAAATATAATAGAGGTTTGATTTGAAAGGATATGCTAATTTAGAATTAACATATGCACATGGGCAAATTCTACTTGGAGTTTGAATTGGCTTAGAACTATAAGTGGGTCCCAAAATTGGGACCCACCTATCTCCTGTAGGACACGCGCGCGCGCGAGCTGAGTAGGGGAAGGAGTTCGACTCCTTCCTCTATTAGAAGTCCAAGGGATAAGTTAGATTGTCCTGATTGAGTTTTAATTTGATTGGGAATGAATCTAGACTTGAAATTGGTTTCCTAGTGCGATAAGAATTAGATTCTTATTCCTTTACGAAGTCTAATTGCTTATGCTTTAGGCTTCTATTGACTACTATATATAGTAGACTATTAGAGAGCTTTAGACATAGACATTCACGTGCGCCACCCCTTACTGTAGGAAAACCGCCGCCCCATCTTCTTGGTCACACAAAGAATATCCTAGCATTCTTCCGATAGGTTGTTCATCCGTGGATACCAAGGTTGAGGTTCTAGGAGCTGGAAACTAACTCTTATTGTCTTGCAGATAATCAAAGTATTGCAGATATCTTTGACTTCGACGAAGGAGAAGATACACCGGATTATTACGAAGACTTGGAAGCTGTGCTTGCTTTGGAAGTAATGTTAGTCTTCTAATTGACGTGTTTAAATATATACGGCATATACATAATCAATTAACCTGCATGTTAAGAAAATTTTTGAAATTCCGCTGCATACCCTAGGGGTAACTCTGACCGTATTTTCTTACAGTGGTATCAGAGCCAGGTTAATTGATTACGTATATATGTTGTATGTTTTGTAGTTTATGTGGATGCAATTGATTCTATGATTAATTCGATTTTCAAAAGTTTTGTTTTTTATATAAATTTATATATATATCGATCGGCCGCCTGCGTGCCGCAGGCACCCGGGTTGGACCTAAAATCGAATTTTTGAAAATTTTGATGATTGAATTTTATATTTGGAATATAAATATGGTTTAATTGTATTTGTTTTTAACTAGAGTGGTCAAATTTAATTAGTATAAAGTTAAAGGGCTTATTTGTAATTTACCAATTTATTGTTTATTGCAAATTAGTTCTTCTACTTTTGAATTTTAGATTTAACACCTCCAAGGTTTCGAAAATTACAATTAAGTCCTTCGGGTTTTCAAAAATTGCTACCTGGTCAATAGAATTTTCGATTTTTCAATCTAGTCCAAATTTTCAATTATTTCATAGAAATTATAAGTATGGGATTATAATTTTCATAATGAAATTATGAAGTCATTTGGCATCCACATAGGCTACTACTTGTTTGTTTGCTCTATATGTTATTGTTTGACAATGCATGTTTAAATACCACGTATTTTACTTTCCGTTCGACCGCTATGCATGCGAGGGTAGGCGGCGCCCTCTTATTTGTCAGACCGCATATTTTATGTATGGGTAGGCGGCACCCATTATGTGTTTGACCGCGTTTAGAACTAGAATGGATAGGCGGCATCCATTACGTGTAGACCGCTCATGCATGATGGGTAGGCGGCGCCCTTATTTGTTTGTAGATGACTGATAGCAACCCTCAAGCTACAAGCCCCAACTGTTAGGAAACTTGTAATTTTGATGAGCAATTAACCATGCTAAATTAAGGAAAAAGTCCAGTAACTAGTACTCTTAAGGTCCATAGGAATTTAGAATTTTAAGGACATTGTAAAAGAGGAACGTTTGCTGAAGACTTAGAGTAGGTGCTAGATAGGTTGGTTTTCAATCTTATGATGTATCTTGTTTTCTGCAAAGAAAAACAACCTATTGAAGAATTTGCTGATGATGTACTTTGTTTCTACGAACAAACTATTGAAGCATTTAGAACCGCTCAGAATATTGAAGATTTCGAAGACTGAAGACTAGAAGATTTCTGAAGACTGGTATCTACAAAGGCACATGTTGCTCAGAGAGTGGAAACTTCAGCAACAGCATTGCATAAATGAAAATCTATATGACAGAGTAGGTTGTGCTTGCTGAAACTGAGACTGACCCCTTGCTGATGGAACATATGTGACCTCTTGCTGAAAGTACTTGCATTTGCGCTCCAATGTTACTGTTTGAATTCTATTCAAGTAAGCATTAAATGCAAAGCATGCACGCGAAGGACAAGAAGACTAGAAGACAAACAAGGACTCTACTGAAAGTACAAAAGCAAGATAGTGACATTTTAAGGAACAAAAGCCTTAGAATTTGAAATTCAAACGGCTCCTTATTTTCACTATAAATAGAGGTCATCCGGCAAAGAGTTGAAGTGTGTCAACAACGTGATCATACTCTCACTTGTGCTTAAACTCACAAACCCTTCAATACTCTCTACTGCCATTGATCCGTTCCAAGACTTAAAGCTTGAAAAAGCTACTTGTGAAGAAGTAGAATTTACTCGACTAAGAAATTAGTTAAGTGTTCTTTCTTTCTTTCGAACAAGAACAAGTCTTGACACTAGAAACAATCAAACTTGTTTACTGCAAAGTATTCAATGTTTTGTTTCTTAGATTACTTGTTGTAACTGAATAAGTTATAATTAAGTTATCTCATCCCAAACCTCTCTAACTGAAAATACACCCTTTCAGGCGTGATATTCAGGGGGAACTTAATCGAGCATAGTTTTGCTGATTAAAAGTACCAACTTTGGTGGATAACAACGTCGCGTTCTCTAGATTAGGTTGGAGATGAAGCAAGTGTGCTTTGGTTTCTGTTTGAATCGCTATAGATAGGTGTTGTAAGGAACCTCAATCTTATCTTAGTGGATTCAGTCCTAGAAAGGACAAAGTGGATTAGTTGAGAGATTACGCCACTCTCAGATACCACTATAAAAGTGTTTGTGTGATTTACTTACTGTACTTGGTTTTCAGCAAATCATATCTATCTGTACACAATCACTCACATCACTTGCTGAAACCTTCATTTACTGAAAGAGCACTTATTGTATCAAAGACTTCCGCTCTCTGATTTTAAGAATTAACAAACCTAGTTAATGTGAAGTAACTTGCGCTTGCTGAGAAAGTTAAGTATCAGCAAACTCATTACTAAAAAGTAATAAGCACTTGCTGAGAAAGTTTTAAACGACGAAAGTTTGAAAAGACTATTCACCCCCCCTCTAGTCTTTTCTTATTGTTTAAAAGGACCAACAAGTGGTATCGGAGCTGGAGGTTCTTTAACCTTCAGCACTGAACCTAGATCCCCTTAGGTGCTTTCCGTAAATCACTCTCACTTGATCAGTTTGGTAGTGCTTTGCTGACAGGATGTCTTTAGGAGATGCCCCCTTGCTGAAGCTGGAAAACTACAAAAAATGGCGAAACAACATGATGCTACATCTTGAGGCCATTAGTGATGAGATGGTCACTATCATTAATGATGGACCTATCAAGATCACTAAGGTTGAAAGGAGTTTCCCTCACAAGACCACTGAAGTTGGAAAGGAAACTATCTTAGGCGAACCGGTTGATACCGTTGTGCCAAAACCAAGAGAGGAATGGACTTCCGACGAAGCCAAGAGATTCCGTCTTGATGGCCAAGCAAGAAACATCATCATTCGATCAACTTCGGATACCATACAGTGATGAATGTGTATTTTACACTTTCATTCGAGTCTTTTTCACCTATTTTAGCTATCCTCTATGTTAATTTAGCTATATTTTAGTACATTTTATTAGAATAGTGTCACGTTTCCCTTTAGATTTTATTTTACAGGTTTTGGTTGAAATTCGAAGATTTCCGGGCAATTATATTGAAGTTCACAAGGAATTGGTGTTCCAGAAGCCTATTTGGAGTATTTGAAGGTTTCCGGATAGGATTTGAAGTCTAGGGGCCGAATCTGGAGGTTAGAAGGCTACTAGAAGTCAGAAACCGAGTCCGAAAAGGGGAAAAAAATCCAAAAACGCGGAATTCCGCGAGAAATACCCGGGGGCGAACCGCCCCGTGGTTTTTCGGGGCCTATATATAGTGCTCAGTTTTTCTCCAAAAATCATATCTTTCCAGACCTACTTTCTCACCTCTCTCTATAGTTTTAGGTAGGAACTTCCCGGGGCCTGTCCTGGGAGTTCTGTAGCTTAGGGGATACTTTTTCATAGCAGTTTGGAGCTCGTAGGACCGCAATAATCCGGAGATTGACAACCTTCGGTAACTTTGTATCTTACAGTTTTATTCTACTTATTTTATTATATTCTTTCAACATGTTTTCTTCTATGATTTCTGTTGATTGCATGCCTATTATGAGTAGCTAAACTTATCGTTGGTGGTAGTATGTGAATTCTTAGCGAAGGGAAGATAATCATGCTAATGGCTATATCGCGCATTATACTCCGTGTCATTGCTTTATTTCGTTGATCAGTTGTAACCAAAATTCTCGTATGTTGTATTAATTATTATGCACAATTGGACACTTGTCGACCATCAGACCAATTATCTTCGTAGTGTTGAATAATTATGGAACACATTAGGACAATCGTGATTTACTTGTCAGACCAATTATCTACGTAGTGCTTAATATTTGCAACAGGACACTAGATTGATTCAAAGATCTCTATGCAAGACCGAGGAATTTATGCATGATTATCGACCCGTTATGTTAAGAAGGACCATACTATCACCAATCTCCATTATCTGCTAGAAACCCCCTATTGCTATCTGTCTGCTGTTTTATATTCTCTTGTTAAATAGATAAAGCTAGTTATAGTCCTGAGAGAACGACACTCGAGTCATTCTACTGCTACACTACGATTTTCGTTGTAGTTGTGGATTGCCTTTGGATAATTACAAATTTATTTGATTCATTCGCGTTGGAGCACGACACCAGCGCGTTCATCAAATTGGCGCCGCTGCCGGGGACTATACTCCTTTTTTCTGTTTAATTTGTTTATATTTTCAGCTTTAGATTCCTAATTCTATTAGTTTTAGTTTTCCTTTTTAATCTCTCTCTGATATTGCTTTCCTAGTTTGTTTCTAATCACCTTTCCTAGTCTGTTACAGATAGTGTATGCCGCATACACGTTCTGCAGGAACACCGCTTGCTGATTCAATTGCTGAGATCGATAGAGTCTACCACCAAAAAAGACGACTACTAGAAAGGCGCGCACTAGAGGAAATAGAGGAAACCGATTTCTCTGAATCTCTACTTAGTCTTTTCAAGGAAATTGACGGAATGACAGAAGTTAGACCACTGAAGGCATGGGTTCAACCCACCAAGGATCGTATGAGGTGACCGACGATTGTTCTTTCGTCTGCAACCCGAGATCTGGAGATCAAGAACCACGCATTCCAACAACTTCCGAGGTTCTATGGCTTATCAAGGGAAGATGTGATGGGGTACTTGCACGATATCGATGATTTCGTCAACCAACTCCCACGGCCCGGAGCTGACATAACAACGGATGAGTTGAGGATGAAGGTTTTTGCTATGGGACTTGGCGACAGAGCCAAGTCATGGCTGAGTTCTCTACCAGCCGGCTCGCTGGACACTTGGGAGAAGGTTTTTTCAGCTTTCATGGAGAAATACTTCCCCCACACCTTGACTACCGCGCTAAAGGCGCAGATCACAGGATTCAAGCAGGACTATGATGAGACCATCTACACCGCGTTTGAGAGGTTCCAAGATCTCACGAACAGGTGCCCTCACCATGGTTTTGAACTTTCCGACCTAGTCCAACACTTCTACAATGGACTAACCTTCGAGAACCAACAAGTGGTGGATTTCCAATGCCGAGGCAATATTTGGGGAAACTGCAGAAGCCGTCTGGCCTGTTTTCGAAAGGCTTACTAAGGTTTCGCAGTTCAAGGACCCAAGAGCAATGGTTAGGAGGCGTGGACCTGAAGCTCCACCGACTCAAGAAGCCCCTATGTATAGGGGGAATGGGGATCAATTCGAGTGCTTTACCAACGAATTGAAGCAAGTCCTCAAGAGCGCCACCGGAACAACTGTTTCAAACGAAGTATGCCAGATATGCAAGAACTATGGGCATGGGGCTCATATGTGTAGATCGGAGCTGGCATACGATGATTGCAACTGGGCTCGAGGAGGCGAAGAAGAAGCCTTTGCTACAGAGTTTGGAACTCAAGAAGTTAGCTACGGACAAGATGGTAGGAATCCTCGAGGTGGATTCTGGAGAAGAGGATACCGTAACAATCAAGGATATGCACCGGCTAAACAAACTTATGGACCTAACCAAGACCGTAGTAGGCTAAACTATGGTAATGACCACTGCGAAAACCCTGCTCCGAAAGAGCCACCGAAGTCGAAGTCGGCTCAACAGATGGAGAACTTGCAGAAGATGGTTGATCGCACACAAAATTTTCTCAAACGTTATGAAGAAGATTCTGAGAAGACTAGGGCAAGGCTTGATAGGTTGGAAGAGAGCACTAGGCTTGCCCATCAAAAGATACAAGAGTTGATCGACCGAGGAGCAAGTAGGGAACAAGGCAAACTGCCTAGCAACACTGTGAAATCGAATGCCATTACATTGGCTGGTGATGTACCTGACGAAATCACCATCAAGAAGATTGTTAGGTGCGAGTGTTGCATGAAGGAAGAACTTCTACAGGCTGAGGAAGAAGAGAAGGACCTCGATTCTGACGCAAGTGATGAGGAGCAAGAGGATCTCGAACCACTCCCTAAAAGTTTCAATGTTAAGGTAGGGATTGGTGAGCTTGAAGATGTCCGTGCCACACTAGACACGGGATCCTACTCAAACATAATCCCTTTGAATGTGTTTGAAAAGAGAAACCTTGGAAAACTATCTGATCAAAGGGCTATTGTGCAACTGGCGGATGGATCCTTTATGAGACCCGAGGGCGTTATGAAAAATGCGTTGGTCATGATTGGTGAAGCATCTATATACACCAATTTTGTTGTTATGCCGGCGTCTGCACCTGGAACAGGGGATGTCATACTCTTAGGGCAAACGTTCTTGACTAAACTACGCTCCGTGATGGACATCTACCAAAGAACTTGCACCATCGAAGTAGATGGCAAGCAACACGTCTTGCGAGCCATACCAGATCCACCTGAACCGCCTGATATTACTACTCACTATTGTGGTCTTGCAGCCTATATTCTTTCTTATTCACAGGTTCGTGGCATGGAGAGGAGATCAATGAAGGGGAAGCCTAGTACCCGCAAAAAGAAGAGATAGGCGCAGACAGGAGTCGAGTCAAAGACTTTAAACAATGACGCTATCCGGGAGGCAACCCGGAATTTTTATCGCTTTCTTTACTGCTTTTCTGCATGCATTCATTCTTGAACTAATTGCTTCTCGTATGCGAATTTGTTCATGTGTGTCGTATGTGCTTTTGTTTGAGTGAGATTTTTCGAGTGGTTTTTTGAAAAAATTAGTTTCGGGGATTAAAACCGCATTTTCTATCGGCAGAAGCCGTCTCCCCGCATCGGGGAGCACGGGGCGAACCGCCCCACGTGGGGGGCGAACCGCCCCACGGCTCCAGAGATTCAAAAACGCGAATTTCTTCCCCAAATCCTCATTTTCTTCATTCATCTTCATTCCATCTCCCAAAAAACCCGAAAAACGCGATTTTACATTCAAATCTTCATAACTTCTTCAATTCTTGACCAAATTTAGTGTTCTTTAGGTTAAATCAAAGCGTATTACATGATCTATCATCCCATCCGAACAGATTCCATCCTTATGCGTTAGATTTTCAGATCTGAGGTATCATCCTTAGAACCCTAATTTTCGAATTTGGGGGTTTTCTAATTTGAGCTTCAATTATGCTTATTTGATGCATGGGTATGTAATTTGTGTGATTAGACATGTTATTTACTATCAATTGCATGCTCAATTTTGCTTGAATTGTTGATTTGGGTATTTTGCTACTAGATGATATATCTTGTTATGCATTATGTCTTTATCTTTGATTTCTAGCATATGGTTGTGTTTATTGATGTAATGTTGGTAGATTTGACGATAGAATGCTTAATCGTTGAGTATGAGGTTTTATGATGGTAGAATTTCTCGCTGCTATGGTATGAATTGAGCCTAGTTATCTAGGATATTGGTTGTTTAGTAAGAGCATAATGTGATGTACTGCATGTAGGAGTTATGTTGGTATGTTGCATGATGAAGAAGCTAGACTAGACATTACCGTTTGGGGAGCTCGTTTGTTGATTTTGTCACTTGATTATATCGTTCTTACACTAGCATATGCATGAGTCAGTTTTGTGTCATACGAGGTACTAACAGCTGTTTGTAGGAACCATACCAAGGGGAAAGAGCATTCCCGTATGATTGTTGTGAAGAACCATGTCAAGGAAGGTGACCTCGTTAGATGTGCGTTCGATCCAAGGGGTTTTGCAACAACGTCGTGGATTATCCAAGAGGAGGAGCTAGAGTACACCTGGAGTAAGGACTCCTATGCCTATTCATGCACCACCGAAGGGACAGAAACCATTATTACGTCATCACTCCATCACGAGGACTGCAGAGTTCGAGTGAATAGGAAGGCACCGGGACATTCTCGCCGCGACGGATTCAATCTTGAGTTCGCAGTTGCTAGAAGGTTCCGAAGCGCTAGCTTGGTTCCAAAACATAATGACATGGGTGCCCAGCACCTTGTTGGGGTGCCCCTTGCCTGCCTCTAAAGTGAGCATCATATAGACATCGGTCGGATCCACCGTAGAGAATGTGGACAAAATTGGAGAAAAAGGTAGAAGACTTCTGAGTATCCAAGCAGCTTACTGAAACCTTCTCGTGGGGTAAAACGTTGGAGGGGGAGGTCCTGATACCACTGCCCTTTCCCCTTCAACAGTTCACATCCTATTGGAGGGCTTCAGGATGGAGGATTCCATAACAGCGGCGGCCACTCTTGAGAATTCTACCTGCCACTGCAACTCTACTAGTGAGGATGTGCGTGACAGTAGTTACAATGAAGGCCATACGGGCAATGATGACTCTGATAGAGGAGTTGCTCCTGTCCAGAAGACCTGATGACCACCTATGAAGCTCCTAGAGCAGGCCCAATAACTCACAAGCAACACACTCAGCCGACCGAGGCTAAACCATGGGGTAACATCTAGTATCACATCTTATTTCCTCATTTTCTTACTGCTAGGGACTAGCGTTAATTTCATGAGGGGGATGGGATTTAAGTGATCTGATGTTGTTAGTTTGGAGCTTGGAATTGGTAGGATGAGTATAGTACCTCGCATGCTTTTTCCGTCTGCATTTGCATTTGCACGTTTACTGCTTTCTTAGATTTTTTAGGTTGCATTCACTACATTCATCCTAGGATAGTTTTGCATGTTTTATATGGAGTTTATTACCGAATTTTTTGAACTTCTTTATTGGGTAGATCAGCTAACTATGCCATTCATCGTATGCTTCATCTCTATGAATTTGTTTAAGGTTTTTCTCGCTTGGCTTGTCACATTTATGTATTGCACTTATTTAAGCTTGGTAGTCTCGACATCACTTAGTGGTGTTTTCTCTACTGCGGTTCACGAAGGCCTTTATAATAGGATGATGCATGTTAGGGTCTTATGGTTGTTTTCCCGAATAATTATGTACCTAAGAGGAAACAAGTCTTCACCATGCTTTGAGATTGCTAAATGCCTAGGAAGGAGGTAGTGTGAGGTTGTGTGATCCTTTGTTTATAACCTATTCTTCCGAATAGGTTTGGGGAGGGGGTTACACCGTCATAGACTTATTTCTGTTTTTCATTTTCGTATCGTGAGTTTGTTTTTTCTTTTTCCGTGAATTTTGTGCTCCAACCTATTCTTTCGAATAGGTTTGGGGAGGTCGTGTGAGTCTTTTTGTTTCTCTCTTTGTTACGCTACTGCTGGCTAAAAAAATCGAAAAAAAAGGAAAAGAAAAAAGTCCAGAAAAAAAGAAGAAAAAGAAAAAAAGAATCTGGAAAGAAAAAAAGAAAAAGAGAAGACCCCAAAAAAGCAAATAAGGGTCCAAAAAAGAAAGCCCAATAGCAGTTTAGCAAAGTGTTGAGTCTTATTTTCCATTTTTGTAATGTTCGTAATCATGTTTTTATCTTTTATCTTTTTTGTCTTGAGTGTCATCTGTTCTAGACCACCCTCGTCCTGCCATTCAGGAAGTGGTGAATAGCTTAAGACTTTACTTGAGAGATGGGTATAATAGGGGAGAGTTATCTTTTATAGGGAACCCTCCTTCGTTTGATGAGAGCCAGTACTGGTTCGACCTCTTTTGAGGGAAAGTCTAAACATGGTGGAACATCAGTAAGTCCTCAGTTTCATAGGCACGGGGAAACCATTCGTATCTTAGCATGCTTCATTACGTCGTCACTGACTAGGTCCAGGTAGAGAATGTTACGAGAGACTATCTTGTCTTGACATAAGTGCTTATGTGGATGTGTATAAGTCAATCGAGGTATTCTTCAACCTATATTCATGCTTTGATTCATATGGTTTTTGTTCATATGTTATTTGATAGATTCAGTAGATTAGTTCATTTTATTTGGCATGAAACTCCATTTTGTGTCTTGCATGTTTTTTGTATTAGAGTCTAGCTTAGTTGCTTGAGGACAAGCAAAGGTTCGGTTTGGGGAGTTTGATGAATGTGTATTTTACACTTTCATTCGAGTCTTTTTCACCTATTTTAGGTATCCTCTATGTTAATTTAGCTATATTTTAGTACATTTTATTAGAATAGTGTCACGTTTCCCTTTAGATTTTATTTTATAGGTTTTGGTTGAAATTCGAAGATTTCCGGGCAATTATATTGAAGTTCACAAGGAATTGGTGTTCCAGAAGCCTATTTGGAGTATCTGAAGGTTTCCGGATAGGATTTGAAGTCTAGGGGCCGAATCTGGAGGTTAGAAGGCTACTAGAAGTCAGAAACCGAGTCCGAAAAGGGGAAGAAATCCAAAAACGCGTCGAAAACGCGGAATTCTGCGAGAAATACCCGGGGGCGAACCGCCGCATGGCTGGGGGAGCCGCCCCGTGGTTTTTCGGGGCCTATATATAGTGCTCAGTTTTTCTCCGAAAATCATATCTTTCCACACCTACTTTCTCACCTCTCTCTATAGTTTTAGGTAGGAACTTCCCGGGGCCTGTCCTGGGAGTTCTGTAGCTTAGGGGATACTTTTTCATAGCAGTTTGGAGCTCGTAGCTTATTTTATTATATTCTTTCAACATGTTTTCTTCTATGATTTCTGTTGATTGCATGCCTATTATGAGTAGCTAAACTTATCGTTGGTGGTAGTATGTGAATTCTTAGCGAAGGGAAGATAATCATGCTAATGGCTATATCGCGCATTATACTCCGTGTCATTGCTTTATTTCGTTGATCAGTTGTAACCAAAATTCTCGTATGTTGTATTAATTATTATGCACAATTGGACACTTGTCGACCATCAGACCAATTATCTTCGTAGTGTTGAATAATTACGGAACACATTAGGACAATCGTGATTGACTTGTCATACCAATTATCTTCGTAGTGCTTAATATTTGCAACAGGACACTAGATTGATTCAAAGATCTCTATGCAAGACCGAGGAATTTATGCATGATTATCGACCCGTTATGTTAAGAAGGACCATACTATCACCAATCTCCATTATCTGCTAGAAACCCCCTATTGCTATCTGTCTGCTGTTTTATATTCTCTTGTTAAATAGATAAAGCTAGTTATAGTCCTGAGAGAACGACACTCGAGTCATTCTACTGCTACACTACGGTATTCGTTGTAGTTGTGGATTGCCTTTGGCTAATTACAAATTTATTTGATTCATTCGCGTTGGAGCACGACACCAGCGCGTTCATCATACAATGCAAACTGTGGGGTGCTAAAACTGCTAAGGAAGCTTGGAAAATGGTTCAAGATCTTTGTGCTGGATCTGACAAAACCAAGGAAAACAAACTTGAAGTACTTAAATTAAAGTTTCAAAACTTTAAACAAGGTACAAACGAGTCACTGGAAGACTTGGATTTCAGATTCACAACTCTTGTTAGTGAAATGGCAGCCTTGGGTGTTGGAAATCTTTACTCAGATTCTGAGAAGGTGAAAGCCATCATCAGAAGTCTGAATCAAGAATGGATCCACACTCAGAATTTCTATTACAATCAAGGAATGCCAGATATTACACCAACAGAGTTGTTCTCTCATCTTGCTACTGTCAACTATGAGACAAAGCAAAGAGAAAATGTGTTTGCTGAAAAATCGCAAAACATTGCTCTTGCTGCAAAGCCGTCATCTTCTGAAAAGAAGAATGATAAAGAGCCTACTGATGAAAACTCTTTGGTTGTCAAAAAAATGAAGAAATTCATCAGCAAGGAACTTGAAAGGCGAAAAGCAAAAGAGAAGCTGAAAAAAGCATCTTGGTAACAACTACCATAAGTACAAGAATAAGACTAGCTCGCTGAACAAGCAAGCTCAGCAAGCAACTTCATCAGAAGAACCAGCAGTTGGAAATGATCTCTGCTTTTACTGCAAAAAGCCTGGACACTTCAAAGCTAATTGCCCTTTACTGAAAGGCAAATCTGCTGAAAAGAAGAAGAAGTTCAAAAGAGCTCTTATTGCTGAAGAAAAGAAGAAGCTTCAAGCAAAAATTGATGCATTATGCATTGATACTAGCTCTGAAGACAGTGAAGATGAAAGCTCAGACACTGACGATGAAGAAGCCACTCTAGATGTGGAGATTGGCAAAGAAGTTTGTGGAATAGCTATGGAAGCTTATCCAGATGTGTCAAATTACGAGTTCTGCCTCATGGCCGGTCAGGTAAATAATCCTACCTCTGACTCAGACTCAGAAAGTGAAGACGAGATTGACCTTGATAAGATTCAAGGAGAAATTGAAAGATTTGAGAAAACTCTAAGCAGACAGCAAGAGAAACTACAGATTGCTGAAACTCTGACCAAGCAGACTACTGAAAAGTATGTCTTGCTGAAGGAAGAGACAAAAGAAAAGGATGTTGAAATAAGGCGTCTTAAGAAGTTGATTGCTGAAGCTACAGAGAAGAATTCTAAAATGGCATTAGAATTGGAAGAATATCAGTCCTCAATTCTAAAGTTACTTGCTGAAATCCAAGAAATGAAAAAGATGAAAATCAATTTCAAATCTTATGCTGACGCAAGTAATACGCTGACTGAACTAAACTCTTATTTGAGAGATCCATCTCAGGAAGAAGGTTTAGGTGCAACGTATGAAGGTGATGACGTAGAAATCTTGAGTAAAGATAAATCACCGATTTCCTTTGTACGTGCTACTGATAGTGGTCTACCAGAACTCTATTAGTTTGGTCAATCTAAGGTTGCTGAAACATGCAATCAAGTACCTACGACCATAAAGCCCGCTGTTGCTACTCAAAGTAACAAGACTTTAAAAGGAAAACAGGTTGCTGAGAAGCAAACTGTAAAGAAGAAGGATGCTGTGAAGCATTCCGCCAAACAAGTTGCTGAAAAGCAAATTGTTAAGTCAAAAGGCAAGATTACTAAAAGTAATCAGAAGACCTTTGCTGACAAACCTGAATCAAGTAAGGTTGCTGACATAAAAGCTCAGCATTCTCCGAAAAGTGGACTCGGTTTCAAAACCAAGCAAAGTCAACTTTTTCACGAGTATAAGCAAAGTCAGCAAAGATACTTCAATGAGATGAAGAAACTCAAGCCTAAGAGTTCTGAAAAGACTCTTAATGCTAGGGCTAGAAGGAACCTTGCTTGAAAAGAACTTACTGAAAAGTATGTTCAGCAAAAAGGTCAACCGAGCAAGACACCACATCAGAAAGTGGACTTGATCAGCACGAATCAAAAGTCTTTCAGCTCAAAACCTCCTAGATCCTCAGCAAGTAGAAAACAAGTCAAAGTTGAAAAACTTAAGACATGGGTTTCCACTGGACGCATTCTTGAACATGTTAATGGACATCCACTATTGGATAATTAACTTGTTTGTTCTTGATTGTGCAGACTTCAGCCACGGAGACAAACGATGCAATCTGGCACTTTGATAGTGGTTGTGGAAAGCACATGATGGGCAACAAGAATAACCTTATAAACTATAGACGGTGGTCTAAAGGTCCAACAATAAGGTTTGCTGGTGGAGGCTCTGGTTCTACAAAAGGCTATGGTGACGTGAAGTTAGGATGCATAACCATTACTGGAGTTCTTTATGTCAAAAATATTAAGTTTAACCTTTTCAGCATGAGTCAGTTTGCTGACAAAGGATACTTCATCAAAATCAAAAGTGATGAATGTAAACTTATAGATTTCGAGACTAAAAAGGTAATTATGATTGCAAGAAGATCAGTAGGCTTGTACCCCGTAGATTGGTCTTCAGCAATCGTTGAAAAATGCCTTGTCTCAGATCACGATTGCCTTGCTGAAAAAGCATGGTTATGGCATAAACGACCAAGTCATCTAAACTTCAAGACGCTGAATAAGTTGTCTAAAAAGGCACTTGTAGTTGGATTACCTAAGGTTACTTTTAAGAATGATGGTGTTTGCAATGCATGTCAGCAAGGAAAGCAAACCAAATCCTCTTTCGAGAACAAGGCAGTACCGTCAACTACAAAACCTTTACAACTCTTGCACATGGACTTGTTTGAATCTTCTTCAACAAGCTATGGTGGTAAGAAGTATGGTCTGGTCGTGGTGGATGACTATTCAAGATTCACTTGGGTAGTATTCATCAAGCACAAATCTGAAACCAGGACTTGAATACCTAACTTGCTGAATAAGCTTGAAGTCATGAAAAATTACAAGGTAAAAGTCATAAGGACAGACCATGGTACTGAGTTTGTAAACCAGTACATAACTGAATATTGTACCTCAAAAGGTATACAACATCAGTTATCCTCAGTAAGGACACCACAGCAAAACGGTGTTGCTGAACGGAAGAATCGTACCTTGAAAGAAGCCGCAAGAACAATGCTTGCTGACACTGAAATAAGTGAGGCTTACTGGGTTGAAGCGATTAATACCGCCTGTTACACTCAAAATAGATGTTTGATTACTAAGGAATACAACAAAACTCCTTATGAATTGTTTGTTGGAAGACCTCCTAACATCACTCATCTAAGAGTATTTGGTTGCAAGTGTTTCGTTCTTAATAATGGTAGAGAATACCTAAGAACATTTCAACCAAAGGCAGACGAAGCGATATTTCTCGGCTACTCCTTGCATAGTAAAGCTTTTAGAGTTTACAACAAAAAGGCACAAAAGATTGAAGAATCAGTGCATGTTGTATTCTACGAAAAGTCACAAGGAGTGCCTGCTGAAGAAGAAATATCAGAATGTATGAAAAAGCTAATCATACATGAGCAAAGAACTGAATCTTTAGCTAGGCAAATCAAGTCAATTGTTTCCTAGGAAAATTGAATTATTTCCTAGGATTGCAAGTCAAGCAACTCAAAGATGGAATATTCATAAATCAAGCAAAGTATGCAAAAGAAATGCTCATAAAGTTTAGGATCAAAGAGGAAGAGAAACTTGAAAAGATCCCTATGAGTGTTGGTACCAAATTGGGCTATACTAAAGAAGATAAAAGTGTTGAAGAACACAAGTATAGGAAGCTCATTGGTTCCTTATTGTACTTAACAACAAGTAGACCTGACATTCAGTATGCTGTTTGTGTGTGTGCAAGATTCCAATCTGATCCAAGAGAATCACACTACAAAAAGGCAATCAAGATACTGAAATATGTCAAAGGTACAGTCAATGTTGGATTATGGTATCCTAAAGATTCTGGACTAGAATTGGTTGGTTATTCTGATGCTGATCATGGAGGATCAACTGTTGATAGAAAAAGTACCTCTGGAACTTGTCAGTTTTTGGGTACTAGATTAATATCATGGTTCAGCAAGAAGCAAACCTGTGTTGCCAATTCATCCACTGAATCTGAATACATTGCAGCTGGCTGTTGCACAGCTCAAATCCTATGGATTCAGCAACAATTAAGAGATTATGGTATTTCTACAAAGAAAACACCAATCTTTTGTGATAATACAAGTGCTATTGCTATCACGCAAAATCCTAAGTTTCACTCAAGGACTAAGCACATTGATATTAGACATCATTTCATTAGAGATCATGTAGAAAAAGGAGATATTGAGGTTGTGAAAGTAGGCACTGATGATCAGCTTGCTGACATCTTTACCAAGCCCCTACCAGATAATAGGTTCGCAATGCTAAGGTATAACCTTGGATTGATTAAACTACCTCAATAAAGGATACATTTGGCAGAATGCTGAAACAGGTATTCAGCAAGCCAAAGTATTCTTACTTAAAAGCTCCGTCTACTAATTTCTTCTAAGAAATGATAGGTGACTACATGTTTGCTGAAACAGGCATTCAGCAAGTAATTCCTTCAAAACGGGTATTTGTTAGGAAACTTGATCACTTGCTGAGACAGGCACTTAGTAAGAGAAAAACCTTAAGGATTGCTGAAACAGGCATTCAGACAATCAAAGATACTGAAACAGGAATTCAAGTATCAAGGGAATATTCTGAGACGGGAACTCAGAAAAAGAGCAAAACTCATTTCTCAGATTTTACCAAAGGATATCTCAAGTACAAAAGAAATTACTGATACGGGAAATCAGAAATATCTTTCAAACTTAAGAAAATATGAGATATCTAAGTAAGGGGGAACTTTCAGCAAGTATCTAGGATGCAAACTCGCTGAAAAGATTCTTGTCTATTTCAGCAAGCAATCTAATCCCTTAAAACTCGGTAAAATCAATTTGTGACATTAATCGGGCACAGATAAACTCGTAATAATCATGACATGAAATACAATCGTGGCCATTGATTAAAAGGAGTTATTGATCTAACGGTTAATAAAACAAAGAGAGAGAATGCTCTGACGGTTTTAGTTAGTGGGCCACTACGCATTCAATGCAAAGGCTCCACTAACGCCTGTGTTTCTCTGTTTTACCCTTGCTGAGAGATCAAATCGATTGAGTTTCTCACACATCAGAGACACTATACAAAGGAGTTAGAGAAATGACAAAAGTCTTTAACTCACATTTCCTTTCTCTTCAAATTTTAGCCTGAATCTACTGTACCTCCGGTCAAAAAGCAAACTATCTTTTTCGTACACTCTCTTATCTATAAAAAGAAATGGCACCAAAGAGACAGTCCTCTAAGTCCTCCAAGTCGTCTAAGGTTAACAGTGTTGAGAAACGCACTGCTCTGGTGACTACTCCGGCATCAACCACAATGAAAGTTGTGTTGAAAAACGATAGGATATCGGAAAAACCTATGCCTCCGTCATATCTTGACACTGCAAAGTGTGAGATGATGATGCAATGGGGTGGATTTGCAAAGGAGAAGTACATTCGATACTTCTATGAACAAGAACTCAATGATGAGAATGAAGAGGCGCTTGAATTTATCAAGCAGCAAGGCCTCATGAATTTCATATCTGCTCGCACTAAGCAAGTGAGCATGCTGGACACAATGGAGTTCTACAATAATGCAGAAATCCAGTCCCTTACTGATAGTAAAGGAGTCACTGAAAAAGTGATCTTTACTACAGTTCAGAACACGCAAATCGTCCTGAAATGGACTGATTTAGCGGAAATCTTTCAGATTCCAACCACTGGAACTGAAGATGACGTCACTGCCACGGACGAAGAAATTGAAGCTTTCTACAGTGACGTCAGAAATGAGAAAATGAAGAACGGAGAGATTGCTCCCGTGACTTGGACAAAGCACGTTAAGAGGAAGCATCTCTGCCATTCACTTGGTCTAGTAGCTCTGCTACTAATAAAAGTTTTGGACTCCCAAGTCGGAGGAATAGACCAAGTAGGCCTGAGAAGATGGCCGCTGCTGATGCATATCCATGAAAACAAAACAGAACTTAACTGGGCTAAGTAGATTTTCAACAGGCTTGTTGAAGATTTCGAAGACTGAAGACTAGAAGATTTCTGAAGACTGGTATCTACAAAGGCACATGTTGCTTAGAAAGTGGAAACTTCAGCAACAGCAATGCATAAGTGAAAATCTATATGACAGAGTAGGTTGTGCTTGCTGAAACTGAGACTGACCACTTGCTGATGGAACATATGTGACCTCTTGCTGAAAGTACTTGCATTTGCGCTCCAATGTTACTGTTTGAATTCTATTCAAATAAGCATTAAACGCAAAGCATGCCCGCGAAGGACATGAAGACTAGAAGACAAACAAGGACGCTGCTGAAAGTACAAAAGCAAGATAGTGACATTTTAAGGAACAAATGCCTTAGAATTTGAAATTCAAACGGCTCCTTATTTTCACTATAAATAGAGGTCATCCGGCAAAGAGTTGAAGTGTGTCAACAACGTGATCATACTCTCACTTGTGCTTAAACTCACAAACCTTTCAATACTCTCTACTGCCATTGATCCGTTCCAAGACTTAAAGCTTGAAAAAGCTACTTGTGAAGAAGTAGAATTTACTCGACTAAGAAATTAGTTAAGTGTTCTTTCTTTCTTTCGAACAAGAACAAGTCTTGACACCAGAAACAATCAAACTTGTTTACTGCAAAGTATTCAAAGTTTTGTTTCTTAGATTACTTGTTGTAACTGAATAAATTATAATTAAGTTATCTCATCCCAAACCTCTCTAACTGAAAATAAACCCTTTCAGGCGTGATATTCAGGGGGAACTTAATCGAGCATAGTTTTGCTGATTAAGAGTACAAAGTTTGGTGGAGAACAAGGTTGCGTTCTCTAGATTAGGTTGGAGACGAAGCAAGTGTGCTTTGGTTTCTGTTTGAATCGCTCTAGATAGGTGTTGTAAGGAACCTCAATCTTATCTTAGTGGATTCATTCCTAGAAAGGACAAAGTGGATTAGTTGAGAGATTACGCCACTCTCAGATACCACTATAAAAGTGTTTGTGTGATTTACTTACTGTACTTGGTTTTCAGCAAATCATATCTATTTGTACACAGTCACTCACATCACATGTTGAAACCTTCATTTACTGAAAGAGCACTTATTGTATCAAAGACTTCCGCTCTCTGATTTTAAGTATCAGCAAACCTAGTTACTATGAAGTAACTTGCGCTTGCTGAGAAAGTTAAGTATCAGCAAACTCATTGCTGAAAAGTAATAAGCACTTGCTGAGAATGTTTTAAACGACCAATGTTTGAAAAGACTATTCACCCCCCCCCCCCCTCTAGTCTTTTCTTGTTGTTTAAAGGGACCAACACCAACCAATATAAGTACAGAAATATATATATGTATGTATTTCTGAGATGCTTTCCATAGGGTGCTTTAATTCTGAACTTTCATTGCGTTTTCTTGTATTGGCGACCTCGTCTTACAGACTTGTAGTGATCGTCAGATTAGAGTAAGCCTATGGTTTTAACTTACTGCATATTGTATCTAGCAACCTCGATAGGTACAGTATGTAGAGCATCAGGTTAAATTAGATTTAACACCCAAGAGTTGCGTGACGCAATTGGATAGTCCTACCGGTCATATTATGCTATGCGACTAGCCCCCGTTGGAGTATAGCATAGTATGGATTTGGATCTTGGCCACTACGGTAACTTTTTGGTCATTACCCGTATGTTTGTTGTGGGGGCAGGCATATGTGAAAATAGTGGGAGCTAAACAGCTAAAGGACCTTGTTGTTTAGTTATGTTGACTGTGTATTTAGAAGTAATATTTCAATAGTTGATTTATTATTTTCGTTCTATATTATTTCTCCTTAGGAAATTAGAAATGGCGAGTATCTCGCTTCGTGCTGTCTTAGAGAAGCAAATTTTGGCCGGACCAAACTTCCTAGATTGGATCAGGAATATACGTTTGGTGCTGAGGTACGAAAAGATTGAGTACGTCTTGGACGAGGTCATTCCCGTGTGCCCTGAAAATTAGACTGCCGATCAAGTTGATGCTTGGAATCAAGCCAACAAGGCAAAGTCTGATAAGCATCTTGAGGATACTAGACCCGCGCAGTGTATTATGCTGGCGGCAATGAGCAATGAGCTGCAGAGGCAACATGAAAGCATGTTGTTGTATGAGATGCTGAAGCATCTTGAGTCGCTCTTTAAGACGACAGCTAGAAGTGTTGAATTGGATTTGATCAAAGAGATACATAGATGCAAGCTCAATGAAAGAGGGAACATGTCTGAACATGTTCTCAAAATGATTGGTCTCTTCGAGAAGCTTGCCGATGCCGGTGTTAAGCTAGAGAACAAGATCATGGTGATCTTCGTCCTTCAATCATTGCCGACTTCGTATTTGCAGTTCATCATTAACTACACGATGAATGCGAAGGACGTAACACTGCCCGAACTCCATAATCTGCTGAAGACATATGATCAAACTCTTCCTAAGAAGGAAAAGTCGATCATGTTTGTTGGCAACCGTCTAACCCAAACCCGAGAAACAAAGGTGCTAAGGGTAAGGGAAAGTCGGGAGCCAAGGCTAACACTTCGAGTGATAAGTCTAAGCGTCTGAACCAGAAAAGGAAGTTCAAGAGAAGCGGAACGTTACGCACAGATGAATATCTTTTCTGTAAACAGAAAGGACATTGGAAGAAAGATTGCCCTAAGCTTAGGGCAGATCAAGCTAAGAAGCCGCCGGCTTCTAGCTCAGGTATATTTGTTATTGAAATGAACATGACTACTTTTGACTCCAATGGTTGGGTATTAGATACAACCTGTGGCTTACACATTTGTAATAATGTGCAGGGGCTAATTGATCACATGCTAGTCAAGCAAGGTGAAATCGACTTGCATGTTGGGAACGACAATCCAGTTGAAGCCAAACGCGTTGGACGCTGCAAGATAGATTTACCTTCGGGACAATGTTTAGAACTTGATAACGTTTATTTTGTTCCATCCATTGTCAGAAATATTATTTCCATTCCATTGTTAGACAATATGGGTTTTTCCTTTCGATTTGCGAATAATACTTGTTATTTTTCATTGAATGACCAGTATTATGGAAAGGCTCGCTTAGTGAATGGTTTATATATTTTACAAAGTAGTCTACCTTTATTTCAAATACAGAACAAACAACCGTTTTCAAGTAGGAAGAATAATCCATCTTATCTATGGCATTGTCGGCTAGGCCATATCAATGAAACACGGATTCAAAGACTAAGGAAGTTGGACTACTTAGAACCATTTGATTTTGAATCATATGGTAAATGCGAATCATGTGTTAAGGGTAAGATGACGAATAAACCTTTTGTTGGACAAGGTGTTCGTGCCACTCGCTGCTTAAAGCTCATACATATCGATGTATGTGGACCTTTTAAAGTCCATGCGCATGGGGGTTATCCTTACTTCGTTACCTTTACTGACGATTTCTTAAGGTACGGATATATTTATCTTATGAAGAATCAATCCGAGACCTTTGGGAAATTCAAGGAGTTTAGGAATGAGGTCGAGAATGAATTGAACCTAAGGATAGTCACTCTTCGATAATATCGAGGAGGTGAATGCCTTAGTGAAGAATTTATCGACTACTTGAAGGAAAATGGAATTCAATCGCAATGGACTCCTCCTGGAACACCACAGTTAAATGGTGTGTCTGAGAAAAGGAATTGAACCCTGTTAGACATGGTGAGATCAATGATTGGATTCTCGACTCTTCCAAAATATTTGTGGTGATATGCACTACAAACTGCAATCTACATTCTAAACCGTGTACCGTCTAAATTAGTGGAGAAAACTCCTTATGAGTTATGGAAGGAAAGAAGCCCTCACTGGGCTATCTTAGACCTTTGCGTTGTCCTGCGATAGTCAAACTGATGCTCACTGATAAGTTAGATGCCAAGGGTGTCAAAGTATATTTCATAGGCTATCCTCGTCAGACGAGAGGCTATGAATTCTATCATGCTGAAGATCACAAGGTGATAGTATCTAGAAACGTCAAGTTTTTAGAAGCAGAATACCTCGAAGGAGAGAGGTTAGATGACATGATAGAACTTGAAGAAATTCAAGACTTTGACACGCGCGAACATGAGTTCTCTAAATCTTCTGATTTGGACTGAAGTTCAGTGGGACCTTTCGAAGCAGACAAGGGTAATGATATGACACTTGCTAGGCATGTTATAGTCAGTGGGAGTCCTGTGATTAGATCAACAGTTGAAACCACACCAATAGAACCCGTTGTCAATCAAACTGTGCAACAAGTTGCACAAGAGCAGCCTCCCGCAAGGGAACACGGTCGCGGGGCGCGACCAGCTGCATCAGTACCCACTAATAATGTTCGTGTTACACGAAGCCAGAAAAGAAAAGCACCAGAACCTGTCGAGCTCCGTAGGTCGAAGAGGATCCTAAAAGGACCTCAGAAGCAAAGCCTTATGATAAAAGACATCAGTGAACTTGATGTCGGCTTATCAGACCGGGAAGATCCCGAGACCTACAAAGAGGCAATAATTGATATTGACTCAGATAAATGGCAAGAGGCCATGGAATTGGAAATGGACTCCATGTTGATGAACTGTGTTTAGAACTTGTCAGTTTCTAGTTAATCAAATAAATTTGTATTGAGCCAAAGGCAATTCACAACTACAACGAAAACCGTAGTGCTACAGTAAAATAACCTCGAGTGTCGATCTCTAAGGACTATAACTAGCTTTATCTAATCTAACTTAAGAATATAAAATCAACAAACTACTTAGGAAAGGTTTTTCTTATCAGATAATGGAGATTGCTGATAGTATGGTCATTCAAAGCATAGCAGGTTAATAATCATGCATGAAGTCCCCGGTTTTGCATAGAGATCTTTGATCAATGAATTGTCCAATTGTGTTACGTTATTATTCAACACTACGAAGATAGAGGTTTTAGATAGATCAAAGAAATAAAGCAATAACTCAAAGTATAATGCGCGATATAGCCATTAGCATAATTATTAACCCTTCGCTAAGAAATCACATACTATCACCAACGAGAAGTTTAGCTACTCATAGATGTCATACAATCAACAGAAATCATAGCAAGATTGAATGAAAACATGTTGAAAGATAAATAAATATAAATAGAAAAACTGTAAGATACAATGTTACCGAAGGTTGTCAATCTCCGAAGAATCACGATATTACAAGCTCCAAAACGCTAAGAAAAAGTATCTCCTAAGCTAAGAACCCCCAGAACAGGCTCTAGAGAATTCCTACCTAAAACTAATGAGAAAGGTGAGAGAAAAAGTCTGGAAAAGTATGAAAACGGAGAAAACTGAGCAACTATATATAGTGGTTCGGCAGGTGTGGGGCGAGTCGCCCCACACAACGGGCGATTCGCCTGGTGTGGGGCGATTCGCCCCACGTCCCGGGCGACTCGCCCGGGAGGTTCTGGCGGCCATATACGCGTTTTCGATGCGTTTTTGGATTTCTTCTCCTTTTCGGACTCGATTTTTGCCTTCTAGTGACCTTTTAGCCTTCAGACTCGACCCCTAGACTTCAAATCCTATCCGGAATCTTATGGATACTCCAATTAGGCCTTTGGAACACCAATTCCTTGTCTACTTCTATATAATTGCCCGAAAAACCTCGTTTTTCACTCAAAACCTGTAAAATACAAACTAAAGGGAAACGTGACACTATTCTAATAAAATGCACTAAAATATAGCTAAATTAAAATAGAGGATAGCTAAATTTGTGAAAAAAGACTCAAATGAAAGGGTAAAATACACATTCATCAAACTTCCGAAACCGAACCTTTGCTTGTCCTCAAGCAACTACGCTAGACTCTAATGCAAAAAACAATGCAACACAAAAAATGGAGTCTCATGCCAAATGAAATGAACTAATCTATTGAATCTATCAAAAAACATATGAACAAAAACCATACAAATCATATCCCAAATATAGGTTGAAGAATGCCTCGATTGACTCATACACATTCATATAAGCACTTATGTCAAGACAAGATAGTCTCTCGTAACATTCTCTACCTGGACCTAGTCAGTGACGACGTAATGAAACATGTTAAAATACGAATGATTGTCCCGTGCCTATGAAACTGAGGACTTACTACTGTTCACCAAGTTCAGACTTTTCCTCAATGAGGTCGAACCAATACTTGCTCTCATCAAACGAAGGAGGGTTCCCTAAAAAAGATAACACTCCCCTATTCTACCCTTCTCTCAAGCAAAGTCTTAAGCTATTCACCACTTCCTGAATGGCGGGACGAGGGTGGTCTAGAACAGATGACACTAAAAAAAAAAACAAAAATTACAACACGATTACGAACATTACAAGAATTGAAAAATGAGACACAACACTTTACTAAACTGCTTTTTGGCTTTTTTGGACCCTTCTTTGTTTTATTGGGGTCTTTTTCTCTTTTTTTTTTCTTTTTTTCTTTTCGAGTTTCTTTTTCTTTTTTCTGGAATTGTTTTCTTTTTTTTCTTTTTTTCCGATTTTTTTTAGCCAGCAGTAGCACAACGAAAAAGAAACAAAAATGACACACAAACGACTTCCCCAGACCTATTCGAAAGAATAGGTTGGGGTACAAAATTTACGAAAAAGAAAAATAAAAATAAACTCACAACACACACTAAAAAATGAAAAACAAGTATAATGATAGCGTAACCCCCTCCCCAAACCTATTCGAAACAATAGGTTGCAAACAAAGGATCACACAATCTCACACTACCTCCTTCCTAGGCATTTAACAATCACAAAGCAAGGTGAAGACTTGTTGCCTCTTAGGTACATAATTACTCGGGAGAACAACCATAAGACCCTAACATGCATCATCCTATTATAAAGGCCTTCGTGAACCACAGTAGAGAAAACACCACTAAGTGATGTCGAGACTGCCAAGCTTAACTAAGTGCAATACATAAACGTGACAAGCCAAGCGAGAAAAACCTCAAACAAATTCATAGAGATGAAGCATACGATTAATGTCATAATTAGTTAATCTACACAATAAAAAAGTTCAAAAAATTTGGCAATAAACTCCACATAAAACATGCAAGACTATCCTAGGATGAATGTAGTGTATGCAGCTAAAAACTAAGAAAGCGGTAAACGTGCAAATGCAAATAAAAACAAAAAACAAGATACTAATCAACACAAAGTCAAACAATACTTAACATCACGGTTCACATCCCATCCCCCTCATGAAACTTAAGCTAGCCCCTAGCAAAAGAGAATGAGTAAATAAAAAGTGATACTAGATGTTACCGAACGGTTTGGCCTCGGTCGGCTGAGAGTGGACATGTGAAAAGACTAGTTATCGGGATTGTTATCCCCATAATAGTCTCTCCAAATGTCAGACAGGAGATCCTGTTGTCGCTGGATGAGCTGTTGTTGTTCCCACATTACATGGCTCTCCTCTCGGCGATGCTCCTCAAACATCTCCCAATCGCGGTTGCGCTGGGCAATGTGCCCGTCGAGGTCTTGTCGCATTCCTTGGACAGTAGTGGTCAAGGCTGCAACACTATCACTGATATGGGCCCGTAAATCAGAGAAGTCAAAGCCTTGAGACCAATGTGGTGCTGAAGGCGGTGCATGTGGTGCTCTATGGACGAAAGGAATATCCGGGATAGGGGCTCGGCCATCATCAGCTTCCATAGCATCCTCATAATCATTTTCATTATCCGAATCAGTCGTTGGAAGGGTGCTTCTGTAAGAAAATATGGTCAGAGTTACCCCTAGGGTACGCAGCGGAATTTCAAAATTTTCTTAACATACAGGTTAATTGATTATGTATATGTCGTATATATATAAACACGTCAATTAGAAGACTAACCTTACTTCCAAAGCAGCTTCCATGTCTTCGTAATAATCCGGTGTATCTTCTCCTTCGCCGAAGTCGAAGATATCTACAATACTCTGATTATCTGCAAGACAATAAGAGTTAGTTTCCAGCTCCTTGAACCTCAACCTTGGTATCTGATGATGTTGTTTTTCACCAATTAAATTTGTTTAAAAGCCTAAGAACACTTATCACTACACAAACTAGAGTGCAATGGCAAGTTGTCCCCGAGTGTCGTTCTCTCGGGACCTAACGTGGCTTTGTTTGAGGTTTTTGCTAGTAATTTCAGTCAACGAGTTCAAATGTTGATAGAATCGTTTTCTTTAGAACAAAGCAACGAGAAATCAGATTGATGTAATCAAGCTTGGAAAACGGTTGGTGGTAGAAATCAAATCCACATGCATGGGTTACGAATATGCTCAAAGGTTCAGTGCGTAAAACCTTCAATCAAGTCTGCTAAGCAACTCGTCTAGGTAACTTTAAGACACACATCATAAAAGATCACTATCAATACTTTAGAAGTGCTTGTCACTAACACCATTTATCAAGCATGTTGCAAATCTCTAACATACAATCCTATAGCTTTCATTGACCAAGAGTTTGTCACTATACTCCATTCGAATATATTTTATAGGCAACTAAGAATCATATGAAGGAATTTGGAGCAAGATTGAATCACAATCTCATGTAAGCATAAACATAACCCATAGCATGCATATTCTACATTCTACCACCAACACAAAAGATTTAGCTACTCATATTCATCAACATAGACATCAATTCATATGAATAATAGTCAGAATATATCATATCAAACTACAAGACAAGAGAGTGATACAAGTGACCACCAAAGCTGTCACTAATCGGTGGAAAGCAAAGAAAACCTCTCCGTAGATGATTACAAAGGACGAATCCCAATCAAAACCTTGAATCCCAAGCTAAAATACAATGTAATCTGACTTTTCTCTGAGTTTTGGGGCTTAGGAGCTCTCCAAAACGAAGTTACAGTTCAAAAGATATTCATAAAAATGACCAAAGATCAGATCTAAGAAGGAAAGTCCGAAAACGTAACCGCTGCCAGCGGACCGCTTGGAGAAGCCAAGCGGAGCGCTGGGCAAGCGAAGCGCTTCTGGCACTCCAAGCGCTTCGCTTGGCTTCTGTGCCAAAGCTCCTGGAAATTGAAGCGGAGCGCTTCACTATTCCAGGCGCTTAGCTTGGCTCCTGGGCAGATTTTTGTCTTCAAACTCAATCTTTTTGCCCTCGCATGGCCCTCGGGTGCCTTGGACTCATCCTTCTCGATGCTTATTGAAGCTCAAACACTTACGAACAAGCCACGGAGATTGGGGAACTTCAACGGGGCCATCTTTTCCATCAAAGAGGCTCGTTTTTAGCTCCAAAAACGCCGTTTCGTACCTAAGTGCCTGAAAATGCAGAAAACACAAAACGTGACACTATTCTACAAAATTAACCAAAAAACAAGGCTAGAAGATAGCAAAAGAAGGTAAAAAAGACAAGATGAACGCGTCAAAAATACGTTCATCAAACTCCCAAACCAAATCTTTGCTTGTCCTCAAGCAACAAACTATCCTAAATGCAACACAAAAGGAGTCTCATGCCAAGTAAAGTGAACTAATCTATTGAATCTACCAAATGCTTATGAACAAAACCAAATGAGCATGACATGCAAATAGTTTGAAGTATGCCTCGATTGCGAATATACACATTCTCAAGTGCACTTGGTTAAACAAAGGAGTCTCACGTAACATCTTCTACCTGGACCTGGTCAGTGACGACACAATGATGCATGTTATCATACTACAATTGCCCCGTGCCTATGAAACCGAGGGCTTACTACTGTTCACCAAGCGAGACTTTTCCTCAAGAGAGGGCGAACCAATACTGGCTCTCATCAAACGAAGGAGGGTTTCCTTAGAATGACAACACTCCCCTATTCTACCCAGACTCTCAAGAATGAGCCTCTTTCAACCACTTCTTGAATAGCAAGACGAGGGTGGTCAAGAACAGGCCTTGGACAAAGGCGACACGAAACGAAAGATAGAATTTACAACTCGACAACTTCACCATAACAAATATTTACATGACACTTGACACTTTACTAGACTGCTTTTGGCTTGCAACGACCCTTCTTTTGCTTTTGGGTCTTATTCTTTATTTACCTTTTTTTTTTTTTTTCTTTTCTCTTTTTTTTTATATATTTCTTTTTATTTTCTTCTTCTTTTCTTGTTCTCTTTCTTTTTTTTTTATACCGGGGCAAGCAGCAGTACTAAGTGTCAAAAACACCTCCCAAACCTATTCGAAAGAATAGGTTTGAGCACAAAGTCGAAAACGAAAAAGGAAAGACTCTTTTACAAAGACACCTCCCCAAACCTATTCGAAAGAATAGGTTGGGACACAAAACAAAAGAAAAAGAAAAAGAAAACTTTACAACGACTCAAAGACGAAAGACAAGTATAACGAAGAAACCCCGTCCCCAACCTATTCGATAGAATAGGTTTAATACAAGGAATCGCACACCTCACAATACCTCCTTCCTAGGCATTTGGAAATCTCTAATCGAGTGAAGAACTTGTCGCCTCTTACGTACATAATTACACGGGTTACAACCATAGACTCTAACATGCATCATTTTATAAGGCCATCGTGAACCGCTGCAGAAGAAACACCACTCAAGGTGATGTCGAGACTACTAAGCTTAACTAGTGCACATGCGAATGTGACAAACCAAGCGAGGCAAGCCTCAAACTACTTGCAAAGTGATGCAACATATGATCAATGGTTATACACACTTAGTCTACTCAATAAAAAAGTTCAAAAGACTTGGCAATAAACTCCACACACAACAACGTGCAACAACTAATCTAGGGATGATATGCATGCAAAAAATTGAAAAAAAACACGACAAATCACATGAACTTGAGTAAAATCAGGCATGTACGAACCACACAAGCATATAGTACTGAAAATCCAATACCCCCTCCCCAAACCTAAACTTTTGCTCGTCCTCGAGCAAAGAAAAGTTGAAAGAAAAGGAAAAATTGGATTGAAAGTACACTTCCCTGAGATAAAGGTTCGTGTCCAATCTCCTATATATGAGTAGTACCTGAAAGGACTCAAGAAACAAGTGAAAACGGGTGCGCAAAGGTGAGAAGAATGGAAAAAGGAGGAAAATCTGGGACAGGGTCCAAGCGGACCGCTTGGCGGGAGCCAAGCGGTTCGCTTGGTCAATGGCCCTGTTTCCAGATTTTCCATGTTTTTCCTCTCTTAATCACCTAAGGCACCAAGACAAAACTAGACTAAGCTAATCACGACAAAAGGCACACAGGCCACAACTACAAAAGCAAATAAAGAGAATGCAAGAACTAATGAAATGAACTAAGATACAAAAGGTACCTCGACCAAGTCAACCTCCACTTCATGAGTCGACTCGAGAGGCTCTAGGTACGGCTTAACTCTCTGGCCATTGACCTTGAAGGTAGCTTCGGTTTTGTTGTCCAAGAGTTCCACAGCACCATGGGGTGCTACTCGGACAATTTCAAATGGTCCGTCCCATCTAGAACGGAGTTTTCCAGGAAAAAGTCGCAACCGAGAGTTGAAGAGGAGTGCCTTTTGACCTGGGACTAAATCCATGCGGATGATGCCTCTATCATGATACCTCTTTGCCCGTTCCTTGTATATCTTACCACTCTCGAAGGCTTTCAATCTTAGCTCATCTAGCTTGGTGAGTTGCAAAAGTCTTTCTTCACCGGCTTTCTCCATATCAAGGTTCAATTGTTTGATGGCCCAAAGTGCTCTATGCTCCAACTCCACGGGTAGATGGCAAGCTTTCCCGTACACAAGCCGGTAGGGAGTGGTACCAATCATCGTTTTGAACGAGGTCCTATATGCCCATAGTGCATCCGGCAACTTGGTGGACCAATCCATCCTCGAGGGTTTGACCACCCGCTCCAAGATTTTCTTGATTTGCCGATTCCTCACTTCCACTTGGCCAGATGTTTGAGGATGATATGGAGTAGCAACGAAATGTGTCACCCCGTACTTCTTCATGAGATTAGTGAAGACCTTGTTCACAAAGTGAGTTCCCCCATAGCTGATAATGGACCTCGGGGTCCCAAACCTATTGAAGATCACATCACGAAGAAAAGAGAGTACAACCTTGGCATCATTAGTCCGGGTGAGAACAGCCTCTACCCATTTGGTGACATAGTCGACCGCAACCAAGATATATTCGTACCCATTACTTCTAGGGAATGGTCCCATAAAGTCTATACCCCAAACATCAAAAGGCTCAACAACTAAGTTACCTTGCTGGGGCATCTCTTGTTGCTTGCCAATGTTGCCACTCCGTTGGCATGAGTCACATTGCGCCACAAATGAGCGCGCATCTTCATACAACCTGGGCCAAAAGAACCCGGATTGAAGCACCTTGCGAGCGGTTTTTTGGCCACTATAATGCCCTCCACATTCTAACTCATGGCAGAATCTCAGTATCGACAATTTCTCTTTCTCGGGTACACACCTCCGCAAGACTTCATCTCCTCCCTTGCGGAACAAGTACGGGTCATCCCATATGTAATGGCGACAATTCCTCACAAGTGAACGCCGTTCAGGTCCAGAGAGATGGGTTGGCATCACATTTGTGTCTAAGAAGTTAACGATATCAGCGTACCATGGTTCCAACTCTATGCGCATCAACTGATCATCGCGCAAATCATCTGGGACGGGTGTGTCATCTTGTGGAATGTTTGGCAACCGGGACAAGTGGTCCGCCACTAGATTTTCCTTGCCACTTTTATCAATTATCTCCACCTTGAACTCTTGGAGAAGAAGTACCTAGCGCATCAAGCGTGGCTTGGTTTCACGCTTAGCAATCAAATGCTTGAGAGCTGCATGGTCAGTGTGAACAAAAACTTTGTACCCAGTAATATAGGACCTGAATTTACTTAGAGCAAAAATAACCGCTAAGAATTCTTTCTCAGTGGTAGTATAGTTAATCTGAGCAGCATCTAAGGTCTTACTAGCATAGTAAATCACTCTAAAACGGTTATCAACCTTTTGACCAAGAACAACACCCATAGCATAGTCAGAAGCATCACACATAATTTCAAAAGGAATTTTCCAATCCGGAGAGACTACAATAGGGGTTGTTAAGAGTTTTTCCTTAAGTGTGTGGAAAGCGTCAAGACATTCTTGTGTGAATTCGAAGGGAACATCTTTAGCAAGCAAGTTACTCAAGCACTTAGCTATCTTAGAGAAATCTTTGATAAATCTCCTATGGAAGCCTACATGCCCAAGGAAGGATTGCAATTCACGCACACAAGTAGGTGGAGGTAGCTTTTCAATGATTTCAAGTTTCCCTTTGTCTACCTCTATCCCTCTTTTAGAAATAGCATGTCCCAACACAATTCCCTCTTTAACCATATAGTGACTCTTTTCCCAACTCAATGTAAGATTACATTCAATACACCTCCTTAAGACACGATCAAGTTTATCAAGACAATCATCAAATGAATCACCGTAAACGGAAAAATCATCCATAAATACCTCAACAAATTTATTCACCATGTCGGAGAAGACGGAGAGCATGCAACGTTGGAAAGTGGTCGGAGCATTGCACAATCCGAAGGCCATCCTCCGGTACGCGAAAGTTCCAAAGGGACACGTGAAGGTGGTCTTCTCTTGGTCGTCGGGAGCTATAGGAATCTGGTAGAAACCTGACAAACCATCCAAGAAACAATAGAACTCTTGCCCAGCTAGGCGGTTAAGCATATCATCAATAAATGGTAAAGGAAAATGATCTTTCTTTGTGGCAGAATTCAATTTCCTATAATCGATGCACATACGCCACCCCGTTGTTTTCCTAATGGGTACTAATTCCCCTTTATCATTTGCTTCGACCGTGATACCCGACTTCTTAGGGACTACATGGACGGGGCTAACCCATTTGCTATCGGGAGCTGGGTAAATCATCTTAGCATCTAGGAGTTTAAGCACCTCTTTCTTCACAACTTCCTGCATAGCTGGGTTTAGCCTACGTTGTGGTTGCCTAACAGGTTTCGCATCTTCCTCTAAGGCTATTTTGTGGGTACATTGCACCGGGCTTATACCCTTGATGTCACCTATGCTCCATCCTATGACTCCGGTGTTTCTTTTCAACACCTCCACTAACTTAGCCTCTTCCTCCTTACCAAGCTTAGAGGATATGATTACGGGTTTAGACTCATTCTCCCCTAGGAAGACATATTTCAAATGGCTTGGTAATGGTTTAAGCTCAAGGGTTGGTTCACTAGGTGGAGGGGTCACTCCTTCTTCCTCATCTATTCCTAGTGACTCTTCTACTTCTTCTCCTAGAGGAATTTCGGGTGCATTATCTAGGAAGGCTGTCATAGCTAACACTTCTTCGGTGACAAATCCCTCTTCAAGGTTCATAGTGAGAGCGGCTTCTAAAGGGTCGCTAACTTGATGAGCAAAATAAGTATCACAAGAGACAGATTCATAACAATCAACAAATTTAAGTTCTTCAATCATAGCTTTCTCAGAGTCAGGTTCACATACCTGTTTGTATTGCTCGATCTGAACTTTGTCTCCGAGTACCTCCATGGTGATCTTTTTCCCTCGAAGCTCCAAACATGTGTTGGTGGTAGCCATGAAGGGTCTGCCCAAAAGCACAATATGCTCCTTTCTCGAACTTGTACCCTCGTCTGCTATTTCCATCACCACAAAGTCGGTTGGTACAATGATTCTATCCACCTTCACTAGAATATCCTCGACTATCCCCAGTGGGCGTTTCACAATTCGATCAGCCATTTGAACGACCATGCTAGTGGGTTGGATTTTCCCAACCCCAACGCCTTGTAGATGGAGTATGGAATTAGACTAATGCTAGCCCCAAAATCAAGCATTGCTTTTGTTGATCGGCCGTTTCCCATGGTGATACTAATTATGAAACTCCCGGGATCCTTTTGCTTCAAAGGTAACTCATGCACCGAGTTAACCATTTCAAGTTCAGCCACATCCCCTTTCTGGAAAATCTTCTTATTACTCCTCACATCTTTGAAAAATTTCGTGTAAGCGGGAATATTTAGAATCAATTCCAGAAGGGGAACGTTCACCTCTAGTTTTGATAGGATCCCATATATAGGTGAGTCTCGGATGTCCTTCTTAGTGATGAACGTATTTTTGACGCGTTCATCTTGTCTTTTTCACCTTCTTTTGCTATCTTTTAGCCTTGTTTTTTGGTTAGTTTTGTAGAGTTGTGTCACGTTATGTGTTTTCTGCATTTTCAGACACTTAGGTACGAAACAGCGTTTTTGGAGCTAAAAACGAGCCTTTTTGATGGAAAAGATGGCCCCGTTGAAGTTCCCCAATCTCCGTGGCTTGTTCGTAAGTGTTTGAGTATCAATAAGCATCGAGAAGGATGAGTCCAAGGCACCCGAGGGCCATGCGAGGGCAAAAAGATTGAGTTTGAAGACAAAAATCTGCCCAGGAGCCAAGCTAAGCGCCTGGAATAGTGAAGCGCTCCGCTTCAATTTCCAGGAGCTTTGGCACAGAAGCCAAGCAAAGCGCTTGGATTGCCCGAAGTGCTTCGCTTGCCAAGCGCCCCGCTTGGCTTCTCCAAGCGGTCCGCTTGGCAGCGGTTACGTTTTCGGATTTTCCTTCTTAGATCTGATCTTTGATCATTTTTTGAATATCTTTTGAACTGTAACTGGGTTTGGAGAGCTCCTAAGCCCCAAACTCAGAGAATATTCAGATTACTTTGTATTTTAGCTTGGGATTCAAGGTTTTGATTGGGATTCATCCTTTGTAATCATCTACGGAGAGGTTTTCTTTGCTTTCCACCGATTAGTGACAGCTTTGGTGGTAACTTGTATCACTCTCTTGTCTTGTAGTTTGATATGATGTATTCTGATTATTATTCATATGAATTGATGTCTATGTTGATGAATATGAGTAGCTAAATATTTTGTGTTGGTGGTAGAATGTAGAATATGCATGCTATGAGTTATGTTTATGCTTACATGAGATTGTGATTCAATCTTGCTGCAAATCCCTTCATATGATTCTTAGTTGCCTATAAAATATATTCGAATTGAGTATAGTGACAAACTCTTGGTCAATGAAAGCTATAGGATTGTATGTTAGAGATTTGCAGCATGCTAGACAAATGGTGTTGGTGACAAGCACCTCTAAATTATTGATAGTGATCTTTCATGATGTGTGTCTTAAATTTGCCTAAACGAGTTGCTTAGCAGACTTGATCGAAGGTTCTACGCACTGAACTTGTGAGCATATACGTAACCCATGCATGTGTATTTGATTTCTACCACCAACCGTTTTCCAATCTTGCTTACATAAATCTGATTTCTCGTTGCTATTGTTCAAAGGAAACGATTCTCTAAACTTTTGAACTCGTTGACTGAAATTACATGCAAAAACCTCAAGCAAAGCCACGTTAGGTCCCGAGAGAACGACACTCGGGGACAACATGCCATTGCACTCTAGTTTGTGTAGTGATAAGTGTTCTTAGGCTTTTAAAACAAATTTAATTGGTGAAAAACGACATCATCAATTTGGACCAAAGATCAGATCTAAGAAGGAAAGTCCGAAAACGTAACCGCTGCCAAGCGGACCGCTTGGAGAAGCCAAGGGAAGCGCTTCTGGCACTCCAAGCGCTTCGCTTGGCTTCTGTGCCAAAGCTCCTGGAAATTGAAGCGGAGCGCTTCACTATTCCAGGCGCTTAGCTTGACTCCTGGGCAGATTTTTGTCTTCAAACTCATCTTTTTGCCCTCGCATGGCCCTCGGGTGCCTTGGACTCATCCTTCTCGATGCTTATTGAAGCTCAAACACTTACGAACAAGCCACGGAGATTGGGGAACTTCAACGGGGCCATCTTTTCCATCAAAAAGGCTCGTTTTTAGCTCCAAAAACGCCGTTTCGTACCTAATTGCCTGAAAATGCAGAAAACACAAAACTAACCAAAAAAACAAGGCTAGAAGATAGCAAAAGAAGGTAAAAAAGACAAGATGAACGCGTCAAAATACGTTCATTAGTATCCACGGATGAACAGCCTATCAGAAGAATGCTAGGATATTCTTTGTGTGACCAAGAAGACGGGGCGGCGATTCCTCCGGCAGAGGTGGCGCGCGCGTGTGGCTTTAGAGAGGAGAGGAGAGATTTTATTTTCTCTAAGAAAACTGGGTAGAATAACTCTGTGCAAAACTGTCTATGTTAAAAGCTCTCTAATAGCCTACTATATATAGTAGTCAGTAGAAGCCTAAAGCATAAGCAATTAGACTTCGTAAAGGAATAAGAATCTAATTCTTATCGCACAAGGAAACCAATATCAAGTCTAGATTCATTCCCAATCAAATTAAAACTCAATCAGGAAAATCTAACTTATCCCTTGGACTTCTAATAGAGGAAGGAGTCGAACTCCTTCCCCTACCTTAACCATGCGCGCGCGCGCGCCCTGTCCCACGGGAGGTGGGTCCCAATTTTGGGACCCACTTATAGTTCTAAGGCAATTCAAACTCCAAGTAGATTTTGCCCAAGTGCATATGTTAATTCTAAATTAACATATCCTTTCAAATCAAACCTCTATTATATTTCCAAAATATAATCTTTAATTGTATTTACATAAAATACAATTAATTAGCCAATTCAATTAATAATTCCAAATCATTAATTGAGCCACCAAATATTATAATTAATTCCAAATCAATTATAATCCATCAATCACAATTAATTCCAAATTAATTGCGATTCCATCTTCAAGGATATTCTGATAAGCTGAATCACCACATAGTGTGACCCATAGGGCCTCAACGTATTAAACAAGTCCTAGACTAGGCAACATGGAATTCCAAGACGGTTCCATTTGCAATATTAATACGTGAGGACGTTTGAGAGGTTACGCTCAACGCGACGATGGTAACGTCCCTTCATCTGACTTGCTCGAATGTATCTAGGATCGATGAAGTGTCTATCCCAATAATACATCCACGGGCGTCTCAGGGAGTTGCTTGGTTAAGATATACTTATGACCATCATAATATATCATTTGCACTGGCCAGTGACTTTACCAACACAACTATGCAGACTATGAGCAGTGCTCTCCTGTGCTACACTTGAGAGATGAATCCTTCACAGAATCACTTATCATCCCCATTTGTATGTAGCCATAATCCTGGATCGTGTCTTAGGTCAGCTGCTTATTCAGAGCTGACATCGACGGGTCCACCAAGGATATGGGGCAACAAATGTGATGATAAAGTCCTGTAAGTACAAAGGACGACTGGCATCACTTCGACAACTTACCGGTTCCCATAGACACTTCGGTGTAGAGTATACATCGATGGGAGTGTCCGGTGGGTATTTCCATTGTTCGATAATCCTTCTTCGAACAACTATGCGCAGTTATGGGAACGTTTCTCGATTGTCCAACAATCCGTTCCGTGGCCGTGGGATCGGCTCACACTTGCTCCAACAAGTATAACCTCCACGCATACTAGTCTCGTCTGGTTCATTCAGACCCCTACATCCGAGATGAACCTCGACTAGGGAGAGTTTGGGATAGATGATAACTCACATAGCTCCCACTATCTGTGTGATCGGTCATCTATCCGAGGGGACATGTTTAATATCAATCCAACAGTAATAGAGATATGACATGCTGCATGCCTGGTGTAATATAAATATGAAAGCGATACTCAATAGTAAAATGCAACAAACATATATTATATTACGTTGACCTGTGTAATAGTACATATATGCCCTCTATAAGGGCACATGCCCTTAGTAAGGACTGTCTCTAGGACATATACACTATCAATCTCCCACTTGGACTAGAGCCAGTCACCTTTATGCCTAATACCCAGATTAGCATAATGTCTTAAGTGGACTTCCACTGATAAGACCTTGGTGAAAGGATCTGCCACGTTGTCCGTGGTAGAGACACGTTCTATACTAACTTCTCCTCTATCTATAATCTCACGTATAACGTGATATTTTCTAAGTACATGTTTGTTCTTGTTTGTAGATCTAGGCTCCCTAGCTTGAGCGACTGCGCCCGTATTGTCACAATAAATCGTTATTGGACTAGGAGCAGGAACAACCCTCAATTCCTTCAAGAACTCTGAAATCCAGACAGCTTCTTTCGATGCTTCTGATGCAGCAATGTACTCGGCTTATGTGGATGAGTCAGCAACCGTGGCTTGCTTAGAACTCTTCCAACAGACAGCTCCTCCGTTCAATTTGAATACGTATCCTGTCTGTGACTTAAAGTCATCAGGATCTGATTCAAATCCAGCGTCGACATACCCAGACATCTTTAATTCTGGTTCTCCACCAAACACCAAGAACATCTCTTTAGTCCGTCGAAGGTACTTAAGAATGTTCTTTACAGCAGTCCAGTGAGGTACTCCTGGATTCTGTTGGTGTCGACAAGTGACACTAAGCGCATATGCCACATCGGGCCTTGTGCAATTCATTGCATACATTATAGACCCTACTGCCGAAGCATAGGGCACACGACTCATTGCATTTCTTTCTTCATCAGTTTTAGGACCATCCTTAACTGATAAGACAATCCCATGCCTAGCTGGGAGAAAGCCTCTCTTTGAGTCGTCCATCTTATAACGCTTCAGTATTTTGTCGATGTAGGTGGACTGTGTCATTCCTAACATCCTCTTGGATCTATCTCTAAAGATCTTGATCCCTAGGATGTAGTTCGCTTCACCCAAGTCCTTCATTGAGAAGGTACTTGATAACCAAACTTTAGTCTCTTCTAGCATAGAGACATTGTTTCCCATGATCAAAATGTCATCTACATAAATGATCATGAAAACGACTCCTTTGTCGCTGTGTCTAGCGTAGACACAGGGATCTTCCTTGCTTCTGATGAAGTCAAACGATTTGACAGCTTCATCAAAGCGGATATTCCAGCTCCTTGACGCTTGCTTTAGCCCATAGATGGATCTTTGTAATTTGCATACAGCAGTTGGCCTGGTTTTACTAATAAAACCTTCCGGATGTACCATATAGACCTCTTCCTCAAGGTTGCCATTGAGGAAGGCAATCTTTACATCCATCTGCCAGATTTCATAATCATAGTAGGCACCTATTGCAAGTAGAATTCGAATGGACTTCAATTTTGCTACGGTGAAAAGGTTTCATCGTAATCGATGCCATACCTTTGCGTGTAGCCTTTCGCCACAAGCCTAGATTTGTGCGTTTGTACCTTGCCATCGGCATCTGTCTTTCGTTTAAAGACCCATTTGCACCCAATAGGTCTAACCCCTTGGGGCAAGTCTACCAAGTTCCAAACTTGGTTCTGGTACATTGTATCCATTTCTAATTCCATGGCCTCTTGCCATTTGTCTGAGTAATATCAATTATTGCCTCTTTGTAGGTCTCGGGATCTTCCCGATCTGATAAACCGACATCAAGTTCACTGATGTCTTCTATCATAAGGCTTTGCTTCTGAGGTCCTTTTAGGATCCTCTTTGACCTACGGAGCTCGACTTGTTCTGGTGCTTTTCTTTTCTGGCTTCGTGTAACACGAACATTATCAGTGGGTACTGATGCAGCTGGTCGTTGGGCGCGTGGTCAAAGTGTTGAATTTCTTCAAGTTCTATCATGTCATCTAACCTCTCTTCTTCGAGGTATTCAGCTTCTAAAAACTTCACGTTTCTAGATACGATCACCTTGTGATCTTCAGCATGATAGAATTCATAGCCTCTCGTCTGACGAGGATAGCCTATGAAATATACTTTGACACCCTTGGCATCTAACTTATCAGTGAGCATCTGTTTGACTATCGCAGGACAGCCCCAAGGTCTAAGATAGCCTAGTGAGGGCTTCTTTCCTTCCACAACTCATAAGGAGTTTTCTCCACTGATTTAGATGGTACACGGTTCAGAATGTAGATTGCAGTTTGTAGTGCATATCCCACAAATACTTTGGAAGAGTCGAAATCCAATCATTGATCTTACCATGTCTAACAGGGTTCGATTCCTCCTCTCAGACACACCATTTAACTGTGGTGTTCCAGGAGGAGTCCATTGCGATTGAATTCCATTTTCCTTCAAGTTCGATAAATTTTTCACTAGGTATTCACCTCCTCGATCTGATCGAAGAGTGACTATCCTTAGGTTCAATTCATTCTCGACCTCATTCCTAAACTCCTTGAATTTCCAAAGGTCTCGGATTTATTCTTCATAAGATAAATATATCCATACCTTGAGAAATCGTCAGTAAAGGTAACGAAGTAAGCATAACCCCCACGCGCATGGACTTTAAAAGGTCCACATACATCGGTATGTATGAGCTCTAAGCAGCGAGTGGCACAACACCTTGTCCAACAAAAGGTTTGTTCGTCATCTTACCCTTAACACAAGATTCACATGTTCCATATGATTCAAATCAAATGGTTCTAAGTAGTCCAACTTCCTTAGTCTTTGAATCCGTGTTTCATTGATATGGCCTAGCCGACAATGCCATAGATAAACGGATTATTCTTCTTACTTGAAGACGGTTGTTTGTTATGTATTTGAAATAAAGGTAGACTACTTTGCAAAATATATAACCATTCACCAAGCGAGATTTTCCATAATACTGATCATTTATGAAAAATAACAAGTATTATTCGCAAATCGAAAGGAAAACCCATATTGTCTAACAATGGAATGGAAATAATATTTCTGACAATGGATGGAACAAAATAAACATTATCAAGTTCTAAACATTGTCCCGAAGGTAAATCTATCTTGCTGCGTCCAACGCGTTTGGCTTCAACTGGATTGCCGTTCCCAACATGCAAGTCGATTTCACCTTGCTTGACTAGCCTGTGATCAATTAGCCCCTGCACATTATTACAAATGTGTGAGCCACAGGCTGTATCCAATACCCAACCATTGGAGTCAAAAGCAGTCATGTTCATTTCAATAACAAACATACCTGAGCCAGAAGCCGATGGCTTCGTAGCTTGATCTGCCCTAAGCTTAGGGCAATCTTTCTTCCAATGTCCTTTCTGCTTAAAGAAAAGACATTCATCTGTGCGTACCGTTCCGCTTCTCTTGAACTTCCTTTCTGGTTCGGACGCTTAGGCTTCTGATGAATGTGTATTTTACACTTTCATTTGAGTCTTTTCACCTATTTTAGCTATCCTCTATGTTAATTTCGCTATATTTTAGTGCATTTATTAGAATAGTGTCACGTTTCCCTTTAGATTTTATTTTACAGGTTTTGGTTGAAAATCGAGGATTTCCGGGCAATTATATTGAAGTTGACAAGGAATTGGTGTTCCAGAAGCCTATTTGGAGTATCTGAAGGTTTCCGGATAGGATTTGGAGTCTAGTGGTCGAATCTGGAGGTTAGAAGGCCACTAGAAGTCAGAAACCGAGTCCGAAAAGGGGAAGAAATCCAAAAATGCGTCGAAAACGCGGAATTCCGCGAGATTTTCTCTGGGGCGAACCGCCCCACACTATTCGGGGCCCATATATAGTTGCTCAGATTTTCTCCGAATTCATACTTTTCGAGACCTACTTTCTCACCTTTCTCTGTAGTTTTAGGTAGGGACTTCCAGAGCCTGTTATGGGGGTTCGTAGCTTAGGGGACACTTTTTCATAGCAGTTTGGAGCTTGTAGGATCGCAATTCTTCGGAGATGACAACCTTCGGTAACATTGTATCTTACAGTTTATTCTACTTATTTTTATTTATCTTTCAACATGTTTTATTCTATGATTTCTGTTGATTGCATGCCTATTATGAGTAGCTAAACTTATCGTTGGTGGTAGTATGTGAATTCTTAGCGAAGGGAAGATAATCATGCTAATGGCTATATCGCGCATTATACTCCGTGTTATTGCTTTATTTCGTTGATCAGGCTCAGCCTAAATTCTCGTATGTTGTATTAATTATTATGCACAATTGGACCCTCGTCGACCTTTACGCGAGTTTATCATCGTAGTGTTGAATAATTACGGAACACAATAGGACAATAGTGCTTGACTTGTCAGAATCGTATCTTCGTAGTGCTTAATAATTGCAACAGGACACTAGATTGATCAAAGATCTCCATGCAAGACCGAGGAATTTATGCATGATTATTGACCCTTTATGCTTTGAAGTCATACTATCACCAATCTCCATTATCTGTTAGAAAACCCTTTGCTTTTACGTCTGCTATTTTTTATTCTAAATTAGATTTGATAAAGCTAGTTATAGTCCTGAGAGAACGACACTCGAGTCATTCTACTGCTACACTACTACGGTTTTCGTTGTAGTTGTGGATTGCCTTTGGCTAAATAACAAATATATTTGACTGAACCGGGAACCGACAAACCCGCGTTCATCAAATTGGCGCCGCTGCCGGGGACTATACTCCTTTTTTCTGTTTAATTTGTTTATATTTCCAGCATTCAATTCTTATTCTATTAGTTTTAGTTTTCCTATTTAATCTCTCTCTGATACTCCTTTCCAGCTTGTCACAGATATTCAGGTCTTGTGATGGCTCGCCCACTTTTGAAATCATGGGTTCAACCCAACAAAGCACTGATGAGAGGTCCGGCTATTGTTCTTTCTGCTGCAACTCGAGATTTGGAAATCAAAAGTTGCATGTACCAACAACTCCCGAGGTTCTATGGGTTGGCTAGGGAAGATGTTATGGGATACCTGAATGATATTGACGATTTTATAAACAATCTTCCAAGACCCGGAGCAGGGATAACGGACGATGAGTAAGGATGAAGGTTTTTGCTATGGGGCTTGCTGATAAAACCAAGGCATGGTTAGGCTCTCTGGAAGCCGGATCACTAGACACCTGGGACAAGGTGTATTCTGCTTTTATGGAGAAATACTTTCCTCACACATTGACTACCGCGCTTAAGGCGCTGATGAAGCGGACGTCGTGCTCCGAATTCAAGCAAATAAATTTGTAATTAGCCAAAGGCAATCCACAACTCAACGAAAACGTAGTGTAGCAGTAGAATGACTCGAGTGTCGTTCTCTCAAGACTATAACTAGCTTTATCAAATCTTTTAGAATATAAAAACAGCAAACAGATAGCACAGGGTTAAGATAATGGAGGTGGATATATGGTTGTTGGTCCCTTTAAACAACAAGAAAGACTAGAGGGGGGGGGTGAATAGTCTTTTCAAACTTTTGTCGTTTAAAACTTTCTCAGCAAGTACTTATTACTTTTCAGTAATGAGGTTGCTGATACTTAACTTTCTCAGCAAGCGTAAGTTACTTTACAGTAGCTTGGTTTGCTGATACTTAAAATCAGAGAGCGGAAGTCTTTGAAACATAAGTGCTTTTTCAGCAAGTAAAGAGTTTCAGCAAGTGATGTGAGTGACTGTGTACAAACAGATATAATTTGCTGAAAGCTAAATGCAGTAAGTAAATCACACAAACACTTTTAGAGTGGTATCTGAGAGTGGCGTAATCTCCAACTAATCCACTTTGTCCTTTCTAGGACTGAATCCACTAAGATATGATTGAGGTTCCTTACAATCTCCTATCTAAAGCGATTCAACAGAAACCAAAGCACACTTGCTTTGTCTCCAACCTAAACTAGAGAACTCAACCTTGTTCTCCACCAAACTTGGTACTTTTAATCAGCAAAAGCTTGCTCGATTAAGTTCCCCCTGAATATCACGCCTGAAAGGGTGTATTTTCAGTTAGAGAGTTTTGGGGTGAGATAACTTAATTATAACTTATTCAGTTACAACAAGTAATCTAAGAAACACAACTTGGAATACTTTGCAGTAAACAAGTTTGATTGTTTCTGGTGTCAAGACTTGTTCTTGTTCGAAAGAAAGAACACTTAACTAATTTCTTAGCCGAGTTTGTTCTACTTCTTCACAAGTAGCTTTTTCAAGCTTTAAGTCTTGGAACGGATCAATGGCAGTAAGAGTGTTTGAAGGTTTGTGAATTTTAAGCACAAGTGAGAGTTTGATCACGTTGTTGACACACTTCAACTCTTTGCCGGATGACCTCTATTTATAGTGCAAGTAAGGAGCCGTTTGAATTTCAAATCCTAAGGCTTTTGTTCCTTAACATGTCACTATCTTGCTTTTGTACTTTCAGCAGCAACCTTTGTTTGTCTTCTAGTCTTCATGTCCTTTGCGTGTAAGCTTTGCATTAAATGCACATTTGAATAGAATTCAAACAGTAACAATGGAGCGCAAAATCACGTACATTCAGCAAGAGGTCACATATGTTCATCAGCAAGTGTTCATTCTCAGTTTCAGCAAGCACAACCTACTCTGTCTTTCAGATTTTCACTTATGCAATGCTGTTGCTGAAAATTTCACTTTCTGAGCAACACGTGCCTTACCAGTCTTCAGCAATCTTCAGTCTTCAAGTCTTCAAGTCTTCAGATCTTCAAAAGTCTTCAAGATTCTGACCGGTTTCTTATTTGCTTCAATAATTTGTTTGTAATAAACAAAATACATCTTCAGCAAATGCTTCAATAGGTCATTTTCTTTTCAGAAAATAAGATACATCAAAGCTAAGCATCAATAAGATATTTTCTTTCAGAAAATAAAATACATCATACGCAATGTGTCAATAAATTAATTTCTTCACAGAAATTAAGGTACGTCATCCACTAAAGAATAACTTATCTAACACCTATCTAAGTCATCAGCAAACGTTCCTCTTTTACAATGTCCTTAAAATTCTAAATTCCTATGGACCTTAAGAGTACTAGTTACTGGACTGTTCTTAATTTAGCATGGTTAATTGCTCATCAAAATTACAAGTTTCCTAACAATTTCCCCCTTTTTGATGTTAGCAATCCATGGCTAAATTAATTGTTACCCTTTTAGAGGTTTCTGATGTTGAATAAATCAGATGATTAATGCAAGCATACTTGAAATAATAAACAGTAAGCATAAGTAAGTTGCATAATCAAAAACCAATAAGAGTCAAAAAGAATTCATTGCTGAAAGTTATCATTCAGAAGTTTACAAGAAAGCATAGATAACAAAAATCAGCAAACAAAAACTTTAACAAGAAACTATTGCAGGGGCTTAAACTCTTTCAGAGGATTTTCTCAGAATCTCTCTTACACTCTTCTCAGCAAGAGCAATTCAACACAATCCTTCTCGTAGTTTTCCAGAAGCCTACGGACTTGTAGTTGAAGAATTCTTGCATTTTTGCAGGCAGTATGATGATGCTTTTCAGCATTCATTTCCATGTAGTTAACTACCCACAAATGCATGCCCCAATTGCTGGCATGGAGAAGCTGTGTATCTGAAATGTTTCTCGGATGAATCTTTCTTAACCAGAGAAGATCTTCTTCTTGATCCTGAGCAGTAGATAGAAGTACTCATAAGGAATCAATCCAAGTTTCTTCTTAGGTTTCTTTGTTACCGGGTCAGCATAGTAAGCGATGCCAGGTGGTTTGATCAGATTGGTTCTTGCTTTTATGTCTTACCAATGGCAACTCTTCTTACATGGACCTCTAGATTCAACCATCTCCCAGCAATTTCTTGGGAGGGATTCTTCCCTTTGCTTTCTTTGGACCTTGAGTTCAATCCATTTGAACATCTGATTCAAAATGGCTGTAGGAAAGAACTCATTTACCAGCAAGTCTTCCAGCTTTAGGATCCAGCAACCATGAATGTTCTGATCACATTCTGAGTGGTTCCATCATTGCTGGGTCTATTGTATATTCAATGCCGGAGCCAATAGCAATGCTGGCCAGCCTTTCTCTTCCTGTCTTTGCCTTCTTCTTCTTGATTTAGCATGTCTTAATCTCTGCTGAAGAGTCGAAGAAAATGCCTGAGTGGCCAGCGGAGTTATGGCTGTTAAGGGTCTAGCTCGTATGGCTTGAGG
>CM051458.1:17058704-17077699 GCA_028274465.1 Plantago ovata
CAACATGCACAGATTCTTCAATCTTTTTGTGCCTTTTTGTTGTAAACTCTATAAGCTTTACTATGCAAGGAGTAGCCAAGAAAAATCGCTTCGTCTGCCTTTGGTTGAAATGTTCTTAGGTATTCTCTACCATTGTTAAGAACGAACACTTGCAACCAAATACTCTTAGATGAGTGATGTTAGGAGGTCTTCCAACAAACAATTCATAAGGAGTTTTTTGTATTCCTTAGTAATCAAACATCTATTCTGAGTATAGCAGGCGGTATTAATCGCTTCAACCCAGTAAGCCTCACTTATTAGTGTCAGCAAGCATTGTTCTTGCGGCTTCTTTCAGGGTACGATTCTTCCGTTCAGCAACACCATTTTGCTGTGGTGTCCTTACTGAGGATAACTGATGTTGAATACCTTTGAGGTACAATATTCAGTTATGTACTGGTTTACAAACTCAGTACCATGGTCTGTCCTTATGACTTTTACCTTGTCATTTTTCATGACTTCAAGCTTATTCAGCAAGTTAGGTATTTCAGTCTTGGTTTCAGATTTGTGCTTGATGATACTACCAAGTGAATCTTGAATAGTCATCTACCACGACTAGACCATACTTCTTACCAGCATAGCTTGTTGAAGAAGATTCAAACAAGTCCATGTGTAAGAGTTGTAAAGGTTTTGTAGTTGACGGTACTGCCTTGTTCTTGAAAGAAGATTTGGTTTGCTTTCCTTGCTGACATGCATTGCAACACCATCCTTCTTAAAAGTAACCCTAGGTAATCCAACTACAAGTGCCTTTTTAGACAGCTTATTCAGCGTCTTGAAGTTTAGATGACTTGTTCGTTTATGCCATAACCATGCTTTTTCAGCAAGGCAATCATGATCTGAGACAAGGCATTTTTCAACGTTTGCTGAAGACCAATCAACGGTGTACAAGCCTCCTGATCTTCTTGCAATCATTATAACCTTTTTAGTCTCAAATCTACAAGTTTACATTCATCACTTTTAATTTCGATGAAGTAACCTTTGTCAGCAAATTGACTCATGCTGAAAAGGTTAAACTTAAGATTTTTGACATAAAGAACTCCAGAAATGGTTATGCATCCCAACTTCACATAACCATAGCCTTTTGTAGATCCGGAGCCTCCACCAACAAACCTTATTGTTGGACCTTTAGACCACCGTCTATAGTTTATAAGGTTATTCTTGTTGCCCGTCATGTGCTTTCCACAACCACTATCAAAGTGCCAGATTGCATCGTTGGTCTCCGTGGCTGCAGTCTGCACAATCAAGAGCAAACAAGTTAATTATCCAATGATGGATGTCCATTAACATGTTCAAGAATGCGTCCAGTGGAAACCCAAGTCTGAAGTTTTTCAACTTTGACTTATTTTCTACTTGCTGAGGAACTAGGAGGATTTGAGCTGAAAGACTTTTGACTCGTGCTGGTCAAATCCACTTTCTGATGTGGTGTCTTGCTCTGTTGACCTTTTTGCTGAACATACTTTTCAGTAAGTTCTTTTCTAGCAAGGTTCCTTCTAGTCCTAGCATTGGGAGTCTTTCAGAACTCTTAGGCTTGGTTTTCTTCATCTCTTTGAAGTATCTTTGCTGACTTTGCTTATACTCATGAAAGAGTTGACTTTGCTTGGTTTTGAAACCGAGTCCACTCTTTGGAGAATGCTGAGCTTTAGCTTCAGCAACCTTACTTGATTCAGGTTTGTCAGCAAAGGACTTCTGATTACTTTTGGTAATCTTGCCTTTAGTCTTAACAACTTGCTTTTCAGCAACTTGTTTGGCGGAATGCTTCACGGCATTCTTTTTCTTTCCAGTTTGCTTCTCAGTAACCTGTTTTCCTTTTAAAGTCTTGTTACTTTGAGTAGCAACAGCGGGCTTTATGGTCATAGGTACTTGATTGCATGTTTCCGCAACCTTAGTTTGACCAAACTGATAGATCACTGGTGCACTACTATCAGTAGCACGTACAAAGGAGATAGGTGATTTATTTTTTCTCAAGATTTCTACGGTATCACCTTCACACGTTGCTCCTAAACCTTCTTTCTGAGATGGATCTCTCAAGTAAGAGTTTAGTTCAGTCAGCGTATTACTTGCTTCCACATAGGATTTGAAATTGATTTTCATCTTTTTCATCTCTTCGATTTCAGCAAGTAACTTTAGAATTGGGGACTGATACTCTTCCAATTCTAATGCCATTTGAGAATTCTTCTCTGCAGCCTCAGCAATCAACTTCTTAAGACGCCTTATTTCAGCATCCTTTTCTTCTGTCTCTTCCTTCAGCAAAACATACTTTTCAGTAGTTTGCTTGGTCAGAGTTTCAGCAAGTTGAAGTTTCTCTTGCTGTTTGCTGAGAGTTTTCTCAAATCTTTCAATTTCTCCTTGAATCTTGTCAAGGTCAATCTCGTCTTCACTTTCTGATTCTGAGTCAGAGGTAGAGTTATTTACCTGACCGGCCATGAGGCAGAATTCGTAGTTCGACACATCTGGATAAGCTTCCATAGCTATTCCACACACTTCTTTGCCAATCTCCACGTCTAGAGTGGCTTCTTCATCATCGGTGTCTGAACTTCATCCTCACTGTCTTCTGAGCTTGTATCAATACACAATGCATCGATTTTTGCTTGAAGCTTCTTCTTTTCTCAGCAATGAAAGCTCTTTTAAACTTCTTCTTCTTTTCAGCAGACTTGCCTTTCAGCAAAGGGCAATTAGCTTTGAAGTGTCCAGGCTTTTTGAAGTAAAAACATAGATCATTTCCAACTGCTGGTTCTTCTGAAGATGTAGCTTGCTGAGCTTGCTTGTTCAGCGAGCTAGTATCATTCTTGTACTTATGGTAGTTGTTACCAAGATGCTTTTTCAGCTTCTCTTTCGCTTTTCGCCTTTCAAGTTCCTTACTGATGAACTTCTTCATGTTTTTAACAACTAAAGCATTTTCATCAGCAGGCTCTTATCATTCTTCTTTTCAGAAGACGACGGCTTTGCAGCAAGAGCAATGTTTTGCGATTTTTCAGCAAACACATTTTCTCTTTGCTTTGTCTCATAATTGACAGTAGCAAGATGAGAGAACAACTCTGTTGGTGTAATGTCAGGCATTCCTTGATTATAATAGAAATTTTGAGTATGGATCCATTCTTGATTCAAACTTCTGATGATAGTTTTCACTTTCTCAGAATCTGAATAAAGATTTCCAACACCCAGCGTTGCCATTTCACTAACAAGAGTTGTGAATCTGAAGTCCAAGTCTTCCAGTGACTCGTTAGCACCTTGCTTAAAGTTTTGAAACTTCAGCTTAAGTACTTCAAGTTTGTTTTCCTTGGTCTTGTCAGATCCAGCACAAAGATCTTGAACCATTTTCCAAGCTTCCTTTGCAGTCTTAGCACCCCACAGTTTGCACTGTATGGTATCCGGAGTTGATCTGATGATGATGTTTCTTGCTTGGCCATCAAGACGGAGTCTCTTAGCTTCGTCAGAAGTCCATTCCTCTCTTGGTTTTGGCACAACGGTATCTGATGGTTCGCCAAGGATGACGGTTACCATCTCATCACTAATGGCCTCAAGATGTAGCATCATGTTGTTTCGCCATTTCTCGTAATTTTCCAGCTTCAGCAAGGGAGCATCTCCTAAAGACATCATGTCAGCAAAGCACTACCAAACTGATCAAGTGAGAGTGATTTACGGAAAGCACTTAAGGGGATCTAGGTTCAGTGCAGAAGGCTAAAGAACCTCCTGCTCTGATACCACTTGTTGGTCCCTTTAAACAACAAGAAAAGACTAGAGGGGGGGGGGGTGAATAGTCTTTTCAAACTTTCGTCGTTTAAAAACTTTCTCAGCAAGTACTTATTACTTTTCAGTAATGAGGTTGCTGATACTTAACTTTCTCAGCAAGCGTAAGTTACTTTACAATAGCTTGGTTTGCTGATACTTGAAATCAGAGAGCGGAAGTCTTTGAACAATAAGTGCTCTTTCAGCAAGTAAAGAGTTTTCAACAAGTGAAGTGAGTGACTGTGTACAAACAGATATAATTTGCTGAAAGCTAAATGCAGTAAGTAAATCACACAAATGCTTTTATAGTGGTATCTGAGAGTGGCGTAATCTCTCAACTAATCCACTTTGTCCTTTCTAGGACTGAATCCACTAAGATATGATTGAGGTTCCTTACAATATCCTATCTAAAGCGATTCAACAGAAACCAAAGCACACTTGCTTTGTCTCCAACCTAAACTAGAGAACTCAACCTTGTTCTCCACTAAACTTGGTACTTTTAATCAGCAAAACTATGCTCGATTAAGTTCCCCCTGAATATCACGCCTGAAAGGGTGTATTTTCAGTGAGAGAGTTTTGGGGTGAGATGACTTAATTATAACTTATTCAGTTACAACAAATAATCTAAGAAACACAACTTGGAATACTTTGCAGTAAACAAGTTTGATTGTTTCTGGTGTCAAGACTTGTTCTTGTTATAAAGAAAGAACACTAAACTAATTTCTTAGCCGAGTTTGTTCTACTTCTTCACAAGTAGCTTTTTCAAGCTTTAAGTCTTGGAACGGATCAATGGCAGTAAGAGTGATTGAAGGTTTGTGAGTTTTAAGCACAAGTGAGAATTTGATCACGTTGTTGACACACTTCAACTCTTTGCCGGATGACCTCTATTTATAGTGCAAGTAAGGAGCCGTTTGAATTTCAAATCCTAAGGCTTTTGTTCCTTAACATGTCACTATCTTGCTTTTGTACTTTCAGCAGCGACTTTGTTTGTCTTCTAGTCTTCATGTCCTTTGCGTGTAAGCTTTGCATTAAATGCACATTTGAATAGAATTCAAACAGTAACATTGGAGCGCAAAATCTCGTACATTCAGCAAGAGGTCACATATGTTCATCAGCAAGTGTTCAGTCTCAGTTTCAGCAAGCACAACCTACTCTGTCTTTCAGATTTTCACTTATGCAATGCTGTTGCTGAACATTCCACTTTCTGAGAAAACACGTGCCTTACCAGTCTTCAGCAATCTTCAAGGCTTCAAGTCTTCAAGTCTTCAAATCTTCAGATCTTCAAAAGTCTTCAAGATTCTGACCGGTTTCTTATTTGCTTCAATAATTTGTTTGTAATAAACAAAATATATCTTCAGCAAATGCTTCAATAGGTTATTTTCTTTTCAGAAAATAAGATTCATTAAAGCTAAGCATCAATAAGATATTTTCTTTTCAGAAAATAAAATACATCATACGCAAAAGAAATAACTTATCTAATACCTAACTAAGTCATCAGCAACGTTCCTCTTTTACAATGTCCTTAGAATTCTAAATTCCTATGGACCTTAAGAGTACTAGTTACTGGACTGTTCTTAATTTAGCATGGTTAATTGCTCATCAAAATTACAAGTTTCCTAACACATCTTGAGGATGCTAGATCCGCGCAGTGTATTATGCTGGCGGCAATGAGCAATGAGCTGCAAAGGCAACATGAAAGCATGTTGCTGTATGAGATGCTGAAGCATCTAGAATCGCTCTTTAAGACGACAGCTAGAAGTGTTGAATTTGATTTGATCAAAGAGATACACAGATGCAAGCTCATTGAAGGAGGGAACATGTCTGAGCATGTTCTCAAAATGATTGGTCTCTTTGAAAAGCTTGCCGATGCCGGCGTTAAGCTAGAGAATAAGATCATGGTGATCTTTGTCCTTCAATCATTGCCGAGTTTGTATTCGCAGTTCATCATTAATTACAAAATGAATGCGAAGGACGTAACACTGCCTGAACTTCATAATCTGCTGAAGACATATGATCAAACTCTTCCTAAGAAGGAAAAGTCGATCATGCTTGTTGGACAACCGTCTAACCCAAACCCGAGAAACAAAGGTGCTAAGGGTAAGGGAATGTCGGGAGCCAAGGCTAACACTTGGAGTGAGAAGCTGATGAACGCGGGTTTGTCGGTTCCCGGTTCAGTCAAATATATTTGTTATTTAGCCAAAGGCAATCCACAACTACAACGAAAACCGTAGTGTAGCAGTAGAATGACTCGAGTATCGTTCTCTCAGGACTATAACTAGCTTTATCAAATCTAATTTAGAATATAAAAACAGCAGACGTAAAAGCAAAGGGTTTTTCTAACAGATAATGGAGATTGGTGATAGTATGATCCTTCAAAGCTTAACGGGTCGATAATCATGCATAAATTCCTCGGTCTTGCATGGAGATCTTTGATCAATCTAGTGTCCTGTTGCAATTATTATGCACTACGAAGATAAAGATTCTGACAAGTCAAGCACTATTGTCCTATTGTGTTCCGTAATTATTCAACACTACGAAGATAAACTCGCGTACAGGTCGACGAGGGTCCAATTGTGCATAATAATTAATACAACATACGCGAATTTAGGCTGAGCCTGGTCAACGAAATAAAGCAATAACACGGAGTATAATGCACGATATAGCCATTAGCATGATTATCTTCCCTTCGCTAAGAATTCACATACTACCACCAACGATAAGTTTAGCTACTCATAATAGGCATGCAATCAAAAGAAATCATAGAAGAAAACATGTTGAAAGATAAATAAAAATAAGTAGAATAAACTGTAAGATACAATGTTACCGAAGGTTGTCAATCTCCGAAGAATTGCGATCCTACATGCTCCAAACTGCTATGAAAAAGAGTCCCCTAAGCTACGAACCCCCAGAACAGGCTCTGGGAAGTCCCTACCTAAAACTACAGAGAAAGGTGAGAAAGTAGGTCTGGAAAAGTATGAATTTCGGAGAAAATCTGAGCAACTATATATAGGCCTCGAATAAGTGTGGGGCGGTTCGCCCCATACACCGGGCGGTTCGCCCGGTGTGGTGCGGTTCGCTCCACGTCTGGGGCGGTTCGCCCCAGAGACTTTTTCGCGGAATTCCACGTTTTCGACGCGTTTTTGGATTTCTTCCCCTTTCCGGACTCGATTTCTGTCTTCTAGTGGCCTTCTAACCTCCAGATTCGACCCCTAGACTCCAAATCCTATCCGGAAACCTTCAGATACTCCAAATAGGCTTCTGGAACACCAATTCCTTGTCAACTCTAATATAACCAAACCTGTAAAATAAAATCTAAAGGGAAACGTGACACTATTCTAATAAAATGCACTAAAATATAGCTAAATTAACATAGAATATAGCTAAAATAGGTGAAAAAGACTCAAATGAAGTGTAAAATACACATTCATCAAACTCCCCAAACCGAACCTTTGCTTGTCCTCAAGCAACTAAGCTAGACTCTAATACAAAAAACAATGCAAGACACAAAATGGAGTCTCATGCCAAATAAAATGAACTAATCTACTGAATCTACCAAAAAACATATGAACAAAAACCATATAAATCAAAGCATGAATATAGGTTGAAGAATACCTCGATTGACTTATACACATCCACATAAGCACTTATGTCAAGACAAGATAGTCTCTCGTAACATTCTCTACCTGGACCTAGTCAGTGACGACGTAATGAAGCATGCTAAGATACGAATGGTTGTCCCGTGCCTATGAAACTGAGGACTTTCTGCTGTTCCACCATGTTAAGACTTTCCCCTATTCTACCCATCTCTAAAATAAAGTCTTAAGCTATTCACCACTTCCTGAATGGCAGGACGAGGGTGGTCTAGAACAGATGACACTCAAGACAAAAAAGGTAAAAAAAAGAAAATTACAACACGATTACGAACATTACAAGAATTGGAAAATAAGACTCAACACTTTGCTTACTGCTATTTGGCTTTCTTTTTTTTGACCCTTCTTTTGCTTGTTTGGGGTCTTCTCTTTTTTTCTTTTTTTTTTTCTTTCCAGATTCTTTTTTCTTTTTCTTTTTTTCTTTTTTCCTGGAATCTTTTCATTCTTTTTTTTTTCGATTTTTTTTCTAGCCAGCAGTAGCATAACAAAAAAAAGAAACAAAATGACTCACACGACTTCCCCAAACCTATTCGAAAGAATAGGTTGGAGTAAAAAATTTACGGAAAATGAAAAATAAACTCACGATACGGAAATGAAAAAAAAAACAAGTCTAACGATGGTGTAACCCCCTCCCCAAACCTATTCGGAAAAATAGGTTATAAACAAAGGATCACACAACCTCACACTACCTCCTTCCTAGGAATTTAGCAATCTCAATACATGGTGAAAACTTGTTGCCTCTTAGGTACATAATTACTCGGGAAAACAACCATAAGACACTAACATGCATCATCCTATTATAAAGGCCTTCATGAACCGCAGTAGAGAAAACACCACTAAGTGATGTCGAGACTACCAAGCTTAACTAAGTGCAATACACAAATGTGACAAGCCAAGCGAGAAAACTTCAAACAAATTCATAGAGATGAAGCATACGATTAATGGCATAGTTAGTTAATCTACCCAATAAAAAAGTTCAAAAAATTTGTCAATAAACTCCATATAAAACATGCAAGACTATCCTAGGAAAGCAGTAAACGTGCAAATGCAGAAAATTTCACGAGTTTATCATAAGCAAGATAAGTATAGAGATAACCAGCGATAACCTCCTCCCCAAACCTGAACGTCGTCGCTCGTCCCGAACGTCGAAAGTGGATCCAAGGTGAGAGCTAATGCTTGTATAAGTGACCTATAATACTCAATCAAACTCGTGAGATAAAATCTAAAGCGGTAAATAAAGCGATTAAAGAAAGCGATAAAATCTCCGGGTTTCCTCCCGGATAGCGCCATTGTTTAAAGTCTTTGACTCGACTCCTATCCGCACCTAGCTCTTCTTTTTGTGGGTACTAGACTTCCCCTTCACTGATCTCCTATTCATGCCACGAACCTGTGAATAAGAAAGAACATAGGCTGCAAGACCACAGTAGTGAGTAGTGTAAGAATTATCAGGCGGATCAGGTGGATCAGATATGGCTTGCAACACATGTTGCTTGCCATCCACTTCAATAGTGCAAGTTCTTTGGTAGATGTCCATCACGGAGCGTAGCTTAGTCAAGAACGTTCGTCCCAAGAGAATGACATCCCTCGTCCCAGGTGCAGACGCCGGCATAACTACAAAATTGGTGTATACAGATGCTTCACCAGTCTTGACCAACACATTTTTCACAACGCCTTCGGGTCTCACAAAGGATCCATCCGCTAGTTGCACAATAGCCCTATGGTCAAATAGTTTTCCAAGGCTACTCTTCTCAAACACATTCAAAGGGAGCACGTTCGAGTAAGATCCCGTGTCTAGTGTGGCACGGACATCTTCAAGTTCGCCAATCCCGACCTTAACATCGAAACTTTGAGGGAGTGGCCCGAGATTCTCTTGCTTCTTTCCACTCTCATCAGTACCAATGTCCTTCTCTTCTTCCTTGGCTAGTGGAGGCTCTTCATCCTTGTAACACTCGCACTTAGCAACTTGCTTAATGGTGATTTCCACTGGTTGATCTCCCACCAAGTTGATCGACATGGACCTCTCAGTGCTGCTATGTAACTTCCCTTGCTCTCTACTAGCTCTAGCTTCCAATTGATCCAGACGAGCATTGATCTTTGCCGAATCCTCCTCGTATCTCTTCAAAAACACTTGGGTGAAATCCACCAATTCTGTAAATTATCCAAGAGAGTTGCTGACTTGGATGTAGATGCTTCGTCCTTAGGAGTAGGATTACTACGGTTTCCCAAGTGAGCATCTTCTCGTGCTAGATCTGATCTACACATATGAGCCCCATGCTCATAATTCTTGCACACCCTACATACCTCGTTGGAGAGAGAAGTTCCGATTAGGCTACTTAGAGCTTGCCTCATCTGATTTGCGAAACCTTCGAACCTATCGCCACTCACACCATTCACTTCTTGCATTGGGATCTCCTGGTTTGGTGAGGCCTCAGGTCCTCGCCTTCTAACCATTGCTCTTGGATCCTTGGATTGAGATCCTTTAGCGAGCCTTTCGAAACACGCCCACACATCCTCGGCGGTCTCTTCCCAGATACTACCACGACATTGGAAATCCACCACCTGTTGACTCTCATATGTGAGTCCATTGTAGAAGTGCTGGACAAGATCAGGAAGCCCAAAACCATGGTGTGGACACTTGTGCATGAGGTCCTTGAACCTCTCGAAAGCGGTGTAGATGGTCTCATTATAGTCCGGTTTGAATCCTGTGATTTGCGCCTGATGAATGTGTATTTTACACTTTCATTCGAGTCTTTTTCACCTATTTTAGCTATCCTCTATGTTAATTTAGCTATACTTTAATGCATTTTATTAGAATAGTGTCACGTTTCCCTTTAGATTTTATTTTACAGGTTTTGGTTGAAATTCGAAGATTTCCGGGCAATTATATTGAATTGACAAGGAATTGGTGTTCCAGAAGCCTATTTGGAGTATCTGAAGGTTTCCGGATGGAATTTGGAGTCTAGGGGTCGAATCTGGAGGTTAGAAGGCTACTAGAAGTCAGAAACCGAGTCCGAAAAGGGAAAGAAATCCAAAACCCCGTCGAAAACGCGGAATTCCGCGAAAAAAGCGCCGGGCGAACCGCCCCACACCGGGCGAACCGCCGGGCGTGTGGGGCGAACCGCCCCGTGGTAATTCGAAGCCTATATATAGTTGCTCAGTTTTCTCCGAAAATCATATCTTCCAGACCTACTTTCTCACCTCTCTCTATAGTTTTAGGTAGGGACTTCCCAGAGCCTGTTCTGGGGGTCCGTAGCTTAGGGGATACTTTTTCATAGCAGTTTGGAGCTCGTAGGATCGCAATCATCCGGAGATTTACAACCTTCGGTAACTTTGTATCTTACAGTTTTATTCTACTTATTTTATTATATTCTTTCAACATGTTTTCTTCTATGATTTCTGTTGATTGCATGCCTATTATGAGTAGCTAAACTTATCGTTGGTGGTAGTATGTGAATTCTTAAGCGAAGGGAAGATAATCATGCTAATGGCTATATCGCGCATTATACTCCGTGTCATTGCTTTATTTCGTTGATCAGGCACAACCAAAATTCTCGTATGTTGTATTAATTATTATGCACAATTGGACACTTGTCGACCATCAGACCAATTATCTTCGTAGTGTTGAATAATTACGGAACACATTAGGACAATAGTGATTGACTTGTCAGACCAATTATCTTTGTAGTGCTTAATATTTGCAACAGGACACTAGATTGATTCAAAGATCTCTATGCAAGACCGAGGAATTTATGCATGATTATCGACCCGTTATGCTAAGAAGGACCATACTATCACCAATCTCCATTATCTGCTAGAAACCCCTCTGCTATCTGTTTGCTGTTTTTATATTCTAAATTAGATTTGATAAAGCTAGTTATAGTCCTGAGAGAACGACACTCGAGTCATTCTACTGCTACACTACGATTTTCGTTGTAGTTGTGGATTGCCTTTGGCTAATTACAAATTTATTTTCTTGAATTCGGAGCACGACATCCGCGTTCATCAAATTGGCGCCGTTGCCGAGGACTATACTCCTTTTTTATGTTTAATTTGTTTATATTTTCACCTTTAGATTTCTAATTCTATTAGTTTTAGTTTTCCTTTTTAATCTCTCTCTGATACTGCTTTCCTAGTCTGTTACAGATTGTGTATGCCGCATACACGTTCTGCAGGAACACCGCTTGCTGATTCAATTGGTGAGATCGACAGAGTCTACCACCAAAGAAGGCGACTACTCGTAAGGCGCGCGCTAGAGGAAATAGAGGATACCGATTTCTCTGAATCTCTACACAGTCTTTTCAAGGAAATCGACGGAATGGCAGAAGCTAGACCACTGAAGGCATGGGTTCAACCCACCAAGGATCGTATGAGGGGACCGGCGATTGTTCTTTCGTCTGCAACCCGAGATCTGGAGATCAAGAACCACGCATTCCAACAACTTCCGAGGTTCTATGGCTTATCAAGGGAAGATGTGATGGGGTACTTGCACGATATCGACGATTTCGTCAACCAACTCCCACGACCCGGAGCTGACATAACAATGGATGAGTTGAGGATGAAGGTTTTTGCTATGGGACTTGGCGACAGAGCCAAGTAATGGTTGAGTTCTCTTCCAGCAGGCTCGCTGGACACTTGGGAGAAGGTTTTTTCAGCTTTCATGGAGAAATACTTCCCTCACACCTTGACTACCGCGCTAAAGGCGCAGATCACTGGATTCAAGCAGGACTATGATGAGACCATCTACACCGCGTTTGAGAGGTTCCAAGATCTCACGAACAAGTGCCCTCACCATGGTTTTGAACTTTCCGACCTAATCCAACACTTCTACAATGGACTAACCTTCGAGAACCAACAAGTGGTGGATTTCCAATGCCGAGGCAATATTTGGGAGGAAACCGCAGAAGCCGTCTGGGTTGTTTTCGAAAGGCTTGCTAAGGGTTCGCAGTTCAAGGACCCAAGAGCAATGATTAGGAGACGTGGACCTGAAGCTCCACCGACTCAAGAAGCCCCTATGTATAGGGGGAATGGGGATCAATTCGAGTGCTTTACCAACGAATTGAAGCAAGTCCTCAAGAGCGCCACCGGAACAACTGTTTCGAACGAAGTATGCCGAATTTGAAAGAACTATGGGCATGGGGATCATATGTGTAGATCAGAGCTGGCATATGCTGATGGCAACTGGGCTCGAGGAGGAGAAGAAGAAGCCTTTGCTACGGAGTTTGGCACTCAAGAAGTTAGCTACGGACAAGACGGGAGGAATCCTCGAGGTGGATTTTGGAGAAGAGGATACCGTAACAATCAAGGTTATGCACCGGCTAACCAAACTTATTGACCTAACCAAGATCGTAGTAGGATAAACTATGGTAATGACCACTGCGAAAACCCCGCTCCGAAAGAGCCACCGAAGTCGAAGTCGGCTCAACTGATGGAGAACTTACAAAGATGGTTGATCACACACAAAGTTTTCTCAAACGTTATGAAGAAGATTCTGAGAAGACTAGGGCAAGGCTTGATAGGTTGGAAGAGAGCACTAGGCTTGCCCATCAAAAGATGTAAGAATTGATCGACCGAGGAGCAAGTAGGGAACAAGGCAAACTGCCTAGCAACACTGTGAAGTCGAATGCCATTACATTGGCTGGTGATGTACCTGACGAAATCACCATCTGGAAGGTCGTTAGGTGCGAGTGCTGCATGAAGGAAGAACTTCTACAAGCTGAGGGAGAAGAGAAGGACCTTGGTTCTGATGCAAGTGATGAGGAGCAAGAGGATCCCGAACCACTCCCTAAAAGTTTCGATGTTAAGATAGGGATTGGTGAGCTTGAAGATGTCCGTGCCACACTAGACACGTGATCCTACTCAAACATAATCCCTTTGAATGTGTTTGAAAAGAGCAACCTTGGAAAACTATTTGAGCAAAGGGCTATTGTGCAACTGGCAGGATGGATCCTTTATGAGACCCGAGGGCGTTGTAAAAAATGTGTTGGTCAAGATTGGTGAAGCATCTATATACACCAATTTTGTAGTTATGCCGGCATCTGCACCTGGGACGGGGGATGTCATGCTCTTAGGGCAAACGTTCTTGACCAAACTACGCTCTGTGATGGACATCTACCAAAGAACTTGCACCATCGAACTGGATGGCAAGCAACACGTGTTGCAAGCCATACCTGATCCACCTGAACCGCCTGATATTTCTTTCACTACTCACTACTGTGGTCTTGCAGCCTATATTCTTTCTTATTCACAGGTTTGTGGCATGGAGAGGAGATCAATGAAGGGGAAGCCTAGTACCCGCAAAAAGAAGAGATAGGCGCAGACAGGAGTCGAGTCAAAGACTTTAAACAATGACGCTATCCGGGAGGCAACCCGGAAGTTTTATCGCTTTCTTTACTGCTTTTCTGCATGCATTCATTCTTGAACTATTTGCTTCTCGTATGCGAATTTGTTCATGTCTGTGTCGTATGTGCTTTTGTTTGAGTGAGTTTTTTTCAAATGGTTTTTTGAAAAATTTGTTTCGGGGATTGAAACCGCATTTTCTGACGACAGGAACCGTCTCCCCGCATCGGGGAGCACGGGGCGACCCGCCCCACGTGGGGGCGAACCGCCCCGTGTGGGGCGAACCGCGCCGCACGCGGGGCGAACCGCCCCACGGCTCCAGAACTTCAAAAACGCAGATTTCTTCCCCAAAACCTCTGTTTCTTCATTTTTCTTCATTCCTCCTTCCCGAAAACCGAATTTCGCGATTTCAACTTCAAATCTTCATAACTTCTTCAATTCTTGACCAAATTTAGTGTTCTTTAGCATAAATCGAAGCCTATTACATGATCTATCTTTCCTTCCGAACAGATTTGTCCTAATGCATTAGATTTTCAGATCTGAGGTATCATACTAAGAACCCTAATTTTCGAATTTGGGGGTTTTCTAATTTGAGCTTCAATTATGCTTGTTTGATGCATGTGTATGTTGTTTGTGTGATTAAAAGTGTTAATTACTATCAATTGCATGCTCAATTTTGCTTGAATTGTTGATTTGGGAAATTTGCTACTAGATGATATATCTTGTTATGCAATATGTCTTTATCTTTGATTTCTTGCATATGATTGTGTTTATTGAAGTAATATTGGTGGATTTGACGCTAGAATGCTTAATTGTTGAGTATGAGGATTTATGATGATCGAATTTTTTACTACTACGGTATGAATTGAGCCTAGTTATCTAGGGTATTGGTTGTCTAGCAAGAGAATGATGTGATGTATTGCATGTAGTAGTTACATTGGTATATTGCATGTTGTGAAAGCTAGGCTAGACATAAAAGGTTTGGGGAGCTCGATTGTTGATCGTATCACTTGTGTGTTTTGCTCTTACATTAGCATATGCATGAGTCAGTTTTGTGTCATGTGAGGTACTAACTGTTGTTTGCAGGCCCAATAACTCACAAGCAGCATACTCAGCCGACCGAGGCCAAACCATGGGGTAACATCTAGTATCACATATTATTTCCTCATTTTCTTACTAATAGGGACTAGCGTAAATTTCATGAGGGGGGATGGGATTTAAGTGATCTGATGTTGTTAGTTCGGAGCTTGGTATTGGTAGGATGAGTATAGTACCTTGCATGCTTTATCCGTCTGCATTTGCATTTGCACGTTTACCGCTTTCTTAGATTTTTTAGGTAGCACTCACTGCATTCACTACATTCATCCTAGGATAGTCTTGCATGTTTTATATGGAGTTTATTGCCGAATTTTTTGAACTTTTTTATTGGGTTGATCAACTAACTATGCCATTAATCGTATGCTTCATCTCTATGAATTTGTTTGAGGTTTTTATCGCTTGGCTTATCACATTTATGTATTGCACTTAGTTAAGCTTGGTAGTCTCGACATCACTTAGTGGTGTTTTCTCTACTGCGGTTCACGAAGGCCTTTATAATAGGATGAAGCATGTTAGGGTCTTATGGTTGTTTTCCCGAGTAATTATGTACCTAAGAGGCTGATGAACGCGGATTTGTCGTGCTTCGGATTCAGTCAAATAAATTTGTAATTAGCCAAAGGCAATCCACAACTACAACGAAAACCGTAGTGTAGCAGTAGAATGACTCGAGTGTCGTTCTCTCAGGACTATAACTAGCTTTATCAAATCTAATTTAGAATATAAAAACAGCAAACAGATAGGAAAGGGGTTTCTAGCAGATAATGGAGATTGGTGATAGTATGGTTCTCTTAGCATAACGGGTCGATAATCATGCATAAATTCCTCGGTCTTGCATAGAGATCTTTGAATCAATCTAGTGTCCTGTTGTAAATATTAAGCACTACGAAGATAATTTGGTCTGACAAGTCAATCACTATTGTCCTAATGTGTTCCGTAATTATTCAACACTACGAAGATAATTGGTCTGATGGTCGATAATTGTCCAATTGTGCATAATAATTAATACAACATACGAGAATTTAGGTTGTGCCTGATCAACGAAATAAAGCAATGACACGGAGTATAATGCGCGATATAGCCATTAGCATGATTATCTTCCCTTCGCTAAGAATTCACATACTACTACCAACGATAAGTTTAGCTACTCATAATAGGCATGCAATCAACAGAAATCATAGAAGAAAACATGTTGAAAGAATATAATAAAATAAGTAGAATAAAACTGTAAGATACAAAGTTACCGAAGGTTGTCAATCTCGGGATGATTGCGATCCTACGAGCTCCAAACTGCTATGAAAAAGTATCCCCTACGCTACGGAACTCCCAGGACAGGCCCCGGGAAGTTTCTACCTAAAACTATAGAGAGAGGTGAGAGAGAAGGTCTGGAAAGATATGATTTTCGGAGAAAACTGAGCAACTATATATAGGCCCCGAAATACCACGGGGCGGTTCGCCCCAGCTGTGCGGCGGTTCGCCCTCGGTTTTTTCTCGCGGAATTCCGCGTTTTCGACGCGTTTTTGGATTTCTTCACCTTTTCGGACTCGGTTTCTGACTTCTAGTAGCCTTCTAACCTCCAGATTCGACCCCTAGACTCCAAATCCTATCCGGAAACCTTCAGATACTCCAAATAGGCTTCTGGAACACCAATTCCTTGTCAACTTTAATATAATTGCCCGGAAATCTTCGAATTTCAACCAAAACCTGTAAAATAAAATCTAAAGGGAAACGTGACACTATTCTAATAAAATGTACTAAAATATAGCTAAATTAACATAGAGGATAGCTAAATAGGTGAAAAAGACTCGAATGAAAGTGTAAAATACACATTCATCAAACTCCCCAAACTGAACCTTTGCTTGTCCTCAAGCAACTAAGCTAGACTCTAAGACACAAAATGGAGTTTCATGCTAAATAAAATGAACTAATCTACTGAATGAACCAAAAAACATATGAACAGAAACCATATGAATCAAATCATGAATATAGGTTGAAGAATACCTCGATTGACTTATACACATCCACATAAGCACTTATGTCAAGACAAGATAGTCTCTCGTAACATTCTCTACCCGGACCTAGTCAGTGACGACGTAATGATGTATGCTAAGATACGAATGGTTGCCCCGTGCCTATGAAACTGAGGACTTACTGCTGTTCCACCATGTTAAGACTTTTCCTCAAAAGAGGTCGAACCAGTACTGGCTCTCATCAAACGAAGGAGGGTTCCTTATAAAAGATAAAACTCCCCTATTCTACCCATCTCTCAAGTAAAGTCTTAAGTTATTCACCACTTCCTGAATGGCAGGACGAGGGTGGTCCAGAACAGATGACACTCAAGACAAAAAGATAAAAGATAAAAAACACGATTACGAACATTACAAAAATGGAAAAGACTCAACACTTTGCTAAACTGCTATTTGGCTTTCCTTTTTTTGGACCCTTCTTTGCTTTTTTGGGGTCTTTTCTTTTTTTCCTTTTTTTTCTTTCAAGATTCTTTTTTTCTTTTTCTTTTCTTTGCCTGGAATTTTTTTCTTTTTTTTTTCGATTTTTTTTCTAGCCAGCAGTAGCATAACAAAAAGAGAAACAAAATGACTCACATGACTTCCCCAAACCTATTCGAAAGAATAGGTTGGAGTACAAAATTATCGGAAAAGGAAAAATAAACTCACGATACGAAAAATGAAAAACAGAAACAAGTCTGTGATGGTGTAACACCCTCCCCAAACCTATTCGGAAGAATAGGTTATAAACAAAGGATCACACAACCTCACACTACCTCCTTCCTAGGCATTTAGCAATCTCAAAGCATGGTGAAGACTTTTTGCCTCTTAGGTACATAATTACTCGGGAAAACAACCATAAGACCCTAACATGCATCATCCTATTATAAAGGCCTTCGTGAACCGTAGTAGAGAAAACACCACTAAGTGATGTCGAGACTACCAAGCTTAACTAAGTGCAATACATAGATGTGACAAGCCAAGCGAGAAAAACCTCAAACAAATTCTTAGAGATGAAGGATACGATTAATGACATAGTTAGCTGATATATCCAATAAAAAAGTTCAAAAAAAATCGGCAATAAACTCCATATAAAATATGCAAGACTATCCTAGGATGAATGTAGTGAATGCACGTGAGTGCAACCTATAAAATCTACGAAAGCGCTAAACGTGTAAATGCAAATGCAGACGGATAAAGCATGCGAGGTACTATACTCATCCTACCAATTCCAAGCTCCAAACTAACAACATCAGATCACTTAAATCCCATCCCCCCTCATGAAATTAACGCTAGTCCCTAGCAGTAAGAAAATGAGGAAATAAGATGTGATACTAGATGTTACCCCATGGTTTGGCCTCGGTCGGCTGAGTGTGCTGCTTGTGAGTTATTGGGCCTGCTTCGGAGCTTTATAGGTGGTCATCAGGTCTTCTGGTAGGTGCAGTAGTTTGATTTATAGGCCGGACAGGAACAACTCTTCTATCAGAATCATCATTGCCCGTATGGCCTTCATTGTCACTACTATCACGCACATCCTCACTAGTAGAGTTGTAGTGGCAGGTAGAATTCTCAAGAGTAGCCGCCGCTGTTATGGAATCCTCCATCCTGAAGCCCTCCAATAGGATGTGAACTGTTGAAGGGGAAAGGGCAGTGGTATCAGGACCTCCCCCTCCAACGTTTTACACCACGAGAAGGTTTCAGTAAGCTGCTTGGATACTCAGAAGTCTTCTACCTTTTTCTCCAATTTTGACCACATTCTCTACGGTGGATGCGACCGATGTTATATGATGCTCGCTTTAGAGGCAGGCAAGGACCACCCCACAAGGTGCTGGGCCCCATGTATTATGTTTGGAACCAAGCTAGCGCTTCGGAACCTTCTAGCAACTGCGAACTCAAGATTGAAATCCGTCGCGGCGAGATTTCCGGTGCCTTCCGTTACTCGAATCTGCAGTCCTTTGTGATGGAAGTGATGACGCTAATAATGGTTTCTGTCCCTTCGGTGGTGCATGAATAGGCATAGGAGTCCTACTCCAGGTGTACCTCTAGCTCCTCCTTTGGATTAATCCACGACGTTGTTGCAAAACCCCCTTGGCTCGAACGAACATCTAGCGAGGTCACCTTCTTGACATGTTCTTCACAGCAATCATGC
>CM051458.1:17077799-17096202 GCA_028274465.1 Plantago ovata
CATTACCCGATGGGATTTAAGTGATCTGATGTTGTTAGTTTGGAGCTTGGTATTTGTAGGATGAGTATAGTACCTCGCATGCTTTATCAGTCTGCATTTGCATTTGCACGTTTACCGCTTTCTTAGATTTTTAGGTTGCATTCACTGCATTCACTACATTCATCCTAGGATAGTCTTGCATGTTTTATATGGAGTTTATTGCCGAATTTTTTGAAATTTTTTATTGGGTAGATCAACCAACCGTGCCATTAATCGTATGCTTCATCTCTATCAATTTGTTTGAGGTTTTTCTCTCTTGGCTTGTCACATTTATGTATTGCACTTAGTTAAGCTTGGTAGTCTCGACATCACTTAGTGTTGTTTTCTCTACTGCGGTTCACGAAGGCCTTTATAATAGGATGATGCATGTTAGGGTCTTATGTTTGTTTTCCCGAGTAATTATGTACCTAAGAGGCAACAAGTCTTCACCATGCTTTGAGATTGCTAAATGCCAAGGAAGGAGGTAGTGTGAGGTTGTGTGATCCTTTGTTTATAACCTATTCTTTCAAATAGGTTTGGGGAGGGGGTTACACTATCATAGACTTGTTTCTGTTTTTCATTTTTCGTATCGTGATTTTATTTTTCCTTTTCCCTGAATTTTGTACTCCAACCTATTCTTTCGAATAGGTTTGGAGAAATCGTGTGAGTCGTTTTGTTTCTCCTTTTGTTATGCTACTGCTGGCTAGAAAAATCGAAAAAAAAGAGAAAGAAAATTCCAGAAAAAAAGAGAAAAAGGAAAAAAAAATATGGAAAGAAAAAAGAGAAAAAAAGAAAAGACCCCAAAAAAGGAAAGAAGGGTCCAAAAAAAGAAAGCCAAATAGCAGTTTAGCAAAGTGTTGAGTTTTTTCCATTTTTGTAATGTTCGTAATCATGTTTTTATCTTTTTTGTCTTGAGTGTCATCTGTTCTAGACCACCCTTGTCCTGCCATTCAGGAAGTGGTGAATAGCTTAATAGTTTACTTGAGAGATGGGTAGAATAGGGGAGTGTTATCTCTTATAGGGAACCCTCCTTCGTTTGATGAGAGCCAGTACTGGTTCGACCTCTTTTGAGGAAAAGTCTTAACATGGTGGAACAGCAGTAAGTCCTCAGATTCATAGGCACGGGACAACCATTCGTATCTTAGCATGCATCATTACGTCGTCACTGACTAGGTCCATGTAGAGAATGTTACGAGAGACTATCTTGTCTTGACATAAGTGTTTATGTGGATGTGTATAAGTCAATCGAGGTATTCTTCAACCTATATTCATGCTTTGATTCGTATGGTTTTTGTTCATATGTTTTTTGGTAGATTCAGTAGATTAGTTCATTTTATTTGGCGTGAAACTCCATTTTCTGTCTTGCATGTTTTTTGTATTAGAGTCTAGCTTAGTTGCTTGAGGACAAGCAAAGGTTTGGTTTGGGGAGTTTGATGAATGTGTATTTTACACTTTCATTCGAGTCTTTTTCACCTATTTTAGCTATCCTCTATGTTAATTTAGCTATATTTTAGTACATTTTATTAGAATAGTGTCACGTTTCCCTTTAGATTTTATTTTACAGGTTTTGGTTGAAATTTGAAGATTTCCGGGAAATTATATTGAAGTTTACAAGGAATTGGTGTTCCAGAATCCTATTTGGAGTATCTGAAGGTTTCCGGATAGGATTTGAAGTCTAGGGGCCGAATCTGGAGGTTAGAAGGCTACTAGAAGTCAGAAACCGAGTCCGAAAAGGTGAAGAAATCCAAAAACGCGTCGAAAACGCGGAAATTCCGCGAGAAAACTCTGGGGCGAACCGCCCCGTAGTTTTTCGGGGCCTATATATAGTGCTCAGTTTTTCTCCGAAAATCATATCTTTCCATACCTTCTCTCTCACCTCTCTCTATAGTTTTAGGTAGGAACTTCCCGGGGCTTGTCCTGGGAGTTCTGTAGCTTAGGGGATACTTTTTCATAGCAGTTTGGAGCTCGTAGGACCGCAATCATCAGGAGATTAACAACCTTCGGTAACTTTGTATCTTACAGTTTTATTCTACTTATTTTATTATATTCTTTCAACATGTTTTCTTCTATGATTTCTGTTGATTGCATGCCTATTATGAGTAGCTAAACTTATCGTTGGTGGTAGTATGTGAATTCTTAGCGAAGGGAAGATAATCATGCTAGTGGCTATATCGCGCATTATACTCCGTGTCATTGCTTTATTTCGTTGATCAGTTGTAACCAAAATTCTCGTATGTTGTATTAATTATTGTGCACAATTGGACACTTGTCGACCATCAGACCAATTATCTTCGTAGTGTTGAATGATTACGGAACACATTAGGACAATCGTGATTGACTTGTTAGACCAAATTATCTTCGTAGTGCTTAATATTTGCAACAGGACACTAGATTGATTCAAAGATCTCTATGCAAGACCGAGGAATTTATGCATGATTATCGACCCATTATGTTAAGAAGGACCATACTACCACCATTCTCCATTATCTGCTAGAAACCCCCTATTGCTATATGTCTGCTGTTTTTATATTCTAAATTAGATTTGATAAAGCTAGTTATAGTCCTGAGAGAACGACACTCGAGTCATTCTACTGCTACACTACGGTTTTCGTTGTAGTTGTGGATTGCCTTTGGCTAAATAACAAATTTATTTGCTGAATTGGAATCCGACAAATTCCCGTTCATCAACGATCGATTATACCGGACAGAAGGATTGATATTCCGGATGAAGTAGCTCACCAGGCAGGGTACATGACACTCTCCCGTCTGGCAAGGAGAAGGAATTGGGTTTGTATACTTCCAACTGGTTCTAGGGGTACGATACGAGCCTCCTTCATGAGTTCTATGCTGGATACACTGATCATGAGGAAAAGGAGGGGGTACTCGTTCGAGGCGTAATAGTACCATGGACGCCGGCCTCAATTTCTACCTTCATCCATCTTGGGGAACGGGAGTTCACAGGAAGCAACCACTCCTACGAATATTTAAGTGAACTAGTGTTGTTAGTTTGGAGCTTGAGATTGGTAGGTTGAGTATACTACCTTGCATGTTTATCCGTCTGCATTTGCATTTGCACGTTTACTTCTTTCTTGGTCAAGCAAGAAGGGTAAAGGGGTAGCATCAAGCTCCCAACCTTCCCACGAGCTGTACGAGTTGTCTCTAGCTGCAATAGATGTCCGACAAAGGCTCGAGGCGGAGCTAGCTCAAGGTGGACGATCGATTATACCGGACAGAAGGATTGATATTCCGGATCAAGTAGCTCACCAGGCAGGGTACATGACACTCTCCTGTCTGGCAAGGAGAAGGAATTGGGTTTGGTATACTTCCAACAGGTTCAAGGGGTACGATACGAGCCTCCTTCATGAGTTCTATGCTGGATACACTGATCATGAGGAAAAGGAGGGGGTACTCGTTCGGGGCGTAATAGTACCATGGACGCCGGCCTCAATTTCTGCCTTCATCCATCTTGGGAACGGGAGTTCACAGGAAGCAACCATTCCTACGAATATTTAAGTGAACTAGTGTTGTTAGTTTGGAGCTTGGGATTGGTAGGTTGAGTATAGTACCTTGTATGTTTATCCGTCTGCATTTTATTTGCACGTTTACTGCTTTCTTAGTTTTTAGTTACATACACTACATTCATCCTAGGATAGTCTTTCATGTTTTATGTGGAGTTTATTGCCAAATTTTTTGAACTTTTTTATTGGGTAGATTAACTAATTATGACATTAGACATATGCTTCATCTCTATGAATTTGTTTGAGGTTTTTCTCGCTTGGCTTGTCACATTTATGTATTGCACCTAGTTAAGCTTGGTAGTCTCGACATCGCTTAGTGGTGTTTTCTCTAAAGCGGTTCACGAAGGCCTTTGTAATAGGATGATGCATGTTAGTGTAAGAAAATACGGTCAGAGTTACCCCTAGGGTACGCAGCGGAATTTCAAAAATTTTCTTAACATACATGTCAATTGATTATGTATATGTCGTATATATATAAACACGTCAATTAGAAGACTAACCTTACTTCCAAAGCAGCTTCAAAGTCTTCGTAATAATCCGGTGTATCTTCTCCTTCGTCGAAGTCGAAGATATCTGCAATACTCTGATTATCTGCAAGACAATAAGAGTTAGTTTCCAGCTCCTAGAACCTCAACCTTGGTATCCACGGATGAACAGCCTATCGGAAGAATGCTAGGATATTCTTTGTGTGACCAAGAAGACGGGGCGGCGATTCCTCTGGCAGAGGTGGCGCGCGCGTGTAGGCTTATAATCCTGGATCGTGTCTTAGGTCAACTGCTTATTCAGAGCTGACATCGACGGGTCCACCAAGGATATGGGGCAACAAATGTGATGATAAAGTCCTGTAAGTACAAAGGACGACTGGCATCACTTCGACAACTTACCGGTTCCCATAGACACTTCGGTGTAGAGTATACATCGATGGGAGTGTCTGGTGGGTACTTCCTTCTCCGAACAACTATGCGCAGTTATGGGAACGTTTCTCGATTGTCCAACAATACGTTCCATGGCCGTGGATCGTCTCACACTTGCTCCAACAAGTATAACCTCCACGCATACTAGTCTCGTCTGGTTCATTAAGACCCCTACATCCGAGATGAACCTCGACTAGGGAGAGTTTGGGATAGATGATAACTCACATAGCTCCCACTATTTGTGTGATCGGTCATCTATCCGAGGGGACATGTTTAATATCAATATAGACAGTAATAGAGATATGACATGCTGCATGCCTGGTGTAATATAAATATGAAAGCGATACTCAATAGTAAAAGCAACAAACATATATTATATTACGTTGACCTGTGTAATAGTACATATATGCCATCTATAAGGGCTCTATGCCCTTAGTAAGGACTGTCTCTAGGACATATACACTATCAATCTCCCATTTGGACTAGAGTCAGTCACCTTTATGCCTAATACCCAGATTAGCATAATGTCTTAAGTGGACTTCCACTGATAAGACCTTGGTGAAAGGATCTTCCACGTTGTCCGTGGTAGAGACACGTTCTATACTAACTTCTCCTCTATCTATAATCTCACGTATAACGTGATATTTTCTAAGTACATGTTTGTTCTTGTTTGTAGATCTAGGCTCCCTAGCTTGAGCGACGGCACCTGTATTGTCACAATAAATCGTTATTGGACTGGGAGCAGGAACAACCCTCAATTCCTTCAAGAACTCTGAAATCCAGACAGCTTCTTTCGATGCTTCTGATGCAGCAATGTACTCGGCTTCTGTGGATGAGTCAGCAACCGTGGCTTGCGTAGAACTCTTCCAACAGACAGCTCCTCCGTTCAATTTGAATACTTATCCTGTCTGTGACTTAAAGTCATCAGGATCTGATTCAAATCCAGCGTTGACATACCCAGACATCTTTAATTCTGGTTCTCCACCAAACACCAAGAAAATCTCTTTAGTTCGTCGAAGGTACTTAAGAATGTTCTTTACAGCAGTCCAGTGAGGTACTCCTGGATTCTGTTGGTGTCGACAAGTGACAATAAGCGCATATGCCACATCGGGCCTTGTGCAATTCATTGCATACATTATAGACCCTACTGCCGAAGCATAGGGCACACCACTCATTGCATTTCTCTCTTCATCAGTTTTAGGACCATCCTTAACTGATAAGACAATCCCATGCCTAGCTGGGAGAAAGCCTCTCTTTGAGTCGTCCATCTTATAACGCTTCAGTATTTTGTCGATGTAGGTGGACTGTGTCATTCCTAACATCCTCTTGGATCTATCTCTAAAGATCTTGATCCCTAGGATGTAGTTCGCTTCACCCAAGTCCTTCATCGAGAAGGTACTTGATAACCAAACTTTAGTCTCTTCTAGCATAGAGACATTGTTTCCCATGATCAAAATGTCATCAAGATAAATGATCATGAAAACGACTCCCTTGTCGCTGTGCCTAGCGTAGACACTGGGATCTTCCTTTCTTCTGATGAAGTCAAACGATTTGACAGCTTCATCAAAGTGGATATTCCAGCTCCTCGACGCTTGCTTTAGCACATAGATGGATCTTTGTAACTTGCATACAACAGTTGGCCTGGTTTTACTAATAAAACCTTCCGGCTGTACCATATAGACCTCTTCCTCAAGGTTTCCATTGAGGAAGGCAGTCTTTACATCCATCTGTCAGATCTCATAATCATAGTAGGCAGCTATCGCAAGTAGAATTCGAATGGACTTCAATTTTGCTACCGGTGAAAAGGTTTCATCGTAATCGATGCCATACCTTTGCGTGTAGCCTTTCGCCACAAGCCTAGCTTTGTGCGTTTGTACCTTTCCATCGGCATCTGTCTTTCGTTTAAAGACCCATTTGCACCCAATAGGTCTAACCCCTTGGGGCAAGTCTACCAAGTTCCAAACTTTGTTCTGGTACATGGAGTCCATCTCCAATTCCATGTACTCTAGCCATTTGTCTGAGTCAATATCAATTATTGCCTCTTTGTAGGTCTCGGGATCTTCCCGATCTGATAAGCCGACATCAAGTTCATTGATGTCTTCTATCATAAGGCTTTGTTTCTGAGGTCCTTTAAGGATCCTCTTCGACCTACGGAGCTCGACTGGTTCTGGTGCTTTTCTTTTCTGGCTTCGTGTAACACGAACATTATCAGTGGGTACTGATGCAGCTGGTCGCGGGGCGCGACTCTGTTCCCTTGCGGGAGGCTGCTCTTGTGCAACTTGTTGCACAGGTTGGTTGACAACGGTTCTATTGGTGTGGTTTCAACTGTTGATCTAATCACAGGACTCCCACTGACTATGACATGCCTAGCAAGTGTCATATCATCACCCTTGTTTGCTTCGAAAGCTCCCACTAAAATTGAGTCCGAATCGGAAGATTTAGAGACCTCATATTCGCGCGTGTCAAAGTCTTGAATTTCTTCAAGTTCTATCATGTCATCTAACCTCTCTTCTTCGAGGTATTCAGCTTCTAAAACCTTGACGTTTCTAGATACGACCACCTTGTGATCTTCAGCATGATAGAATTCATAGCCTCTCGTCTAACGAGGATAGCCTATGAAATATACTTTGACACCCTTGGCATCTAACTTATCAGTGAGCATCAGTTTGACTATCGTAGGACAGCCCCAAGGTCTAAGATAGCCCAGTGAGGGCTTCTTTCCCTTCCATAACTCATAAGGAGTTTTCTCCACTGATTTAGATGGTACACGGTTCAGAATGTAGATTGCAGTTTGTAGTGCATATCCCCACAGATACTTTGGAAGAGTCGAGAATCCAATCATTGATCTTACCATGTCTAACAGGGTTCGATTCCTCCTTTCAGACACACCATTTAACTGTGGTGTTCCAGGAGGAGTCCATTGCGATTGAATACCATTTTCCTTCAAGTAGTCGATAATTTCTTCACTAAGGTATTCACCTCCTCGATCTGATCAGAGAGTGACTATCCTTAGGTTCAATTCATTCTCGACCTCATTCCTAAACTCCTTGAATTTCCCAAAGGTCTCGGATTTATTTTTCGTAAGATAAATATATCCGTACCTTGAGAAATCGTCAGTAAAGGTAACGAAGTAAGGATAACCCCCACGCGCATGGACTTTAAAAGGTCCACATTCATCGGTATGTATGAGCTCTAAGCAGCGAGTGGCACGAACACCTTGTCCAACAAAAGGTTTATTCGTCATCTTACCCTTAACACATGATTCGCATGTACCATATGATTCAAAATCAAATGGTTCCAAGTAGTCCAACTTCCTTAGTCTTTGAATTTGTGTTTCATTGAGATGGTCTAGCCGACAATGCCATAGATAAGATGGATTATTCTTCCTACTTGAAGACGGTTGTTTGTTATGTATTTGAAATAAAGGTAGACTACTTTGTAAAATATATAAACCATTCACCAAGCGAGCTTTTCCATAATACTGATCATTTAATGAAAAATAACAAGTATTATTCGCAAATCGAAAGGAAAAACCCATATTGTCTAACAATGGAACGGAAATAATATTTCTGACAATGGATGGAACAAAATAAACATTATCAAGTTCTAAACATTGTCCCAAAGGTAAATCTATCTTTCTGCGTCCAACGCGTTTGGCTTCAACTGGATTGTCGTTCCCAACATGCAAGTCGATTTCACCTTGTTTGACTAGCCTGTGATCAATTAGCCCCTGCACATTATTACAAATGTGTGAGCCACAGGCTGTATCTAATACCCAACCATTGGATTCAAAAGTAGTCATGTTCATTCTAATAACAAACATACCTGAGCTAGAAGCAGGTGGCTTCTTAGCTTAATCTGCCCTAAGCTTAGGGCAATCTTTCTTCCAGTGGCCCTTGAGCTTGCAATAGAGACAAATCTCAATCCTAAGTCGAAATTCAGCCATCCTACGATAGCGCCCATTCTTGCCACCCCTCTTCCTTTTGGGTCTACGATTGACCCTTAGGAATTTGTTGGCAATGGGTCTCTCAGCAATCAACTCTGTTGCTACCCCAACATTGGGATTGTGAATAGATTGCAAGAATCTTTGCATGATCAAGATAATGGAAGCCTTAGATTCTAGCTCCAAGCCATATCCAACAAGTTGTAAGAGGAAGTCAATCATTGACTTGACTTGTTCAGGAGACAGCTCTTGTGTCCCAAGCCTTTTGATAAGCATGATCTTGATAGCTTCGAACCCTTCACACATCCTTTGAGTATCCAAGAATGAGGAGAGATATTTCACAATCTCATATGGTTCCTTGTCTCGACATGGTCCAACCATATTGTCAGACATAGCATTCAACAACAAGTTCTTTACAAACTCGGCCCTTTCCACTTCCAATTCATAATAGCAATCATAGGTTGCCGTAGTGAATTCAGTGGGAGGTGGAGGGATAGGTTCATCCAAGACGTACTCAACCTCGTTGTACCATAGCACCTTTCGTACCTCATGGATCCAATCCACGTAGTTTGGTCCTGTTAGCTTTTGCAACTCCAAGTTGGCAACAAGCTCGGAGGACGGTATAGCCATTTCTAATATCCTAATTAGAAATAATATAGAACGAAAATAATAAATCAACTATTGAAATATTATTTCTAAATACACAGTCAACATAACTAAACAACAAGGTCCTTTAGCTGTTTAGCTCCCACTATTTTCACATATGCTTGCCCCCACAACAAACATACGGGTAATGTCCAACAAGTTACCGTAGTGGCCAAGATCCAAATCCACACTATGCTATACTCCAACGGGGGCTGGTCGCATAGCATAATATGACCGGTAGGACTATCCAATTGCTTCACGCAACTCTTGGTTGTTAAATCTAATTTAACACGATGCCCTACATACTGTACCTATCGAGGTCGCTAGATACAATATGCAGTAAGTCATAACCATAGGCTTACTCTAATCTGACGATCACTGCGAGTCTGTAAGACGAGGTCGCCAATACAAGAAAACGCAATGAAAGTTCAGAATTAAAGTATATATATATATATATATATATATATATATATATATATATATATATATATGTATATATATATATATTTCTGTACTTATATTGGTTGGGGCTTGTCGCTTGAGGGTTGCTATCAGTCATCTACAAACGAATAAGGGCGCCGCCTACCCATCATGCATGAGCGGTCTACACGTAATGGATGCCGCCTATCCATTCTAGTTCAAAACGCGGTCAAGCACATAATGGGTGCCGCCTACCCATACATAAAATATGCGGTCCGACATATAAGAGGGCGCTGCCTACCCTCGCATGCATAGCGGTCGAATGGAAAGTAAAATACTTGGTATTTAAACATGCATTGTCAAACAATACCATATCGAGCATACGAAACAAGTAGTAGCCTATGTGGATGACAAATGACTTCATGATTTCATTATGAAAATTATAATCCCATACTTATAATCTCTATGAAATAATTGAAAATTTGGACTAGATTGAAAAATCGAAAATTCTATTGACCAAGTAGCAATTTTCGAAAACCCGAAGGACTTAATTGTAATTTTTAAAACCTTGGAGGTGTTAAATCTAAAATTCAAAAGTAGAAGGACTAATTTGCAATAAACAATAAATTGATAAATTACAAATAAGCCATTTAACTTTATACCAATTAAATTTAACCCCTCTAGTTAAAACAATTACAATTAAATCATATTTATATTCCAAATATAAAATTCAATCCTCAAAATTTTCAAAATTCGATTTTTGGGTCCAACCCGGAAAAGATATATATATTTATTAAAACATGGGACGGGACCTAGTCCCGTCCCCACGGTGCCTGCGGCCCCGGGTTCCTAGAACCTCAACCTTGGTATCCACGGATGAACAGCCTATCGGAAGAATGCTAGGATATTCTTTGTGTGACCAAGAAGAAGGGGCGGCGATTCCTCCGACAGAGGTGGCGCGCGCGTGTAGGCTTATAGAGGAGGGGAGAGCTTTTTATTTTCTCTAAGAAATATGGGTAGAATAACTGTGTGTAAAACTGTATCCAAAGCTCTCTAATAGTCTACTATATATAGTAGTCAATAGAAGCCTAAAGCATAAGCAATTAGACTTCGTAAAGGAATAAGAATCTAATTCTTATCGCACTAGTAAACCAATATCAAGTCTAGATTCATTACCAATCAAATTAAAACTCAATCAGGAAAATCTAACTTATCCTTTGGACTTCTAATAGAGGAAGGAGTCGAACTCCTTCCCCTATCTTATCTATGCGCGCGCGCGCGCCCATTCCTACGGGAGATAGGTGGGTCCCAATTTTGGGACCCACTTATAGTTCTAAGGCAATTCAAACTCCAAGTAGATTTTGCCCAAGTGCATATGTTAATTCTAAATTAACATATCCTTTATAATCGAACCTCCATTATATTTCCAAAATATAATCTTTAATTGTATTTACATAAAATACAATTAATTAGCCAATTCAATTAATAATTCCAAATTATTAATTGAGCCACCAAATATTATAATTAATTCCAAATCAATTATAATCCATCAATAACAATTAATTCCAAATTAATTGCGATTCCATCTTCAAGGATATTCTGATAGGCTGAATCACCACATAGTGTGACCCATTGGGCCTCATCGTATTAAGCAAGTCCTAGACTAGGCAACATGAAATTCCTAGACGGTTTCATTTTCAATATTAATACATGAGGACGTTTGAGAGGTTTCTCAAAGCTAACCCTTTCGTTGCGAAGTCTGTTGCGCTCAACGCGGCGATGGTAACATCCCTTTATCAGACTTGCTTGAATGCATCTAGGATCGATGAAGTGTCTATCCCAATAATACATCCACGGGCGTCTCAGGGAGTTGCTTGGTTAAGATATACTTATGACCATCATAATATATCATTTGCACTGGCCAGTGACTTTACCAACACAACGATGCAGACTATGAACAGTACTCTCCTGTGCTACACTTGAGAGATGAATCCTTCACAGAATCACTTATCATCCCCATTTGTATGTAGCCATAATCCTGGATCGTGTCTTAGGTCAACTGATTATTCAGAGCTGTCATCGACGGGTCCACGAAGGATATGAGGCAACAAATGTGATGATAAAGTCCTGTAAGTACAAAGGACGACTGGCATCACTTCGACAACTTACCGGTTCCCATAGACACTTCGGTGTAGGTATACATCGATGGGAGTGTCCGGTGGGTACTTCCATTGTTCGATAATCCTTCTTCGAACAACTATGCGCAGTTATGGGAACGTTTCTCGATTGTCCAACAATCCGTTCCGTGGCCGTGGGATCGACTCACACTTGCTCCAACAAGAATAACCTCCATGCATACTAGTCTCATCTGGTTCATTCAGACCCCTACATCCGAGATGAACCTCGACTAGGGAGAGTTTGGGATAGATGATAACTCACATAGCTCCCACTATCTGTGTGATCGGTCATCTATCCGAGGGGATGATGATGTCGGTTTTCACCAATTAAATTTGTTTAAAAGCCAAAGAACACTTATCACTACACAAACTAGAGTGCAATGGCAAGTTTTCCCCGAGTGTCGTTCTCTCGGGACCTAACTTGGCTTTGCTTGTGGTTTTTGCTAGTTATTTCAGACAACGAGTTCAAGTTTTTATGGAATTGTTTTCTTAGAACAAAGCAAGGAGAAATCAGATTGTTGTAATCAAGTTTTGAAAACGGTTGGTGGTAGAGATCAAATACACATGCATGGGTTACGAATATGCTCACAAGTTCAGTGCGTAAAACCTTCGATCAAGTCTGCTAAGCAACTCGTCTAGGTAACTTTCAAGACACACATCATAAAAGACCACTATCAATACTTTAGAGGTGCTTGTCACTAACACCATTTATCTAGCATGCTGCAAATCTCTAACATACAATCCTATAGCTTTCATTGACCAAGAGTTTGTCAGTATACTCAATTCGAATATATTTTATAGGCAACTAAGAATCATATGAAGGAATTTGCAGCAAGATTGAATCACAATCTCATGTAAGCATAAACATAACCCATAGCATGCATATTCTACATTCTACCACCAACACAAAGGATTTAGCTACTCATATTCATCAACATAGACATCAAATCATATGAATTGTAAACGGAATACATCAAATCAAACTACTAGACAAGAGATAATGATACAATGTTACCACCAAGCTGTCACTAATTGGTGGGTATTGATGAAAACCACTCCGTAGATGAAACAACAGATGCAATCCTATGCCAAAACCTTTAATCCAATCTAAAATACAATGTAATCTGAGTTTTCTCTGAGTTTTGGGGCTTAGGAGCTCTCCAAAACGAAGCTAGTGTTCAAAAGTATGGAAAAAGTAACTGAAGATCAGATTGAAGAAGGAAAATCCGAAAACGTAACCGCTGCCAAGCGGACCGCTTGGAGAGGCCAAGCGGAGCGCTTGGGCCCTCCAAGCGCTTCGCTTGGCTGCTGTGCCAAAGCTCCTGGAAAATGAAGCGGAGCGCTTCACTATTCCAGGCGCTTAGCTTGGCTCCTGGGCAGATTTTTGTCTTCAAACTCAATCTTTTTGCCCTCGTACGGCCCTCGGGTGCCTTGGACTCATCCTTCTCAATGCTTATTGATGCTCAAACACTCACGAACAAGCCGTGGAGATCAAGGAACTTCAATGGGGCCATTTTCTATAAAAAAAGCTCGTTTTTAGCTCCAAAAACGCCATGTCGTACCTAAGTGCCTGAAAATGCAGAAAACAATAAACGTGACACTATTCTACAAAACTAACCAAAAAACAAGGCTAAAAGATAGCAAAAGAAGGTAAAAAAGACAAGATGAACGCGTAAAAAATACGTTCATCAAACTCCCCAAACCAAACCTTTGCTTGCCCTCAAGCAACAAACTATCCTAAATGCAACACAAACCGAGGGCTTACTACTGTTCACCAAGCGAGACTTTTCCTCAAGAGAGGGCGAACCAATACTGGCTCTCATCAAACGAAGGAGGGTTCCCTAGAAAGATAACACTCCCCTATTCTACCTAGACTCTCAATGAATGAGTCTCCTTCAGCCACTTCTTGAATAGCAAGACGAGGGTGGTCAAGAACACGCCTTGGACAAAGGCGACACGAAACGAAAGATAGAGTTTACAACTCGATAACTTCACAATAACAAATATTTACATGACACTTGACACTTTACTAGACTGCTTTTCGGCTTGCAACGACCCTTCTTTTGCTTTTTGGGTCTTATTCTTTATTTTCCTTTTTTTTTTTTTCTTTTCTTTTTTTTTTTATATTTATTTTTCTTTTCTTCTTCTTTTCTTTTTCTCTTTCTTTTTTCTTTTTTATATAGGGGCAAGCAGCAGTACTAAGTGTCAAAAACACCTCCCCAAACCTATTCGAAAGAATAGGTTTGAGCACAAAGACGAAAAAGAAAAAGGAAAGACTCTTTTACAAAGACACCTCCCCAAACCTATTCGAAAGAATAGGTTGGGACATAAAACAAAAAGAAAAAGAAAAAGAAAACTTTACAACGACTCAAAGACGAAAGACAAGTATAACAACGTAATCCCCTCCCCAAACTTATTCGATAGAATTGGTTTAATACAAGGAATCACACACCTCACACTACCTCCTTCCTAGGCATTTGGAAATCTCTAATCGAGGTGAAGAACTTGTCGCCTCTTACGTACATAATTACACGGGTTACAACCATAGACTCAAACGTGCATCATTTCATAAGGCCATCGTGAACCGCAGCAGAAGAAACACCACTCAAGGTGATGTCGAGACTTCTAAGCTTAACTAGTGCACATGCGAATGTGACAAACCAAGCGAGACAAGCCTCAAACTACTTGCGAAGTGATGCAACATATGATCAATGGTCATAAAAACTTAGTCTACTCAATAAAAAAGTTCAAAAGACTTGGCAATAAACTCCACACACAACAACGTGCAACAACTAATCTAGGGATGATATGCATGCAAAAATTTGAAAAAACACGACAAATCACATGAACTTGAGTAAAATCAGGCATGTACGAACCACACAAGCATATAGTACTGAAAATCCAATACCCCCTCCCCAAACCTAAACTTTTGCTCGTCCTCGAGCAAAGAAAAGTTTAATGAAAAGGAAAAATTTGATTGAAAGTACACTTCCCTAAGATAAAGGTTCATGTCCAATCTCCTATACATGAGTAGTACCTGAAAGGACTCAAGAAACATGTGAAAACGGGTGCACAAAGGTGAGAAGAATGGAAAAAACGAGGAAAATCTGGATACAGGGTCCGGGGCCAAGCGGTCCGCTTGTCAAGCGGAGCGCTTGGGAGGCTCCAGGCACTCCGCTTGAAATTCCAGTAAACTTTTTTGATTTACTGAAGATTCAAGCGGACCGCTTGGCCCTTCCAAGCGCTTCGCTTGGCTCTGTTTCCAGATTTTCGATGTTTTTTCCTATCTTAATCACCTAAGGCACCGACAAACACTAGACTAAACGAATCACGACAAAAGGCTCACAGGCCACAACTACTAAACAAAGAAAAATACAACCTCGGGTTGCCTCCCGAGAAGCGCCTTCGTTTAAAAGTCGTTGGCTCGACTCTTCACAACTCATGCGGGATTGATTTCGCCTCGGGTATTAGACTTCCCCCTCCAATTGCTTCTCAAAGCATCAATTCCCTGCACATCTTGACGAACATAAAGTGGACCAAAAAATCCTACAAGTTCGTTAGTATCAACATAAGCACATGAATTAACAATGGCTCGCAACGTGTGTTGCTTGCCATTTACCTCAAAGTGACATGTTCGGCGATACATGTCTATGACCATATGCACTTTGTTGATGAAGGCTCTACCCAAGAGAACCACATCTTTGAGCTTAGCAGAAGATGTAGGCATAACGATGAAATTAGTCTTCACCTCTACACCGGCAACCCTCACCGCCAAGTTCTCAATCACACCCAACGGCTTTTTCATGGACCCATCCGCTAATTGCACCATGCATTTCATAGGTCTCAAGCCAGACAAACCCGACTCTTCATACACGTTCAAGGATATAACATTCACACCCGCTCCTGTGTCTAGAGTTGCCACTATTCCGTCCTTCTTCCCCAAGCCGATTTCATCATCGAAGCTCTCTTGGCTGGGCACTTCCACCATATCCACCATCTCATCCTCAGACGATGAGTTTTCTTTCACCTCTTCAACTATCGCATCAGATTGTGCGACAACTTCCTCTTCCATAACCACCTTAGGAGTCTCGACCTCCTCACTCACCTTGCAAGTTTCAGTTATCTTGCAACTTGGCACCTCAACTAGTGCATTGTCTCTCACAACCGTGATCTCCACGAGCAAATCAGTCACCACGGTTATGGCCATAACCTTCTCCGTGTTCCTGGGAAACATCCCTTGCACTCTACTAGCTCCCCGATTTATCAACTCTTGCAACTTCTTATATATGGAGGTTGCTACTACTAGCCTCAAGCTTCTCAAACCGCTGATTGTTAGTAGCTTCATTACGATAGTAATGCTCCATAAACTTATTCGTCTTCAACACAAGATCGTTGAGAGAAGAGACAAGAGGTGAAGGAAGCACCCCTCCACCTTGTGGTCCCGAACTAGCAACCTGAAGTGGAGGTGTAGGATTAGAAGGCGGTGCTCCTTCATACCAATTGTTCCCATAGCTGAGACGACTTCTATCTTGAGTAGGCCCATGGGCATATTGATCCGGGTTATGAAGATAACCACGGTTGCCTTGATTCTGGTGCCCACCTCGGGGCACACGGTTTTGTGGCCTCATATTGCCATATCCTTGCCCGTAGTTCACATCTCCAACTACTTGCTCTCCCTCAGCAGCATACACTTCTTGACGGACATCGTTCGTGATATATTGCTCTCTAGCAAATTCGGAACGACATAAATAGGCCGGGTGCCCATAGTTCTTGCACACACCACAAACTTCCGTAGAAGGAGAAGGAACGCTTTGCCTCAAAGCTTGCTTCACTTCATGGGCGAACCCATCGAAGGCATCTTGTTCTACCACTACCTTGGCCTCACCTCTTTGCTCCTTTTGGAGCACACGATCCCTCACATTCCGGTTTTGGGAATTCCGGTACATCATGTCCAGCTTCACTTGAGCTTGAGAATGAAGCAACTCCCCCACACTACCTCCACAAATACTATCCACTTGAGATTGAATCTCGGGATGTAAACCATTGTAAAAGAATTTGAGAAGCTGACCTTTATCATACCCGTGATGTGGGCATCGATGATGCAACCCCATGAATCGATCATAGACCTCGTGGAAAGGCTCATCATACCACTGCTCGAAGGAGCTAATTTGGCTCTTCATAGCCATCGTCTTGGAAGCGGGGTAGTAACGCTCCATGAACTTATCAAAGCAAAGATCCCATGTTGTCAAAGACCCGGCCTCCAAAGTATTAAGCCAAGCCTTTGCACGATCACCTAGCCCCATAGAAAAGACCTTCAAACGGAGATCATCATCCGTAACACCAGCTCCTGGTCGCCCAAGATGGAGAACAAAATTCTCGAGCTCATTCAAGAACCCAATCACGTCCTCATTAGCCATCCCATAGAATTTGGGAAGTTGTTGGAACATGTGATTCTTGATCTCCAAGTTCCTTGTGGCATCATTGAGGACAATTGCTGGTCCTCTAGCCCCAACCGTAGGCTTAGTAAGTGTACGTATAGGCCACTCTGCCATTTCACCTTCCAAGTAAACAGATTCAAGAATTGGCTCCAAAAGATAAGAAGAGGACTCTTCCCGAATATCAGATGTGGAAGCTCTAGATGCTACTCCTTCAAACTCGAGATTCAAATTCCTCCTTCTCCTTTGAAACAAACGATCGATCTCGTCTACAAAAGGTTCAATAATAGGTCTACCCGTTCGGGTTCTAGGCATGCACTCGCCTGAAATGAAGAGTAGTGAGTTTCCATGTCAAAAAGAAACAAAGACAGAAGGCAAAGAAGAGATGTAGGCTGAAAAAAGCAAAACAAAAACACCAACCAAAGGAGTTAAGTCCCCGGCAGCGGTGCCAAATTGATGATGTCGTTTTTTCACCAATTAAATTTGTTTAAAATCCAAAGAACACTTATCACTACACAAACTAGAGTGCAATGGCAAGTTTTCCCCGAGTGTCGTTCTCTCGGGACCTAACGTGGCTTTGCTTGTGGTTTTTGCTAGTTATTTCACACAACGAGTTCAAGTTTTTATGGAATTGTTTTCTTAGAACAAAGCAACGAGAAATCAGATTGTTGTAATCAAGTTTGGAAAACGGTTGGTGGTAGAGATCAAATAGACATGCATGGGTTACGAATATGCTCACAAGTTCAGTGCGTAAAACCTTCGATCAAGTCTGCTAAGCAACTCGTCTAGGTAACTTTCAAGACACACCTCATAAAATACCACTATCAATACTTTAGAGGTGCTTGTCAATAAAACCATTTATCTAGCATGCTCCAAATCTCTAACATACAATCCTATAGCTTTCATTGACCAAGAGTTTGTCACTATACTCAATTCGAATATATTTCATAGGCAACTAAGAATCATATGAAGGAATTTGCAGCAAGATTGAATCAAAATCTCATGTAAGCATAAACATAACCCATAACATGCATATTCTGCATTCTACCACCAACACAAAGGATTTAGCTACTCATATTCATCAACATAGACATCAAATCATATGAATTGTAAATGGAATACATCAAATTCAACTACTAGACAAGAGATAATGATACAATGTTACCACCAAGTTGTCACTAATCGGTGGGTATTGATGAAAACCTCTCCGTAAATGAAACAACGGATGCAATCCTATGCCAAAACCTTTAATCCAATCTAAAATACAATGTAATCTGAGTTTTCTCTGAGTTTTGGGGCTTAGGATCTCTCCCAAACGAAGCTAGTGTTCAAA
>CM051458.1:17096302-17120448 GCA_028274465.1 Plantago ovata
TCACTCTTCGATCAGATCGAGGAGGTGAATACCTTAGTGAAGAATTATCGATTACTTGGAAGGAAAATGGACTTCAATCGCAATGGACCCTCTGGAACACACAGTTAAATTGGCTGTTTCTGAGCGGAGGAATCGAAACCCGTTATGACATGGTAAGATCAATGATTGGATTCTCGACAGGTTAGGAAACTTGTAATTTTGATGAGCAATTAACCATGCTAAATTAAGAACAGTCCAGTAACTAGTACTCTTAAGGTCCATAGGAATTTAGAATTTTAAGGACATTGTAAAAGAGGAACGTTTGCTGATGACTTAGATAGGTGTTAGATAAGTTATTTCTTTTGTGGATGACGTACTTTAATTTCTGAAGAAATTAATTTATTGACACTTTGCGTATGATGTATTTTATTTTCTGAAAAGAAAATATCTTATTGATGCTTAGCTTTGATGTATCTTATTTTCTGAAAAGAAAATGACCTATTGAAGCATTTGCTGAAGATGTATTTTGTTTATTACAAACAAATTATTGAAGCAAATAAGAAACCGGTCAGAATCTTGAAGACTTTTGAAGATCTGAAGACTTGAAGACTTGAAGACTTGAAGATTGCTGAAGACTGGTAAGGCACGTGTTGCTCAGAAAGTGAAATTTTCAGCAACAGCATTGCATAAGTGAAAATCTGAAAGACAGAGTAGGTTGTGCTTGCTGAAACTGAGAATGAACACTTGCTGATGAACATATGTGACCTCTTGCTGAATGTACGTGATTTGCGCTCCAATGTTACTGTTTGAATTCTATTCAAAGGTGCATTTAATGCAAAGCTTACACGCGAAGGACATGAAGACTAGAAGACAAACAAAGGTGCTGCTGCTGAAAGTACAAAAGCAAGATAGTGACATGTTAAGGAACAAAAGCCTTAGGATTTGAAATTCAAACGGCTCCTTACTTGCACTATAAATAGAGGTCATCCGGCAAAGAGTTGAAGTGTGTCAACAACGTGATCAAACTCTCACTTGTGCTTAAAATCACAAACCTTCAAACACTCTTACTGCCATTGATCCGTTCCAAGACTTAAAGCTTGAAAAAGCTACTTGTGAAGAAGTAGAACAAACTCGGCTAAGAAATTAGTTAAGTGTTCTTTCTTTCGAACAAGAACAAGTCTTGACACCAGAAACAATCAAACTTGTTTACTGCAAAGTATTCCAAGTTGTGTTTCTTAGATTACTTGTTGTAACTGAATAAGTTATAATTAAGTTATCTCACCCCAAAACTCTCTAACTGAAAATACACCCTTTCAGGCGTGATATTCAGGGGGAACTTAATCGAGCAAGCTTTGCTGATTAAAAGTACCAAGTTTGGTGGAGAACAAGGTTGAGTTCTCTAGTTTAGGTTGGAGACAAAGCAAGTGTGCTTTGGTTTCTGTTGAATCGCTTTAGATAGGAGATTGTAAGGAACCTCAATCATATCTTAGTGGATTCAGTCCTAGAAAGGACAAAGTGGATTAGTTGGGAGATTACGCCACTCTCAGATACCACTCTAAAAGCGTTTGTGTGATTTACTTACTGCATTTAGCTTTCAGCAAATTATATCTGTTTGTACACAGTCACTCACATCACTTGCTGAAACTCTTTACTTGCTGAAAAAGCACTTATTGTTTCAAAGACTTCCGCTCTCTGATTTTAAGTATCAGCAAACCAAGCTACTGTAAAGTAACTTACGCTTGCTGAGAAAGTTAAGTATCAGCAACCTCATTACTGAAAAGTAATAAGTACTTGCTGAGAAAGTTTTAAACGACAAAAGTTTGAAAAGACTATTCACCCCCCCCCCTCTAGTCTTTTCTTGTTGTTTAAAGGGACCAACAAGTGGTATCAGAGCAGGAGGTTCTTTAGCCTTCTGCACTGAACCTAGATCCCCTTAAGTGCTTTCCGTAAATCACTTTCACTTGATCAGTTTGGTAGTGCTTTGCTGACAGGATGTCTTTAGGAGATGCTCCCTTGCTGAAGCTGGAAAATTACGAGAAATGGCGAAACAACATGATGTTACATCTTGAGGCCATTAGTGATGAGATGGTCACCGTCATTAATGATGGACCTATCAAGATCACCAAGGTTGAAAGGAGTTTCCCTCATAGAACCACTGAAGCTGGAAAGGAAACCATCCAAGGCGAACCATCAGATACGGTTGTGCCAAAACCAAGAGAGGAATGGACTTCTGACGAAGCTAAGAGATTCCGTCTTGATGGCCAAGCAAGAAATATCATCATCAGATCAACTCCGGATACCATACAGTGCAAACTGTGGGGTGCTAAGACTGCTAAGGAGGCTTGGAAAATGGTTCAAGATCTTTGTGCTGGATCTGACAAGACCAAGGAAAACAAACTTGAAGTACTTAAGCTGAAGTTTCAAAACTTTAAGCAAGGTGCTAACGAGTCACTGGAAGACTTGGACTTCAGATTCACAACTCTTGTTAGTGAAATGGCAGCGCTGGGTGTTGGAAATCTTTATTCAGATTCTGAGAAAGTGAAAACTATCATCAGAAGTTTGAATCAAGAATGGATCCATACTCAGAATTTCTATTATAATCAAGGAATGCCTGACATTACACCAACTGAGTTGTTCTCTCATCTTGCTACTGTCAATTATGAGACAAAGCAAAGAGAAAATGTGTTTGCTGAAAAATCGCAAAACATTGCTCTTGCTGCAAAGCCGTCATCTTCTGAAAAGAAGAATGATAAAGAGCCTGCTGATGAAAATGCTTTAGTTGTTAAAAACATGAAGAAATTCATCAGTAAGGAACTTGAAAGGCGAAAAGCAAAAGAGAAGCTGAAAAAGCATCTTGGTAATAACTACCATAAGTACAAGAATGATACTAGCTCGCTGAACAAGCAAGCTCAGCAAGCTACATCATCAGAAGAACCAGCAGTTGGAAATGATCTATGTTTTTACTGCAAAAAGCCTGGACACTTCAAAGCTAATTGCCCTTTGCTGAAAGGCAAATCTGCTGAAAAGAAGAAGAAGTTCAAAAGAGCTTTCATTGCTGAAGAAAAGAAGAAGCTTCAAGCAAAAATCGATGCATTGTGCATTGAGACAAGCTCCGAAGACAGTGAGGATGAAAGTTCAGACACCGACGATGAGGAAGCCACTCTAGACGTGGAGATTGGCAAAGAAGTGTGTGGAATAGCTATGGAAGCTTATCCAGATGTGTCGAACTACGAATTCTGCCTCATGGCCGGTCAGGTAAATAATTCTACCTCTGACTCAGATTCAGAAAGTGAAGACGAGATTGACCTTGACAAGATTCAAGGAGAAATCGAAAGATTTGAGAAAACTCTCAGCAAACAGCAAGAAAAACTTCAACTTGCTGAAACTCTGACCAAGCAAACTACTGAAAAGTACGTTTTGCTGAAGGAAGAGACAGAAGAAAAGGATGCTGAAATAAGGCGTCTTAAGAAGTTGATTGCTGAGGCTGCAGAGAAAAATTCTCAAATGGCATTAGAATTGGAAGAGTATCAGTCCTCAATTCTAAAGTTACTTGCTGAAATCCAAGAAATGAAAAAGATGAAAATCAATTTCAAATCCTATGTGGAAGCAAGTAATACGCTGACTGAACTAAACTCTTATTTGAGAGATCCATCTCAGAAAGAAGGTTTAGGAGCAACGTGTGAAGGTGATAACGTAGAAATCTTGAGAAAAGATAAATCACCTATCTCCTTTGTACGTGCTACTGATAGTAGTCCACCAGTGATCTATCAGTTTGGTCAAACTAAGGTTGCTGAAACATGCAATCAAGTACCTATGACCATAAAGCCCGCTGTTGCTACTCAAAGTAACAAGACTTTAAAAGGAAAACAGGTTGCTGTGAAGCAAACTGGAAAGAAAAAGAATGCCGTGAAGCATTCCGCCAAACAAGTTGCTGAAAAGCAAGTTGTTAAGTCTAAAGGCAAGATTACCAAAAGTAATCAGAAGTCCTTTGCTGACAAACCTGAATCAAGTAAGGTTGCTGATGCTAAAGCTCAGCATTCTCCAAAGAGTGGACTCGGTTTCAAAACCAAGCAAAGTCAACTCTTTCATGAGTATAAGCAAAGTCAGCAAAGATACTTCAAAGAGATGAAGAAAACCAAGCCTAAGAGTTCTGAAAAGACTCCCAATGCTAGGACTAGAAGGAACCTTGCTAGAAAAGAACTTACTGAAAAGTATGTTCAGCAAAAAGGTCAACAGAGCAAGACACCACATCAGAAAGTGGATTTGACCAGCACGAGTCAAAAGTCTTTCAGCTCAAAACCTCCTAGTTCCTCAGCAAGTAGAAAACAAGTCAAAGTTGAAAAACTTCAGACTTGGGTTTCCACTGGACGCATTCTTGAACATGTTAATGGACATCCATCATTGGATAATTAACTTGTTTGCTCTTGATTGTGCAGACTGCAGCCACGGAGACAAACGATGCAATCTGGCACTTTGATAGTGGTTGTGGAAAGCACATGACGGGCAACAAGAATAACCTTATAAACTATAGACGGTGGTCTAAAGGTCCAACAATAAGGTTTGCTGGTGGAGGCTCCGGATCTACAAAAGGCTATGGTGATGTGAAGTTGGGATGCATAACCATTTCTGGAGTTCTTTATGTCAAAAATCTTAAGTTTAACCTTTTCAGCATGAGTCAATTTGCTGACAAAGGATACTTCATCGAAATTAAAAGTGATGAATGTAAACTTGTAGATTTTGAGACTAAAAAGGTTATAATGATTGCAAGAAGATCAGGAGGCTTGTACACCGTTGATTGGTCTTCAGCAAACGTTGAAAAATGCCTTGTCTCAGATCATGATTGCCTTGCTGAAAAAGCATGGTTATGGCATAAACGAACAAGTCATCTAAACTTCAAGACGCTGAATAAGCTGTCTAAAAAGGCACTTGTAGTTGGATTACCTAGGGTTACTTTTAAGAAGGATGGTGTTTGCAATGCATGTCAGCAAGGAAAGCAAACCAAATCTTCTTTCAAGAACAAGGCAGTACCGTCAACTACAAAACCTTTACAACTCTTACACATGGACTTGTTTGAATCTTCTTCAACAAGCTATGCTGGTAAGAAGTATGGTCTAGTCGTGGTAGATGACTATTCAAGATTCACTTGGGTAGTATTCATCAAGCACAAATCTGAAACCAAGACTGAAATACCTAACTTGCTGAATAAGCTTGAAGTCATGAAAAATGACAAGGTAAGAGTCATAAGGACAGACCATGGTACTGAGTTTGTAAACCAGTACATAACTGAATATTGTACCTCCAAAGGTATTCAACATCAGTTATCCTCAGTAAGGACACCACAGCAAAATGGTGTTGCTGAACGGAAGAATCGTACCCTGAAAGAAGCCGCAAGAACAATGCTTGCTGACACTGAGATAAGTGAGGCTTACTGGGTTGAAGCGATTAATACCGCCTGCTATACTCAGAATAGATGTTTGATTACTAAGGAATACAACAAAACTCCTTATGAATTGTTTGTTGGAAGACCTCCTAACATCACTCATCTAAGAGTATTTGGTTGCAAGTGTTTCGTTCTTAACAATGGTAGAGAATACCTAAGAACATTTCAACCAAAGGCAGACGAAGCGATATTTCTTGGCTACTCCTTGCATAGTAAAGCTTACAGAGTTTACAACAAAAAGGCACAAAAGATTGAAGAATCTGTGCATGTTGTATTCTACGAAAAGACACAAGGTGTGCCTGCTGAAGAAGAAATATCAGAATGTATGAAAAAGCTAATCATACATGAGCAAAGAACTGAATCTGATGCTAGGCAAATCAAGTCAATTGAACTAAATGATGATTCTGACAATGATTCTCTCCCCCGAGTCATGACAAGATAAATATAGTTCACGACAAAGAATTTCCAGCAAAAGATGCGGTTGCTCCGGAAGTTGCTGAAATTACGCAATCTCCAGTGCCTGCTGATGAAATATCTCAACCCAGCAATGCTGAGCAAGCAGTTGCTGACGATCAAATCTCAGCAGAGACACAAATTCCCAGTAGTACTGAACAAGTACATACTGAAGAGTCACATGCTGATGAGCAAACATATCCTGATCCAACAAACAGGAAACCTGTTAATAAATGGATTAGAGATCATCCCTCTACGGATATGATTGGCGATATTAATAAACGCCAAGTGACTAGATCCAAAGCTACTCAAGGACTTGCTGAAGAAGCAACTGTCGTAGAAGTAGAATCTTTATTCTCTTGCTTTGTTTCAGAAATTGAACCTAAAACCATAGAAGAAGCTTTGAAGCATTCTGAATGGATAAAGGCAATGCAAGAAGAATTGGATCAATTTGAAAGAAACAAAGTCTGGAAACTTGTGCCACTTGCTGAAAATAAGAAAGCTATTGGTACAAAGTGGGTGTTCAGAAACAAGCTGAGCGAGTCTGGTGAAGTAACAAGAAACAAAGCACGCTTAGTTGCTCAAGGTTACTGTCAGACTGAAGGATTGGACTATGATGAGTCTTACGCTCCAGTTGCAAGATTGGATGCAATTAGGCTTTTCTTGGCCTTTGCTGCTCACAATGACTTCATTGTTTACCAAATGGATGTTAAGAGTGCATTCTTAAATGGTGAACTTGCTGAAGAAGTCTACCTAGAACAACCCCCTGGCTTTGAACTTCCCTCAGAAACCAAGATGGTATATAAGCTTCAGAAAGCTGTATATGGTCTAAAGCAAGCACCAAGAGCATGGTATGATACCTTAGCTAAGTTCTTGCTGGAAAATGGTTTCAAGAAAGGTGAAGTTGACAAAACTCTTTTTACCATGAACCATGATGGTAAATTAATCTTAGTTCAAATTTATGTGGATGACATAATTTTTGGATCTAAGGACAAGCAACTTTGTGATGATTTTGCCAAACTCATGACAAATAAGTTTGAAATGAGTATGATGGGAAAATTGAATTATTTCCTAGGGTTGCAAGTCAAGCAACTCAAAGATGGAATATTCATAAATCAAGCAAAGTATGCGAAAGAAATGCTCATAAAGTTTAGGATCAAAGAGGATGAAAACCTGAAAAGATCCCTATGAGTGTTGGTACCAAATTGGGCTATACTAAAGAGGACAAAAGTGTTGAAGAACACAAGTATAGGAAGCTCATTGGTTCCTTGTTGTATTTAACAGCAAGTAGACCTGACATTCAGTATGCTGTTTGTGTGTGTGCAAGATTCCAATCGGATCCAAGAGAATCACACTACAAAAAGGCAATTAAAATACTGAAATATGTTAAAGGTACAGTCAATGTTGGATTATGGTATCCAAAAGATTCTGGACTTGAATTGGTTGGCTATTCTGATGCTGATCATGGTGGATCAACTCTTGATAGAAAAAGTACCTCTGGAACTTGTCAGTTTTTGGGTACTAGATTAATATCATGGTTCAGCAAGAAGCAAACGTGTGTCGCCAATTCATCTACAGAATCTGAATACATTGCAGCTGGTTGTTGCACAGCTCAAATCCTATGGATTCAGCAACAATTAAGAGATTATGGTATTTCTGCAAAGAAAACACCAATCTTTTGTGATAATACAAGTGCTATTGCAATTACGCAAAATCCTAAGTTTCACTCTAGGACCAAGCACATTGATATTAGACATCATTTCATTAGAGATCATGTGGAAAAAGGTGATATTGAGGTTGTGAAAGTAGGTACTGAAGATCAGCTTGCTGACATCTTTACCAAGCCCCTACCGGATAATAGGTTCGCAATGCTAAGGTATAACCTTGGATTGATTGAACTACCTCAATAAAGGATACACTTGGCAGAATGCTGAAACAGGTATTCAGCAAGCCAAAGTATTCCTGTCCAAAAGACCAAGTCACTGATTTCTTCTAAGAAATGATAAGTCACAACATGATTGCTGAAACAGGCATTCAGCAAGTAATTCCTTCAAAACAGGTATTTGTTAGGAAACTTGATCACTTGCTGAGACAGGAACTCAGTAAGTGAAAGAACTTAAGGATTGCTGAGACGGGTACTTAGACAATCAAAAGATACTGAAACAGGTATTCAAGTATCAAAGGAATTTTCTGAAACGGGAATTCAGAAAAAGAGCAAAATCTCATCTCTCAGATTTTACCAAAGGATGTCTCAAATTGCAAAAAGAATTTACTGATACGGGAAATCAGAAATATCTTTTAAACTTAGAAAATATGAGATATCTAAGTAAGGGGGAACTTTCAGCAAGTAGCTAGATTGTTAATTCAAACTCGCTGAAAAGATTCTTGTCTATTTCAGCAAGCAATCTATCCCTTATTACTCGGTAAAATCAATTTGTGACGTTAAGCTGGCACAGATAAACTCGCAATAAATCATGACATGAAATTCAATCGTGGCCATTGATTAAAAGGAGTTATTAATCTAACGGCTAACAAAACAAAGAGAGAGAGTGCTCTGACGGTTTTAGTTAGTGGGCCACTACGCATTCAATGCAAAGGCTCCACTATCTCCAGTGTTTCTCTGTTTTACCCTTGCTGAGAACTCAAATCGATTGAGTTTCTCACACACCAGAGACACTATATAAAGAAGGAGTTAGAGAAATGACAAAATTCTTTAACTCACATTTCCTTCTCTGAAATTTCTAGCCTGAAACTACTGTACCTCCGGTCAAAGAGCAAACTATCTTTTTCGTACAATTTCTTGCTCTATATAAGAAATGGCTCCCAAGAGACAGTCATCTAAGTCCTCAAAATCGTCAAAGGTTGACAGTGCTGAAACACGCATTGCTCCGGTGACTGCTCCGGCGACTTCTCTGACCCAAGACACAGCGAAAGTTGTGTTGAAAAACGACAGAATCACTGTTAAACCTATGCCTCCGTCATATCTTGACACTGCAAAGTGTGAGATGTTGATGCAATGGGGAGGGTTTGCAAAAGAAAAGTACATTAGGTACTTTTATGAACAAGAACTTGATGACCAAAATGAAGAGGCGCTTGAGTTCATCAAGCAGCAAGGCCTCATGAACTTTATCACTGCTCGCACTAAGCAAGTGAGCATGATTGATACCATGGAGTTCTACAATAATGTAGAAATCCAGTCCCTTACAGACAGTAATGGAGTCACTGAAAAAGTGATCCTTACTTATGTTCAGAACACGCAAATCGTCCTGAAATGGACTGATTTAGCGGAGATTTTTCAGATTCCAACCATTGGAACTGAAGATGACGTCACTGCTTCTGACGAAGAAATTGAAGCTTTCTACAGTGACGTCAGAAATGCAAAAATGAAGAAAGGCGAGATAGCCCCCGTGACTTGGACAAAGCACGTTAAGAGAAAGCATCTCTGCCCTTCACTTGGTCTAGTAGCTCTGCTACTGATTAAAGTTCTTGACTCCCAAGTTGGAGGAATTGACCAAGTAGGCCTGAGAAGATGGCCATTGCTGATGCATATCCATGAGAATAAATCGGAACTTAACTGGGCTAAGTACATTTTCAACAGGCTTGTTGATTGTGTTACTAAGTTTAAGGTAAAGGTAGAAGACAACAGGTCTCACCTTCCTTTCCAGTTATGTATGGAATCAAGATATGCTATATCCTTGAACATTTCAGGATTCAGCTAAGAAACCCATTGCCAATCAAGAAATCTGTGTGCAATGTGGGAAGGTCTTTCTACAAGCAGAATGTACCTAAGATTGCTGGAAAGAAATCCAAGAAGACAACAACTGCAAATGTTGTCAGCACAAGCCAGCAAGAAAGGTATACAACAGCTGCAGATGTTACCACTCAGCAACATAGAGATGAAACTGCTGTTGGAGGTGGTAACACAAATGAAACTGCTGTAGAAAATCAACAAGGTACGTGTACAACAGCCGTTGCTGAAAATGCAACAATAGATGACTCTGGGAAACTGGAGAAATCTAAAAAGAAAAAGAGGAAAGCTGATGATGACACTCAGACTGCAGCGTCATCAGCAAATCCCGTACGTAAGAGGAAACGGACAAGTAACAAAAGAAAGAAGACACTGGCTTCTCAATCAGTTCCCAATGTCCAAGACTCCTCAGTCAATTCCCAGACAAATGCTGAAACGCATTTGCCAGTAGATGTTGCTGAAATAATTACTGAAACATACATCACCAATGTTGAAGTGTTTGCGAAAGCCTTCAACAATCAACTTAACGTTGATAACTCTACTGAGAATAGACCACTAGGCAGTGGAAATGAAATTCCTGCCCAAGTCCCTGCTATCTACATTGTAGATAATCCAGATGATCAAACCATGGAACCAGTAAGCGACATTGCTGTTGATCTGCAAAGAGCGGCAATTGCTGATGCTGCTGAACAAATGGTTGCTGAACAAGCAACTCATCAAGTTGCTGAAACCCAGCTTGCTGATGGACCAGTTGCTGAGATAGCAATGGTTCCTGTTCCTGAAGTTGCTGAAACTCAAGAAGCATTATTCAAAGACGCATCTCTTGATGCTGAGAATACTGACCCAAGTTCACCCAAGACTTCAATTGACAAAGTCCAGCTTGTACTGGAAGATTTAAGCAAACAAATGGAGTTGGAGATTGAAGAATCATCCAACAAGTCAATTGATCTCTTCATGACAAGCAGTGAGCTTAAAGGACAAGATGCTTCTGCTCAACTTTTCAATTCAGAGACAAGGGAGATTGCTGAAACCGCACAGCTCTCAGTTAGAGCAAACTCAGAAGTCTGCTGAAGAAACAGTCCAAGAAGCTGAAGAAACTGTTAATGCTGAAAGGACTGAGCCACAACCTGTCCTTCCTCAGCAGGTAGTTAATTCAACCATCAGTAAAACTTCAAATTCTGAAAATTGTTCTTTTGCTAAAATTATTCTTTCTCTACAGACTTCTCAAGATACAAGTCAGATGGTTGCTGAAGCCTCTGCACCAGAACCAACACTCCCTGTCAGCAGGTAGTTAATAATTTTGGTATAAAAACTAAATTTGACAGCTTAGTACTTGTGTCTAATTTTAATTTATTTCAGGATGAACAAATGGAGGATGTTACTCAAGCTCCTCATGGAATGGAAATTGTACTACATGAGCTTGCTGACTCTCAGCAGGTAAATCATGTTTCAGATTTAAACTCTAAAACAATTCTCCAAACCAATCCTGATCTAAATAAAATTCTTTTTCAGGCTCAAAAGGAGACCACTGAAGTGGTACTCATCACTGAAGATCAGCAAGTAAGTTCTGAAGAACTTTACTTGAGCTTCAAGAGGACAACTTTGTCAAGAGTTGCTAAGTCCGTCAGCAACTGGCAAAGATATAGGAGAATGGACCTCTCAGATCTTCACCTTCATCTCTCAAATGAGAAAAAGAGATCTTCACTGCTGAAGCTCGAAACATTTGTCCACTCCATCCTTCCTGACGAAATGACATATTCTCAGCAAATGAGTTCAAATCTGATTGCTCAAATCAGAGAGAATATGAAGGCCAAATTTAAGAGTGCCTCTCCAGCTGAACAAGTTGTGATGCTCAAAGGCTCTTTTGTTCCTGTGGTGGCTGATCCCTACAAACTAACTGAGGAAGAGGAAGTGACAAGTGTTGCTTTGTATAAGCACGTTGAGCTAGTCATTTTGACAGATGATGAAGAAGAAGAAGAAGATGAGAACATTCCCACTGATCCCAGTGATGATGAAGGGAAAGATTCTAAGGACAAAAAGGATGACGATGATGACAATCAAGGTCCAAGTCCTGGTGCTGGTGGATTAAAGTTAACAGCTGCTGAAACTAATCCCTCTGACAATCAGCAAGCTGAACAACAACAATCTCAGCAAGAATCTCAACCTCCTCCTGCTGATGCTAAAAATCAAGCACCTGTACAAGGTGCTGATACTGAAGAAGAATACGCCAGAAAAATGGCTGCCTTGAAAAATGGCAAGAGTCCAGTTTCTGATGCCAAGGTTACTGAAGAAAACCTTGAAGATCAGGATGAAGAAGATGAAGATTACCAACGAGCTCTACAAAATAGTCTCGTGATCCATGCAAGGCATACGCAGGATCTGGAAATTGGTGAATCTTCAAGACCAAAATCGAAGGAAGTTCCATCCCTTCCACTTACTACTGGCGAAACTCCAGTTATTGAGTCTCAAACGTTGCCCTCAGCAACTACTCAATTAAAACTAACTACTGGCGAAACTCCAGTAATTGAGCCCCACACTCAATTCTATCTACTGGTGAAACTCCAGTCGTTGAGTCTGAAGTGTTGCCATCAGCAACCACTCAACAAAAAGGAAGTGAAGCTACTGACAAAGGCTCCAAAGTCGCTCAACTTGATGAATCTGAGGATGATGACGACTTATCAGAAAATGATGATGATCAATCCAAGCGAGACCCAAAAGTCGTTCAGATTCCTCCTCCTGATTACATCCATGATTTAGACGATGGACTAAGAGCCGAATTGCTGATGCGTGATGATCAGTTTGCTTCTGAAATTAAGGTTCATTCCTTAACACCGCATTTAGTGCCGTTCCCAAGAGTTGAGGAGTTTACTCCCAGAATTCTAGCACTAAAGAAAGTCCATGATGCCTGCAAAGCTGAAGATGAGGCATTGCTTGCTGAGAGCCCACTTGACATTGGAAAGATATTGGCTACAGTGCTGAGACGCACTACAACTTTGACAATAGATCAGAGAGACATAAGTCTTTATCACAAGAGCTATGAAGAAGATGTAAGTCAGGCGCTCAAGCTTGCAAAGACTGCTCTCGTCAAAGCTCAGAATATTATGGATGAGAAGGCCGCAACAGAGAAAAGACATGAAGAGAACATGATGAATATTCAAAAAGAGTTAGCAACAATGAACTCTGACCAACAAGAAATCAACATGAAGTATAACAGCCTCAACACTCTTGCTGAAAATTGCAATGAGTTTTATTCTCTGCACATCACTCCGATGTTGCAATCCATGTCTAAGGGGGAAAAGAAGACTAGAAAAAGCAATCAAACCCCTACTACTCCTGCTGCTGATGCGCCACTTCCACTAGAACCTCTTGCTGAAACAGAGCAAAGTTCTAAAAGACAAGCAGAAACTGAGTTAAATTCAGCAAGTACCAAAAAGAGAAAAACCGCTGCTGAAACTCAAGATTTCTGTCACAATGAAAGTCATCACAATCTGAATGAAGATGATGAAGAAGATGATGACAATCAAACAATAGCTCAAGTCATAAGAGCTAGACCCTTAACAGCCATAACCCCGTCTGGCCACTCAAGGCATTTTTCGTCTGACTCTTCAGCAAGAGATCAAGACAATGCTAAATCAAGAAGAAGAAGGCAAAGACAGGAAGAGAAAAGGCTGGCCAGCATTGCTATTGGCTCCGGCATTGAATATACAAAGACCAGCAATGATGAAACCACTCAGAATGTAATAAGAAACATTCATGGTTGCTGGATCCTAAAGCTGGAAGACTTGCTGGTAAATGAGTTCTTTCCTACAGCCATTTTGAACCAGATGTTCAAATGGATTGAACTCAAGGTCCAAAGAAAGCAAAGGGAAGAATCCCTCCCAAGAAATATTGCTGGGAGATGGTTGAATCTTGAGGTCCATGTAAGAAGAGTTGCCATTGGTAAGACATACAAGCAAGAACCAAATCTGATCAAACCACCTGGCATCGCTTACTATGCTGACCCGGTAACAAAGAAACCTAAGAAGAAACTTGGATTGATTCCTTATGCGTACTTCTATCTTACTGCTCAGTATCAAGAAGAAGATCTTCTCTGGTTAAGAAATATTCATCCGAGAAACATTTCAGATACACAGCTTCTCCATGCCAACAATTGGGGCATGCATTTGTGGGTAATTAACTACATGGAAATGAATGCTGAAAAGCATCATCATACTGCCTGCAAAAATGCAAGAATTCTTCAACTACAAGTCCGTAGGCTTCTGGAAAACTACGAGAAGGATTGTGTTGAATTCACTGCTCTTGCTGAGAAGAGTGTAAGAGAGATTTTGAGAAAATCCTCTGAAAGAGTTTAAGTCCCTGCAATAGTTTCTTGTTAAAGTTTTTGTTTGCTGATTCATTTGTTATCTATGCTTTCTTGTAAACTTCTGAATGATAACTTTCAGCAATGAATTCTTTTTTACTCTTATTGGTTTTTGATTATGCAACTTACTTATGCTTACTGTTTATTAATTCAAGTATGCTTGCATTAATCATCTGATTTATTCAACATCAGAAACCTCTAAAAGGGTAACAATTAATTTAGCCATGGATTGCTAACATCAAAAAGGGGGAAATTTGTTAGGAAACTTGTAATTTTGATAAGCAATTAACCATGCTAAATTAAGAACAGTCCAGTAACTAGTACTCTTAAGGTCCATAGGAATTTAGAATTTTAAGGACATTGTAAAAGAGGAACGTTTGCTGATGACTTAGATAGGTGTTAGATAAGTTATTTCTTTTGTGGATGACGTACTTTAATTTCTGAGAAGAAATTAATTTATTGACACATTTGCGTATGATGTATTTTATTTTCTGAAAAGAAAATATCTTATTGATGCTTAGCTTTGATGTATCTTATTTTTTGAAAAGAAAATGACCTATTGAAGCGATTTGCTGAAGATGTATTTTGTTTATTACAAATAAATTATTGAAGCAAATAAGAAACCGGTCAGAATCTTGAAGACTTTTGAAGATCTGAAGACTTGAAGACTTGAAGACTTGAAGATTTGAAGATTGCTGAAGACTGGTAAGGCACTTGTTGCTCAGAAAGTGAAATTTTCAGCAACAACATTGCATAAGTGAAAATCTGAAAGACAGAGTAGGTTGTGCTTGCTGAAACTGAGAATGAACACTTGCTGATGAACATATGTGACCTCTTGCTGAATGTACGTGATTTTGCGCTCCAATGTTACTGTTTGAATTCTATTCAAAAGTGCATTTAATGCAAAGCTTACACACGAAGGACATGAAGACTAGAAGACAAACAAAGATTGCTGCTGAAAGTACAAAAGCAATATAGTGACATGTTAAGGAACAAAAGCTTTAGGATTTGAAATTCAAACGGCTCCTTACTTGCACTATAAATAGAGGTCATCCGGCAAAGAGTTGAAGTGTGTCAACAACGTGATCAAACTCTCACTTGTGCTTAAAATTCACAAACCTTCAAACACTCTTACTGCCATTGATCCGTTCCAAGACTTAAAGCTTGAAAAAGCTACTTGTGAAGAAGTAGAACAAACTCGGCTAAGAAATTAGTTAAGTGTTCTTTCTTTCGAACAAGAACAAGTCTTGACACCAGAAACAGTCAAACTTGTTTACTGCAAAGTATTCCAAGTTGTGTTTCTTAGATTACTTGTTGTAACTGAATAAGTTATAATTAAGTTATCTCACCCCAAAACTCTCTAACTGAAAATACACCCTTTCAGGCGTGATATTCAGGGGGAACTTAATCGAGCAAGCTTTTGTTGATTAAAAGTACCAAGTTTGGTGGAGAACAAGGTTGAGTTCTCTAGTTTAGGTTGGAGACAAAGCAAGTGTGCTTTGGTTTCTGTTGAATCGGTTTAGATAGGAGATTGTAAGGAACCTCAACCATATCTTAGTGGATTCAGTCCTAGAAAGGACAAAGTGGATTAGTTGGGAGATTACGCCACTCTCAGATACCACTCTAAAAGTGTTTGTGTGTTTTACTTACTGCATTTAGCTTTCAGCAAATTATATCTGTTTGTACACAGTCACTCACATCACTTGCTGAAACTCTTTACTTGCTGAAAAAGCACTTATCGTTTCAAAGACTTCCGCTCTCTGATTTTAAGTATCAGCAAACCAAGCTACTGTAAAGTAACTTACGCTTGCTGAGAAAGTTAAGTATCAGCAACCTCATTACTGAAAAGTAATAAGTACTTGCTGAGAAAGTTTTAAACGACAAAAGTTTGAAAAGACTATTCACCCCCCCCCCTCTAGTCTTTTCTTGTTGTTTATAGGGACCAACACGACTCTTCAAAGTATCTATGGGGATATGCACTACAAACTGCAATCTACATTCTAAACCGTGTACCATCTATATCAGTGGAGAAAACTCCTTATGAGTTATGGAAGGGAAAGAATCCTTCACTAGGCTATCTTATACCCTGGGGCTGTCATGCGATAGTCAAGCTGATGCTCACTGATAAGTTAGATGCCAAGGGTGTCAAAGTATATTTCATAGGCTATCCTCGTCAGACGAGAGGCTATGAAGTCTATCATGCTGAAGATCACAAGGTGATCGTGGCTAGAAACGTGAAGTTTTTAGAAGCTGAATACCTCGAAGAAGAGAGGTTAGATGATATGATATGATAGAACTTGAAGAAATTCAAGACTTTGACACCCGCGAACATGAAGTCTCTAAATCTTCTGATTTGGGCTCAAGTTCAGTGGGAGCTTTCGAAGCAGACAAGGGTGATGATATGACACTTGCTAGGCATGTCATAGTCAGTGGGAGTCCTGTGATTAGATCAACAGTTGAAACCACACCAATAGAACCCGTTGTCAACCAACCTGTGCAACAAGTTGCACAAGAGCAGCCTCCCGCAAGGGAACAGGGTCGCGCCCAACGACCAGCTGCATCAGTACCCACTGATAATGTTCGTGTTACACGAAGTCAGAAAAGAAAAGCACCAGAACAAGTCGAGCTCCGTAGGTCGAAGAGGATCCTTAGAGGACCTCAGAAGCAAAGCCTTATGGTAGAAGACATCAGTGAACTTGATGTCGGTTTATCAGATCGGGAAGATCCTGAGACCTACAAAGAGGCAATAATTGATATTGACTCAGACAAATGGCAAGAGGCCATGGAATTAGAAATGGATTCAATGTACCAGAACCAAGTTTGGAACTTGGTAGACTTGCCCCAAGGGGTTAGACCAATTGGGTGCGAATGGGTCTTTAAACGAAAGACAGATGCCGATGGCAAGGTACAAACGCACAAAGCTAGGCTTGTGGCGAAAGGCTACACGCAAAGGTATGGCATCGATTACGATGAAACCTTTTCACCAGTAGAAAAATTGAAGTCCATTCGAATTCTACTTGCGATAGCTGCCTACTATGATTATGAAATCTGGCAGATGGATGTAAAGACAGCCTTCCTCAATGGCAACCTTGAGGAAGAGGTCTATATGGTACAACCGGAAGGCTTTATTAGTAAAACCAGGCCAACTGCTGTATGCAAATTACAAAGATCCATCTATGGGCTAAAGCAAGCGTCAAGGAGCTGGAATATCCGCTTTGATGAAGCTGTCAAAACGTTTGACTTCATCAGAAGCAAGGAAGATCCCTGTGTCTACGCAAGACACAGCGACAAAGGAGTTGTTTTCATGATCATTTATGTAGATGACATTTTGATCATGGGAAACAATGTCTCTATGCTAGAAGAGACTAAAGTTTGGTTATCAAGTACCTTCTCGATGAAGGACTTGGGTGAAGCGAACTACATCCTATGGATCAAGATCTTTAGAGATAGATCCAAGAGGATGTTGGGAATGACACAGTCCACCTACATCGACAAAATACTGAAGCGTTATAAGATGGACGACTCAAAGAGAGGCTTTCTCCCAGCTAGGCATGGGATTGTCTTATCAGTTAAGGATGGTCCTAAAACTGATGAAGAAAGAAATGCAATGAGTCGTGTGCTCTATGCTTCGGCAGTAGGGTCTATAATGTATGCAATGAATTGCACAAGGCCCGATGTGGCATATGCGCTTAGTGTCACTTGTCGACACCAACAGAATCCAGGAGTACCTCACTGGACTGCTGTGAAGAACATTCTTAAGTACCTTAGACGGACTAAAGAGATGTTCTTGGTGTTTGGTGGAGAACCAGAATTAAAGATGTCCTGGGTATGTCGACGCTGGATTTGAATCAGATCCTGATGACTTTAAGTCACAGACAGGATACGTATTCAAATTGAACGGAGGACTTGTCTGTTGGAAGAGTTCTAAGCAAGCCACGGTTGCTGACTCATCCACAGAGGCCGAGTACATTGCTGCATCAGAAGCATCGAAAGAAGCTGTCTGGATTTCAGAGTTCTTGAAGGAATTGAGGGTTGTTCCTGCTCCCAGTCCAATAACGATTTATTGTGACAATATGAGCGCCGTCGCTCAAGCTAGGGAGCCTAGATCTACAAACAAGAACAAACATGTACTTAGAAAATATCACGTTATACGTGAGATTATAGATAGAGGAGAAGTTAGTATAGAACGTTTCTCTACCACGGACAACGTGGCAGATCCTTTCACTAAGGTCTTATCAGTGGAAGTCCACTTAAGACATTATGCTAATCTGGGCATTAGGCATAAAGGTGACTAGCTCTAGTCCAAGTGGGAGATTGATAGTGTATATGTCCTAGAGACAGTCCTCACTAAGGGCATGGTGCCCTTATAGAGGACATATATGTACTATTACACAGGTCAACGTAATATAATATATGTTTGTTGCATTTTACTATTGAGTATCGCTTTCATATTTATATTACACCAGGCTGCAGCATGTCATATCTTTATTACTGTCTGTATTGATATTAAACATGTCCCCTCAGATAGATGACCCATCAAACAGTTAGTGGGAGCTATGTGAGTTATCATCTATCCCAAACTCTACCTAGTCGTTGATGATGTCGTTTTTCACGAATTAAATTTATTTTAAAAGCCAAAGAACACTTATCACTACACAAACTAGAGTGCAATGGCAAGTTTTCCCCGAGTGTCGTTCTCTCGGGACCTAACGTGGCTTTGATTGTGGTTTTTGCTAGTTATTTCAGACAACGAGTTCAAATGTTTATGGAATTGTTCTCTTAGAACAAAGTGATGAACGTATTTTTTACGCGTTCATCTTGCCTTTTTTACCTTCTTTTGCTATCTTCTAGCCTTGTTTTTTGGTTAGTTTTGTAGAATAGTGTCACGTTTTGTGTTTTCTGCATTTTCAGGCACTTAGGTACGAAATGGCGTTTTTGGAGCTAAAAACGAGCCTTTTTGATGGAAAAGATGGCCCCGTTGAAGTTCCCCAATCTCCGTGGCTTGTTCGTAAGTGTTTGAGCATCAATAAGCATCGAGAAGGATGAGTCCAAGGCACCCGAGGGCCATGCGAGGGCAAAAAGATTGAGTTTGATGACAAAAATCTGCCCAGGAGCCAAGCTAAGCGCCTGGAATAGTGAAGCGCTCCGCTTCATTTTCTAGGAGCTTTGACACAGAAGCCAAGCGCTTCGCTTGCCAAGCGCTCCGCTTGGCTTCTCCAAGCGGTCCGCTTGGCAGCGGTTACGTTTTCGGATTTTCCTTCTTAGATCTGATCTTCAGTCATTTTTTGAAGATCTTTTGAACTGTAGCTTCGTTTTGGAGAGCTCCTAAGCCCCAAAACTCAGAGAAAACTCAGATTACATTGTATTTTAGCTTGGGATTCAAGATTTTGATTGGAATTCATCCTTTGTAATCATCTACGGAGAGGTTTTCTTTGCTTTCCACCGATTAGTGACATGCTTTGGTGGTAACTTGTATCACTCTCTTGTCTTGTAGTTTGGTATGATGTATTCTGATTATTATTCATATGAATTGATGTCTATGTTGATGAATATGAGTAGCTAAATCTTTTGTGTTGGTGGTAGAATGTAGAATATGCATGCCATGGGTTATGTTTATGCTTACATGAGATTGTGATTCAATCTTGCTGCAAATTCCTTCATATGATTCTTAGTTGCCTATAAAATATATTCGAATTGAGTATAGTGACAAACTCTTAGTCAATGAAAGCTATAGGATTGTATGTTAGAGATTTGCAGCATGCTAGATAAATGGTGTTAGTGACAAACACCTCTAAAGTATTGATAGTGGTCTTTTATGATGTGTGTCTTGAAAGTTACCTAGACGAGTTGCTTAGCAGACTTGATCGAAGGTTTTACGCACTGAGCTTGTGAGCATATTCGTAACCCATGCATGTGTATTTGATTTCTACCACCAACCATTTTCCAAACTTGATTACAACAATCAGATTTCTCGTTGCTTTGTTCAAGGAAAACGATTCTATAAACATTTGAACTCGTTGACTGAAATTACTATCAAAAACCTCAAGCAAAGCCACGTTAGGTCCCGAGAGAACGACACTCGGGGACAACTTGCCATTACACTCTAGTTTGTGTAGTGATAAGTGTTCTTAGGCTTTTAAACAAATTTAATTGGTGAAAAACGACATCATCAATTTGGCGCCGTTGCCGGGGACTTAACTCCTTTGGTTGGTGTTTTTGTTGTGGTTTTTCAGCCAACATCACTTTCTCACCCCATTTCTTTGCCCCTATTTCTTTGTGCTTAATTCTATGTGTTCTGGTTTTTGTTTCACTAACGGGAACTAATCCTTGTATGAGTGTTGTGTTGATTGCACTAGATTTCAGGCGAGATGGCTGAGCAACCACTGAAGTTACTCTCAAAAGTTACGGTTGGGCCTAGTGGTCCAGCTATTGTTCTCAATGATGCAACGAGGAATCTGGAGCTTAAAGGACACGTGTTCCAGCAATTACCCAAGTTCTATGGCATGGACAATGAGGACGTCATTGGGTATTTGAATTTCTTAGAGCATTTCGTGCTCTACTTGCCTAGACCGGATGATGGAATTACTGATGATGATTTGCAGATGAAGGTTTTCGCTATGGGAGTTGGGCATAGAGCGAAGGCTTGGTTGAGATCCTTAGAAGCTGGATCTTTGACTACATGGGCTCAAGTGTTTGAAAAATTTATGGATCGGTATTATCCCGCTTCCAAGACTATGGTTATGAAGAGACAAATCAGCACTTTCGAGCAGAAGTATGATGAAGCTTTCCATGAGGCTTATGATCGGTTTAAGGGGTTGCAATATCGGTGCCCACATCACGGCTTCGATGGAGGTCAGCTCATCCAATTCTTCTATAATGGTTTGCATCCTGGTGTTCAAGCACAAGTGGATAGCATTTGTGGAGGAAGCATGGGAGAGTTGTTTCCGAGTCAAGCTCAAGCTAAGTTGGATATTATGTACTGGAATTCTCAGAACCGGAATATAAGAGCCAAGATTCATTCAAAAAAACCTAGAGAAGAACCCATAGCGGCTTTTGAAGAGAAAGTGGGTCGTGGTGATGACTATGAGCAAGGATTCGTTAGTCAACGTCAACATGCTGAGGTAAACTATGGGGTATCCGGATATGCTCCATCCTCTTTGGTCGCCATGGTGCAAAGCTTGGTAGAAAAGACCGACAAGTTTATGGAATCTTATTACAAGAATCAGGCTATGAACGAGAAGCAGTTTGAGAACTTGGAGGCTAGTACTTCTTCTCTTAACAGGAAGTTGCAAGAGCTCATTGATAGAGGAGCTAGTCCTGAGCAAGAGAAGCTTTTGCGTAATACCGAGAGAGCTATGGCCATCACGGTGGTGACTAATATTCCAATTGAGATCACGGTCACATGAGAAGGAGCACGAGTAGAGGTTCCAAGTAGCAAGAAAATTTCTGAGCCTTGCGTTGCTAACGAGGAGCCTAAACCCTCTATGGTTGAGGAAGAAGCTTCACATATTGAAGAAGAAAGCTCATCGTCTGAGGATGAGATGGTGGAAGTACCCGCACTTGAGAGCTTCGATGTGGAAATCGGTCTTGGCACGAAGGATGGTATATTGGCTACATTGGACACAGGAGCTGGAGTCAATGTCTTGCCAATGAATGTGTATGAAGAATCCCGGTTGACTGGTTTGAAGCGTATGAAAGCTATGGTTCAACTTGCTGATGGGTCTATGAGGAGACCTTTGGGAGTTCTCGAAGTCTTGGTTATTAGAGTTGCCGGTGTTGAGGTGAAGACGAGCTTCATAGTTATGCCAACTTCGGAAGCCAATCTTAAGGATGTGGTCCTGTTGGGAAGAGCCTTCATCAATAAGGTGCACATGGGGATTGACATGTACCGTCGTACATGTAGTTTTGAGGTGGATGGCAAGCGACACATGTTGCGAGCCATTGTTAATTCATGTGTTGAGAAGACTTGCACTAACAAACTTATAGGATACTTTGGTCCTCTATTCCTTCGTTCAAATGTGCAGGGATTTCACCGATTAAAGAGGGCATTGATGGGGAAGTCTAGTACCCAATATGAATTCAACCCCAATTGAGCCTTGAAGAGTCGAACCAACGACGTGTAAACAAAGGCGCTTCTCGGGAGGCAACCCGAGGTGGTAAGTGTTTTGCATTTAGTTAGCTTTCTTTGCATGTAGTTTTGTAGTTGTGGCCTGTGTGCCTTTTGTCGTGATTCGTTTAGTCTAGTGTTTGTCTTGGTGCCTTAGGTGATTAAGATAGGAAAAAAACATCGAAAATCTGGAAACAGAGCCAAGCGGTCCGCTTGGAATTCCAGTAAGAATTTCATTCTTACTGGAATTTCAAGCGGAGCGCCTGGAGCCTCCCAAGCGCTCCGCTTGCCAAGCGAACCGCTTGGCTCCCGCGAAGCGGTCCGCCTGGACCCTGTACCCAGATTTTCCTCGTTTTTTCCATTCTTCTCACCTTTGCGCACCCGTTTTCACTTGTTTCTTGAGTCCTTTCAGGTACTACTCATATATAGGAGATTGGACACGAACCTTTATCTCAGGGAAGTGTACTTTCAATCCAATTTTTCATTTTCATTCAACTTTTCTTTGCTCGAGGACGAGCAAAAGTTTAGGTTTGGGGAGGGGGTATTGGATTTTCAGTACTATATGCTTGTGTGGTTCGTACATGCCTGATTTTACTCAAGTTCATGTGATTTGTCGTGTTTTTTCAAATTTATGCATGCATATCATCCCTAGATTAGTTGTTGCACGTTGTTGTGTGTGGAGTTTATTGCCAAGTCTTTTGAACTTTTTTATTGAGTAGACTAAGTGTTTATGACCATTGATCATATGTTGCATCACTTTGCAAGTAGTTTGAGGCTTGTCTCGCTTGGTTTGTCACATTCGCATGTGCACTAGTTAAGCTTAGTAGTCTCGACATCACCTTGAGTGGTGTTTCATCTGCTGCGGTTCACGATGGCCTTATGGAATGATGCACGTTAGAGTCTATGGTTGTAACCCGTGTAATTATGTACGTAAGAGGCGACAAGTTCTTCACCTCGATTAGAGATTGCCAAATGCCTAGGAAGGAGGTAGTGTGAGGTGTGCGATTCCTTGTATTAAACCTATTCTATCGAATAGGTTTGGGGAGGGGGTTGCTTTATTTGATCTTGTCTTTCGTCTTTGAGTCGTTGTAAAGTTTTCCTTTTTCTTTTTCTTTTTGTTTTGTGTCCCAACCTATTCTTTCGAATAGGTTTGGGGAGGTGTCTTTGTAAAAGAGTCTTTCCTTTTTCTTTTTCGTCTTTGTGCTCAAACCTATTCTTTCGAATAGGTTTGGGGAGGTGTTTTTGACACATAGTACTGCTGCTTGCCCCTATATATAAAAAAAAAAAAAAAAAAAAAAGAGAGAGAAAAAGAAAAGAAGAAGAAAATAAAAAAAAAGAGAAAAGAAAATAAAAAAAAAAAGAAGAAAGAAAATAAAGAATAAGACCCAAAAGCAAAAGAAGGGTCGTTGCAAGCCAAAAGCAGTCTCGTAGTGTCAAGTGTCATGTAAATATTTTGTCCTTGTGAAGTGTCGAGTTGTAAATTCTATCTTTCGTTTCGTGTCGCCTTTGTCCAAGGCCTGTTCTTGACCACCCTCGTCTTGCTATTCAAGAAGTGGTTGAAAGAGGCTCATTCTTGAGAGTCTGGGTAGAATAGGGGAGTGTTATCTTTCTAAGGGAACCCTCCTTCGTTTGATGAGAGCCAGTATTGGTTCGCCCTCTCTTGAGGAAACGTCTCGCTTGGTGAACAGTAGTAAGCCCTCGGTTTCATAGGCACAGGGCAATTGTAGTATGATAACATGCATCATTGTGTCGTCACTGACCAGGTCCAGGTAGAAGATGTTACGTGAGACTCCTTTGTTTAACCAAGTGAACTTGAGAATGTGTATATTCGCAATCGAGGCATACCTCAACCTATTTGCATGTCATGCTGATTTGGTTTTGTTCATAAGCATTTGGTAGATTCAATAGATTAGTTCACTTTATTTGGCATGAGACTCCTTTTGTGTTGCATTTAGGATAGTTTGCTGCTTGAGGACAAGCAAAGGTTTGGTTTGGGGAGTTTGATGAACGTATTTTTGATGCGTTCATCTTGTCTTTTTTACCTTCTTTTGCTATCCGG
>CM051458.1:17120548-17151865 GCA_028274465.1 Plantago ovata
TTTCTTTAGTAAGCCCAATTTGGTACCAACACTCATGGGATCTTTTCAGGTTTTCATCCTCTTTGATCCTAAACTTTATGAGCATTTCTTTCGCATACTTTGCTTGATTTATGAATATTCCATCTTTGAGTTGCTTGACTTGCAACCCTAGGAAATAATTCAATTTTCCCATCATACTCATTTCAAACTTATTTGTCATGAGTTTGGCAAAATCATCACAAAGTTGCTTGTCCTTAGATCCAAAAATTATGTCATCCACATAATTTGAACTAAGATTAATTTACCATCATGGTTCATGGTAAAAAGAGTTTTGTCAACTTCACCTTTCTTGAAACCATTTCCAGCAAGAACTTAGCTAAGGTATCATACCATGCTCTTGGTGCTTGCTTTAGACCATATACAGCTTTCTGAAGCTTATATACCATCTTGGTTTCTGAGGGAAGTTCAAAGCCAGGGGTTGTTCTAGGTAGACTTCTTCAGCAAGTTCACCATTTAAGAATGCACTCTTAACATCCATTTGGTAAACAATGAAGTCATTGTGAGCAGCAAAGGCCAAGAAAAGCCTAATTGCATCCAATCTTGCAACTGGAGCGTAAACTCATCATAGTCCAATCCTTCAGTCTGACAGTAACCTTGAGCAACTAAGCGTGCTTTGTTTCTTGTTACTTCACCAGACTCGCTCAGCTTGTTTCTGAACACCCACTTTGTACCAATAGCTTTCTTATTTTCAGCAAGTGGCACAAGTTTCCAGACTTTGTTTCTTTCAAATTGATCCAATTCTTCTTGCATTGCCTTTATCCATTCAGAATGCTTCAAAGCTTCTTCTATGGTTTTAGGTTCAATTTCTGAAACAAAGCAAGAGAATAAAGATTCTACTTCTACGACAGTTGCTTCTTCAGCAAGTCCTTGAGTAGCTTTGGATCTAGTCACTTGGCGTTTATTAATATCGCCAATCATATCCGTAGAGGGATGATCTCTAATCCATTTATTAACAGGTTTCCTGTTTGTTGGATCAGGATATGTTTGCTCATCAGCATGTGACTCTTCAGTATGTACTTGTTCAGTACTACTGGGAATTTGTGTCTCTGCTGAGATTTGATCGTCAGCAACTGCTTGTTCAGCATTGCTGGGTTGAGATATTTCATCAGCAGGCACTGGAGATTGCGTAATTTCAGCAACTTCCGGAGCAACATCTTTTGCTGGAAATTCTTTGTCGTGAACTATATTTATCTTGTCATGACTCGGGGAGGAGAATCATTGTCAGAATCATCATTTAGTTCAATTGACTTGATTTGCCTAGCATCAGACTCAGTTCTTTGCTCATGTATGATTAGCTTTTTCATACATTCTGATATTTCTTCTTCAGCAGGCACACCTTGTGTCTTTTCGTAGAATACAACATGCACAGATTCTTCAATCTTTTGTGCCTTTTTGTTGTAAACTCTGTAAGCTTTACTATGCAAGGAGTAGCCAAGAAATATCGCTTCGTCTGCCTTTGGTTGAAATGTTCTTAGGTATTCTCTACCATTGTTAAGAACGAAACACTTGCAACCAAATACTCTTAGATGAGTGATGTTAGGAGGTCTTCCAACAAACAATTCATAAGGAGTTTTGTTGTATTCCTTAGTAATCAAACATCTATTTTGAGTATAGCAGGCGGTATTAATCGCTTCAACCCAGTAAGCCTCACTTATTTCAGTGTCAGCAAGCATTGTTCTTGCGGCTTCTTTCAGGGTACGATTCTTCCGTTCAGCAACACCATTTTGCTGTGGTGTCCTTACTGAGGATAACTGATGTTGAATACCTTTGGAGGTACAATATTCAGTTATGTACTGGTTTACAAACTCAGTACCATGGTCTGTCCTTATGACTCTTACCTTGTCATTTTTCATGACTTCAAGCTTATTCAGCAAGTTAGGTATTTCAGTCTTGGTTTCAGATTTGTGCTTGATGAATACTACCCAAGTGAATCTTGAATAGTCATCTACCACGACTAGACCATACTTCTTACCAGCATAGCTTGTTGAAGAAGATTCAAACAAGTCCATGTGTAAGAGTTGTAAAGGTTTTGTAGTTGACGGTACTGCCTTGTTCTTGAAAGAAGATTTGGTTTGCTTTCCTTGCTGACATGCATTGCAAACACCATCCTTCTTAAAAGTAACCCTAGGTAATCCAACTACAAGTGCCTTTTTAGACAGCTTATTCAGCGTCTTGAAGTTTAGATGACTTGTTCGTTTATGCCATAACCATGCTTTTTCAGCAAGGCAATCATGATCTGAGACAAGGCATTTTTCAACGTTTGCTGAAGACCAATCAACGGTGTACAAGCCTCCTGATCTTCTTGCAATCATTATAACCTTTTTAGTCTCAAAATCTACAAGTTTACATTCATCACTTTTAATTTCGATGAAGTATCCTTTGTCAGCAAATTGACTCATGCTGAAAAGGTTAAACTTAAGATTTTTGACATAAAGAACTCCAGAAATGGTTATGCATCCCAACTTCACATCACCATAGCCTTTTGTAGATCATGAGCCTCCACCAGCAAACCTTATTGTTGGACCTTTAGACCACCGTCTATAGTTTATAAGGTTATTCTTGTTGCCCGTCATGTGCTTTCCACAACCACTATCAAAGTGCCAGATTGCATCGTTTGTCTCCGTGGCTGCAGTCTGCACAATCAAGAGCAAACAAGTTAATTATCCAATGATGGATGTCCATTAACATGTTTAAGAATGCGTCCAGTGGAAACCCAAGTCTGAAGTTTTTCAACTTTGACTTGTTTTCTACTTGCTGAGGAACTAGGAGGTTTGAGCTGAAAGACTTTTGACTCGAGCTGGTCAAATCCACTTTCTGATGTGGTGTCTTGCTCTGTTGACCTTTTTGCTGAACATACTTTTCAGTAAGTTCTTTTCTAGCAAGGTTCCTTCTAGTCCTAGCATTGGGAGTCTTTTCAGAACTCTTAGGCTTGGTTTTCTTCATCTCTTTGAAGTATCTTTGCTGACTTTGCTTATACTCATGAAAGAGTTGACTTTGCTTGGTTTTGAAACCGAGTCCACTCTTGGAGAATGCTGAGCTTTAGCATCAGCAACCTTACTTGATTCAGGATTGTCAGCAAAGGACTTCTGATTACTTTGGTAATCTTGCCTTTAGACTTAACAACTTGCTTTTCAGCAACTTGTTTGGCGGAATGCTTCACAGCATTCTTTTTCTTTCCAGTTTGCTTCACAGCAACCTGTTTTCCTTTTAAAGTCTTGTTACTTTGAGTAGCAACAGCGGGCTTTATGGTCATAGGTACTTGATTGCATGTTTCAGCAACCTTAGTTTGACCAAACTGATAGATCACTGGTGGACTACTATCAGTAGCACGTACAAATGAGATCGGTGATTTATCTTTTCTCAAGATTTCTACGTTATCACCTTCACACGTTGCTCCTAAACCTTCTTTCTAAGATGGATCTCTCAAATAAGAGTTTAGTTCAGTCAGCGTATTACTTGCTTCCACATAGGATTTGAAATTGATTTTCATCTTTTTCATTTCTTGGATTTCAGCAAGTAACTTTATAATTGAGGACTGATACTCTTCCAATTCTAATGCCATTTGAGAATTTTTCTCTGCAGCCTCAGCAATCAATTTCTTAAGACGCCTTATTTCAGCATCCTTTTCTCTGTCTCTTCCTTCAGCAAAACGTACTTTTCAGTAGTTTGCTTGGTCAGAGTTTCAGCAAGTTGAAGTTTTTCTTGCTGTTTGCTGAGAGTTTTCTCAAATCTTTCGATTTCTCCTTGAATCTTGTCGAGATCAATCTCGTCTTCACTTTCTGAATCTTAGTCAGAGGTAGAATTATTTACCTGACCGGCCATGAGGCAGAATTCTTTGTTCGACACATCTGGATAATCTTCCATAGCTATTCCACACACTTCTTTGCCAATCTCCACGTCTAGAGTGGCTTCCTCATCGTCGGTGTCTGAACTTTCATCCTCACTGTCTTCGGAGCTTGTCTCAATGCACAATGCATCGATTTTTGCTTGAAGCTTCTTCTTTTCTTCAGAAATGAAAGCTCTTTTGAACTTCTTCTTCTTTTCAGCAGATTTGCCTTTCAGCAAAGGGCAATTAGCTTTGAAGAGTCCAGGCTTTTTGCAGTAAAAACATAGATCATTTCCAACTGCTGGTTCTTCTGATGATGTAGCTTGCTGAGCTTGCTTGTTCAGCGAGCTAGTATCATTCTTGTACTTATGGTAGTTATTACCAAGATGCTTTTTCAGCTTCTCTTTTTCTTTTCGCCTTTCAAGTTCCTTACTGATGAATTTCTTCATGTTTTTAACAACTAAAGCATTTTCATCAGCAGGCTCTTTATCATTCTTCTTTTCAGAAGATGACGGCTTTGCAGCAAGAGCAATGTTTTGCGATTTTTCAGCAAACACATTTTCTCTTTGCTTTGTCTCATAATTGACAGTAGCAAGATGAGAGAACAACTCAGTTGGTGTAATGTCAGGCATTCCTTGATTATAATAGAAATTCTGAGTATTTCACATCACTTGCTGAAACTCTTTACTTGCTGAAAAAGCACTTATCGTTTCAAAGACTTCCGCTCTCTGATTTTAAGTATCAGCAAACCAAGCTACTGTAAAGTAACTTACGCTTGCTGAGAAAGTTAAGTATCAGCAACCTCATTACTGAAAAGTAATAAGTACTTGCTGAGAAAGTTTTAAACGACAAAAGTTTGAAAAGACTATTCACCCCCCCCCCTCTAGTCTTTTCTTGTTGTTTAAAGGGACCAACACGACTCTTCCAAAGTATCTGTGGGGATATGCACTACAAACTGCAATCTACATTCTGAACCGTGTACCATCTATATCAGTGGAGAAAACTCCTTATGAGTTATGGAAGGGAGTTTGTGAATTTTAAGCACAAGTGAGAGTTTGATCACGTTGTTGACACACTTCAACTCTTTGCCGGATGACCTCTATTTATAGTGCAAGTAAGGAGCCGTTTGAATTTCAAATCCTAAAGCTTTTGTTCCTTAACATGTCACTATCTTGCTTTTGTACTTCCAGCAGCAATCTTTGTTTGTCTTCTAGTCTTCATGTCCTTCGTGTGTAAGCTTTGCATTAAATGCACTTTTGAATAGAATTCAAACAGTAACATTGGAGCGCAAAATCACGTACATTCAGCAAGAGGTCACATATGTTCATCAGCAAGTGTTCATTCTCAGTTTCAGCAAGCACAACCTACTCTGTCTTTCAGATTTTCACTTATGCAATGCTGTTGCTGAAAATTTCACTTTCTGAGTAACACGTGCCTTACCAGTCTTCAGCAATCTTCAAATCTTCAAGTCTTCAAGTCTTCAGATCTTCAAAAGTCTTCAAGATTCTGACCGGTTTCTTATTTGCTTCAATAATTTGTTTGTAATAAACAAAATACATCTTCAGCAAATCGCTTCAATAGGTCATTTTCTTTTCAGAAAATAAGATACATCAAAGCTAAGCATCAATAAGATATTTTCTTTTCAGAAAATAAAATACATCATACGCAAATGTGTCAATAAATTAATTTCTTCTCAGAAATTAAAGTACGTCATCCACAAAAGAAATAACTTAACTAACACCTATCTAAGTCATCAGCAAACGTTCCTTTTTTACAATGTCCTTAAAATTCTAAATTCCTATGGACCTTAAGAGTACTAGTTACTGGACTGTTCTTAATTTAGCATGGTTAATTGCTTATCAAAATTACAAGTTTCCTAACAAGTCGAGAATCCAATCATTGATCTTACCATGTCTAACAGGGTTCGATTCCTCCTCTCAGACACACCATTTAACTGTGGTGTTCCAGGAGGAGTCCATTGCGATTGAATTCCATTTTCCTTCAAGTAATCGATAAATTCTTCACTAAGGTATTCACCTCCTCGATCTGATCGAAGAGTGACTATCCTTAGGTTCAATTCATTCTCGACCTCATTCCTAAACTCCTTGAATTTCCCAAAGGTCTCGGATTTATTCTTCATAAGATAAATATATCCATACCTTGAGAAATCGTCAGTAAAGGTAACGGAGTAAGGATAACCCCCACGCGCATGGACTTTAAACGGTCCACATACATCAGTATGTATGAGCTCTAAGCAGCGAGTGGCACGAACACCTTGTCCAACAAAAGGTTTGTTCGTCATCTTACCCTTAACACAAGATTCACATGTACCATATGATTCAAAATCAAATGGTTCTAAGTAGTCCAACTTCCTTAGTCTTTGAATCCGTGTTTCATTGATATGGCCTAGCCGACAATACCATAGATAAGATGGATTATTCTTCTTACTTGAAGACGGTTGTTTGTTATGTATTTGAAATAAAGGTAGACTACTTTGCAAAATATATAAACCATTCACCAAGCGAGCCTTTCCATAATACTGATCATTTAATGAAAAATAACAAGTATTATTCGTAAATCGAAAGGAAAAACCCATATTGTCTAACAATGGAATGGAAATAATATTTCTGACAATGGATGAAACAAAATAAACATTATCAAGTTCTAAACATTGTCCCGAAGGTAAATCTATCTTGTTGCGTCCAACGCGTTTGGCTTCAACTGGATTGTCGTTCCCAACATGCAAGTGGATTTCACCTTGCTTGACTAGCCTGTGATCAATTAGCCCCTGCACATTATTACAAATGTGTGAGCCACAGGCTGTATCTAATACCCAACCATTGGATTCAAAAGTATTCATGTTCATTTCAATAACAAACATACCTGAGCCAGAAGCTGATGACTTCTTCCAATGTCCTTTCTGCTTACAGAAAAGACATTCATCTGTGCGCAACGTTCCGCTTCTCTTGAACTTCCTTTTCTGGTTCGGACGCTTAGGCTTATCACTCCAAGTGTTAGCCTTGGCTCCCGACTTTCCCTTACCCTTAGCACCTTTGCTTTTCGGGTTCGAGTTAGACGGTTGCCCAACAAGCATGATCGACTTTTCCTTCTTAGGAAGAGTTTGATCATATGTCTTCAGCAGATTATGAAGTTCAGGCAGTGTCACGTCCTTCGCATTCATCGTGTAATTAATGATGAACTGCGAATACGAACTCGGCCATGATTGAAGGACAAAGATCACCATGATCTTGTTCTCTAGCTTAACGCCGGCATCGGCAAGCTTTTCAAAGAGACCAATCATTTTGAGAACATGCTCAGACATGTTCCCTCCTTCACTGAGCTTGCATCTGTGTATGTCTTTGATCAAATCAAATTCAACACTTCTAGCTGTCGTCTTAAAGAGCGACTCAAGATGTTTCAACATCTCAAACGACAACATGCTTTCATGTTGCCTCTGCAGCTCATTGCTCATTGCCGCCAGCATAATACACTGCGCGGACTTAGCATCCTCAAGAAGCTTATCAGACCTTGCCTTGTTGGCTTGATTCCAAGCAGCAACCTGATCGGCAGTCTGATTTTCGGGGCACACGGGAATGACCTCGTCCAAGACGTACTCAATTTTTTCGTACCTCAGCACCAAACGTATATTCCTGATCCAATCTAGGAAGTTTGGTCCGGTTAAAATTTGCTTCTCCAAGACAGCACGGAGCGAGATACTCGCCATATCTAATATCCTAAGGAGAAATAATATAGAACGAAAACAATAAATCAACTATTGAAATATTATTTCTAAATACACAGTCAACATAACTAAACAACAAGGTCCTTTAGCTGTTTAGCTCCCACTATTTTCACATATGCTTGCCCCCACAACAAACATACGGGTAATGTCCAACAAGTTACCGTAGTGGCCAAGATCCAAATCCATACTATGCTATACTCCAACGGGGGCTGGTCGCATAGCATAATATGACCGGTAGGACTAGTAAGACTATCCAATTGCGTCACACAACTCTTGGTTGTTAAATCTAATTTAACCCGATGCCCTACATATTGTACCTATCGAGGTCGCTAGATACAATATGTAGTAAGTCATAACCATAGGCTTACTCTAATCTGACGATTACTGCGAGTCTGTAAGACGAGGTCGCCAATACAAGAAGACGCAATGAAAGTTCAGAATTAAAGCACCCTATGGAAAGCATCTCAGAAATACATACATATATATATTTCTGTACTTATATTGGTTGGGGCTTGTAGCTTTGAGGGTTGTTATCAGTCATCTACAAACAAATAAGGGCGCCGCCTACCCATCATGCATGAACGGTCTACACGTAATGGATGCCGCCTATCCATTCTAGTTCTAAACGCGGTCAAGCACATAATGGGTGCCGCCTACCCATACATAAATATGCGGTCCGACATATAAGAGGGCGCCGCCTACCCTCGCATGCATAGCGGTCGAACGGAATGTAAAAACATGGTATTTAAACATGCATTGTTAAACAATAGCATATTGAGCATATGAAACAAGTAGTAGCCTATGTGGATGACAAATGACTTCATAATTTCATTATCAAAATTATAATCTCATACTTATAATCTCTATGAAATAATTGAAATTTTTGGACTAGATTGAATATTCGAAACTTCTATTGACCAAGTAGCAATTTTCGAAAACCCGAAAGACTTAATTGTAATTTTAAAAACCTTAGAGGTGTTAAATCTAAAATTCAAAAGTAGAAGGACTAATTTGCAATAAACTATAAATTGATAAATTACAAATAAGCCCTTTAACTTTATACTAATTAATTTTAACGCCTCTCGCTTAAAACAATTACAATAAAATTATATTTATATTCCAAATATAAAATTCAATCCTCAAAACTTTCAAAAATTCGATTTTGGGTCCAACCCGAAAATATATATAATTTTTTTTTTTTTTGAAAACGTGGGACGGGACCTAGTCCCGCCCACCCGGTGCCCGCGGCACGCAGGTACCGGCGCCCGCGGCACGCGGGCACCGGTGCCTCGGGGTGCAGGCGCCCAGGCGCCGGGCGCCTGCATCCGCAGGCCGCCCGAGGCACGGGCCCCAGGCGCTGGGTGCCTGCGGCACGCAGGCCCCGGATGCCTGCGGCACGAAGGCGCCCCGGGCGCCTGCTGCCGCAGGTGCCGGCGGCCCGGTCGAAAATTATATATATATATAAAATTAATTTTTTTTTTTGAAAAAATATAAATTCTAAATTTATATAAAAAACAAAACTTTTGAAAATCGAATTTATGATAGAATCAATTGCATCCACATATCTACAAAATCATACAATATATATACGTATATACGTAATCAATTAACCTCGCTCCGATACCACTGTAAGAAAATATGGTCAGAGTTACCCCTAGGGTACGCAGCGGAATTTTAAAAAATTTCTTAACATACATGTTAATTGATTATGCATATGTCGTATATATATAAACACGTCAATTAGAAGACTAACCTTACTTCCAAAGCAGCTTCCAAGTCTTCGTAATAATCCGGTGTACCTTCTACTTCGTCGAAGTCGAAGATATCTACAATACTCTGTATATCTGCAAGACAATAAGAGTTAGTTTCCAGCTCCTAAAACCTCAACCTTGGTATCCACGGATGAACAGCCTATCGGAAATAATGCTAGGATATTCTTTGTGTGACCAAGAAGACGGGGCGGCAATTCCTCCGGGTGGTGGTTGCGCGCGCAGGTTGACTAAAGGAGGAGGGGAGAGTTTTTATTTTCTCTAAGAAAACTGGGTAGAATGACTGTCAAAGTCTATGTCAAAAACTCTCTAATAGTCTACTATATATAGTAGTCAATAGAAGCCTAAACCATAAGCAATTAGACTTCGTAAAGGAATAAGAATCTAATTCTTATCGCACAAGAAAACCAATATCAAGTCTAGATTCATTCTCAATCAAATTAAAACTCAATCAGGAAAATCTAACTTATCCCTTGGACTTCTAATAGAGGAAGGAGTCGAACTCCTTCCCCTTATCTGTCCACGCGCGCGCGCGCCTTGTCCTACGGGAAGTGGGTCCCACTTTTGGGACCCACTTATATTTCTAAGGCAATCCAAACTCCAAGTAGATTTTGCCCAAGTGCATATGTTAATTCTAAATTAACATATCCTTTCTAATCGAACCTCCATTATATTTCCAAAATATAATCTTTAATTGTATTTACATAAAATACAATTAATTAGCCAATTCAATTAATAATTCCAAATCATTAATTGAGCCACCAAATATTATAATTAATTCTAAATCAATTATAATCCATCAATCACAATTAATTCCAAATTAATTGCGATTCCATCTTCAAGGATATTCTGATAGACTGAATCACCACATAGTGTGACCCATAGGGCCTCATCGTATTAAGCAAGTCCTAGACTAGGCAACATGGAATTCCTAGACGGTTCCCTTTGCAATATTAATACGTGAGGACGTTTGAGAGGTTTCTCAAAGCTAACCCTTTCGTTGCGAAGCCTGTTGCGCTCAACGCGGCGATGGTAACGTCCCTTCATCTGACTTGCTCGAATGTATCTAGGATCGATGAAGTGTCTATCCCAATAATACATCCACGGGCGTCTCAGGGAGTTGCTTGGTTAAGATATACTTATGACCATTATAATATATCATTTGCACTGGCCAGTGACTTTACCAACACAACTATGCAGACTCTGAGCAGTGCTCTCCTGTGCTACACTTGAGAGATGAATCCTTCACAGAATCACTTATCACCCCTATTTGTATTTAGCCATAATCTTGGATCGTGTCTTAGGTTAGCTGCTTATTCAGAGCTGACATCGACGGGTCCACCAAGGATATGGGGCAACAAATGTGATGATAAAGTCCTGTAAGTGCAAAGGACGAATGGCATCACTTCGACAACTTACCGGTTCCCATAGACACGTCGGTGTAGAGTATACATCGATGGGAGTGTCCGGTGGGTACTTCCATTGTTCGATAAAGCTTCTTCGAACAACTATGCGCAGTTATGGGAACGTTCCTTGATTGTCCAACAATCCGTTCCGTGGCCGTGGGATCGTCTCACACTTGCTCCAACAAGTATAACCTCCACGGATACTAGTCTTGTCAGGTTCATTCAGACCCCCACATCCGAGATGTACCACGACTAGGGAGAGTTTGGGATAGATGATAACTCACATAGCTCCCACTAACTGTGTGATGGGTCATCTATCCGAGGGGACATGTTTAATGTCAATACAGACAGTAATAAAGATATGACATGTTGCAGCCTGGTGTAATATAAATATGAAAGCGATACTCAATAGTAAAATGCAACAAACATATATTATATTACGTTGACCTGTGTAATAGTACATATATGTCCTCTATAAGGGCACCATGCCCTTAGTAAGGAATGTCTCTAGGACATATACACTATCACCAAGACCTCATGAACAAGTGCCCTCACCATGGTTTTGAGCTTTCGGATCTAGTCCAACACTTCTACAATGGACTAATATTCGAGAACCAACAAGTGGTGAACTTCCAATGCCGTGGCAATATTTGGGAGGAAACCGCGGAAGCCGTCTGGGCAGTTTTCGAAAGGCTTGCCAAGGGGTCACAATTCAAGGACCCAAGAGCAATGGTTAGGAGACGTGGACCTGAAGCTCCACCTACTCACGAAACCCTTATGTATGGGGGGAATGGGGATCGATTCGAGTGCTTTACCAACGAATTGAAGAGTGTCCTCAAGAGCGCCACTGGAACATCTGTGTCGAACAAAGTTTGCCGAATATGCAAGAACTATGGGCACGGGGCTCATATGTGTAGATCGGAGCTTGCATATGATGATGGCAACTGGGTTCAAGGAGGCGAAGAGGAATCCTTTGCTACGGAATTTGATACTCAAGAAGCTAGCTACGGACAAGACGGTAGGAATCCTCGAGGTGGATTTTGGAGAAGAGGGTTCCGAAACAATCAAGGATATGCACCGGCTAGTCAAAGTTATGGCCCTAACCAAGACCGTAGTAGGCTTAACTATGGTAATGATCACTACGAAAATCCCGCTCCGAAAGAGCAACCGAAGTCGAAGACAGCTCTACTGATGGAGAACTTGCAAAAGATGGTTGATCACACCCAAAGTTTTCTCAAACGTTATGAAGAAGATTCTGAGAAGACTAGGGCGAGGCTTGATCGATTGGAAGAGAGCACTAGGCTTGCCCATCAAATGATGCAAGAGTTGATCGACCGATGAGCAAGTAGGGAGCTAGGCAAGCTGCCTAGCAACACTGAGAAGTCGATGTCCATTACCTTGGTGGGTGATCTACCTGTTGAAATCACCATCAAGAAGGTTGCTCAGTTTTCTCCGTTTTTCATACTTTTCCAGACCCTTTCTCTCACCTTTCTCATTAGTTTTAGGTAGGAATTCTCCAGAGCCTGTTCTGGGGGTTCTTAGCTTAGGAGATACTTTTTCTTAGCGTTTTGGAGCTTGTAAGATCGCGATTCTTCGGAGATTGACAACCTTCGGTAACATTGTATCTTACAGTTTTTCTATTTATATTTATTTATCTTTCAACATGTTTTCATTCAATCTTGCTATGATTTCTGTTTATTGTATGACATCTATGAGTAGCTAAACTTCTCGTTGGTGATAGTATGTGATTTCTTAGCGAAGGGTTAATAATTATGCTAATGGCTATATCGCGCATTATACTTTGAGTTATTGCTTTATTTCTTTGATCTATCTAAAACCTCTATCTTCGTAGTGTTGAATAATAACGGAACACAATTGGACAATTCATTGATCAAAGATCTCTATGAAAAATCGGGGAATTCATGCATGATTATTAACCTGCTATGCTTTGAATGACCATACTATCACTAATCTCCATTATCTGATAAGAAAAACCTTTGCTAAGTAGTTTGTTGATTTTATATTCTTAAGTTAGATTAGATAAAGCTAGTTATAGTCCTTAGAGATTAACACTCGAGGTTATTTTACTTCTGCATTACGGTTTTCGTTGTAGTTGTGAATTGTCTTTGGCTCAATACAAATTTATTTGATTAACTAGAATCTGACAAGTTCTAAACACAGTTCATCAAATGGCTCCGTTGCCGGGGACTATACTCCTTTTTTCTGTTTAGCTTTTTTATATTTTCAGCATTCAATTCCTAGTTCTAGTAGTTTTTTGTTTTCCTATTTAATCTCTCTCTGATACTCCTTTCTTAGTTTGTTACAGATAGTGTATGCGACATACACGATCTAGAGGAACACCGCTTGCTGATTCAATTGCTGAGATCGACAGAGTCTACCACCAAAGAAGGCGACTACTGCGAAGGCGTGAACTAGAGGAAATAGAGGATACCGATTTCTCTGAATCTCTACACAGTCTTTTCAAGGAAATCGACGGAATGGCAGAAGCTAGACCACTGAAAGCATGGGTTCAACCCTCCAAGGATCGTATGAGGGGACCGGCGATTGTTCTTTCGTCTGCAACTCGTTATCTGGAAATCAAGAACCACGCGTTCCAACAACTTCCGAGGTTCTATGGCTTAGCAAGGGAAGATGTGATGGGGTACTTGCACAATATCGATGATTTCGTCAACCAACTCCCACGACCCGGAGCTGAAATAACAACGGACGAGTTGAGAATGAAAGTTTTTGCTATGGGACTTGGCGACAGAGCCAAGTCATGGTTGAGTTCTCTACCGGCGGGCTCGCTGGACACTTGGGAGAAGGTTTTTTCAGCTTTCATGGAAAAATACTTCCCTCACACCTTGACTACCGCGCTAAAGGCGCAAATCACTGGGTTCAAACAAGACTATGATGAGACCATCTACACCGCGTTTGAGAGGTTCCAAGACCTCATGAACAAGTGCCCTCACCATGGTTTTGAGCTTTCGGATCTACTCCAACACTTCTACAATGGACTAACATTCGAGAACCAACAAGTGGTGGACTTCCAATGCCGTGGCAATATTTGGGAGGAAACCGCGGAAGCCGTCTGGGCGATTTTCGAAAGGCTTGCCAAGGGGTCGCAATTCAAGGACCCAAGAGCAATGGTTAGGAGTCATGGAACTGAAGCTCCACCTACTCAAGAAACCCCTATGTATGGGGGGAATGGGGATCGATTCGAGTGCTTTAGCAACGAATTGAAGCAAGTCCTCAAGAGCGCCCCTGGAACATCTGTGTTGAACGAAGTTTGCCGAATATGCAAGAACCATGGGCACGGGGCTCATATGTGTAGATCGGAGCTTGCATATGATGATGGCAACTGGGTTCAAGGAGGCAAACAGGAAGCCTTTGCTACGGAATTTGGTACTCAAGAAGCTAGCTACGGACAAGACGGTAGGAATCCTCGAGGTGGATTTTGGAGAAGAGGGTTCCGAAACAATCAAGGATATGCACCGGCTAGCCAAACTTATGGCCCTAACCAAGACCGTAGTAGGCTTAACTATGGTAATGATCACTGCGAAAATCCCGCTCCGAAAGAGCAACCTAAGTCGAAGACAGCTCTACTGATGGAGAACTTGCAAAAGATGGTTTATCACACCCAATGTTTTCTCAAACGTTATGAAGAAGATTCTGAGAAGACTAGGGCGAGGCTTGATCGATTGGAAGAGAGCACTAGGCTTGCCGATCAAAAGATGCAAGAGTTGATCGACCGATGAGCAAGTAGGGAGCAAGGCAAGCTGCCTAGCAACACTGAGAAGTCGATGTCCATTACCTTGGTGGGTGATCTACCTGTTGAAATCACCATCAAGAAGGTTGCTAAGTGTGAGTGTTGCAAGAATGAAGAACCTCCACTAGCCAAGGAAGAAGAGAAGGACCTTGGTACTGATGAGAGTGAAGAGGAGCAAGAGGATCCCGAGCCACTCCCTCAAAGTTTCAATGTAATGTCGGGATTGGTGAACTTGAAGATGTCCGTGCTACACTAGACACGGGATCCTACTCTAATGTGCTCCCGATGTATGTGTTTGAGAAGAGTAGCCTTGGAAAACTATCTGAGCATAAGGCTATTGTGCAATTGGCGGATGGATCCTTTGTGAGACCCGAAGGCGTTGTGAAGAATGTATTGGTCAAGATTGGTGAAGCTTTTGTATACACTAATTTTGTAGTTATGCCGGCGTCTACACCTGGGATGGGGGATGTTGTTCTATTGGGGCGAACGTTCTTGACCAAGCTACGCTCCGTGATAGACATCTACCGAAGGACTTGCACCATTGAGGTGGATGGCAAGCGACATGTGTTGCGAGCCATATCTGACCCACCTGATCACTTCAATGCTTCTCACATTGTTAACTACTGTGGTCTTGCTGTCTATGTTCATTCTTATTCACAGGTTCGTGGCATGAGGAGAAGATCCATGAAGGGGAAGTCTAGTACCCTCAAGAAGAAGAGCTAGGCGCAAGAAGGAGTCAAGTCAAAGACTATAAACAATGGCGCTATCCGGGAGGCAACCCGGAGTTTTTATCGCTTTTTTGCATGCATTCATACTTTGAACAATTTGCTTTTCATATGTGAATTTGTTCATCTCTATGTCGTATGTGCTTATGTTTGTGTTTGAGTGAACTTTTTCGAGTAGTTTTATGAGTAAAATGGTTTTCGGGGATTAAAAAACCGCGTTTTATCAAAAGTTTTGTCTCCCCACCTCAGGAGGTGGGGGGCGTATCGCCCCACATAATCTGCAGAAACAAAAACGGGGGTCACCCCCCATTTTTCTCATTTCTTCATCTCTTTCACATTCTAACTCCAAAAATTCCCAAATTTTCAAAATCTCTTCAATCCTTCATAAAATCTTCATTACTCTATCAAATTGTGTGTTCTTTAGCTTCAACCGAAGCCCGTTACGTGCTCTTTCTTTTCATCCGAACAAATTTCTTCCTAGTTCATTCAATCTTCGGGTTTGAGGTAATCTCACATGAACCCTAATTTTTCAAATTTGGGGGTTTTTTAATTTATGCTTCAATTAAGCTTATATGATGTATGAGTTGATGTTTTGTGTGATTAGAAACGTTATTCACTATCAATTTCATGTTCAATTACGCTTGGTTTGTTGGTTTGAGAATTTTGCTATTAGATGACTATATCTTGTTATGCAATGTATCTTTTACTTTCCTTCCATGTTTAAACTTGTGTTTGTTGATGTGATAATGATGGGCATGTTGGTAGAATGCATGATTGATGAAGTTGAGGATTTATGATGCTAGATTTTTTGCTACTATGGTATGAATTGAGCCTTATGATTCAAGGCTATTGGTTGTCTAGCAAGAGCATAATGTGATATGTGCATGTAGTAGTTACATTGATATGTTGCATGTTGAAGTAGCTAGACTAGACATGGAGGTTTTTGAGGAGTTCGATTGTTGTAGATATCGCTCGTATGTTCGCTCTTGCATTTGCATATGCATAAGTCTGTTTTGTGTCATACAAGATACTAATTGCTGTTTGTAGGAATCATGGCTCCATGAGGATCGAAGAAAGCTGGGTCAAGCAAGAAGGGTAAAGGGGTAGCATCAAGCTCCCAACCTTCCCACGAGCTGTACGCGTTGTCTCTAGCTGCAATAGATGTCCGACAAAGGCTCGAAGCGGAGCTAGCTCAAGGTGGACGATTGATGAATGTGTATTTTACACTTTCATTCGAGTCTTTTTCACCTATTTTAGCTATCCTCTATGTTAATTTAGCTATATTTTAGTACATTTTATTAGAATAGTGTCACGTTTCCCTTTAGATTTTATTTTACAGGTTTTGGTTGAAATTCGAAGATTTCCGGGCAATTATATTGAAGTTTACAAGGAATTGGTGTTCCAGAAGCCTATTTGGAGTATCTGAAGGTTTCCGGATACGATTTGAAGTCTAGGGGCCGAATATGGAGGTTAGAAGGCTACTAGAAGTCAGAAACCGAGTCCGAAAAGGTGAAGAAATCCAAAAACGCGTCGAAAACGCGGAAATTCCGCGAGAAAACTATGGGCGAACCGCCCCGTAGTTTTTCGGGGCCTATATATAGTGCTCAGTTTTTCTCCGAAAATCATATCTTTCCAGACCTTCTCTCTCACCTCTCTCTATAGTTTTAGGTAGGAACTTCCGGGGGCTTGTCCTGGGAGTTCTGTAGCTTAGGGGATACTTTTTCATAGCAGTTTGGAGCTCGTAGGACCGCAATCATCCGGAGATTGACAACCTTCGGTAACTTTGTATCTTACAGTTTTATTCTACTTATTTTATTATATTCTTTCAACATGTTTTCTTCTATGATTTCTGTTGATTGCATGCCTATTATGAGTAGCTAAACTTATCGTTGGTGGTAGTATGTGAATTCTTAGCGAAGGGAAGATAATCATGCTAATGGCTATATCGCGCATTATACTCCGTGCCATTGCTTTATTTCGTTGATCAGTTGTAACAAAAATTCTCGTATGTTGTATTAATTATTATGCACAATTGGACACTTGTCGACCATCAGACCAATTATCTTCGTAGTGTTGAATGATTACGGAACACATTAGGAAAATCGTGATTGACTTGTCAGACCAAATTATCTTCGTAGTGCTTAATATTTGCAACAGGACACTAGATTGATTCAAAGATCTCTATGCAAGACCGAGGAATTTATGCATGATTATCGACCCATTATGTTAAGAAGAACCATACTACCATCACTCTCCATTATCTGCTAGAAACCCCCTATTGCTATCTGTCTGCTGTTTTATATTCTAAATTAGATTTGATAAAGCTAGTTATAGTCCTGAGAGAACGACACTCGAGTCATTCTACTGCTACACTACGGTTTTCGTTGTAGTTGTGGATTGCCTTTGGCTAAATAACAAATTTATTTGCTGAATTGGAATCCGACAAATTGACTATACTCCTTTTTTCTGTTTAATTTGTTTATATTTTCAGCTTTAGATTCCTAATTCTATTAGTTTTCCTTTTTAATCTCTCTCTAATACTGCTTTCCTAGTCTGTTTCTAATCACCTTTCCTAGTCTGTTATAGATTGTGTATGCCGCATACACGTTCTGCAGGAACACCGCTTGCTGATTCAATTGCTGAGATCGATAGAGTCTACCACCAAAGAAGGCGACTACTTGAAAGGCGCGCACTAGAGGAAATAGAGGAAACCGATTTCTCTGAATCTCTACACATTCTTTTCAAGGAAATCGACGGAATGGCAGAAGCTAGACCACTGAATGCATGGGTTCAACCCACCAAGGATCGTATGAGGGGACCGGCGATCGTTCTTTCGTCTGCAACCCGAGATCTGGAGATCAAGAACCACGCATTCCAACAACTTCCGAGGTTCTATGGCTTATCAAGGGAAGATGTGATGGGGTACTTGCACGATATCGATGATTTCGTCAACCAACTCCCACGACCCGGAGCTGACATAACAACGGATGAGTTAAGGATGAAGGTTTTTGCTATGGGACTTGGCGACAGAGCCAAGTCATGGCTGAGTTCTCTACCAGTCGGCTCGCTGGACACATGGGAGAAGGTTTTTTCAGCTTTCATGGAGAAATACTTCCCCCACACCTTAACTACCGCGCTAAAGGCGCAGATCACTGGATTCAAGCAGGACTATGATGAGACCATCTACACCGCGTTTGAGAGGTTCCAAGATCTCATGAACAAGTGTCCTCACCATGGCTTTGAACTTTCCGACCTAGTCCAACACTTCTACAATGGACTAACCTTCGAGAACCAACAAGTGGTGGATTTCCAATGCCGAAGCAATATTTGGGAGGAAACCGCAGAAGCCATCTGGCTGTTTTCGAAAGGCTTGCTAAGGGTTCGCAGTTCAAGGACCCAAGAGTAATGGTTAGGAGACGTGGACCTGAAGCTCCACCGACTCAAGAAGCCCCTATGTATCGGGGGAATGGGGATCAATTCGAGTGCTTTACCAACGAATTGAAGCAAGTCCTCAAGAGCGCCACCGGAACAACTGTTTCGAACGAAGTATGCCGAATTTGCAAGAACTATGGGCATGGAGCTCATATGTGTAGATCGGAGCTGGCATACGATGATGGCAACTGGGCTCGAGGAGGCGAAGAAGAAGCCTTTGCTACGGAGTTTGGTACTCAAGAAGTTAGCTACGGACAAGACGGTAGGAATCCTCGAGGTGGATTTTGGAGAAGAGGATACCGTAACAATCAAGGATATGCACCAACTAACCAAACTTATGGACCTAACCAAGACCGTAGTAGGCTAAACTATGGTAATGACCACTGCGAAAACCCCACTCCGAAAGAGCCACCGAAGTCGAAGTCGGCTCAACTGATGGAGAACTTGCAGAAGATGGTTGATCACACACAAAGTTTTCTCAAACGTTATGAAGAAGATTTTGAGAAGACTAGGGCAAGGCTTGATAGGTTGGAAGAGAGCACTAGGCTTGCCCATCAAAAGATGCAAGAGTTGATCGACCGAGGAGCAAGTAGGGAGCAAGGCAAACTGCCTAGCAACACTGTGAAATCGAATGCCATTACATTGGCTGGTGATGTACCTGACGAAATCACCATCAAGAAGATTGTTAGGTGCGAGTGTTGCATGAAGGAGGAACTTCTACAGGCTTAGGAAGAAGAGAAGGACCTCGATTCTGACACAGGTGATGACGAGCAAGAGGATCCCGAACCACTCCCTGTAAGTTTCGATGTTAAGGTAGGGATTGGTGAGCTTGAAGATGTTCGTGCCACACTAGACACGGGATCCTACTCAAACATAATCCCTTTGAATGTGTTTGAAAAGAGCAACCTTGGAAAACTATCTGATCAAAGGGCTATTGTGCAACTGGCGGATGGATCCTTTATGAGACCCGAGGGCGTGGTGAAAAATGTGTTGGTCAAGATTGGTGAAGCATCTATATACACCAATTTTGTAGTTATGCCGGCGTCTGCACCTGGAACGGGGGATGTCATACTCTTAGGGCAAACGTTCTTGACTAAACTACGCTCCGTGATGGACATCTACCAAAGGACTTGCACCATCGAAGTAGATGGCAAGCAACACATGTTGCGAGCCATACCAGATCCACCTGATATTACTACTCACTATTGTGGTTTTGCAGCCTATATTCTTTCTTATTCACAGGTTCGTGGCATGGAGAGGAGATCAATGAAGGGGAAGCCTAGTACCCGCAAAAAGAAGAGATAGGCGCAGACAGGAGTCGAGTCAAAGACTTTAAACAATGACGCTATCCGGGAGGCAACCCGGAATTTTTATCGCTTTCTTTACTGCTTTTCTGCATGCATTCATTCTTGAACTAATTGCTTCTCGTATGCGAATTGTTCATGTGTGTCGTATGTGCTTTTGTTTGAGTGAGATTTTTCGAGTGTTTTTTTTTGAAAAAATTGGTTTCAGGGATTAAAACCTCATTTTCTGTCGACGGAAGCCGTCTCCCCGCATCGGGGAGCACGGGGCGAACCGCCCCGTGTGGGGCGAACCGCCCCACGGCTCCAGAAGTTCAAAAACGCGGATTTCTTCCCCAAATCCTCATTTTCTTCATTCATCTTCATTCCATCTCCCAAAAAACCCGAAAACGCGATTTTACATTCAAATCTTCATAACTTGTTCAATTCTTGACCAAATTTAGTGTTCTTTAGCTTAATCGAAGCCTATTACATGATCTATCATCCCATCCGAACAGATTTCATCCTTATGCGTTAGATTTTCAGATCTGAGGTATCATCCTTAGAACCCTAATTTTGGAATTTGGGGGTTTTCTAATTTGAGCTTCAATTATGCTTATTTGATGCATGGGTATGTTATTTGTGTGATTAGACATGTTATTTACTATCAATTGCATGCTCAATTTTGTTTGAATTGTTGATTTGGGTATTTTGCTATTAGATGATATATCTTGTTATGGATTATGTCTTCATCTTTGATCTCTAGCATATGGTTGTGTTTATTGATGTAATGTTGGTAGATTTGACGATAGAATGCTTAATTGTTGAGTATGAGGTTTTATGATGGTAGAATTTTTTCGCTGCTATGGTATGAATTGAGCCCAGTTATCTAGGATATTGGTTGTTTAGTAAGAGCATAACGTGATGTACTGCATGTAGTAGTTACGTTGGTATGTTGCATGATGAAGAAGCTAGACTAGACATTACGGTTTGGGGAGCTCGATTGTTGATTTTGTCACTTGATTATATCGTTCTTACACTAGCATATGCATGAGTCAGTTTTATGTCATACGGGGTACTAACTGCTGTTTGTAGGGACCATACCAAGGGAAAGGAGCATTCCCGCATGATTGCTGTGAAGAACCATGTCAAGGAAGGTGACCTCGCTAGATGTGCATTCGAGCCAAGGGGTTTGGCAACAACGTCGTGGATTATCCAAGAGGAGGAGCTAGAGTACACCTGGAGTAAGGACTCCTATGCCTATTCATGCACCGCCGAAGGGACAGAAACCATTATTACGTCATCACTCCATCACGAGGACTGCAGAGTTCGAGTGAACTGGAAGGCACCGGGACAGTCTTGCCGCGACGGATTCAATCTTGAGTCTGCAGTTGCTCGAAGGTTCCGAAGCGCTAGCTTGGTTCCAAAACATAATGACATGGGTACTCAACACCTTGTTGGGGTACCCCTTGCCTGCCTCTAAAGTGAGCATCATATAGACATCGGTCGCATCAACCGTATAGAATGTGGTCGACATTGGAAAAGATGGTAGAAGACTCCTGAGTATCCGAGAAGCTTACAGTAACCTTCTCGGGGTGTAAAACGTTGGAGGGGGAGGTCCTGATACCACTGCCCTTTCCCCTTCAACAGTTCACATCCTATTGGAGGGCTTTAGGATGGGGGATTCCATAACAGCGGCGGCCACTCTTGAGAATTCTACCTGCCACTACAACTCTACTAGGGAGGATGTGCGTGACAGTAGTGACAATGAAGGCCATACGGGCAATGATGATTCTGATAGAGGAGTTGTTCCTGTCCGGCCTATAAATCGAACTACTGCATCTACCAGAAGACCTGATGACCACCTATAAAGCTCCCAGAGTAGGCCCAATAACTCACAAACAACACACTCAGCCGACCGAGGCCAAACTATGGGGTAACATCTAGTATCACATCTTATTCCCTCATTTTCTTACTGCTAGGGACTAGCGTTAATTTCATGAGGGGGGATGGGATTCGGAGTGTCTATGCTAACGACATGTTGTAACGTCGTAACGTTACGACTTTACACTTGTAAACACTTGTAAACAGTTGTAAACACTTGTAATCATGATCTGGACGGTTGGAAATCATTTACAACCGTCATCCCGTTTACAACTGAGTTATCTTGGTTGTAAATGATAAATTCCGTTCTTATTAAAAACATTTAACGATGGTGGGGATTGAACTCTGGTCGCTGGATTAAAAGAATCCAAACATTACCAATCAGTCACGTTTTGATGTATGCACAATATCAAAAACAATACTACTTAAGCATACAATTTTTCGTCCAATTTTAAATTTCAAAGAAATCATTCGCTCATAACCCTAGCCGTTTATTAAGACCCATAATGTTTTCAAAAATAAAATTCTTCCCAGAATTCGTCTCCGGCCGAACCCTCGTGACGCAAAAGCACACCGATTGTCAACTCCACATAGATTTAAAAATTTCTCCCATATATCTTCTCCGCCCCGATAAAATATTTTCAACCCAGATTTCGTCTCGTCTCCGAAATCTCTAAAGATCGATTGGAATTGCAGTATGTCTTCTACCCCGTCTCGGCCCTATGTCTTTTTCGCCGATTAGAATTGCAGTTTTCGGATATTTATTCTACAGGTAAGTGATCATATATATATTTTTTCAATTTAAAATAATGTGTATTAAGTATTAATTTGAAAACTGTGATCAACTCATGTATGACTTTATTTCATGATGCAAACATTTATTTTGAATATATCAGGGTTTCTTTACTTATCATTTGTTGTGCATTCAGTGGTTATACCATTAAGCCTATTGTCTTGTTGTGGTTGAGTGTTGATGTAGACAAAAACAATTAAGAAAAAGGTTGTTAATAATGATGCCATTCAACAAAAAGTAATCATGAGATTCATTCAAATGAGACTTTTAAGCAAACTCTAAGGAACTTTTGAGTGCATTTCAATTTAGTACATGGATTACTGATTCTGTAACATGGATTACTGATTCTTTTTCTTGTTGTGAAATTATTAAAAGTTCTTTCTCATCCAATTCACAAACTAGGCTCCGTGGCACACTTCCAAAATTCTGGTTAACAGTATAAGGTCTTTTATGAATAAGATCATTTATATCCACGCTTTGCCTCAAACAATTTGGGCAACTTGTTCATAAATTTGTTTATATTTTACAACAAGTTTCGGGGGATTGGTATAACTGAGAATTTAACTAATTCTGTTGAAAGGTCAAAGAACATTATGCACAACATTTGAACTACTTCTTTAAACTGTTTTTTTTTACTGGACCTTTCAAACTTTGAACTATTATTTTCCTTTATTGACTCAGCTGATCTTATCTCTATCCTTGGGGAAGTGGAGATGTCAGTTTGACCATTGGAAACTGTAATGCTTTAAATGAACGACTATGAATGTTGCATATACTGCATTGAGACTGTTTAGTGGGTAGATATGTGTCTATATATATCACTACTTGTTATGTGATTTTTGTGTGTGCAAAAAAGTTTATTCCATTAACCTCTCTGCAACCTTCTTCCCTTGCTTGTGCGTTCTTCCACCAGAAAGTATGACCTACTACAATACTGGTGCTCACATTTCACCTTCCGATGGCAGTGGCTTGGATATAATGATACTTTCTCGTTTGCTAAGTATCATTCCCAAACTCACGGTTCATCCAATTCCAAAACCTATTTTTTGCCAAATCCTAGAGGTCGACCTAAACCCAGAAGAGTGAATCATTGGCTTTCCTCGGAAATTTTCTTTCTTCATAAAAAGGGGGAGAAGATTGTCCAAGAATATGGTAGCATGGCGTAATGATTCTACAGAATATGCTAGCAAGGCGTAATGCCTCCTAGCTGTTCTGCTTCTCCATCTTTTTCGTTTCTACTCTCCCTCCTTCATAACGGGGATGCAGTAGTTAGATTGTGTCCAAGGCGGTGCATCAAAGCTCGTCTGCGACATGCCCCCCATATCCTAAAGTAGTCAATGAGCTCGTTTCTCAGGGACGTGGGTGGATGTTTCCTTCAAGCAATGTGCATTGTTGTTAGGAGAATGAGATGGAGTAGTATTTTATTCATGTTTCTTTTGCGTCCTATGGTCACAGTTTTGTGCTATTTGTTGATCTAATTAACTGTTATCAAGGCTATGTATAAAATTTACTTTTGGTTGAATCAAAGTTGTGCCTTTTTATTATCATTTACTATTTTTTTATTGTATTGTATTTAGTAATATTGTGTGAAAATGATCTATTGCATAAAATAAGAAATAGAGGCAGAGGAGGCCATTTTAAATTTATTTTTTCTTTCTTTTTGTATAAGAAAATTTCTTGAATGTGAGTTGTGATGAATCCTGACCCCTTGCTATTGGCCAATGAATCCGGCTATCCTATGCATCTACAGTATTTACCATGCAAAAAAGCTGCTTTGATCCATTGAAATTGCTGAAAAATTAAAAAATGGACTATTAGCATGTGGTTTTCTGATTTTTGTAACATTCTCTGGAAACAAATATAACATGTAAATTACTGTTGTTGTGCCATGTGATGTAATGTGTGATAACGTGTAAATTACTGTTGCTGAAAAGGATTGTCAAGTTTTTCTGTTGCTACTGACTGGTAAACATGCACTACATGATACTGCAAGTGCTGAATAGGCACCACCCATGAGCAATCAGCAGTGAATTTTACATGTACTGTAAAATGGAAATTCCAATTTTGGTTTCTCTGGATACTATGCACAATATGGAGAGGAACTTCTGATAAGTTGTAGCAAGAGGACATAAGTATGATGGAATCCCTTTTTAGTATTTGCATAAGTGTGCATGACCTCTTATTCTCATACCATTGACAGTTTGGGATCGTTCATAAGAATGTAGAAACTGTTAGATCGTTTGTTTGTGTTAGTGTGGATTATATATATGGTAGATATCATTTTCAGTTTATGAAATTGGAATTGGTCAGTAATGTTATGCTCAGATTCATGATCGAAGGTGCTACGAAGGTCCAAGAGGAATATACTTGGTGGATGTTTTCCAGAGGCAGTTGCGATGGATGGCAGGCGTGCTATTTATGGCCTAATATGCACTGGGCTTATCTCTGCATGTTATGTTCAAATTGTATTATTCAGTATTTCTATTTGATTCACGTACTGACTATGTTCTATTTGTTTGAATAAATCCATCATTATTTGATTATATAATGCCAGTGATAATGTATGTCATGTTCGAAAAATTAAGGATTTGTGCCTGGACAGGATAAAAGTCCAACAAAAATCATATACATACGTAATCGGCCTAAAGAAAAGTCCAACATCCATTCGGCCCATTACCGTATTTAGCCCAAAATCGATAATAAAATAACCGGGTTTTCTAGGGTTAGCGTTATTCAAATCAATTAGGGGTTTATTAAAAATTATGGTCGTATTTGGAGATTTCACCAAATCACGTTTCTAGGGTTAGGGTTCATCCAATCAATTTGGGATTTCTAAAATTGATTTTGGAATTTAATACCCCAATTCTAAAAAAATCATATACAATTAATGGGCCTTAACATAGACTTTGGACTTTAGCAAGAGGAAAGCCCAACAAAAATCATAAAATATGTAATGGGCTGGAGATGAAGGAAGCCCAAAATAACAATTTGATTGATCTGTCAACAGACATTCCGGCCTATTAACCACTTTTGGCCCAAATCCATAATAAAAACGCCCTTCACTTCAAACGCCTAATGTTAATTTGGGGATGAAATCAATCTGGTCATATAATGCCCCATAATAAAAACGCCCTTCACTTCAAACGCCTAATGTTAAAAATCGATTTGGGATTCCTCAAAAAGCTAAGGGCGTATTTGGGGATTTCACCAAATCAAATTTCTGGGGTTAGGGTCCATCAAATCAATTTGGGATTTATAAACAATGAAGGGCGTATTTGGGTGTTTCATCAAATCCAAATTCTAGTGTTAATTTGGGAGCTCACGAAATCGATTTTGGGAATTTAGTGCCCTAAATGTCTACGGTTCGGGTGTTTCTAATCCATTTGGGGTTTCTTAAAAATTAAGGATGTATTCGGGGATTTCACCAAAATCAATTTGGTGTGGTTAGGGTTCATCAGATCAATTTCTCAAACGCCAGGTGTTAATTTGGGGATTTCTTAAATTTATTTTCTTGCGTTTTTTACTACTTCAATGTAAAACTGTAACACAACATACTATAAATTTCCCTAAATTTAGTCCTTTCGGTAAAATTAGAATGATACATTCAGGAAAGATTACCATGCCCCCGCGCAAGGATGACAAGCACAAATCCAGTAATGGCCCCAAACATATACTGTACAAGAAAATTAAACACATGGTACATGGGTGAATCAACACTCTGGCTCCAAACCTATTGCTGATTTCTGTAACATGTCGTCAAACAAGTCTCCAAATCCCCGCTCATGATATATATCCCTTATATGTATGTATTTTCTTTCGTTCGGGTCAGACACACGTATGAAAAGATGTACAGATCGGTATCCAGCAGCCTCACATGCCTTGATATGCTTCAATAGATCATGATCCGAATTTATAAACTTAAAATCACAATGACCGTCAGTTGATACAACAAAACGATCGCCTCCTCTGTGGGGGAAGGAAAATGATGTCACAAATCGGCTAATGATTTCTTTAATTCCCCAGTCTGTTCTGAACCCTCAATGGTGTGCACATGCCTATAAAAATAGGCTCCGTCCCTATCTTTGATCCGAGCACGTATTGAGATTGTTTTGCTGCAAAGCATCATAAGATATATTTCCAGTTTAATAATATAGAAGTAATTATTAGTAAATTAAAGTCGACCTATTTTATGAATCAACTGTCAAATATAAACACAGATGCAAAACATTATCATTTTCATTCACCTGTGGTAAATACTGTTCTCCCGGGAGGTATACAGTGACTCTGCCAACTTCCTGCGAGTAGCAATTATTTCTTCCTGCGTAATCCAATCATAAGAGTTTAATTAATAAACGTTGCCAACCATAACTGTAGAGCATGGCTGAAAAGATCACATCTATATCGAGAGTCTTACTTCATTCAGTGTTCTGTTGACGGCTTCCTGAAACATCAAGAAGAGAGATGCGTATACGCCACAATCGAGACTGCATTTGTCAGATTCAACATGTATAAGAACATATTTATTTATACATCACTCAGTTCTGGTAAATAATAACCTGTGGTAATGTTAATTGCTTACCCGTTGCCTTGATTTGGCACAGTTGGCGGATAAACAACTTTGAATTTGTTCCATTGCTTCTGTTTAAAATCATCTAAGCCCAATGCCGTTGTTGTTTCCTCAAGTGTAGAGACCTGCACAAACTGGCCTGGTTAGCCTTTTAATGCATATCCAACTTGTAATATACTACTATATCTCTGTTTACACCACCGAAATCGCAAAGATGCTGATAGCAGACATATTACATGAAGTAATACATATGATTATATCACTCTGACTAAGTATTGAAGTAACACTCTTACCAAATTCATTGCCAACTCCAAATAGCTTTTACTTGCTCTATCGTAGAGCAAGGTGTCACAAATTTCGAGTGTTCTGTTGTCCAAATTCACCCGGCACACGGTGAAATGGTGTTCATGGATTATTGGTATGGATATTGTGGAGCACTCTGACAAAGAAATTCCTTTCAAAAAGAATTTTATCGATCCCTTCAACGATTTCTCACGTTGTAAGGGGTCATGAAACCTGCTTTTCTTGTCTTTCAGCGATCCGCTGATGATGTTGCACACAGTCTGATATTATGAAAAATATAGGAAAAAATCATGACACCATTGTATGTCGGGAGATACGTCATTGTTTGTTCAATTCAGTTATTTAAGTTAGGCCTTACACAGAACATCATAGGCAAAACCCAGTGATTGGTGTCAACACCTCGAAATTTCCTGTCCAGCCAAGTCATGGCAGCAACACCACTAATGACCTGTATATGTCATAGTGTGTTCCTGTCAAATCATTAACACATACATATGTATCAAGTATATGTAATGAATATAATTATGGAAGGACCTTACTTGGTCATTAAACCACGTGTGAGGATTCAGGGTCAACATATCAGATCTACGGAGATAGATTGCGAGGTCATCAAAACCAACCAACTTTCACTGCTTGTCCAGGAACAGTTAAGTTATCGTGAATACTTAGATCATGAATAAAGAAAAAAATAAACAAAAGAGAGCGAGGGAGAGAGACAAAAGAGTTGTTGTAACTTCACCTTCCATGTCCATGTTCCCATAATAGATAGTTGACCAATTCATGCTCACTAGATGGCATAGCCGTACAGATGGTTTCATAAAGGTCAGGTATTCCAGGGTTATTAGGCTGACCAATGGACTCTCGACGCTGTCTTCGTGATCCTTTTGGGATTAACAGCCCCAGGTGGACTTAAAAAAACAGGACGCTCTTGATTTGAATTGATTTTGGACTGAGGCGTGCGAGGCTCTGGGTTTTTTGGTTTTCTGAATTGGAATTACTTGGCGGCGTCACAATCTCGTTGGTCCTTTTGATTTAACGGCCCCAGGTGGACTTAAATGAACCGCACTTTCTTGGCTTGCATTGTTTTTGGACTGAGGAGTGAGAAGCACTGATTTTATCTTTCTTTGACTTAAAGAATCACTTGGTGGCTTGGTCCTTTCTGAATTAATGGCTCCAAGTGGACTAAAATTAACTTTCTTTCCATTGTTTTTGGGCTGGTTACTGTCACTTACAGGAGACTCTGACTTCTTTTTTTAACTTTTTGGGAATCACGTGGTGACGTCAACATATCCGTGACCCTTTTGGAATTCAGGGCCCACGCGGACTCGAATGAGCAGCACTTACTTGCTTTGCCCTGTTTTTGGACTGCGTAGAGCCACGCCGTGGAGCCACATGATTACCATGGGGCTTATCTGTTTCCATATTCGTGCATGAAGTTGAAGGCACAGTTGATTCTTTCGTATTGTATGTGTTCCTGAAAGGTCAGTTATGGAATCAACTATAGTGCATAGAATATTCATTATAAACAAAAGAACAAAATTAGGTTTGACGGCACTAACGCAGTGTTCTCATTCCTGTGGTGGTGCCGGTACATGACAAGACGATGTTTTTGCATGCTCTCTGGAAATCCTCCTACATACCAACAGAAAATTGAAGTAGTTAACCGTAAAGTAAAGTAGATCTGTATACATGATGATAAAAGAAACATTATAAAATATGGTCCCAAACAATTTCCCCTTGCAAATTGGGTCCAGGTGAGAGTATATATCAAGTCCTATTTTCCGAAAACTAGGTTTCAAAAAACAAAAAAAAAAAAAATTATAATAAAAAATATAAGAAAATAGGAACAACAATGCAATTTTCCCTTGTGATCAACGTGACATGAGATGAAACTGTGTGTTACTGTTACCTCTGTCTCGAGGGATGATCGCTCTATTACCCTTGCCTTCACCATCATCTCCATACAAACATAAACAACAGCGTCCACACTGCACACAAGTGAGTCCATTTAAAATATCTAGCTGAAAATTTCATATTTAATGGTTATTAATTATAACGAAGGTATTACCTATTACTGTGTGTCGGGATACTCTTCTTATAATCAAAATCAAATTCAACGTCATCAGATTTAAGTTTCTTACCACCCCACACCATCTTAAGATTAAACTTTCAACTTCAGTGGCCTGCGGCAAACCATATTGCAATTTAACAACAAAAAGTCATGAGTAATTATTCGCGTGACAGCGGCAACAAGTATTAATGGTCATACCTTCTTTTTAACAAGGGCAGCGTGGGGGTTTCTAGGCATATCATTTGATGGAGCAGTGTCATACACCTCTAGAGTGCAACTTTTGACTTTAAAGATTACCAGGATACAATGCCCATTGGCAACCATGACAGGAACAAAAACATTGATTGGTTTGTCTGGTACAGATTTAGTGCCTCTTCTCCTGCTTTTAAAAACCCTTCGCACTGCAAACTTTCCATATCGGTGGGCATGAACCACACACTCTGCCCATCTTCAGTGCAACAAATGTGCACAATAAAGCAACACAATCAATCACCTGCAATCACAACACACATATCATTACGTGCGCAATATATCAACAAGTCTGGAACTCACAATTCAAACAAAATCTTACACTTTTATGCACGAAATTCCTCATTAACAAATCCTGCAAGGCCACTTTACTTAGGGGTAGTGTCCCAATCCGTACAACAATCGTACTGCATCAAACAAAAAATGTTCATTCGTATCCTCATGGCGAAACAACATATTTGGAACAGGGCTTAAATCCAACGTAACTGCATACCTTGGGGAATAACAAAACCAGGATCTTTTCAATCAATTCATTTCATCTGAGAACATCTGCGACGAAAGTGATTCTTTTATCTCTGCCTCGTCATCCAAATCTTTATGATGAGATTCCCACTTCTCCTCTCTCTCTTCGCGGTACTCTAATTGATTTGTACTCCGTTTCCTCTTGGGTTTCCCAGTACTCTGGATGGTTGTTTATTTACTTTTTTATTTCTGACTCTTCTCCTGTGGGTGAGGGGTACTCTGGCTTATTCTTATTGAATAGGTTCGTAAGAACACCAGTCAATTGCTTCTCGACAGCAGACGTACGACACCCACAATATCGGTTTTCAATTTCTCTAGTTTCCCATTCATGCCGTCCAAACTTTTAACGATCTTATCTCCCAACTGCAAGCCTTTAATAGAATTTGGCCATATGATATCTGCAAGCTCATCCAGAGTCGTTGCGGATCTCGCGTGCCCATTGCAGGGGGGACAAAGTCATATCATTCCTGGACCTCTTAGACCATGTTATCCGAATCTTCGTATCTATCAGACGTAGTTTGGTATTCACCGATCTCCGTCTTCGCGCAACGTACGTCGGAAATCGAGATGGCCTTCTCCCTCTGCCTCTGGGTCGGACTGATCCCTGATTACAGAGTTAGTGGTTGCCCCGTTCCCCACGCAGGCCTGAAAACATTTAAAAGAGTCTTAGAAAAAAGTTGAGCTCTTTAGTTAAACAATTAAAAAACAAAAACAGGAGAAATCACTGTATAGGAAATTACTACTAGAGCAAGAAAGGTTATGACCTTTGGATCCTTGTACAATTGTTCGGAAATTGCTTAAAGTTCATGCATGAATGCCACGGACTAAATTTCCTAGTGAGCTGTTCAAACGTACGGCATGTCACTCGAGAGGCATACCTTATGCCCTCTCGATTTAGATGGAACACCAGTGAAAAAGAAGAGGACCTGGAAGCAATTCA
>CM051458.1:17151965-17170998 GCA_028274465.1 Plantago ovata
ACTAGTACATACCCGTGGCGATGCCACGATATGATATAATTCTTATCTTATATTCATTAAAGAAAAGATTATTCAAAGATAATCGTAAAAAAATGTTTAAAGTAAAGTAAAGTATTATAATGAAGTAATTCGAGTCAAAAGTAGAAAATTCATAATCAATGTATAGCAAAGGAAATACAAATGAGCATTCATCGCAACTTCCAAAGGACTTCTTTGTACACTACATTAGTGGTAGTGTCTGTGGGTTTACCATCTTGACCAAGTATTAGAACCTTCAACCCTTTCTTGCTAGTAACTCTAGAAAACGCAACATAGAGCTGACCATGGCTGAAAACTGGATTAGGAAGATAGAGGCCAACATTACCCAAAGATTGTCCTTGACTCTTGTTGATAGACATTGCGTAGCAGATAGCAATAGGAAACTGTCGGCGCTGGAATCGTATTGGAAACTTGGTGTGGTCAGAAGGTGAAAGAACCATCCGCGGTATGTAAACTCTATTGCCGGCATACTTCCCATGAATTACTTTCGCCTGTATAATCTTTTCACCAAGATCCGTCACCACCAACCGAGTTCCATTACAAAGTTCAGTCGCTGGGTCGATGTTACGCAAGAGCATAACGGGGCAACCAACCTTCAATCGGATCAAGTGGTTTGGCAGCCCAGAAGTTCTGATTGTATTTAGAAATTCAACCGAATAAACATCCTCTCGATTGACAACATCATCCTCATCCGGGCATATACTATCAGAACTCATATACTCAACTGCATCACCCGGCAACAACTCCATGGCGTAGTTATTAATCTGTTCTACTACCTCATTTGTCGGCGCCAGTATAGCCCTATCCTGAAAATAAGCTCCATCTCCAACATGATCCAAAAGAGATGGATATGTAGATTTCACCATTGCGGCTATAGGATCATCCGGAGCTTCAAGAATGAGTATATCCTTTGGCAATTGGAAATCAACCTCACCATTGTTATCGCCCCCTTCCACACCATCTCCGACACGCAACAACCAATCAACAAACTCCTTTATATTAGCAACTTCCTCAGCTGAACTTCCAGACTACAACAATAAACATAAACACTAAGAAACTAAACACAACAGAACACACATGATAATGAAGTACAAATTATATACTAACCTGCAATCGCATGTTCTTCGTGAGATTCAACACCTTGCAATATCTCCATATACGGTTAGAAGAACATAGTGTTGCATGGACAATATCATGCCTGCTACCCTTGGGTACAACGGGCAAAATCTGACGGAAATCACCACCAAACACAATAACCTTTCCACCAAACGATTTAGCGTTCGTCAAACCATCCGGACCTCTAATAACATCCCTCAAACTCCTATCAAGAGCCTCAAAACAAAACTTATTTGTCATGGGAGCTTCATCCCATATGATCAACTTGCAGCGTTTTATCAACGCGGTCAACTCGTTGTTCGGAGTTATTCGGCTGCACATGGTCGTCTCATCAACCTCTATAGGTATACTAAATCTAGAATGCGCAGTATGATGGATGTGTATTTTACACTTTCATTCGAGTCTTTTTCACCTAATTTAACTATCCTCTATGATAATTTAGCTATATTTTAATACATTTTATTAGAATAGTGTCACGTTTCCCTTTAGATTTTATTTTACAGGTTTTGGTTGAAATTCGGAGATTTACGGGCAATTATATTGAAGTCTACAAGGAATTGGTGTTCCAGAAGCCTATTTGGAGTATCTGAAGGTTTCCGGATAGGATTTGGAGTCTAGGGGTCGAATCTGGAGGTTAGAAGGCCATTAGAAGTCTGAAACCGAGTCCGAAAAGGTGAAGAAATCCAAATCCGCGTCGAAAACGCGGAAATTCCGCGTTTATACTGTGGGGCGAACCGCCCCAGCCAGAGGCGAACCGCCCCAGAAGAAATTCGGGCCTATATATAGTTGCAAGTTTTCTCTCCGAAAATCATATCTTTCCAAGCCTACTTTCTCACCTCTCTCTATAGTTTTAGGGAGGAACTTCCCGGGACCTGTCCTGGGAGTTCCATAGCTTAGGGGATACTTTTTCATAGTAGATTGGAGCGCTTAGGATCGCAATCATCCGGAGATTGACAACCTTCGGTAACTTTGTATCTTACAGTTTTTATCTACTTATTTTATATTCTTTCAATATGTTTTCTTCTATGATTGCTATTGATTGCATGCCTATTATGAGTAGCCAAATTATCATTGGTGGTAGTATGTGAATTCTTAGCGAGGGAAGACAATCATGCTAATGGCTATATCGCGCATTATACTCCGTGTCATTGCTTTATTTCGTTGATCAGTTGCAACCAAAATTCTCGTATGTTGTATTGATTATTATGCACGCATGGACACTTGTCGACCAATCAGACCAATTATCTTCGTAGTGTTGAATAATTACGGAACACAATAGGACGTTAGTTGTTGACAAGTCAGACCCATATTATCTTCGTAGTGCTTAATACTTGCAACAGGACACAAGATTGATTCAAAGATCTCTATGCAAGACCGAGGAATTTATGCATGATTATCGACCCATTATGTTAAGAAGGACCATACTATCACCAATCTCCATTATCTGCTTGAAAATCCCTATTGCTTTCTATCTGCTGTTTTATTTTCTTAATTAGATTTGATAAAGCTAGTATAGTCCTGAGAGAACGACACTCGAGTCATTCTACTTCTACACTACGGTTTTCGTTGTAGTTGTGGATTGCCTTTGGCTAAATAACAAATTTATTTGATTGAATCTGACACGTTCATCAAATTGGCGCCGTTGCCGGGGACTATACTCCTTTTTTCTGTTTAATTTGTTTTTATTTACAGCTTTAGATTCCTAATTCTATTAGTTTTAGTTTTCCTTTTTAATTTCTCTCTGATACTGCTTTCCTAGTCTATTTCTAATCACCTTTCCTAGTCTGTCACAGATTGTGTATGCCGCATACACGTTCTGCAGGAATACCGCTTGCTGATTCAATTGCTGAGATCGATAGAGTCTACCACCAAAGAAGGCGACTCCTTTTCAAGGAAATCGACGGAATGGCAGAAGCTAGACCACTGAAGGCATGGGTAGAACCCACCAAGGATCGTATGAGGGGACCGGCGATTGTTCTTTCGCCTGCAACCCGAGATCTGGAAATCAAGAACCACGCATTCCAACAACTTTCGAGGTTCTATGGCTTATCAAGGGAAGATGTGATGGGGTACTTGAACGATATCGATGATTTCGTCAACCAACTCCCACGACCCGGAGCTGACATAACAACGGATGAGTTGAGGATGAAGGTTTTTGCTATGGGACTTGGCGACAGAGCCAAGTCATGGCTGAGTTCTCTACCAGCTGGCTCACTGGACACCTGGGAAAAGGTTTTTTCAGCTTTCATGGAGAAATACTTCCCACACACTCTGACTATCGCGCTTAAGGCGCAGATCACTGGATTCAAGCAAGACTATGATGAGACCATCTACACCGCGTTCGAGAGGTTCCAAGATCTCACGAACAAGTGCCCTCACCATGGTTTTGAACTCTCCGACCTAGTCCAACACTTCTACAATGGACTAACCTTCGAGAACCAACAAGTGGTGGATTTCCAATGCCGAGGCAATATTTGGGAGGAAACCGCAGAAGCCGTCTGGGCAGTTTTCGAAAGGCTTGCTAAGGGGTCGCAGTTCAAGGACCCAAGAGCAATGGTTAGGAGACGTGGACCTGATGCTCCACCGACTCAAGAAGCCCCTATGTACAGGGGGAATGGGGATCAATTCGAGTGCTTTACCAACGAATTGAAGCAAGTCCTCAAGAGCGCCACCGGAACAGCTGTTTCGAACGAAGTATGCCGAATATGCAAGAACTATGGGCATGGGGCTCATATGTGTAGATCGGAGCTGGCATACGATGATGGCAACTGGGCTCGAGGAGGAGAAGAAGAAGCCTTTGCTACGGAGTTTGGCACTCAAGAAGTTAGATACGGACAAGACGGTAGGAATCCTCGAGGTGGAATTTGGAGAAGAGGATACCGTAACAATCAAGGATATGCACCGGCTAACCAAACTTATGGACCTAACCAAGACCGTAGTAGGCTTAACTATGGTAATTATCACTGCAAAAACCCCGCTCCGAAAGAGCCACTGAAGTCGAAGTCGGCTCTACTGATGGAGAACTTACAGAAGATGGTTGATCACACACAAAGTTTTCTCAAACGTTATGAAGAAGATTCTGAGAAGACTAGGGCAAGGCTCGATAAGTTGGAAGAGAGCACTAGGCTTGCCCATCAAAAGATGCAAGAGTTGATCGACCGAAGAGCAAGTAGGGAACAAGGCAACACTGAGAAGGTCGTTAGGTGCGAGTGTTGCATGAAGGAAGAACTTCTACAGGCTGAGGAAGAAGAGGAGGACCTTGGTTCTGACGCAAGTGATGATGAGCAAGAGGATCCCGAACCACTCCCTAAAAGTTTCGATGTTAAGGTACGGATTGGTGAGCTTGAAGATGTCCGTGCCACACTAGACACAGGATCCTACTCAAACATAATTCCTTTGAATGTGTTTGAAATGAGTAACCTTGGAAAACTATCTGAGGAAAGGGCTATTGTGCGACTGGCGGATGGATCATTTATGAGACCCGAAGGCGTTGTGAAAAATGTGTTGGTCAAGATTGGTGAAGCATCAATAAACACCAATTTCGTAGTTATGCCGGCATCTACACCTGGGACGGGGGATGTCATACTCTTAGGGCAAACGTTCTTGACTAAACTACGCTCCGTGATGGACATCTACCAAAGAACTTGCACTATCGAAGTGGATGGCAAGCAACACGTGTTGCAAGCCCTACCTGATCCACCTGAACCGCCTGATATTTCTTTCACTACTCACTACTGTGGTCTTGCAGCCTATATTCTTTCTTATTCACAGGTTCGTGGCATGGAGAGGAGATCAATGAAGGGGAAGCCTAGTACCCGCAAAAAGAAGAGATAGGCGCAGACAGGAGTCGAGTCAAAGACTTTAAACAATGACGCTATCCTGGAGGCAACACGGAATTTTTATCGCTTTCTTTACCGCTTTAGATTTTATCTCACGAGTTTGATTGAGTATTATAGGTCACTTATACAAGCATTAGCTTTCACCTTGGATCCACTTTCAGCGTTCGGGACGAGCGACGACGATCAGGTTTGGGGAGGAGGTTATCGCTGGTTATCTCTATACTTATCTTTCTTATGAAAAACTCGTGAAATTTTTGCATTTGCACGTTTACCGCTTTCCTAGGATAGTTTTTGCATGTTTTATATGGAATTTATTGCCGAATTTTTTGATCTTTTTTGTTGGGTAGATCAACTAACTATGCCATTAATCGTATGCTTCATCTCTATGAATTTGTTTGAGGTTTTTCTCGCTTGGCTTGTCATATTTATGTATTGCACTTAGTTAAGCTTGGTAGTCTCGACATCACTTAGTGGTGTTTTCTCTACTGCGGTTCACGAAGGCCTTTATAATAGGATGATGCATGTTAGGGTCTTATGGTTGTTTTCCCGAGTAATTATGTACCTAAGAGGCAACAAGTCTTCACCATGCTTTGAGATTGCTAAATTCCTAGGAAGGAGGTAGTGTGAGGTTGTGTGATCCTTTGTTTATAACCTATTCTTCCGAATAGGTTTGGGGAGGGGGTTACACCATCGTTAGACTTGTTTCTGTTTTTCATTTTCGTATCGTGAGTTTGTTTTTCCTTTTCCGTAAATTTTGTACCCCAACCTATTCTTTCGAATAGGTTTGGGGAAGTCGTGTTAGTCATTTTTGTTTCTCTTTGTTATGCTACTGCTGGCTAGGAAAAAATCGAAAAAAAGAAGAAAGAAAATTTCCAGGAAAAAAAAGAGAAAAAGAAAAAAGAATCTGGAAAGAAAAAAGAAAAAAAGAGAAGACCCCAAAAAAAGCAAAGAAGGGTCCAAAAAGAAAGCCAACAGCAGTTTAGCAAAGTTTTGAGTCTTTTCCATTTTTCGTATTGTTCGTAATCGTGTTTTTCTATTTTTTATTTTTTATCTTATTTGTCTTGAGTGTCATCTGTTCTAGACCACCCTCGTCCTGCCATTCAGGAAGTGGTGAATAGCTTAAGACTTTACTTGAGAGATGGGTAGAATAGGGGAGTGTTATCTTTTATAGGGAACCCTCCTTCGTTTGATGAGAGCCAGTACTGGTTCGACCTCTTTTGAGGAAAAGTCTTAACATGGTGGAACAGCAGTAAGTCCTCAGTTTCATAGGCACGGGGCAACCATTCGTATCTTAGCATGCATCATTACGTCGTCACTGACTAGGTCCAGGTAGAGAATGTTACGAGAGACTATCTTGTCTTGACATAAGTGCTTATGTGGATGTGTATAAGTCAATCGAGGTATTCTTCAACCTATATTCATGCTTTGATTTATATGGTTTTTGTTCATTTGTTATTTGGTAGATTCAGTAATTTAGTTCATTTTATTTGGCATGAAACTCCATTTTTGTGTCTTGCATGTTTTTTGTATTAGAGTCTAGCTTAGTTGCTTGAGGACAAGCAAAGGTTCGGTTTGGGGAGTTTGATGAATGTGTATTTTACACTTTCATTCGAGTCTTTTTCACCTAATTTAGCTATCCTCTATGATAATTTAGCTATATTTTAGTACATTTTATTAGAATAGTGTCACGTTTCCCTTTAGATTTTATTTTACAGGTTTTGGTTGAAATTCGGAGATTTACGGGCAATTATATTGAAGTCTACAAGGAATTGGTGTTCCAGAAGCCTATTTGGAGTATCTGAAGGTTTCCGGATAGGATTTGGACTCTAGGGGTCGAATCTGGAGGTTAGAAGGCCATTAGAAGTCTGAAACCGAGTCCGAAAAGGTGAAGAAATCCAAATCCGCGTCGAAAACGCGGAAATTCCGCGTTTATACTGTGGGGCGAACCGCCCTAGAAGAAATTCGGGCCTATATATAGTTGCAAGTTTTCTCTCCGAAAATCATATCTTTCCAAGCCTACTTTCTCACCTCTCTCTATAGTTTTAGGGAGGAACTTCCCGGGGCCTGTCCTGGGAGTTCCATAGCTTAGGGGATACTTTTTCATAGCAGATTGGAGCGCGTAGCATCGCAATCATCCGGAGATTGACAACCTTCGGTAACTTTGTATCTTACAGTTTTTATCTACTTATTTTATATTCTTTCAATATGTTTTCTTCTATGATTGCTATTGATTGCATGCCTATTATGAGTAGCTAAATTTATCATTGGTGGTAGTATGTGAATTCTTAGCGAGGGAAGATAATCACGCTAATGGCTATATCGCGCATTATACTCCGTGTCATTGCTTTATTTCGTTGATCAGTTGCAACCAAAATTCTCGTATGTTGTATTGATTATTATGCACGCATGGACACTTGTCGACCAATCAAACCAATTATCTTCGTAGTGTTGAATAATTACGGAACACAATAGGACGTCAGTTGTTGACAAGTCAGACCCATATTATCTTCGTAGTGCTTAATACTTGCAACAGGACACAAGATTGATTAAAAGATCTCTATGCAAGACCGAGGAATTTATGCATGATTATCGACCCATTATGTTAAGAAGGACCATACTATCACCAATCTCCATTATCTGCTTGAAAATCCCTATTGCTTTCTATCTGCTGTTTTATTTTCTTAATTAGATTTGATAAAGCTAGTACTGTCCTGAGAGAACGACACTCGAGTCATTCTACTACTACACTACGGTTTTCGTTGTAGTTGTGGATTGCCTTTGGCTAAATAACAAATTTATTTGATTGAATATGACACGTTCATCACAGTACGGCCCCGAGGAAGGAGAAGAGAAGCAATGCCACTCGAAGCAACTGGAAGGACAATATCACCTCGACCACGAATAGTTGAGCATAATGTTCTCCAGAGGAACGTCTTGCCCGTACCACCATAACCATAGACGAAAAACACACCACCTGTTTCTGATTCAATAGCATCCATGATCATTTGATAATTATTCTTCTGTTCGTCCGTCAAACACGGATACAACTTGGCATGATCAGCTTGCAATTCATGCAAATCATATGTCATCTCTTCGGCAATTAACTTGTTCAATCCATCACCAACGACAACATTATACGGAAGTTTCATACCTTCGTATTGATCCAAACTGCACCCGTTCTTCTTCAGGATGTCCTGAATTGCAGAAAAAGCAAGTTGTTTCCGTTGTTCTTCACTCAGTTGCAAATCTACATTGTACGACGTGTTAATAATAATAAAAAAAACATCAAGTAAAACCGATAAAATATCTCACACCACATACGTACCTGGATTGTTAAACTGATTCCGCATACGTATGATTATATCATGCGATAAATACATCCAAGTGTTCTCCCAAACATGCTTTGGTCTAGACATACTATTAGACATAAGAAGCATGGAAAACAACTGACGAAGGTAGTAACCCCCACCCCAAAAGAATGCCTCCTTAATGCCATCAATATACTCAGCATCATCATCAACCAGCCCTAGTGCGTAGCAAGCGTCACGTATGTTTCATAGACAACACCATTCACCGTTCTCAAATCTTCAAAGCAGGTAGCACCCCTTATGTGACTCAGCATTATCCTGAGATGTTATAAAGCACCGGTACCAGGGGGAACATGATAAATCCTACCAATCTTCCTCCTTGCTTTCTGTCTATCCTTCCACCTGCGCTCAGGAACATCGTACACGTAATGCTGTGGAAACTCCGCATACAGATACTTTCGGGCCTCAGGGTGTTTTTTATTGAAATCCATCCAAGCAAGGAATTTTGAATGTGCAATAATTTGTTTCCCTTTCAAATCCGGAATGTAGTCACTGTCTTTGAAACACATTGTCTGCTCACCTTCCAAGTGGAATGGCAAACGCTCTACGGGAGGATCTCGATAGTGAATGGGATATCCCAACAAACGCCATACTGCTTCGCAAGCAGATATATAACGGCAATCCACATAATCCTTAACCTCATTCTCAACCATAATCTTTGCACCGCACCTGTCAACACCCTTATTGACATACTTGAAGAGATACTTGATTGAGTTCGTTGAGTTGCACCTCTCAACATTAATATGGGCTTGATATTTCATCAATAAGTAAGGATTGTATGGGACAATGTACCTGTAAATGTAGATCACGAATCACTGGTCCAACTATATAAACATATCATAAAAAAATGTTAATATAAAGTAACGTAGATTTACCTATTGTCCACTTCAATACCATTCCTAATTATCGTGGCACCAGTATCCCGCCTCCTGTAAACGGGATATCCATTATCATCAAATGTCGTTCTTTCATTAAACGACTTGGGAAATTTCTTTGTACATTTCCTCTTCTCTCTATCCATACACGGAGAATTTTGGTTCAGCACACCACATGGTCCGTGTACCATGTACTCCGATACGGCCTTATACAAATCCGGATTAAGTTCCTTGTCCGGTATCTCCGCACAAATAACATTATCAATTTCACTCACATCCAAGGACCTATCATTCCTGTCTATCCACAGTAGAATATGGGCATGTGGTAAACCACGCTTCTGAAACTCAACCGTGTAGACAACTGCAAATGATAGGAAAATGATATATGTTATTAATACACATAACACATATATAAACTGTTCCATTAATGTTCCCATACCAATATATAAACAAAATGGTACCTGCTATTGCCTTTCCAAATATATTTTCAGTCTTCAAGTCCTTAATTAGCTGATCCAACTTCATCTTGAAAACACGGCATACTATATCCGGCCGGTCTTCTGGTCTCAGTCCCCTTTCTTGAACAAAGTGTGTAATCTCATGCCATTTAGGATTACACGTGAATGTAATAAACAATTCAGGACACTTCAAGGTTTTGCATATTGCCATGGTGTCCTGAAAATTCTGGACCATATACCGAGGACCACCGACAAATGTCGAAGGCAACACCAACCGTTTACCTATCATCGAAGCCTCATCAGTCGGATCAATGTCTCCTCTTCGAATAGCATCCTCAATCGACTTATAATTATCTGCCCTCAATAATTTTTGATTTCTTGTAATGAAAGATAATCGCTGGGACTCCATCATCATGTATCCATCAACCAAGAATTGTTGGTATAGCTTCCTACCCATAAGAATTGTTTGAGCATCGTCTTCACGGTCAAACATCCTATAGCACAAAAACTCCTTAGGGGTTATATGCTCTCTCTTAATTGTACTACGATCATGAAGCTTGATCTCCGTATGTATCCATCTTCTCCGTAAGGAAACAATAAAGGATATTGTAATGGAAGATACTTAGCATGCAATTCTGATATACGCTTCAGATTATTATCACGTTCTTCAAGAATTATATCACGGGGTTCCATTTCCATCTCGTCATTACCTGAAATAGTATTAACAGCTTGTGAATATCAAAATTTAAATTGACACTCTATGTACATATTGTGATTTTCCAGTACGAAACAAAAAAGCCGTAATAAATCATATATATTCAAGGATGGTCAAACAAAAGAATCTTATACCAACAATGAGTGCAGCAACTTCATTACATGTCGGTAGATCATACATCCTCCCATCACGTGTTCTCTTACCAATGAGCCTTAATCGCACACTACTATTATCATCGACCTTGAAACGTTCGGCAGCCATACGAAAACTCTTAGCCAGGATGTTATGTTCATCTAACATTTCCTTAAGGTCGGATACAACGGAATCAATCGCCCGAGATTTACGATTCTTACTACACAATCAAAAAGAATAAAATTGCTGCTCAATGAGTGAAACAAATGAAAAAAGTCATACTACCAAGAAATAAAATAAACTAAAATGATAAATTGGCTAATTGCAATGACAAACAAATTTACCTTTGGGCACTATTATCTTCACCTCATCCTCACCGCAATGCATGTATAACTGTGCAAACTTGGGTGATTCTCCTTCTGGCGGCAACAAACTACCCGCCAAATGATAATTACTTCCTCCAAGACGATACGTATACGGACCACGTCCATCATTGACCGACGTATCTTGATGCCCAGCCATAGAAGTAAAATCAAACATCATGTTGTAATCACGGTTGTTGTCAATAAAATTTTGACTATCCACGTGCCTTCCATGTAAAAGATCATCTAGCAGCCTAGGAGGAGGTCGTACGCGCGGCAACTGAACTTTACCACGGTTGCAACACAGACTGAATTCAGGATTTCCATTAGATGAATTTTTCACCTTTTCAGCAAACCACATTAGAGCACCACAAAATGGACACTTATATGTTGGATCACCCAAATCCTCATATGCTGAATGCATGATAAGAACAACTTATAAATATACTAAAACGTGAATAAGCATTACGAAAATAAACATATTAGAGTGCATATCTTTACCAACAACATCAACACCAACAGTCCGTCTAGCTATCAACTCATTCTTCTTTCTATTGCGAACCATTGCTACTTTACGTTTTTCCCTTGCAACAGCAGCAGAAGAAGACTCTGGAATGTCTAGCGATACATCTCTAATCAACTTAATTGTATATTTATCAAGAAGCATATCTATTCGTAAATTATATATCTCTAAACAATGGTTAATCTCAACCGGTGCAGTAATACCTACAATATAAAAATATAGATGAGACCAAATTTAATAGATTAAACGCAACATGCTAATACAAAATAATTTGGCTTACCGTATTGAAGATTAGGCTTACTATAAGAAATGAGCTGGTTCGGACGTGATGTCAACATGCGTTTGTTCTGTCGAACAGTCCGCCTATTGAGTCTATTGAACTTCGTCACTGCTCTATAAGCTTTGTCGGATGTACCTTTAAATACAATTGTTAGAAATCACGATGAAGATAGAATAAGATGAGTATAATTATAGAGATCATATTAAATTCCCAATTAAATTTACCTTTGTCGTTTGATACCACATCGATACTTCTCATCTCATGTGCTATATCTCTCCTTAGGCTCTCAAGTACCTCTACATCTAGCACAGATCTTCTCTTAGGAGCGCAGGGCGTAGAAGACAGAGAACCATGGAACAAAGTATTTCCTACAACATCAACAATACATTTGAATTACTAAAATATATAATTTAGTAATATATATATACACACGTAGAATTCCATTGCGAGTGATCAGTAACAACTAATTACCATTGGTAACGTGGATTGGCGGAGATATAACAGTATTAACTTCATTCGGAGAGCTCTCTGGAGAACTCTCGAGTATAAAGAACTGCACAGGTTCATGTGAAGGCGTGGCCCTACATGTTGGCGTAATAGGGCCAGGGTACGGGGAATTGTGGTGGCGAACAAACGGTAAGGAAGACTTAGAAGCAACCGAAGCTTGAACATTAGTGGATCCAACCACACCAGGACTTGAACAGTTGTCAAGGAGGACACTTGATATAGGATATTGTAAAGGAAAAGTACCTACGGATATAGGAGCGTAACCTGGCGGTGGAGGCAAAGAGGGTCGTGTGACATTATATGGAATTCCATGCGGTTGTGTAGGATTGTAATATTGCGGAGTAATAACATGTCCGGATGAATTGGCCTTCATATTCGGTGTTGCTCCGTACATCGAACTTGCTATAGGTCCACGAATGTCAAAATTAAGTTATTGGAATCCCATTAAGCGCTGAACATGCTACTACTAATTAAAGACATTCACTAATATAAAAAATATCATACGTGAGAAGTAAAATGAAATGATATTATCATACCAGTGCCAACAATGGACGATGAGTTAATTCGATTTTCATCTTGAGTAACAGTGTTGACGGAAGATTGAGATAGATGTCTCAACGAACCTCCAAGAGTATTGACGTATTCAATACTACTACTCACATGAACATCGACCAATTTAACTAAAATACAAACAAACTTACAATACATTAGACATAATCCAAATCTTATCCAGAACAACACACAATGTAGAGTATTGCCAATGTGAAAAACATACCGTTTGTAACGTCACTAAGCGACGATAAGCAATCATTCACTCTTAATCTTTTTTTTAGATTTAGTGACTTTGCGTGTTGAATTTGTATTCGAATTTCTCCCTGCTTCTATTATAGAAGTTGTTGTCAAAATCAAAGTGACAATATAATTAACACTACTCGATTAGCATCATTTTCTAGCTGAAAAATCGAACAAACAGTATATGAGACATAATCATAATTTCAGACTTACCAGGGAACGGTGATGAGATAATTTGATTCTCATCTTGAGTACAATTATTGATAGAGGGTAGCGAAAGATGTCTCGAAGAATGATTAGAATCAACATAATCAATTCTATGAATTACGTTAGAATTTAAGGGAGTAGCTGGAAAAGATATCAAACAATTTATGAGACATAATCAAAATTTCAGCAAGAACAATTTATATGAGACATAATCACATACCGTTTGTAATATCACTAAGTGGTGATAAGTTCCTAACACCATTGCCTCTTGGCCTCTTATTCGGAATCACACCATCAGAAACTCCATTAGAATTGTTCAAATGAGAAGCTGCATCACAACTATTTTCAGTATTTCGAGTATAGATTCGCCTATCATTGCAATTGGACGTCTTGCGATTAGTATCCATGGAGAAACCTGTATGCATAAACTGATTAAGAGAAGAAAACAATTTAGAGAATTATATCCGTCTATCAATGATCCATACACACAAACAGATCTGCCATTGACATTTTCGATTCTATATATGTCATATATACTGAATAATAAACACAAGCATAATTACTATTGCTACTTACTAAAATTACTTTGCAAATGTTGAAAATATGCACGCGAGTATATATGCTAATTATATAGTAGATTCGGAAATAATCAACATCGAATAATATCAAATCAAACATTGCATGAAAAATTATCCGGGTGTAAAAATGATCTATCAAATCCGAGTGAACTTTGAATACGTAACCAATAATTATTTTTGAAATCCTGATTTACTTATATGTCCGGTCTTGTGTACGTATGATGTTAATAAATAACATTGTTTTGCGAATTGCGCTGCTTCTTATCGAGTAATATAATTTAAAGACCTTTCATAAGTTGAGTGCTGATGAAGTGTATGCAGATGGATGATCAAGTTATGAAGCTTATAAAAATCGAACATTGGATATGCTTAAGAATTAGTAAAAATCCATATATGTATAACGGAAGACTAATAACGGCCATGAAATAAATCGACTTAGTATATATGTTAGTCTATCCTCTAGAAGTGGAAGAAAATGATCATATTTTCAAGGGAAATTTTCAGAATGAACCCCTGTTAGTGCACCTCATTTCATTTTTCCCCCTACTAGTTCAACTATTACGTTTTACCCCAATTGAGTTGACCAAGTCCAAAATTTTCTGAAAATGTGGCTAGCCAAACACTCCCTTAACTTATTTTATTTTCTTTTTCCTTTTTCCTTTCATGTTTTAATTTTATTTTCTTTTTACTTTTATTATTTTCTTTTTTTTTTTTTTTAAGTCCTCTTCTCCAGCTCCGGCACCGGAATTTTTTCCGGAGCTGCCGGAAAGTACAGCTCCGGTTGGAGCTTTTACAGCTCCAATCGGAGCTGTAATAACAGCTCCGATTGGAGCTGTTAAAAGCTCCGATTCGGAGCTTTAACAGCTCCGGTTGGAGCTGTTAAAAGCTCCGATTTGGAGCTTTCAAAAGCTCCGATAGGAGCTGTTTAAAGCTCCAATCGGAGAGCTCCGATTGGAGCTTTAAACAGCTCCGATCGGAGCTTTTGAAAGCTTCGATTCGGAGCTTTTAACAGCTCCGGTGGGAGCTGTTAAAAGCTCCGATTGGAGCTTTCAAAAGCTCCGATCGGAGCTTTTGAAAGCTCCGATTCGGAGCTTTTAACAGCTCCGATCGGAGCTGTCAAAATCTCCGATCGGAGCTTTCGAACAGCTCCGATGAGCTGTATATTTAATTTTTTTTTGTTTTTTTTTTAATTTGTTTTTTTTCTTTTATAAATAATATGTAGTGAAATATGAATCAATAATTGTGTATGGATCATTTTGTTATAAAATTTAAGAACATTTTGAGATTTAGATAACTAATGGGGGTTAATTTAAATAATTTATAGTCAATTTTGTAAAATAGAAAAATTTAGAGTCAAATGTGTAATAAAATAGAATTGAAGTTGTTTGGTTTTTTTTGAAAACTAAAACTTAAATGAGGGTAAAATGGTACATTCCAGGCCTTAATTCGCTAAAAGTCAAGGTCGTGGGTTAAAATGTAATTGATTTGCACTAACAGGCGGTAATGCGTAGTTGTTGAACTAGTAGGGGCCAATGTGTAATTGATGAAACTAGCAGGGGATATTGATGCAAATTACCCTATTTTCAAATTCCGACTTCGATTATTCAAGTTAAAGGCACATTAAATAAAGTACCAGTACCAAATATTATCAATAATGAACGATTAAAAAGTTGTCGCCGAGTGGAATGTAGTGAGTTTCATCATCCGCTCTCGCCACAACAATATTTTTTTAATTAAATGATTTATTCGATTAATCACTGACTTAATAATTAATTTTCTATCGTAATTGTTACCGAAAAAGACTTAATTGTTAATATCACCAAATTAAAAGCATAAAATATTACGTCAAAAACCAATACTTGATGTTGTCAACAATGAACGATTGAAAAGTTGTTGCCGAGTGGAATGTTGTGATGTTCATGGTATATGCCACCTGGGTTCAAATCCCTCTGGCCACAGCTTTTTTTTTTCAATTAAATAATTTATTCGATTAATCACTGATTTAATAATTAATAATCTAGAGTAATTATTACGGAAAAAAAACTTAATTGTTACCAAATAAAATTAAAAGCATAAAATATGAAATCGAAAACCAATACTTGATGTTGTCAATAGTAAACGATTGAAAAGTTGTGGCCGAGTGGAATGTGGTGATGTTCATGGTATATGCAACCCGGGTTCAATTCCCTCTTACCATAGCTTTTGCGATTTTTTTTTCAATTAAATGATTTATTCGATTATATGTCACATTTAATAACTCATAATCTAGAGTAATTATTACGGAAAAAAACTTAATTGTTACTAAATAAAATTAAAAGCATAAAATTTTTAATTTTTCAGTTAAATGATTTATTCAATTAATCACTGATTTAATAATTAATAATCGAGAGTAATTATTACGAAAAAAAACTTAATTGTTACTAAATAAATTTAAAAGCATAAAATAAATTAAAGAACGGTGTAAACATGAAAAATGAATAAGTATAAATAATTAAAATTGATATATCATACATCTACTTCTTCATCCAACATGAATAAATCAACGTGGTAGATAAATACGTCTACATCTTTATTGAGAAATACTTAACAAATCAAAAAAAATTGTACCACGGCTAACTTGATCATAAAATTTCTTTTTAATATCTTCCAGTGTTTTATCCCAGATCGAATCCAACATAATGTAAGATAGAACTTCAAAGTGCTGATTGATAATTTCGAATTTTAAACATTGGCCAACAATGTTAAAGTCATATAATTAATATCAAATTTATATGATTGGGCACAAAGCCGGTAAATTACATTTAAACTAAAAAGATACATTGAATATTGAATAATCAGACGAACAACCGTAGCTACGTATCTAATTATCAGCAAAACACCTATAACAAAAATCACCATCAACAAAAACTGACTCTGGAATAGAATGAATACAAAAAAAATTAGGAATACAAAATTTAGTAATGAACACGCCATCATATAATTTGCAAACTCCTTCCAACCCCGTTTCTTTACATTTCTTCAAATACAACAACAATCAAGGCATCGAAGCAATCTTGCCACACAGTAAGAATCCATCTTCTCTAATATCTTTGTTGTTATTCAACATTTTATAGATACATGTCGAGTAATCGGACATTGGATGATTCACTTCTATTAAAATGTCTAGAAAAGGTTGTACTCGATGGAAGGTCTTGTACTCGAAAATATCAACCTTAAAAGAAAAATAAACTATCATTAGCGAATGTATAATAGAATACGGATTGATAAGAATAAAAAAAATACAAGACTGACTACGAATTGTTAGAGATAATTGCAAGATCAAAACTTTCGTAAAGGCATCCAACATCAAAAAAATATTAATCAAGAAAATTTGACTAATCAATGAGCAGTGAACAACTTCATCAGAATACAAAAACAGTGATAAAAACTAACCAAATTAGCATCGACCTTCATCTGTTCAGTAATGCCGTTCAATGCATCATCCCGGAAATGAAAAGACAAATCTGAAGATATTCGAACAAAAATAAAATATAATTAGCGAATGTATAATAAAATAAGGATTGAATAAGAATATAAAAATACATACAATTCAATTATATTAAATAAAACTTACATTTAGCATCGCGAAATAGAAATGTATTCTGACTAATCTTCTTGATTAGTGATAATTGCAAGATCAAAGCTTTCGTAAAAGCATCCAACGTAAAAAATAATTTAATCAAGAAGATTAGACTAATCAATGAGTGAACAATTTAATCAGAATACAACAACAATGATAAAAACTAACCTAATTAGCATCGAGCTTCCTTTGGTGAGTAATGTCGTTCAATTCATCATCCCGGAAAAAACAAAGACAAATCTGCAGTCATAAGAACAAAAATTCCATATCATTAGCGAATGATTAATATAATACGGATTGAATAAGAATAAAAAAATACATACAAATACGTAGATTGATACAAAGGATACAGAATGAGGTTAGCTATATATAAAAATACGGAGATTGATAGAGAGGATACAGAATGAGGTTAGCTATATATAATCGTTTTTTAGGGTTTAGAAGATCCTTAATTCATGCAATCTACGTTTGAATTTTAAAATTACTTACCACATTATGTAAGCACAAAATCTGAACATTCCATATATTTTGATTTTCAGCATTGATGAGACGTGCATGGGAAGAAAGGAAAGACAATAAAAATTAATACTTACCAAAATAACTTAAAGATATTGTTACGAAAAAATATATGAGATCGAACACCAATACTTGATGTTGTAAACAATGAACGATTGAAAAGCTGTGGTCGAGTGGAATGTGGTGATGTTCATGGTATATGCCACCTGGGTTCGAATCCCTAAGGCCACAGCTTTTTTTTTTTTTTTTCAATTAAATGCTTTATTCGATTATATGTCACATTTAATAACTCATAATCTAGAGTAATTATTAGGGAAAAAACTTAATTGTTACTAAATAAAATTAAAAGCATAAAATATTAAATCGAACACCAATACTTGATGTTGTCAATAATGAAAGATTGAAAAGTTGTGGCCGAGTGGAATGTGGTGATGTTCATGGGATATGCCACCCGGGTTTGATTCCCTCTGGCCACAGCTTTTGCAATTTTTTTTTAAATTTATTATTTCCATGAATTTGCAAAAAAGATTATTCTTAAAATAAAAAACACAAATAATTATATCACTGATTTATTAAATATCATTTTTCAATAATTAAAATTAATTGTGAATGAATAAACTAAAACAATTAAACTGATTTTCGTAAAATAGTGTCTACGAATTTAATTTTAATTCCAGAATATATTTTACCTAGATTTTAATTAACATTTTAATTCACGTTTAAATTAAAAAATATTTATTATTAATTTTAAAATTCATTTTGCCAAGAATTTAATTGACACCGTAATTCAACATTTAATTAATAAACGATTTACTTTTAAATTCAGAAATCTGTTTTGTTGTATAATAATTCAATTAACATACTATTTCTTAATTGCCGAAATTGTTTTGTTGTATAATTTCGGATTTTTGAATTTATATATAGCTGGACGATTTTTGTGTTTGGAAGAAGAATTAAATTACCAAAATTAGATGAATGAAAACTTACCAAAACAAATGAAATTGAATCTTTTCCATCCTCTCAAAATTATTGCCACATAGTGTGAAAGCTCTTGAGAATGAAATTGGGCTCTCCTAGACACCTAGCTTTCATGTATATATAGATTAC
>CM051458.1:17171098-17212909 GCA_028274465.1 Plantago ovata
GCGACTTTCCTTAATCAAACACTAGAGCTTTCCTCGGATCACGAAAGAAGATGATGGTGCCGATGAGTCCGAGGAGGGTGAAGAACCTAAGGAATCTGGTGAGGATGATGATTCTGAGGAGGAGGAGGAGGCTGACAAGTATCTTCTGCAAGTCCGTAGGAGCCTCAGAGTAAGATGATGGATGAACCATTATCGACAATCGTGTACTGAGGCGGTAGGTGGTCCGCCCGGCACTGGTGACTCGGCCGCTTTGATAAGCCAAGCGCCCAAGTCCTCCGGAGAGGCTATGGTACTCGTGCTAATGTCGATCTGTTGCTCTGTATAGAAGAATATGGATGATACCGAGCAACCCACTCCTGAATTAGCTTTGTTCGAGGAGGGCGAACGATCTTTTCAAGAAGGTCAGGGTGACGAGATCGACGAGTTCGGAGCCCCTAATCGAGACGCAGGTCTGATTCCCTCCTCAGACTACTCGCCGCACAGTCATTGTGACGATGATGATTTCCTGTGTTGATGCTCGATCTCCACGGGAATGAAGCTGGTCCGAGCCAAATCCTCCTTCTCCTTCACTTTCTGAGATGAACAGAAGAGCTCAAAAGGGACTTACTCATTCAAGAGCAATATTATGTCGAGGACATGGTCCCCTATCAAATATACATCCTCGGGAAATGGATTTCACTTCTCGGCGGCTAACAATGTTTGACTATGGAATTGCTGGAAAGGAAATAGGCCGGGAGCGTAAGCGTAAACGGGTCGAGGAATCCTATCACCGATGATGAAGAGCATGAGCATGCTCTAGGAAATGCTCCCAGAAGCCTAGGAAGAACACTTCTCGGTTAAAAAAAGAAACAGGTCGCTCCTGAGAACGACAACGCTCAACGTAGCCAGTGGTAAGAAGTTCACAAGGGGGATACTCGATGTCGACCTGCCCCGATCCGGAGGGCGAGAAGAATGAAATGGTATGATCCCGACTACTGCTTCCAACTTTAAGGCGAAGAGATTCCCTCTATTAGGCAGAAGTACAGATTGAGGAAGAAACCGATCGACATCCTCCGCCCCAGGCCTAATCAGACTTTTATAATGCACCTCCTGGCTATATGGCCGTGCATCTCTTGTCACTCGACGAGGATGGATCCTTCCTTTCTGTGATCCTTTCAAGTATATCATCAACCAGTTGGGGATCGCGCCCTGCAACTTCTTCCAAGTGCCTTCGGCACACTTATCTGCTTTGGGGTTTTCTGCAAGAAACATAGGATCCCCGTCAATTTCCACAATTGCAACCAGCTCTCCGAGTCTCGATGAGCTCCGAGAATAGTAATTCTATTTTTCAATGCTCGGCCCGGCTTTGGCTTTATCATGGACGCTCTACGTCCACGGGCTACAAGTGGTTCCATAGATACATCTATGTGACAAAGAAGAAGCTTCCCGGGATGACCGATGAGGATGTAGAGTGGGGTGGTACCGAAGCACTTTATCGAGGACCCATATCTGAGAGATACCCTCTTCTAGTTGAACTGGACCCTTGGATATGGAGCTCGAGGAGAAGAACTCATGTGAGGACCCGGAGAAAACACTTTTATTGGGGTTTGGTGTTGCAAACTCTCCCCTACTTGGCCGGTCTTTCACCTCTAGTGTACACCGGCTACAGTTTCAAAATATACTGATGATGTTCTCTTCTGTAATTATCTCGAGGATTATGCTTTGAATGCCTGATGAACGTGTATTTTACACTTTCATTCGAGTCTTTTTCACCTATTTGCTATCCTCTATGTTAACTTGGCTATATTTAGTGCATTTTACTAGAATAGTGTCACGTTTCCCTTTAGTTGCATTTTCAGTTTTAGGTGAAAAAACGTGTTTTCCAGGCAATTATATTGAAGGGAACGAAGAATCGGTGTTCCGAGGACATTCGTGGATATCTAGAAGGTTCCGGATGAGATTTGAGGTCTAGGGGTCGAGTTTCAAGGCTTAAAGGTCACTAGAAGGCAAAACCCGAGTCCGAAATGCAAAAGAAGACCTAAAACGCGTCAAAAACGCGTTTTCCGCGACTGGAGCTTCCCGGGCGGTTCGCCCGGGATGTGGGGCGGTTCGCCCCACACAGGCGGTTCGCCCGGTGTCTGGGGCGACTACCCCACACCTTCCGAAACACTCCTATATAGTTGCAAGTTTCTCTACGTTTTTCATACTTTCTCAGACCCTTTCCATACCTTTTCACATAGTTTTAGATAGGAAATCTCCAGATCCTGTTCTGGAATTCTTAGCATAGGAGAATATTTTTCTTATCAATTGGAGGATTATCTTGCTTGTGAGTTCGCAATTCTTTTGGCGATTGACCAACCTTCGCCGGTAACATACGATTTTTCTATTTATATTTATATCTTTCAACATGTTTTCATTCAATCTTGCTTTGATTTCTGTTGATTGCATAACATCTATGAGTAGCTAAATCTCTCGTTGGTGATAGTATGTGATTTTTTAGCTAGGGTTCTTAAATATGCATGATGGCTGTAACGCGAATCAGACTTTGAGTTATTGCTTTATTTCTTTGATCTATCTAAACCCTCTATCTTCGTATGTTGATTGAACGGAACACATTGGACAATTCATGATCTTAGATTTCTATGCAAAACGATCGGGTTACTTCATGCATGATTATTAACCTGATGCTTTGAATGATCATACTATCACTAACTTCCACTATTTGATAGAAAAATATGTGCTAAGTCGTTGTTGAGTTTATAGTTTAAGTTAAATTAGATAAAGCTAGTTATAGTCCTTAGAGATCGACACTCGAGGTTATTTTACTGCTATCACTACGATTTCGTTGTAGTTGGGATTGCCTTTGGCTAAAAAATAAATTTATTTGATTAATTGAGTTTGACAAATTCCAGTTCATCAAATTGGCGCCGTTGCCGGGGACTATACTCCTTTTTTCTGTTTAGCTTTTATATATTTTCAGCATTCATTCCTAGTCTTAGTAGTATTAGTCTTTTCGATTTTATAGGTGATTTCAGAAATTTTCTTGATTTTCGAGACTTCTAACGAGACTAATTTTCAGTTTTGAGTTACTCCTACTCCAGATTCCAGGTATGACGACCTTAAAAGCTCGCTTGACACCTACATTCTCGCAAGTCAAGAAAGGGTCAGCTATATACTTGGAAGAAGAGTTATCAGGGTATGAGGTAACGAGTTTTGTAGTGAGAAGGATACTGAGTTCGAAGATGGAGTGGGATAATCTGTTAAGTTTCATCAGATCCTATGAGGAAGAAATAGCAAAAGTTCCAGCAAGGGGGTTCACCGAGGACGAATTATGCAGGAAATTATTTTCTTTTGCTCTGGGATACGAACCGAGAATTTGGATGGCAAGGTTAGCACCAGGATCACTGAGAACCTGGGGCCAAGTAGTAGAGAGTTCTTGGCGCGTTTTATGCCTTACCATGAGACGATTGCCTTGCAGAGTCGGATCGAGCACTTCGAGCAAGGGGAGTATGAGCGGTTCTTTGACACCTACGAACGTTTTGAGTTGTATAAACGTGAGTGCCCCCATCACCGTTTCGACGACGGGGAGCTGATTTTGGTTTTTGGTCTACGTGATGATGTTAGGCTTCAAGTGGATGGGATGTGTGGAGGATTAGAAGATGTACAGTTGAAGAGGCAGAGAAGGTCTTTCAAAGTACGCCAGTGGATCTGCACAATCTGAGAGGCTAATGTCGAGTCAAGTCACCAACGGGAATTCAAATCGGGGCGAAACTGAAGGCTTATACGAAGGATATTCTGAAGACGAAGATATCAGTGAGGAGGATGAACTTGCGTTTTACGTAGGATTAAGGCCATTGAGAATGTTTTGAGATAGCACACGCAGGGCAAGCTGAAAACAATCTTCGCATCGAAAAGGCTTTTGAAGCAGTCGAAGTAACTGAGCAACTGATAGAGGAATTTAGCTTGTTGAGGTGTGAAAAGGCATAGGAGGTTCATCAATTGAAGGAGAGAAGATTTTAGACAAAGACGCCCCCTGGAGGTGGGGGGCGAACCGCCCAGCGTGGGGGGCGAATCGCCCCCCACAGGCAGAGAGCTGGGGCGATCCGGCTCGCCCCAAGCGAATCGCCCGGGCAGGGGGGAATCGCCTCCGAGCTAGGGAGCTGGACGACCCCAGCTCCCCTGTTTCGACACCTGAGGCTGATTTCATCCAAACCCAGCCACTTCCAACTGCTACTACTGAGGAACCTGAGTACGAGGAGGTGAATCTACTACTCCGTGGGGGAAAGATGACCAAAATCCTGACTTCGTGCGTCCTAAACGTATTGAATCTTCTGGGACCAACAATGCAGGACCAAGCACAGAACAAGAAGTTAGTGAAAGTTCCAAAGAACCTCAAAGAGGATGATGAACCAAGACCATCTGAAGAAAATATGGTTGATGATGAGTTGAAGGGGGAACTCCTACGCCAGTGGTACTTCACAATCTTCTAATCCATATGTGCCCCCGAAACCACATGTGCCATTCCCAAGTCGGACCAAGCCAACCAAGAAGGATATTCAAGAGTCACCTCTATTTCAACGCCTCACAAAAGTTGAAGTTAATGGGCCTCTCTTGGAGTTAATCCAGAACATTCCGGCTTATACGAAATTCTTTCGTGAGATGAAGAACAAAGGGTTACTTCAGGAAGGAAGTTAATGGGGTTGAGACGGTGAATTCGATTGCCGGGTTACCTGTGAAGAAAAGAGATCCTGGAAGTTTCATCATCAACATCGCTTTGGGGAATGGTCGAACCACGAAGGCTATGCTTGACTGGGGGCTAGCATTAACTTAATGCCCTATTCAGTATACAAGGCCCTGGATCTCGGTGAATTGGAACCAACTGATATGGTGTCCAGATGGCGGACCAAAGTGTGAAGAGGCCAGTTGGATAATAGAAGATATCCTGTGAAAGTGGACAAATTGATAATTCAGCTGATTTTGTGGTAATGAAGTCTGCAGACGAGGGAAAGAGCCATATACGCGAACACGTGGTACTACTTGGGAGACCATTCATGGCAACTACCCACACATGCCTTGAACTCAAAGGCACGAAAATCTCCATGGAGGCCAATGGGTGAGAAAGTTGAATTGGTAGGATGTAGCATAGGAGATAAGGAAGTCGTAGAAGAATTAATTTTGTCGATTGCTATGATTCTGTGATTTCCGATTTTCATCATTGCTATGATGATCGTGACCTCTTGAGGAGGCACTAACATGTAGGCTGAGACGTGTTACATGACCGAAGAAGCAAGGGAATTAGTTGAAATAATGGATAGCACCCCAGAAATTCCCGTAGGAGAAGAAGTGCTTGAACCTTAGATGAAGAAGAGGAAGAAAGTAAATTCCTGAAGAGCCTAGCTTAGAATTAAAGCCACTCCTGCACACCTCAAGTATGTCTACTTAGGAGAGAATCGGAAAAAGCCTGTGATAGTCTCCTCACATCTTTCCAACGATGAAGAAAGTAGGCTAATCGAAATTTTGAGAGCAAATTCTGCACCTATAGGATGGGGGATTAGTGATATCAAGAGAATTTGCCCTACTCGGTGTGTGCACAACATCACTCTAGAACAAGATGCCAAACCCGTTAGGCAACCTCAGCGTACGATAAAATCCGCCATGCAAGAAGTGGTAAAGAAAGAATAATCAGTTGCCAGATGCCGATATGATTTACCCCATTGATGAATGTGTTTTTTACACTTATTCGAGTCTTTTTCACTATTTTAGCTATCCTCTATGTTATTTAGCTATATTTAGTGCATTTTATTAGAATAGTGTACGTTTCCCTTTAGTTTTATTTTACAGGTTTGATTGAAAATCGAAGATTTCCAGGCAATTATATTGAAGTTGACAAGGAATTGGTGTTCCAGAAGCCTATCGGAGTATCTGAAGGTTTCCGGATAGGATTTGGAGTCTAGGGGCCGAATCTGGAGGTAGAAGGCCACTAGAAGACATAAACCGAGTCCGAAAGGGGAAGAAATCCAAAAACGCGTCGAAAACGCGGAATTCCGCGAGAAATTCTCTGGGGCGTACCGCCACAGATGTGGGCGAACCGCCCCACAAGTAATTTGAAGCCTATATATAGTTGCTCAGTTTTATCCGAAAATCATACTTTTCCAAGCCTATTTCTCACCTTTCTCTTAGTTTTAGGTAGGGACTTCCCAGAGCCTGTTCGGGGCCCGTAGCTTAGGGGACTTTTTCATAGCAGTTTGGAGCTCGTAGGATCGCAATTCTCCGGAGATTGAAACCTCGGTAACTTTGTATCTTACAGTTTATTCTACTTATTTTATTATATCTTTCAACATGTTTTCTTCTATGATTTCTGTTGATTGCATGCCTATTATGAGTAGCTAAACTTCTCGTTGGTGGTAGTATGTGATTCTTAGCGAAGGGAGATAATCATGCTAGTGGCTATATCGCGCAATATACTCCGTGTCATTGCTTTATCGTTGATCAGACTTAAGCCCAAAATTCTCGTATGTTGTATTAATTATTATGCACAATGGACCCTCGTCGACCTGTTCGCGAGTTTATCTTCGTAGTGTTGAATAATTACGGAACACAATAGGACAAAAGGCTTGACTTGTCAGAATCGTTATCTTCGTAGTGCTTAATAATTGCAACAGGACATTAGATTGATTCAAAGATCTCCAGCAAGACCGAGGATTTACGCATGATTGTGGACCGTTTTGCTTTGAGGTCATACTATCACCAATCTCCATTATCTGTTAGAAACCCCTTTGCTATCTGTCTGCTGTTTTTATATTCTAAATTAGATTTGATAAACTAGTTATAGTCCTAGAGAACGACACTCGAGTCACTCTACTGCTACACTACGGTTTTCGTTGTAGTTGTGGATTGACTTTTGCTAAATAACAAATTTATTTGACTGAATCCGGAGCAGACATCCGCGTTCATCGAATTGGCACCGCACGAGGGACTATACTCTTTTTTCTGTTTAATTTGTTAAAATTTTCAGCTTTCAATTCCTAATTCTATTAGTTTTAGTTTTCCTTTTTAATCTCTCTCTGATACTGCTTTCCTAGTCTGTTACAGATAGTGTATGCCGCCTTACACGTTCTGCAGGAACACTGCTTGCTGATTCAATTGCTGAGATCGACAGAGTCTACCACCAAAGAAGACGACCACTTCAAAGGCGCTGCACTAGAGGAAATAGAGGATACCGATTCTCTGAAACTCTACACTTCTTTTCCAGGAAATCGACGGAATGGCAGAAGCTAGACCATTGAAATCATGGGTTCAACCCAACAAAGCACTGATGAGGGTCCGACTATTGTTCTTTTCTATGTACAACTCGAGATTGGGAAATCAAAGTTGCACGTACCAGCAACTCCGAGGTTCTATGGTTGGCTAGGGAAGTGTATGGGTACCTGAATGATATTGACAATTTTATCAACAATCTTCCAACCCGGAGCAGGGATAACGGACGATGAGCTAAGGATGAAGGTTTTTGCTATGGGATTGGTGATAAAGCCACGGCATGGTTAGGCTCTCTGGAAGCCGGATCACTAGACACCTGTGGACAAGTGGTGTCTCTGCTTTTATGGAGAAATACTTTCCTCAACATTGACTACGCGCTTAAGGCGCAAATCACAGGATTCAAACAGGACTATAATGAGGACCATCTACACCGCTTTCGAGAGGTTCAAGGACCTCATGCGCAAGTGTCCACACCATGGTTTTGGGCTTCCTGATCTTGTCCAGCACTTCTACAATGGACTCACATACAAGTGTTTTGAAGAGATACGAGGAGGATTCGGCAAAGATCAATGCTCGTCTGGATTCAATTGGAAGCTAGATTAGTAGAAGCAGGGGAAGTTACCATAGCAGCACTGAGAGGTCCATGTCAATCAACTTGGTGGGAGATCAAACCGGAAATCACCATTAAGCAGTGCTAAGTGCGAGTTTACAAGGATGAGGGAGCCTCCACTAGCACGGAAGAAGAGACGACCTTGGTACTGATGAGAGTGGAAAGAAGCAAGAGAATCCCGAGCCACTCCCTCAAAGCTGGTTCGAGTTAAGGGCAATTGGCAAACTTGAAGATGTCCGTGCCACACTAGGACACGGATCTTACTCGAACGTGCTCCCTTTGAATGTTTTTGAGAAGAGTAACCTTGGAAAACTATCTGACCATAGGGCTATTGTCAACTGGGACGATGGATCCTTTGGAGACCGAAGGGCAATGTGAAAAATATGTGGTCAAGATTGGTGAAGCATCTGTATACACCAATTTTGTAGTTCTGCCGGCGTCTGCACCTGGGCGGGGATGTCATTCTCTTGGGACGAACGTCTTGACTAAGCTACGCTCCGTGATGGACATCTGCCAAAGGAACTTGCACTATTGAAGTGAAGGCAAGCACATGTGTTGCAAGCCATATCGATCCACCTGATCCGCCTGATACTTCTTTCACTACTCATACTGTGGTCTTGCAAGCCTATATTCTTTCTTATTCAAAGGTTCGTGGATGGAGAGGATATCGGTGAATGGGAGTCTATTACCCGCAAAAGAAGAGATAGGCGCGGACAGGAGTCGAGTCAAAGACTTTAAACAATGGCGCTATCCGGGAGGCAACCCGGAGATTTATCGCTTTCTTTAATCGCTTTTCTTTACCGCTTTTAGATTTTATCTCACGAGTTTGATCGAGTCGTATAGGTCACTTATACAAGCATTAGGTCTCACCTTGGATCACATTTTCGGACGTTCGGGACGAGCGACGACGTTAGGTTTGGGGAGGAGGTTATCGCTGGTCATCTCTATATTATCTGCTATGAAAAACTCGTGAATTTTTTTGCATTTGCACGTTTACCTGCTTTCCTACGATAGTCTTGCATGTTTTATATGGAGTTTATTGCCGAATTTTTTGAACTTTTTTATTGGGTCGATCAACCAACAATGCCATTAATCGTATGCTTCATCTCTATTGAATTTGTTGCGGTCTTTCTCGCTTGGCTTGTCACATTTATGTATTGCACTTAGTTAAGCTTGGTAGTCTCGACATCACTTAGGGTGTTTTCTCTCCTGCGGTTCACGAAAGGACTTATAATAGGCTTATGCATGTTGGGTCTTATGTTGCTTCCCGAAGTAATATGTACCTCCGAGGCAACAACGCTCTTCACCATGCTTTGAGATTGTAAAATGCCTAGGAAGGAGGTCAGTGTGGGTTGTGTGATCCTTGCTTTCTACACATCCTTCTTCCGAATTAGGTCTTGGGGAGGGGGTTACCCCATCATTAGATTGTTTTCCTTTTTCTTTCCGTATGTGAGTCTATTTTTCCCCTTTTCCGAAATTTTGCACTCCAAACCTATTCTTTCGAATAGTTTGGGAGTTCTTGCGAGTCATTTTGTTTTCTTTTTGTATGCTCTGCTTGCTAGAAAACAATCGAAAAAGAAGAAAGAAAAATTCCAGAACAAACAAGAGAAAAAGAAAAAAGAAAAAAATTGGAAAGAACAAAAAAAGACAAAAAAAGAAAAAAGACCCAAAAAGCAAAAGCAGGGCCAAAAAACGAAAAAGCCCAATCGCAGTTTGGCAATGTTGTAATCATGTTGCTAATTTTCTATTTATCTTTTTGCACTGCGTGTCATCTGTTTACCCCACCTTGCCTGCCATTCAGGACGTGGGAATGGCCCGGACAAGGGTGGTGTAGAACAGATGACATCAAGACAAAAAGATAAAAAAATAGAAAATTACAACATGATTACGAACATTGCCAAACCTTTGCTATTTGGCTTTTTCTTTTTTGGACTTTCTTTTGCTTTTTGGGGTCTTTCTTTTTTTTTCTTTTTTTTTTCTTTCCAGATTTCTTTTCTTTTTCTTTTTTCTCTTTTTTTTTTTCGGAATTTTTCTTTTTCTTTTTCGATTTTTTCTAGCCACGCAGTAGCATAACAAAAAGAGAAACAAAATGACTCTCACGACTCCCCAAACCTATTCGAAAGAACGGTTGGAGTGCCAAAATTTACGGAAAAGGAAAAATAGACTCACGATACGGAAATGAAAATGAAAACAAGTCTAATGATGGTGTAACCCTCCCCAAACCTTTCGGAAGAATAGGTTATAAACAAAGGATCACACAACCTCACACTACCTCCTTCCTAGGCATTTAGCAATCTCAAAGCATGGTGAAGACTTGTTGCCTCTTAGGTACATAATTACTCGGAAAAAACAACCATAAGACCCTAACATGCATCATCCTATTATAAAGGCCTTCGTGAACCGCAGTAGAGAAAAACCCTAAGTGATGTCGAGACTACCAAGCTTAACTAAGTTCAATACATAAATGTGACAAGCCAAGCGAGAAAAACCTAAACAAATTCATAGAGATGAAGCATACGATTAATGGCATTGTTGGTTGATCTACCCAATAAAAAGTTCAAAAAATTCGGCAATAAACTCCATATAAAACATGCAAGACTATCCTAGGAAGCAGTAAACGTGCAAATGCAAAAAAATTCACGAGTTTTTCATAAGCAAGATAAGTATAGAGATGACCAGCGATAACAAACCTGAACGTCGTCGCTCGTCCCGAACGTCGAAAGTGGATCCAAGGTGAGACCTAATGCTGTTATAAGTGACCTATAATACTCAATCAAACTCGTGAGATAAAATCTAAAGCGTAAAGAAAGCGATTAAAGAAGCGCTAAAATCTCCGGGTTGCCTCCCGATAGCGCCATTGTTTAAAGTCTTTGACTCGACTCCTGTCCGCGCCTATCTCTTCTTTTTGCGGGTACTAGACTTCCCATTCACCGATATCCTCTCCATGCCACGAACCTTTGAATAAGAAAGAATATAGGCTGCAAGACCACAGTAGTGAGTAGTGAAAGAATTATCAGGCGGATCAGGTGGATCAGATATGGCTTGCAACACATGTTGCTTGCCTTCCACTTCAATAGTGCAAGTTCTTTGGCAGATGTCCATCACGGAGCGTAGCTTAGTCAAGAACGTCGTCCCAAGAGAATGACATCCCCCGTCCAGGTGCAGACGCCGGCATAACTACAAAATTGGTGTATACAGATGCTTCACCAATCTTGACCAACATATTTTTCACAATGCCTTCGGGTCTCACAAAGGATCCATCCGCCAGTTGCACAATAGCCCTATGGTCAGATAGTTTTCCAAGGTTACTCTTCTCAAAAACATTCAAAGGGAGCACGTTCGCGAGTAAGATCCCGTGTCTAGTGTGGCACGGACATCTTCAAGTTTGCCAATTCCGACCTTAACATCGAAACTTGAGGGAGTGGCTCGGGATTCTCTTGCTTCTTTCCATCTCATCAGTACCAAGGTCCTTCTCTTCTTCCTTGACTAGTGGAGGCTCCTCCTCCTTGTGACACTCGCACTTAGCAACTTGCTTAATGGTGATTTCCACTGGTGATCTCCCACCAAGTTGATTGACATGGACCTCTCAGTGCTGCTATGTAACTTCCCCTGCTCTCTACTAGATCTAGCTTCCAATTGATCCAGACGAGCATTGATCTTTGCCGAATCCTCCTCGTATCTCTTCAAAAACACTTGTATGTGAGTCCATTGTAGAAGTGCTGGACAAGATCAGGAAGCCAAAAACCATGGTGTGGACACTTGCGCATGAGGTCCTTGAACCTCTCGAAAGCGGTGTAGATGGTCTCATTATAGTCCTGTTTGAATCCTGTGATTTGCGCCTTAAGCGCGGTAGTCAATGTGTGGGAAAGTATTTCTCCATAAAAGCAGAATACACCTTGTCCCAGGTGTCTAGTGATCCGGCTTCCAGAGAGCCTAACCATGCCTTGGCTTTATCACAAATCCCCATAGCAAAAATTCATCCTTAGCTCATCGTCCGTTATCCCTGCTCCGGGCCTTGGAAGATTGTTGATAAAATGTCAATATCATTCAGGTATCCCATAACATTTCCCTAGCCAAACCATAGAACCTCGGGAGTTGCTGGTACGTGCAACTTTTGATTTCCAAATCTCGAGTTGCAGTAGAAAGAACAATAGTCGGACCTTTCATCGTGCTTTGTTGGGTTGAACCCATGATTTCAATGGTCTAGCTTCTGCCATTCCGTCGATTTCCTTGAAAAGAATGTGTAGAGTTCAGAGAATCGGTATCCTCTATTTCCTCTAGTGCACGCCTTTGAAGTGGTCGTCTTCTTTGGTGGTAGACTCTGTCGATCTCAGCAATTGAATCAGCAAGCAGTTCCTGCAGAACGTGTATGCGGCATACACTATCTGTAACAGACTAGGAAAGCAGTATCAGAGAGAGATTAAAAAGGAAAACTAAAACTAATAGAATTAGGATTGAAAGCTGAAAATATAAACAAATTAAACAGAAAAAAGGAGTATAGTCCCCGGCAACGGTGCCAATTTGATGAACGCGGATGTCGTGCTCCGGATTCAGTCAAATAAATTTGTTATTTAGCCAAAGTCAATCCACAACTACAACGAAAACCGTAGTGTAGCAGTAGAATGACTCGAGTGTCGTTCTCTCAGGACTATAACTAGTTTTATCAAATCTAATTTAGAATATAAAAACAGCAGACAGATAGCAAAGGGGTTTCTAACAGATAATGGAGATTGGTGATAGTATGATCCTTCAAAGCATAACGGGTCCACAATCATGCGTAAATTCCTCGGTCTTGCATGGAGATCTTTGAATCAATCTAATGTCCTGTTGCAATTATTAAGCACTACGAAGATACGATTCTGACAAGTCAAGCACTTTTGTCCTATTGTGTTCCGTAATTATTCAACACTACGAAGATAAACTCGCGACAGGTCGACGAGGGTCCAATTGTGCATAATAATTAATACAACATACGAGAATTTTGGGCTTAAGTCTGATCAACGAAATAAAGCAATGACACGGAGTATATTGCGCGATATAGCCATAGCATGATTATCTTCCCTTCGCTAAGAATTCACATACTACCACCAACGATAAGTTTAGCTACTCATAATAGGCATGCAATCAACAGAAATCATAGAAGAAAACATGTTGAAAGATATAATAAAATAAGTAGAATAAACTGTAAGATACAAAGTTACCGAAGGTTGTCAATCTCCGGAGAATTGCGATCCTACGAGCTCCAAACTGCTATGAAAAAGAGTCCCCTAAGCTACGGGCCCCCAGAACAGGCTCTGGGAAGTCCCTACCTAAAACTACAGAGAAAGGTGAGAAAGTAGGCTTGGAAAAGTATGATTTTCGGAGAAAACTGAGCAACTATATATAGGCTTCAAATTACTGTGGGGCGGTTCGCCCCACATCTGTGGCGGTACGCCCCAGAGAATTTCTCGCGGAATTCCGCGTTTTCGACGCGTTTTTGGATTTCTTCCCCTTTTCGGACTCGGTTTATGTCTTCTAGTGGCCTTCTAACCTCCAGATTCGGCCCCTAGACTCCAAATCCTATCCGGAAACCTTCAGATACTCCAGATAGGCTTCTGGAACACCAATTCCTTGTCAACTTCAATATAATTGCCTGGAAATCTTCGATTTTCAATCAAAACCTGTAAAATAAAATCTAAAGGGAAACGTGACACTATTCTAATAAAATGCACTAAAATATAGCTAAATTAACATAGAGGATAGCTAAAATAGGTGAAAAAGACTCGAATAAAGTGTAAAAAACACATTCATCAATGGGGTAAATCATATCGGCATCTGGCAACTTGATTACTTCTTTCTTTACCACTTCTTGCATGGCCGGATTTATCGTACGCTGAGGTTGCCTAACGGGTTTGGCATCTTGTTCTAGAGTGATGTTGTGCACACACCGAGTAGGGCAAATTCTCTTGATATCACTAATCCCCCATCCTATAGGTGCAGAATTTGCTCTCAAAATTTCGATTAGCCTACTTTCTTCATCGTTGGAAAGATGTGAGGAGACTATCACAGGCTTTTTTCGATTCTCTCCTAAGTAGACATACTTGAGGTGTGCAGGAAGTGGCTTTAATTCTAAGCTAGGCTCTTCAGGAAATTTACTTTCTTCCTCTTCTTCATCTAAGGGTTCAAGCACTTCTTCTCCTACGGGAATTTCTGGGGTGCTATCCATTATTTCAACTAATTCCCTTGCTTCTTCGGTCATGTAAACGTCTCAGCCTACATGTTTAGTGCCTCCTCAAGAGGTTCACGATCATCATAGCAATGATGAAATTCGGAAATCACAGAATCATAGCAATCGACAAAATTTAATTCTTCTACGACTTCCTTATCTCCTATGCTACATCCTACCAATTCAACTTTCTCACCCATTGCCTCCATGGAGATTTTCTTGCCTTTGAGTTCAAGGCATGTGTTGGTAGTTGCCATGAATGGTCTCCCAAGTAGTACCACGTGTTCGCGTATATGGCTCTTTCCCTCGTCTGCAGACTTCATTACCACAAAATCAGCTGAAATTATCAATTTGTCCACTTTCACAAGGATATCTTCTATTATCCCAACTGGCCTCTTCACACTTTGGTCCGCGATCTGGACAACCATATCAGTTGGTTCCAATTCACCGAGATCCAGGGCCTTGTATACTGAATAGGGCATTAAGTTAATGCTAGCCCCCAAGTCAAGCATAGCCTTCGTGGTTCGACCATTCCCCAAAGCGATGTTGATGATGAAACTTCCAGGATCTCTTTTCTTCACAGGTAACCCGGCAATCGAATTCACCGTCTCAACCCCATTAACTTCCTTTCCTGAAGTAACCCTTTTGTTCTTCATCTCACGAAAGAATTCGTATAAGCCGGAATGTTCTGGATTAACTCCAAGAGAGGCCCATTAACTTCAACTTTTGTGAGGCGTTGAAATAGAGGTGACTCTTGAATATCCTTCTGGTTGGCTTGGTCCGACTTGGGAATGGCACATGTGGTTTCGGGGGCAATATGGATTAGAAGATTTGTGAAGTACCACTGGCGTAGGAGTTCCCCCTTCAACCTCATCATCAACCATATTTTCTTCAGATGGTCTTGGTTCATCATGCTTCTTTTGAGGTTCTTTGGAACTTTCACTAACTTCTTGTTCTGTGATTGGTCCTGCATTGTTGGTCCCAGAAGATTCAATACGTTTACGACGCACGAAGTCAGGAATTTTGGTCATCTTTCCCCCACGGAGTAGTAGATTCACCTCCTCGTACTCAGGTTCCTCATTAGTAGCAGTTGGAAGTGGCTTGGGTTGGATGAAATCGGCCTCAGGTGTCGAAACAGGGGAGCTGGGGTCGTCCAGCTCCCTAGAGCTCGGAGGCGATTCGCCCCCTGCCCCGGGCGATTCGCTTGGGGCGAGCCGGATCGCCCCCAGCTCTCTGCCTGTGGGGGGCGATTCGCCCCCCACGCTGGGCGGTTCGCCCCCCACCTCTAGGGGGCGTCTTTGTCTAAAATCTTCTCTCCTTCAATTTGATGAACCTCCTATGCCTTTTCCTACCTCAACAAGCTAAATTCCTCTATCAGTTGCTCAGTTACTTCGACTGCTTCAAAAGCCTTTTCGATGTGAAGATTGTTTTCAGCTTGCCCTGCGTGTGCTATCTCAAAAACATTCTCAATGGCCTTAATCCCTACGTAAAACGCAAGTTCATCCTCCTCACTGATATCTTCGTCTTTAGAATATCCTTCGTATAAGCCTTCAGTTTCGCCCCGATTTGAATTCCCGTTGGTGACTTGACTCGACATTAGCCTCTCATATTGTGCAGATCCACTGGCGTACTTTTGAAAGACCTTCTCTGCCTCTTCAACTGTACATTCTTCTAATCCTCCACACATCCCATCCACTTGAAGCCTAACGTCATCACGTAGACCACCAACAAAATACCAAATCAGCTCCACGTCGTCGAAACGGTGATGGGGGCACTCACGTTTATACAACTCAAAACGTTCGTAGGTGTTAAAGAACCGCTCATACTCCCCTTGCTCGAAGTGCTCGATCCGACTCTGCAAGGCAATCGTCTCATGGTAAGGCATAAAACGCGCCAAGAACTCCTCTACTACTTGGCCCCAGGTTCTCAGTGATCCTGGTGCTAACCTTGCCATCCAAATTCTCGGTTCGTATCCCAGAGCAAAAGAAAATAATTTCCTGCATAATTCGTCCTCGGTGAACCCCCTTGCTGGAACTTTTGCTATTTCTTCCTCATAGGATCTGATGAAACTTAACAGATTTATCCCCACTCCATCTTCGAACCTCAGTATCCTTCTCACTACAAAACTCGTTACCTCATACCCTGATAACTCTTCTTCCAAGTATATAGCTGACCCTTTCTTGACTTGCGAGAATGTAGGTGTCAAGCGAGCTTTTAAGGTCGTCATACCTGGAAATCTGGAGTAGGAGTAACTCAAAACTGAAAATTAGTCTCGTTAGAAGTCTCGAAAATCAAGAAAATTTCTGGAAATCACCTATAAAATCGAAAAAGACTAATACTACTAAGACTAGGAACTGAATGCTGAAAATATATAAAAGCTAAACAGAAAAAAGGAGTATAGTCCCCGGCAACGGCGCCAATTTGATGAACTGGAAGTTTGTCAAACTCAATTAATCAAATAAATTTATTTTTAGCCAAAGGCAATTCCCAACTACAACGAAAATCGTAGTATAGCAGTAAAATAACCTCGAGTGTCGATCTCTAAGGACTATAACTAGCTTTATCTAATTTAACTTAAACTATAAACTCAACAACGACTTAGCACATATTTTTCTTATCAAAGATAGTGGAAGTTAGTGATAGTATGATCATTCAAAGCATCAGGTTAATAATCATGCATGAAGTACCCGATCGTTTTGCATAGAAATCTAAGATCATGAATTGTCCAATGTGTTCCGTTCAATTCAACAGTACGAAGATAGAGGGTTTAGATAGATCAAAGAAATAAAGCAATAACTCAAAGTCTGATTCGCGTTACAGCCATCATGCATATTTAAGAACCCTAGCTAAAAAATCACATACTATCACCAACGAGAGATTTAGCTACTCATAGATGTTATGCAATCAACAGAAATCAAAGCAAGATTGAATGAAAACATGTTGAAAGATATAATATAAATAGAAAAATCGTATGTTACCGGCGAAGGTTGTCAATCGCCAAAGAATTGCGAACTCACAAGCAAGATAATCCTCCAATTGATAAGAAAAATATTCTCCTATGCTAAGAATTCCCAGAACAGGATCTGGAGATTTCCTATCTAAAACTATGTGAAAAGGTATGGAAAAGGGTCTGAGAAAGTATGAAAAACGTAGAGAAACTTGCAACTATATATAGGAGTTCGGAAGGTGTGGGGCGAGTCGCCCCAGACACCGGGCGAACCGCCTGGTGTGGGGCGAACCGCCCCACATCCGGGCGAACCGCCCGGGAGCTCCAGTCGGCGGAAAACGCGTTTTTGACGCGTTTTAGGTCTTCTTTTGCATTTCGGACTCGGGTTTTGCCTTCTAGTGACCTTTAAGCCTTGAAACTCGACCCCTAGACCTCAAATCTCATCCGGAACCTTCTAGATACTCCACGAATGTCCTCGGAACACCGATTCTTCGTTCCCTTCAATATAATTGCCTGGAAAACACGTTTTTCACCTAAAACCTGAAAAATGCAAACTAAAGGGAAACGTGACACTATTCTAGTAAAATGCACTAAAATATAGCCAAGTTAACATAGAGGATAGCTAAATAGGTGAAAAAAGACTCGAATGAAAGTGTAAAATACACGTTCATCAGGCATTCAAGCATAATCCTCGAGATAATTACAGAAGAGAACATCATCAGTATATTTGAACCCTTGTAGCCGGTGTACACTAGAGGTGAAAGACCGGCCAAGTAGGGGAGAGGTTGCAACACCAAACCCCAATAAAAGTGTTTCTCCGGGTCCTCACATGAGTTCTTCTCCTCGAGCTCCAATATCCAAGGGTCCAGTTCAACTAGAAGAGGGTATCTCTCAGATATGGGTCCTCGATAAAAGTGCTTCGGTACCCCCCCCACTCTACATCCTCATCGGTCATCCCGGGAAGCTTCTTCTTTGTCACATAGATGTATCTATGGAACCACTTGTAGCCCGTGGACGTAGGAGCGTCCATGATAAAGCCAAAGCCGGGCCGAGCATTGAAATAATAGAAGTACTTATTCTCGGAGCTCATCGAGACTCGGAAGAGCTGGTTGCAATTGTGGAAATTGACGGGGATCCTAGTTTCTTGCAGAAAACCCCAAAGCAGATAAGTGTGCCGAAGGCACTTGGAAGAAGTTGCCAGGGCGCGATCCCCAACTGGTTGATGATATACTTGAAAGGATCACAGAAAGGAAGGATCCATCCTCGGTCGAGTGACAAGAGATGCACGGCCATATAGCCAGGAGGTGCATTATAAAAAGTCTGATTAGGCTTGGGCGGGAGGATGTCGATCGTTTTCTTCCTCAATCTGTACTTCTGCCTAATAGAGGGAATCTCTTCTTCCTTAACTGTGGAAGCAGTAGTCGGGATCATACCATTTTTATTCTTCTCGCCCTCCGGATCGGGCAGGTCGACATCGAGTATCCCCCTTGTGAACTTCTTACCACTGGCTACGGTGAGCTTGTTGTCGTTCTCAGGAGCGACCTGTTTCTTTTTTAACCGAGAAGTGTTCTTCCTAGGCTTCTGGGAGCATTTCCTAGAGCATGCTCATGCTCTTCATCATCGGGTGATAGGATCTCCTCGACCCGTTTACGCTTACGCTCCTCGGCCTATTTCCTTTCCTCAGCCAATTCCATAGGATTTGGAGGACAAACATTGTTAGCCGCCGAGAAAGTGAAATCCATTTCCCGAGGATGTATAGTTTGATAGGGGACCATGTCCTCGACATAATATTGCTCTTGAATGAGTAAGTCCCTTTGAGCTCTTCTGTTCATCTCAGAAAGTGAAGGAGAAGGAGGATTTTGGCTCGGACCAGCTTCATTCCCGTGGAGATCGAGCATCAACACAGGAGAATCATCATCGTCACTAATGACTGTGCGGCGAGTAGTCTGAGGAGGGAATTCAGACCTGCGTCTCGATTTAGGGGACTCGAACTCGTCGATCTCGTCACCCTGACCTTCTTGAAAAGATCGTTCGCCCTCCTCGAACAAAGCTAATTCAGGAGTGGGTTGCTCGGTATCATCCATATCTTCTATACAGATAGGCAACAGATCGACATTAGCACGAGTACCATAGCCTCTCCGGAGGACTTGGGCTGCTTGGCTTATCAAAGCGGCCGAGTCACCAGTGCCGGGCGGACCACCTACCGCCTCAGTACACGATTGTCGATAATGGTTGCATCATCATCTTCTACTCTGAGTCTCCTACGGACTTGCAGAAGATACTTGTCAGCCTCCTCCTCCTCCTCAGAATCATCATCCTCACCAGATTCCTTATGTTCTTCACCCTCCTCGGACTCATCGGCACCATCATCTTCTTCGTGATCCGAGGAAAGCTCTAGTGTTTGATTAAGGAAAGTCGCCGACACGGATGTTTCCTCGGATGTATCCTGCTCGGTCCCGTAGTCAAGAGCATCGTGACAGTTTTGGCTACCGTCGCTCCTCTCGGACATCCTAAAAGCTAGGTCCGAAAAGAGAGTAAGGATGGGTGGTGATAGTCTGAGAGGTCCATTTATGTATATTGATTATGTTCGACCTCCCGGAGAAAAATCTCAAAAAAGGAGCATAACTAAGAAATAAGTACTCTACAAAGACATACAAGTAGAGCGAAGAGCAAAAAAGTGACGGAAGCATAAAGACAACAAGTTCGAAGAGTATACAAGTTCGAAGAGCAAAAAAGCATATGAGATCGAACAAGAAAGGAGCGACCAACTGCTCAAAGATTACCACACTTGACAAGTTCAACACGAAACCTAAGGAGGCAAAGGGGAATTGCAGAAATTGAAAAAGGGGAGGCATGCGAATCTACAGTCCAGTTAAAGCATGCAATTTACGGTCAGTTTAAGTCCTTAAGTCCATGTAACTACATTTTCGGGTACGCCGTACGTCGGCGAAAGCTCAGGTGACGGAAAAAGACGGAGGGCGTACGCCCCCGTAACAGCAAAACACGAAGAAAGGGGCAAAACATACATTCAAGATGGTTTCTATGCACGTTAGAAGGAGGACTTACTTGTTAAACGATGGAAGCCGGAAAAATCACACGCGGAACGCGAAATCCGCCGGAAAAGGAAGAACTGGCTTGTCTGAGTAGCTCCTCGATCCTCTAAAATTGCTCCTCGCTCTCTTAAGTGCTCTGAATGAATTTTTGTGAAAAAGTGAGAAATGAATCGGTCCTCCCCTATTTATAGAAGGTGTAAGAAAATATGGTCAGAGTTACCCCTAGGGTACGCAGCGGAATTTCAAAATTTTCTTAACATGCAGCTTAATTGATCATGCATATAACGTATATAATAAACATATTAATCAGAAGACTTACAATACTCCAAAAGCAAGAATAGGTATTGAATCGATATGCCAATCGATGAAGTCTTCGTAATAGTCCGGTGAATCTTCTCCTTCGTCGAAGTCGAAGATATCTGCATTACTTTGATTATCTACAAGACAATAAAAGTTAGTTTCCAGCTCTTTGAACCTCAACATTGGTATCCACGGATGAACAGCTTATCGGAAAGAATGCTCGGATATTCTTTATGTGGCCAAGAAAATGGGGCGGCAATTTTCCTCCGGTTGGAAGGTGGCGCGCGCGGCTAGAGGTGTAGGGGAGGAGAGCTTTTATTTTCTCTAAGAAAACTTGTAGAATAATTCTCTAAGAATTCGGTTGATCAAAATGATCTGCAATCAACCATGTCAAAAGCTCTCTAATAGTCTACTATATATAGTAGTCAATAGAAGCCTAAAGAAGAATCAATTAGACTTCTTAAAGGAAACCAATTTAAGTCTAGATTCATTCCCAATCAAATTAAAACTCAATCAGGAAAATCTAACTTATCCCTTGAGTTCTAATATGGGAAGGAGTCGAACTCCTCCCCATACTACTACTGGTCGCGTGGCTATACAAGGGGTTAGGTGGGTCCCGATTTCGGGACCCACTTATAATTCTAAGGCAATTCAAACTCCAAGTGGATTTTGCCCATGTGCATATATTAATTTCTAAATTAACATATCCTTTCAAATCAAACCTCTATTATATTTCTACAATATAATCCTTAATTGTATTTACATAAAATACAATTAATCAGTCAATTCAATTAATAATTCTAAATTATTAATTCAGCCACAAATAATTACAATTAATTCCAAATCAATTATAATTCATTAATCACAATTAATTCTAAATTAATTGCGATTCCATCTTCAAGGATATTCGGATAAGCTGAATCACCACATAGTGTGACCCATAGGGCCTCATTGTATTAAGCAAGTGCTACACTAGGCAACATGGAATTCCTAGACGGTTCCATTTGCAATATTAATGCATGAGGACGTTTGAGTGGTTTCTCAAAGCAAACCCTTTCGTTGTGAAGTCTGTTGCGCTCAACCCGGCGATGGTAACGTCCCTTCATCTGACTAACTCGAATGCATCTAGGATCGATGAAATGTCTATCCCAATAATACATCCACGGGCGTCTTCAGTAAGTTGCTTGGTGAATCCAATATCTATTATGACTATCATAATAATATTGATACGCTGGCCAGCCGTTTAACCAATCATAACTATGAACGACTATGAGCAGTGCTCTGCTGTGCTACACGTGAGAGATGAATCCTTCATAGAATCACTTATCACCCCCATTTTTATGTAGCCATAATCCTGGATCGTGTCTTGGGTCAACTGCTTATTCAGAGCTGACATCGACGGGTCCACTAAGGATATGGGGCAACAAATTTGATGATAAAGTCCTGTAAGTCCAAAGGACGACTGGCATCACTTCGACAACTTTCCGGTTCCCATAGACACTTCGGTGTAGAGTATACATCGATGGGAGTTTCCGGTGGGTACTTCCATTGTTCGGTAATCACCCTTCGAACAACTATGCGGAGTTATGGGAACGTTTTTAGATTGTCTAACAATCCATTCCGTGATCGTGGAATCGGCTCACACTTGCACTAACAAGTATAACCTCCACGCATACTAGTCTCACCTGGTCCATTCAGAGCCCTACATCCGAGATGAACCTCGACTGGGGAGAGTTTGGGATAGATGATAACTCACATAGCTCCCACTATCTGTGTGATCGGTCATCTATCCGAGGGGACATGTTTGATATCAATACAGAAAGGAATAGAGATATGACATGCTTTATGCCTCGTGTAATATAAATATGAAAGCGATACTCAATAGTCAAACAAACAAACATATATTATATTACGTTGACCTGTGTAATAGTACATATATGCCCTTAATAAGGGTTGTTTGCCCTTAATAAAGAATGTCTCTAGGATATATACACTATCAATCTCCCACTTGGACTAGAGCCAGTCATCTTTATGCTTAATACCTAGATTAACATAATGTCTTAAGTGGGCATCCACTCATAAGACCTTGGTGAAAGGATCTGCCACGTTGTCCGTGGTTGAGACACGTTCTATACTAACTTCTCCTCTATCAATAATCTCACGTATAACGTGATACTTTCTAAGTACATGTTTGTAGATCTAGGCTCCTTGCCTTGAGTGAAGGCGCCCGTGTTGTCACAATAAATCGTTATTGGACTAGGAGCAGGAACAACCCTCAATTCCTTCAAGAACTCTGAAATCCAGACAACTTCTTTCGATGCTTCTGATGCAGCAATGTACTCGACTTCTGTTGCTGAGTCAACAATCGTGGCTTGCTTAGAACTCTTCCAACAGATAGCTCCTCCGTTCAATTTGAATACGTATCCTGTCTGTGACTTAAAGTCATCAGGATCTGATTCAAATCCAGCGTCGACATAACCAGACATCTTTAATTCTGGTTCTCCACCAAACACCAAGAACATTTCCTTAGTCTGTCGAAGGTACTTAAGAATATTCTTTACAGCAGTCCAGTGAGGTACTCCTGGATTCTGTTGGTGTCGACAAGTGACACTAAGCGCATATGCCACATCCGGCCTTGTGCAATTCATTGCATACATAATAGACCCTACTGCCGAAGCATAGGGCACACGACTCATTGCCTTTCTTCCTTCATCAGTTTTAGGACTATCCTTAACTGATAGCACGATCCCATGCCTAGCTGGGAGAAAGCCTCTCTTTGAGTCGTCTATCTTATAACGCTTCAATATTTTGTCGATGTAGTGGACTGTGTCAATCCTAACTGTAAGAAAATACGGTCAGAGTTACCCCTAGGGTACGCAGCGGAATTTCAAAAATTTTCTTAACATGTAGGTTAATTGATTATGTATATGCCGTATATATTTAAACACGTCAATTAGAAGACTAACCTTACTTCCAAAGCAAGCACAGCTTCCAAGTCTTTGTAATAATCCGGTGTATCTTCTCCTTCGTCGAAGTCGAAGATATCTGCAATACTCTGAGTATCGGCAAGACAATAAGAGGTATTTTCCAGCTCCTAGAACCTCAACCTTGGTATCCACGGATGAACAGCTTATCGGAACAATGCTAGGATATTCTTTGTGTGACCAAGAAGATGGGGTGGCGGTTTTCCTCCGGTAAGAGGGGTGGCGCGCGTGGCTTATAGAGGAGAGGGGGAGAGCTTTTATTTTCTCTAAGAAAACTGGGTATTCAACTGTGTGAATGTCTATGTCTAAAGCTCTCTAATAGTCTACTATATATAGTAGTCAATAGAAGCCTAAAGCATAAGCAATTAGACTTCGTAAAGGAATAAGAATTTAATTCTTGTCGCATTCGGAAACCAATTTCAAGTCTAGATTCATTCTCAATCAAATTAAAACTCAATCAGGAAAATCTAACTTATCCCTTGGACTTCTAATAGAGGAAGGAGTCCAACTTCTTCCCCTACTCAGCTCGCGCGCGCGCGTGTCCTACCGGAAATAGGTGGGTCCCAATTTTGGGACCCACTTATAGTTCTAAGCCAATTCAAACTCCAAGTAGAATTTTCCCATGTGCATATGTTAATTCTAAATTAACATATCCTTTCAAATCAAACCTCTATTATATTTCTAAAATATAATCTTTAATTGTATTTACATAAAATCCAATTAATTAGCCAATTCAATTAATAATTCCAAATTATTAATTGAGCCACTAAATATTATAATTAATTCCAAATCAATTATAATCTATCAATCACAATTAATTCCAAATCAATTGCGATTCCATCTTAAAGGATATTCTGATAAGCTGAATCACCACATAGTGTGACCCATAGGGCCTCATTGTATTAAGCAAGTCCTAGACTAGGCAAAATGGAATTCCTAGACGGTTCCATTTGCAATATTAATACATGAGGACGTTTGAGAGGTTTCTCAAAGCAAACCCTTTCATTGCGAAGTCTGCGCTCAACGCGGCGATGGTACCGTCCCTTCATCTGACTGACTCGAATGCATCTAGGATCGATGATGTGTCTATCCCAATAATACATCCACGGGCGTCTCAGGGAGTTGCTTGGTTACGAAGATATACTTATGACCATCATAATATATCGATGCACTGGCCAGTGACTTTACCAACACAACTATGAAGACTATGAGCAGTACTCTCCTGTGCTACACATGAGAGATGAATCCTTCATAGAAACACTTATCATCCCCATTTGTATGTAGCCATAATCCTGGATCGTGTCTTAGGTCAACTGCTTATTCAGAGCTGACATCGACGAGTCCACCAAGGATATGGGGCAACAAATGTGATGATAAAGTCCTGTAAGTCTAAAGGACGAATGGCATCACTTCGACATGGGAATATACATCGATGGGAGTGTCCGGTGGGTACTTCCATTGTTCGGTAATCATCCTTCGAACAACTATGCGCAGTTATGGGAATGTTTCTTGATTGTCCAATAATCCGTTCCGTGGCCGTGGGATCGGCTCACACTTGCTCCAACAAGTATAACCTCCACGCATACTAGTCTCAGTTGGTTCATTCAGACCCCTACATCCGAGATGAACCTCGACTAGGGAGAGTTTGGGATAGATGATAACTCACATAGCTCCCACTATCTGTGTGATCGGTCATCTATCCGAGGGGACATGTTTAATATCAATACAGACAGAAATAGAGATATGACATGCTGCATGCCTGGTGTAATATAAATATGAAAGCGATACTCAATAGTCAAACAACAAACATATATTATATTACGTTGACCTGTGTAATAGTACATATATGCCCTCTATAAGGGCCGCATGCCCTTAATAAGGACTGTCTCTAGGACATATACACTATCAATCTCCCACTTGGACTAGAGCCAGTCACCTTTATGCTTAATACCCAGATTAGCATAATGTCTTAAGTGGACTTCCACTGATAAGACCTTGGTGAAAGGATCTGCCACTTTGTCCGTGGTAGAGACACGTTATATACTAACTTCTCCTCTATTAATAATCTCACGTATAACGTGATATTTTCTAAGTACATGTTTGTTCTTGTTTGTAGATCTAGGCTCCTTAGCTTGAGCGACGACGCCCGTATTGTCACAATAAATCGTTATTGGACTCGGAGCAGGAACAACCCTCAATTCCTTCAAGAACTCTGAAATCCAGACAGCTTCTTTCGATGCTTCTGATGCAACAATGTACTCGGCTTTTGTGGATCAGTCAGCAACCGTGGCTTGCTTAGAACTCTTCCAACAGATGGCTCTTCCGTTCAACCAACTCCCACGACCCGAAGCTGAAATAACAACGGACGAGTTGAGAATGAAGGTTTTTTCTATGGGACTTGGCGACTGAGCCAAGTCATGGTTGAGTTCTCTACCGGCGGGCTCGCTGGACACTTGGGAGAAGGTTTTTTCAGCTTTCATGGAAAAATACTTCCTTCACACCTTGACTACCGCGCTAAAGGTGCAAATCACTGGGTTCAAACAAGACTATGATGAGACCATCTACACCGCGTTTTAGAGGTTCCAAGACCTCATGAACAAGTGCCCTCACCATGGTTTTGAGCTTTCGGATCTAGTCCAACACTTCTACAATGGACTAATATTCGAGAACCAACAAGTGGTGGACTTCCAATGCCGTGGCAATATTTGGGAGGAAACCGCGGAAGCCGTCTGGTCGGTTTTCGAAAGGCTTGCCAAGGGGTCGCAATTCAAGGACCCAAGAGCAATGGTTAGGAGACGTGGACCTAAAGCTCCACCTACTCAAGAAACCCCTATGTATGGGGGGAATGGGGATCGATTCGAGTGCTTTAGCAACGAATTGAAGCAAGTCCTCAAGAGCGCCACTAGAACATCTGTGTCGAACGAAGTTTGCCGAATATGCAAGAACTATGGGCACGGGGCTCATATGTGTAGATCGGAGCTTGCATATAATGATGGCAACTGGGTTCAAGGAGGCGAAGAGGAAGCCTTTGCTACGGAATTTAATACTCAAGAAGCTAGTTACGGACAAGACGGTAGGAATCCTCGAGGTGGATTTTGGAGAAGAGGGTTCCGAAGCAATCAAGGATATGCACCGGCTAGCCAAAGTTATGGCCCTAACCAAGACCGTAGTAGGCTTAACTATGGTAATGATCACTACGAAACTCCCGCTCCGAAAGAGCAACCGAAGTCGAAGACAGCTCTACTGATGGAGAACTTGCAAAAGATGGTTGATCACACCCAAAGTTTTCTCAAACGTTATGAAGAAGATTCTGAGAAGACTAGGGCGAGGCTTGGTCGATTGGATGAGAGCACTAGTCTTGCCCATCAAAAGGTGCAAGAGTTGATCGACCGATGAGCAAGTAGGGAGCAAGGCAAGCTGCCTAGCAACACTGAGAAGTCGATGTCCATTACCTTGGTGGGTGATCTACCTGTTGAAATCACCATCAAGAAGGTTGCTCAGTTTTCTCCGTTTTTCATACTTTTCCAGACCTTTTCTCTCACCTTTCTGATTAGTTTTAGGTAGGAATTCTCCAGAGCCTGTTCTGGGTTTCTTAGCTTAGGAGATACTTTTTCTTAGCGTTTTGGAGCTTGTAAGATCGCGATTCTTCGGAGATTGACAACCTTCGGTAACATTTTATCTTACAGTTTTTCTATTTATATTTATTTATCTTTCAACATGTTTTCATTCAATCTTTCTATGATTTTTGTTGATTGTATGACATCTATGAGTAGCTAAACTTCTCATTGGTGATAGTATGTGATTTCTTAGCGAAGGGTTAATAATTATGCTAATGGCTATATCGCGCATTATACTTTGAGTTATTGCTTTATTTCTTTGATCTATCTAAAACCTCTATCTTCGTAGTGTTGAATAATAACGGAACACAATTGGACAATTCATTGATCAAAGATCTCTATATAAAACCGGGGACTTCATGCATGATTATTAACCTGCTATGCTCTGAATGACCATACTATCACCAATCTCCATTATCTGATAAGAAAAACCTTTGCTAAGTAGTTTGTTGATTTTATATTCTTAAGTTAGATTTGATAAAGCTAGTTATAGTCCTTAGAGATTGACAGTCGAGGTTATTTTACTGCTGCACTACGGTTTTCGTTGTAGTTGTGAATTGTCTTTGGCTCAATACAAATTTATTTGATTAACTAGAATTTGACAAGTTCTAAACACAGTTCATCAAATTGGCGCCGTTGCCGGGGACTATACTCCTTTTTTCTGTTTAGCTTTTTTATATTTTCAGCATTCAATTCCTAGTTTTAGTAGTTTTTAGTTTTCCTAATTAATCTCTCTCTGATACTCCTTTCCTAGTTTGTTACAAATAGTGTATGCGACATACACGATCTAGAGGAACACCGCTTGCTGATTCAATTGCTGAGATCGACAGAGTCTACCACGAAAGAAGGCGACTACTGCGAAGGCGTGAACTAGAGGAAATAGAGGATACCGATTTCTCTGAATTTCTACACAGTCTTTTCAAGGAAATCGACGGAATCGCAGAAGCTAGACCACTGAAAGCATGGGTTCAACCCTCAAAGGATCGTATGAGGGGACCGGCGATTGTTCTTTCGTCTGCAACTCGTGATCTGGAAATCAAGAACCACGCGTTCCTACAACTTCCGAGGTTCTATGGCTTAGCAAGGGAAGATGTGATGGGGTACTTGCACGATATCGATGATTTCGTCAACCAAATCCCACGACCCGGAGCTGAAATAACAACGGACGAGTTGAGAATGAAGGTTTTTGCTATGGGACTTGGCGACAGAGCCAAGTCATGGTTGAGTTCACTACCGGCGGGCTCGCTGGACACTTGGGAGAAGGTTTTTTCAGCTTTTATGGAAAAATACTTCCCTCACACCTTGACTACCGCGCTAAAGGCGCAAATCACTGGGTTCAAACAAGACTATGATGAGACCATCTACACCGCGTTTGAGAGGTTCCAAGACCTCATGAACAAGTGCCCTCACCATGGTTTTGAGCTTTCGGATCTAGTCCAACACTTCTACAATGGACTAATATTCGAGAACCAACAAGTGGTGGACTTCCAATGTCGTGGCAATATTTGGGAGGAAACCGCGGAAGCCGTTTGGGCGGTTTTCGAAAGGCTTGCCAAGGGATCGCAATTCATGGACCCAAGAGCAATGGTTAGGAGACGTGGACCTAAAGCTCCACCTACTCAAGAAACCCCTATGTATGGGGGGAATGGGGATCGATTCGAGTGCTTTAGCAACGAATTGAAGCAAGTCCTCAAGAGCGCCACTGGAACATCTGTGTCGAACGAAGTTTGCCGAATATGCAAGAACTATGGGCACGGGGCTCATATGTGTAGATCGGAGCTTGCATATGATGATGGCAACTGGTTTCAAGGAGGCGAAGAGAAAGCCTTTGCTACGGAATTTGATACTCAAGAAGCTAGCTATGGACAAGACGGTAGGAATCCTCGAGGTGGATTTTGGAGAAGAGGGTTCCGAAACAATCAAGGATATGCACCGGCTAGCCAAAGTTATGGCCCTAACCAAGACCGTAGTAGGCTTAACTATGGTAATGATCACTACGAAAATCCCGCTCCAAAAGAGCAACCGAAGTGGAAGACAGCTCTACTGATGGAGAACTTGCAAAAGATGGTTGATCACACCCAAAGTTTTCTCAAACGTTATGAAGAAGATTCTGAGAAGACTAGGGCGAGGCTTGATCGATTGGAAGAGAGCACTAGGCTTGCCCATCAAAAGATGCAAGAGTTGATCGACCGATGAGCAAGTAGGGAGCAAGGCAAGCTTCCTAGCAACACTGAGAAGTCGATGTCCATTACCTTGGTGGGTGATCTACCTGTTGAAATCACCATCAAGAAGGTTGCTCAGTTTTCTCCGTTTTTCATACTTTTCCAGACCTTTTCTCTCATCTTTCTCATTAGTTTTAGGTAGGAGTTCTCCAGAGCCTGTTCTGGGGTTCTTAGCTTAGGAGATACTTTTTCTTAGCGTTTTGGAGCTTGTAAGATCGCGATTTTTCGGAGATTGACAACCTTCGGTAACATTGTATCTTACAGTTTTTCTATTTATATTTATTTATCTTCAACATGTTTTCATTCAATCTTGCTATGATTTCTGTTGATTGTATGACATCTATGAGTAGCTAAACTTCTCGTTGGTGATAGTATGTGATTTCTGAGCGAAGGGTTAATAATTATGCTAATGGCTATATCGCGCATTATACTTTGAGTTATTGCTTTATTTCTTTGATCTATCTAAAACCTCTATCTTCGTAGTGTTGAATACTAACGGAACACAATTGGACAATACATTAATCAAAGATCTCTATGCAAAACCGGGGACTTCATGCATGATTATTAACCTGCTATGCTTTGAATGACCATACTATCACCAATCTCCATTATCTGATAAGAAAAACCTTTGCTAAGTAGTTTGTTGATTTTATATTCTTAACTTAGATTAGATAAAGCTAGTTATAGTCCTTAGAGATTGACACTCGAGGTTATTTTACTGCTGCACTACGGTTTTCGTTGTAGTTGTGAATTGTCTTTGGCTCAATACAAATTTATTTGATTAACTAGAATCTGACAAGTTCTAAACACAGTTCATCAAATTGGCGCCGTTGCCGGGGACTATACTCCTTTTTTCTGTTTAGCTTTTTTATATTTTCAGCATTCAATTCCTAGTTCTAGTAGTTTTTAGTTTTCCTATTTAATCTCTCTCTGATACTCCTTTCCTAGTTTGTTACAGATAGTGTATGCGACATACACGATCTAGAGGAACACTGCTTGCTGATTCAATTGCTGAGATCGACAGAGTCTACCACCAAAGAAGGCGACTACTGCGAAGGCGTGAAATAGAGGAAATAGAGGATACCGATTTCTCTGAATCTCTACACAGTCTTTTCAAGGAAATCGACGGAATGGAAGAAGCTACACCACTGAAAGCATGGGTTCAACCCACCAAGGATCGTATGAGGATACCGGCGATTGTTCTTTCGTCTGCAACTCGTGATCTGGAAATCAAGAACCACACGTTCCAACAACTTCCGAGGTTCTATGGCTTAGCAAGGGAAGATGTGATGGGGTACTTGCACGATATCAATGATTTCGTCAAACAACTCCCACGACCCGGAGCTGAAATAACAACGGACGAGTTGAGAATGAAGGTTTTTGCTATGGGACTTGGCGACAGAGCCAAGTCAAGGTTTTTTCAGCATTCATGGAAAAATACTTCACTCACACCTTGACTACCGCGCTAAAGGCGCAAATCACTGGGTTCAAACAAGACTATGATGAGACCATCTACACCGCGTTTGAGAGGTTCCAAGTGTAAGAAAATATGGTCAGAGTTACCCCTAGGGTACGCAGCGGAATGAGGAAGGAGTCGAACTCCTTCCCCTTATCTGGCCACGCGCGCGCGCGCCCCTTGTTCTACGGGAGGTGGGTCCCACTTTAGGGACCCACTTATATTTCTAAGGAAATCCAAACTCCAAGTAGATTTTGCCCAAGTGCATATGTTAATTCTAAATTAACATATCCTTTCTAATCGAACCTCCATTATATTTCCAAAATATAATGTTTAATTGTATTTACATAAAATACAATTAATTAGCCAATTTAATTAATAATTCCAAATCATTAATTGAGCCACCAAATATTATAATTAATTCTAAATCAATTATAATCCATCAATCACAATTAATTCCAAATTAATTGCGATTCCATCTTCAAGGATATTCTGATAGACTGAATCACCACATAGTGTGACCCATAGGGCCTCACCGTATTAAGCAAGTCCTAGACTAGACAACATGGAATTCCTAGACGGTTCCATTTGCAATATTAATACGTGAGGACGTTTGAGAGGTTTCTCAAAGCTAACCCTTTCGTTGCGAAGCCTGTTGCGCTCAACGCGGCGGTGGTAACGTCCCTTCATCTGACTTGCTCGAATGTATCTAGGATCGATGAAGTGTCTATCCCAATAATACATCCACAGGCGTCTCAGGGAGTTGCTTGGTTAAGATATACTTATGACCATCATAATATATCATTTGCACTGGCCAGTGACTTTACCAACACAACTATGCAGACTCTGAGCAGTGCTCTCCTGTGCTACACTTGAGAGATGAATCCTTCATAGAATCACTTATCACCCCCATTTGTATTTAGCCATAATCCTGGATCGTGTCTTAGGTCAGCTGCTTATTCAGAGCTGACATCGACGGGTCCACCAAGGATATGGGGCAACAAATGTGATGATAAAGTCCTGTAAGTGCAAAGGACGAATGGCATCACTTCGACAACTTAACGGTTCTCATAGACACGTCGGTGTAGAGTATACATCGATGGGAGTGTCCGGTGGGTACTTCCATTGTTCGATAAAGCTTCTTCGAACAACTATGTGCAGTTATGGGAACGTTCCTTGATTGTCCAACAATCCGTTTCGTGGCCGTGGGATCGGCTCACACTTGCTCCAACAAGTATAACCTCCACGCATACTAGTCTTGGCAGGTTCATTCAGACCCCCACATCCGAGATGTACCACGACTGATGAACGTATTTTTGACGCGTTCATCTTGTCTTTTTACCTTCTTTTGCTATCTTTAGGCCTTGTTTTTGGTCAGTTTTGTAGAATAGTGTCACGTTTATTGTTTTCTGCATTTTCAGGCACTTAGGTACGAAATGGCGTTTTTGGAGCTAAAAACGAGCTTTTTTAATAGAAAATGGCCCCGTTGAAGTTCCTTGATCTCCACGGCTTGTTCGTGAGTGTTTGAGCATCAATAAGCATCGAGAAGGATGAGTCCAAGGCACCCGAGGGCCGTACAGGGCAAAAAGATTGAGTTGGAAGACAAAAATCTGCCTAGGAGCCAAGCTAAGCGCCTGGAATAGTGAAGCGCTCCGCTTCATTTTCCAGGACCTTTGGCACAGCAGCCAAGCGAAGCGCTTGGAGGGCCAAAGCGCTTCGCTTGCCAAGTGCTCCGATTGGACTCTCCAGGCGGTCCGCTTGGCAGCTGTAACACCCCATTTTTTTTCTTATTATTTAATTATTTATTTAATTATTATTTTATTATTTAATTATTTATTTTAGTTAATTAATTATCAGAGTAAATTATTTATTCGATAATTATTTAATTAATTTCGCGTAAGTAAGTTCGTTTCATTACGTTTGGATCGATCTGGAAGCCTGGACCGTTCTGCCCCTTTTTGGCCCATTATTGAGCCAGTCAAAGGCCCATTGACCGGCCCAGTACTAACCTAACCCTAACCCTAGTCGGTTCCAGCCCCCCCTCATTTCTCTTCAGCCGTGAATCAAGAAAAGAGAGAAGAAAGAAGAAAGGAAAGAAAGAAAGAAAAGATAGAGAGAAAGAGGAAAAGAGAGAGAGTTGTTCTGTTCTTCCGTCTATCTTCTCCGTCGCCGCCGCCGCGCCGTTTGACCGCGTCGCAGCGCCGCCGCCATTCCGGTCAGTCCCATCCGCCGCCGCTGTTTGTTCTGTTCTTTGATTCGCGACGCCGTCGCCGTTTTGCCTCGAGATCGCGCCGCGATCTCCGTTCTGAGCCGTCCGATTCGTTGTCCGTTCCGTCGCCTGTCTCCTCTGCTCCCGCGCCGTACCTCTGTACCGCACCGCCGCGCCGGGTTCGTTCAAGCCATCCGTCCCGTTGCTGTCCGATCCGTTCCGCTCCGTTTTCCATTCGCCGCCTCTGTTTCTGATCTGTTCGCCGCGCCGCTTCGCCGCCGCCGATCTTGTCTTCCGTCCGTTGTTACCGATCTCGGTCGGTAAGTTGGTTCAACCTTTCTGTTCGGATTCGGTTTTGATTTCGGTTCGATTCGAATCTTGTTTTAATTCTCTTTTCTTTTCGAATTATTCGATTGCAGATTTGTTCAACCTTTTATTTCGATTCGAAGGTAAATCTCGTTCCTTTATTGTTGCTCTTGATTCGAAACTCGTAGTCTCGTATTCTGTTTGGACTTTTTACCTTGGACTATTTTACCCTTGATCGATCTGACCTTGTTATTTGATTCGAACCGAGAACCGGGACTTAGGTCGTTAGATCGTAGTTACTGTTTGCCGGACTTGTGAAATTATTGACCTCGTATGTTGACTTTGTTTTCCTGATTGACCTCGAAAGGACTTTTGGACCTTGTTGTTTCTGTTTTGCAATTTTGTGGACTGATTTGGGAAACCTAAAAACCTAAAGGACCTTTTTGCAGTTTTACCTTTGACCGTAGTTGACTGACAGTAAGCTTTTATCGTAAACCTTGTTGTTTTGAGAAGACTGTTAAGTGTTGGAAAACTTCTGGTTTGTTTGTTCTGTCTGTTTTTGAAAAGGGTTATTTTGCAATTTACCACTGAGGGTATTTTGGTAATTTCCAGAATCTGAAAACTGAAAGAATTTCTGAAAATGTTTCAAACTTAGTTTCTGTTTTTGTAAGTTAGTATTGACTTGACTTGCTAGCCTAGTTGGTTAGGTTCTTACTTGACTAACTTAGAGGTCCCGAGTTCGAACCCCGTCTTCACCATTCGTTTTTCAACCTTTTTCCTTCCGTCCGTTCGACTTCTAAAGTGTGTTTAGTACTTTCTTGTTAGGTTCTCCGTTGTCCGTAAACCCGTAAAGCTCATTTCTCGTTGAAGGTTTTTTTGCTCGCAAGTTAAGGTGAGTGTTCACCCCTAAACCTATTATTTGCGAAAAACTGGAAGGCTATGTGACTGTTTGAACCTATTACTATATACTGTTTACTGTATGCTTCCGCGTAAAAGTATAAGTCCTAAGTATGACTTTTTACATTTCTGTTTATTGCTACTCTGTTCTGGACTGACCTTTCTGCAGGAACACCTCTCGGTGTTAACTATCTGTATCTGTTGTTCTGTATCTGCTCTGTTTCTGTGTGACCGGTCAATTAGGTTATGGTTAGGTAGGCTTGGGTAGTAGAGGACTATCGGGTTTGCTTGATCATGGCCTAGTCTATTCCCTTTTAGGCGCGAGGCAGAAGTCGCTAAGGTCTATTAGGGTCGTAGGATCTGTTTCCCCAAAGTACACGGGGGTTTCTGTTTCTGTCCGGAGTTGTGCACCCTCTAGAGGGAGTTATAAGGGCATTCTGGGAGTAGGAGCAATAAGGCGGGCTGCACCAACGGTCTTCAACGTATCTGTTCTGTTAATCTGTTATATGTGTTCTGTTCTGTTTGCTCGTTTCTCTGAAAAGGATTTTGTTTTTAAAACTGTTTACTTTCTGTTTTAACTTAGAACCTCACTGAGATCCTTTATCTCACACTCTTTTGTTTTTCAAAATTCCTTCCTTCCAGATGCTGCTGAGGATGTGCGTGACTAGGATGCCAGCGACTGAGAGAAGGGTCTGGGGTGTCACGGGTTTCTTTTCAAAATAAGAAGATACACTTTTATTGTCTTCATTCGTTGTTCATTCGAACTTGAGTCGTCATTGGATATTATTTATTATTGTTAGCGTCAAAGATTATTTTGGCATTTATTGCCGACCGTTGTTATTAAAGTATTTTTCGATTTTCCTTTTTCAAGAAAATATTTTGTTTTCAAAACCGGTACCGTTACAGCAGCAGTTACGTTTTCGAATTTTCCTTCTTAGATCTGATCTTGTGTTACTTTTTTCAGACTTTGGAACTTTGGCTTCGTTTTGGAGAGCTCCTAAGCCCCAAAACTCAGAGAAAACTCAAATTACATTGTGTTTTAGATTGGATTAAAGGTTTTGGCATAGGATTTCATCCATTGTTTCATCTACGGAGAGGTTTTCATCAATACCCACCGATTAGTGACAGCTTGGTGGTAAGATTGTATCTTTATCTCTTGTCTAGTAGTTTGATTTGATGTATTCTACTTACAATTCATATGATTTGATGTCTATGTTGATGAATATGAGTAGCTATATCCTCTGTGTTGGTGGTAGAATGTAGAATATGCATGCTATGGGTTATGTTTATGCTTACATGAGATTGTGATTCAATCTTGCTGCAAATTCCTTCATATGATTCTTAGTTGCCTATAAACTATATTCGAATTGAGTATAGTGACAAACTCTTGGTCAATGAAAGCTATAGGATTGTATGTTAGAGATTTGTAGCATGCTAGATAAATGGTGTTAGTGACAAGCACCTCTAAAGTATTGATAGTGGTCTTTTATGATGTGTGTCTTGAAAGTTACCTAGACGAGTTGCTTAGCAGACTTGATCGAAGGTTTTACGCACTGAACTTGTGAGCATATTCGTAACCCATGCATGTGTATTTGATTTCTACCACCAACCGTTTTCCAAACTTGATTACAACAATCTGATTTCTCGTTGCTTTGTTCTAAGAGAACAATTCCATAAACATTTGAACTCGTTGTCTGAAATAACTAGCAAAAACCACAATCAAAGCCACGTTAGGTCCCGAGAGAACGACACTCGGGGAAAACTTTCCATTGCAATCTAGTTTGTGTAGTGATAAGTGTTCTTTGGCTTTTAAAACAAATTTAATTGGTGAAAAACGACATCATCAACCGTGGTGACTGATTTGCCCGTGGAGATCACGGTTGTGAGAGACAATGCACTAGTTGAGGTTCCAAGTTGCAAGATAACTGAAACTTGCAAGGTGAGTGAGGAGGTCGAGACTCCTAAGGTGGTTATGGAAGAGGAACTTGTTGCACAATCTGATGCGATAGTTGAAGAGGTGAAAGAAAACTCATCGTCTGAGGATGAGATGGTGGATATGGTGGAAGTGCCCATCCAAGAGAGCTTCGATGTTGAAATCGGCTTGGGGAAGAAGGACGGAATAGTGGCAACTCTAGACACGGGAGCGGGTGTGAATGTTATACCCTTGAACGTGTATGAAGAGTCGGGTTTGTCTTGCTTGAGACCTATGAAATGCATGGTGCAATTAGCGGATGGGTCCATGAATAAGCCATTGGGTGTGATTGAGAACTTGGCGGTGAGGGTTGCCGGTGTAGAGGTGAAGACTAATTTCATCGTTATGCCTACATCTTCTGCTAAGCTCAAAGATGTGGTTCTCTTGGGTAGAGCCTTCATCAACAAAGTGCGTATGGTCATAGACATGTATCGCCGAACATGTCACTTTGAGGTAAATGGCAAGCAACACACGTTGCTAGCCATTGTTGATTCATGTGCTTATGTTGATACTAACGAACTTGTAGGATTTTTTGGTCCACTTTATGTTCGTCAAGATGTGCAGGGAATTGATGCTTTGAGAGGCAATTGGAGGGGGAAGTCTAGTACCCAAGGTGAAATCAATTCCGCATGAGTTGTGAAGAGTCGAGCCAACGACTTTTAAACGAAGGCGCTTCTCGTGAGGCAACCCGAGGTTGTAGGTACTTGCATATAGATTAGGAGCACGTTTTAAATTTTGTTTCGTTGATTAGACAAGGTTTTTGGGGTGAAAATTTAGCAAAAGTCGAAAAAAAATGGATTTGGGAGCTTCAGGTCCCAAGCGAATCGCTTGGCAAGCCCAAGCGGTCCGCTTGGATTTCCAGTAAGAATTTCATTCTTACTGGAAATCCAAGCGGAGCGCTTGGCAGGTCCCAAGCGGACCGCTTGCCAAGCGCTTCGCTTGGCTTTCCTTAAGAAAGCTAAGCGGAGCACTTGTGTATCAAAGCTCCCCACTTCGTTTTTCTTCCTCCATTGCCGATTTAGCACCCCAAAAATCTCAATCTCTCTCAATTCTCCACAAATTATTGCAATCTTGTGCATTTTACAAAGCCCATCACCCCCTCTATCATCTAAATCGATCAAATTTCATGTTTGAAGCATCCATAACAAGGAATCAAAGGTACCTCTCATGAACCCTAACTTTCTTGAATTAGCTTCAATTGTGTTATGCATTGGTGAATTAGAGTTTGATGATGATTGTTGAGCATGTTTCTTACTAGATGTGATGTCTAAATTCGAATTTTGCTCCTCTTGATTTATGATGAACTCTATTGCTCGAATGTTTGCTATATAATTGTTTAATGATTGTTACCCTTGAATTTGAGTTTATGATTATGGTGATGTTGTGATTTCATGAGAATGTGTTGGATTTGTTGGGTAATTCAATTGGAGAGTTTGTTTGCTTGGTTTAGATTCGTATGGATTTATCGTAACGAAGTGTTAAACTTCTCGATTCGTTCATATGAACTTTAGCAAGCCCTCAAACTCACCATGAGATTACTTGAGTGAGTATTGGAGTCTAGGAGTCAAGTCTAAGTCTCATTGTCTCTTGAAGTTATCTAATAAGATTATTCTAGGTACAATGGCATCAAGAAGAACCAAGAGATCAAGGGGAGAAGGGACCTCCAGTGCTCAACAAACAGCCACACCCGGCGAGTATCGCCAATCGGGGAGGGCAAGGCAATTCGAAGCGAGTTTCCATGCCCACAAGCACACGTACATTTCTGAGAGGAGCATTCGCTTCACGGCTGGTGAGAGCGAGTTGGATGGTGCCAGAGAGCTCAACAAGCTCATTACAGAGCGAGGGTGGAAGTACTATGGCGAGGTCATGCCAAATTGGGACCAAGCATTAGTGGAGGACTTCTACATTGCCTTCACGGACTACAATGAACGGACAGGTGAGGTTCCCGTCCGCGGTATTGGGGTCGAGTTTACTCCTTTGAGCATCACTAGCTTCATTGTGCGATTGGATAGGCCACTGGCGCGGGATCCTAACCGCCAGCCTGCATCCAACGAGAGATTTGATCCCGCGGAGCTCTATGTATACGACCGGGAGTCTGATCATTACCCCATGGAGATACTGAATGGCATTACCGTGGAAGATTTTGAATTGCCTGATGAACCACCCCGGATTTTGCGCCACAACGATCTCACCTTCGAGGCAAGGATGATGTTGAAGTTCGTTCAAGCCAATCTGATTCCTAGCACACATGATTCCGAGGTTCAGTCCTATTACGGAGTCTTAGTCTATGCTCTCTTGCATGATTTGCCTCTCACTCCTGGCATCGTCATCTTCGAGGAATTCAAGCGCCGCCGTAATGCAAACCGGAAGCTTTCCTTTGGTAACTTGATCACGGGCATGTGCAAGGAGGCCGGAGTTCCCGACCTCGTACTGGACAAGAAGCCAAAGAAATCCATCAACATTGATACGTACAATGAGATGTTCGGGACTTGGTGCACTCAGCAAGGAGAACCCATGCAACCAAGAGTTACGCGCCATGTGACACCTCCTCCACCTCCACATACGGCCGGACAAGGAAGCTTCGACTTCTCGGAGTTCAACCAGATCTTGGTCGATCAGTTTGGGAACTTCCAAACCACCATGTTGGAGGCTCAGTCGACCCAGCTTACCGAGCAATTCCTGGGATTTGAGGAGCGCGAAGTCAAGAGGTGGGAGGACTTCCGTGTGATGGAGGAGCAGCGTTGGGATGATTACCAAGGGCGTGTAGATCAGCGTTGGGAGGCCGCTCGAGCAGAGGACACTAGGCGTTGGGGAGCCCACCAGGAGGAGATGATGAACCGCCATGATGCCTTAGCTCGCCGAATTCCGGGGTATACTTTCTATGATCAGACCGGTAGTAGTGGGAGTGCCTTTCCTAACACCCCTACGACCCCTTCTCCTAGAGACACCAGCCGACAGAGGCCACATTTATCGGTAGTATTTTTATATTATCGTTATTTTGGCTTGTTTACTATTGTTGGTTGAAACTCTTTTCATTTCGATTTGGTTGTATGATGTTATGACTTATGACTCTTGTACTCTTTATTTGCTTTTGTAGTTGTAGCCTGTGTGCCTTTTGTCGTGATTAGTTTAGTCTAGTGTTTGTCTTGGTGCCTTAGGTGATTAAGATTGGAAAAAAACATCAAAAATCTGGAAACAGAGCCAAGCGAAGCGCCTGGCAAGCCCAAGCGGTCCACTTGGAATTCCAGTAAGAATTTCATTCTTACTGGAATTTCAAGCGGAGCGCCTGGAGCCTCCCAAGCGCTCCGCTTGACAAGCGAACCGCTTGGCTCCCGTCAAGCGGTCCGCCTGGACCCTGTACCCAGATTTTCCTCGTTTTTTTCCATTCTTCTCACCTTTGCGCACCCGTTTTCACTTGTTTCTTGAGTCCTTTCAGGTCCTGCTCATATATAGGAGATTGGACACGTACCTTTATCTCAGGGAAGTGTACTTTCAATCCATTTTTTCCTTTTCATTCAACTTTTCTTTGCTCGAGGACGAGCAAAAGTTTAGGTTTGGGGAGGGGGTATTGGATTTTCAGTACTATATGCTTGTGTGGTTCGTACATGCCTGATTTTACTCAAGTTCGTGTGATTTGTCGTGTTTTTTTGCATGCATATCATCCCTAGATTAGTTGTTGCACGTTGTTGTGTGTGGAGTTTATTGCCAAGTCTTTTGAACTTTTTTATTGAATAGACTAAGTGTTTATGACCATTGATCATATGTTGCATCACTTTGCAAGAAGTTTGAGGCTTGTCTCGCTTGGTTTGTCACATTCGCATGTGCACTAGTTAAGCTTAGTAGTCTCGACATCACCTTGAGTGGTGTTTCTTCTGCTGCGGTTCACGATGACCTTATAAAATGACGCATGTTAGAGTCTATGGTCGTAACCCGTGTAATTATGTACGTAAGAGGCGACAAGTTCTTCACCTCGATTAGAGATTGCCAAATGCCTAGGAAGGAGGTAGTGTGAGATGTGCGATTCCTTGTATTAAACCTATTCTATCGAATAGGTTTGGGGAGGGGGTTGCCTTATTGATCTTGTCTTTCGTCTTTGAGTCGTTGTAAAGTTTCCTTTTTCTTTTTTTATTTTTGTTTTGTGTCCCAACCTATTCTTTCGAATAGGTTTGGGGAGGTGTTTTTGACACTTAGTACTGCTGCTTGCCCCTATATTAGAAAAAAAAAACAGAAAGAGAAAAAGAAAAGAAGAAAAAAAAGAGAAAAGAAAAAGAGAAAATAAAAAAAAAGAAGAAGAAAGAAAATAAAGAATAAGACCCAAAAGCAAAAGAAGGGTCGTTGCAAGCCAAAAGCAGTCTCGTAGTGTCAAGTGTCATGTAAATATTTTGTCCTTGTGAAGTATCGATCTATCTTTCGTTTCGCGTCGCCTTTGTCCAAGGCCTGTTCTTGACCACCCTCGTCTTGCTATTCAAGAAGTGGTTGAAAGAGGCTCATTCTTGAGAGTCTGGGTAGAATAGGGGAGTGTTATCTTTCTAAGGGAACCCTCCTTCGTTTGATGAGAGCCAGTATTGGTTCGCCCTCTCTTGAGGAAAAGTCTCGCTTGGTGAACAGTAGTAAGCCCTCGGTTTCATAGGCACGGGGCAATTGTAGTATGATAACATGCATCATTGTGTTGTCACTGACCAGGTCCAGGTAGAAGATGTTACGAGAGACTCCTTTGTTTAACCAAGTGCACATGAGAATGTGTATATTCGAAATCGAGGCATTCTTCAACCTACTTGCATGTCATGCTCATTTGGTTTTGTTCATAAGCATTTGGTAGATTCAATAGATTAGTTCACTTTACTTGGCATGAGACTCCTTTTGTGTTGCATTTAGGGTAGTTTGTTGCTTGAGGACAAGCAAAGGTTTGGTTTGGGGAGTTTGATGAACGTATTTTTGACGCGTTCATCTTGTCTTTTTACCTTCTTTTGCTATCTTTTAGCCTTGTTTTTTGGTCAGTTTTGTAGAATAGTGTCACGTTTATTGTTTTCTGCATTTTCAGGCACTTAGGTACGAAATGGCATTTTTGGAGCTAAAAATGAGCTTTTTTAATAGAAAATGGCCCCGTTGAAGTTCCTTGATCTCCACGGATTGTTCGTGAATGTTTGAGCATCAATAAGCATCGAGAAGGATGAGTCCAAGGCACCCGAGGGCCGTACGAGGGCAAAACGATTGAGTTGGAAGACAAAAATCTGCCCAGGAGCCAAGCTAAGCGCCTGGAAGAGTGAAGCGCTCCGCTTCATTTTCCAGGAGCTTTAGCACAGCAGCCAAGCGAAGCGCTTGGAGGGCCAAAGCGCTTCGCTTGCCAAGCGCTCCGCTTGACCACCCTATTGAGTCGTTGCCAAGCGGACCGCTTGGAGAAGCCAAGTGGAGCGCTTGGCAAGCGAAGCGCTTTGGCACTCCAAGCGCTTCGCTTGGCTTCTGTGTCAAAGCTCCTGGAAAATGAAGCGGAGCGCTTCACTATTCCAGGCGCTTAGCTTGGCTCCTGGGCAGATTTTTGTCTTCAAACTCAATCTTTTTTCCCTCGCATGGCCCTCGGGTGCCTTGGACTCATCCTTCTCGATGCTTATTGATGCTCAAAGACTTACGAACAAGCCACGAAGATTGGGGAACTTCAACGGGGCCATCTTTTCCATCAAAAAGGCTCGTTTTTAGCTCCAAAAATGCCGTTTCGTACCTAAGTGCCTGAAAATGCAGAAAACACAAAACGTGACACTATTCTACAAAACTAACCAAAAAACAAGGCTAGAAGATAGCA
>CM051458.1:17213009-17323149 GCA_028274465.1 Plantago ovata
ATTAAGGATTATATTTTAGAAATATAATTCGAGGTTTGATTTGAAAGGATATGTAATTAGGAAATAATATATGCACATGGGCAAAATCCACTTGGAGTTTGAATTGCCTTAGAATTATAATGTGGGTCCCGAAATCAGGACCCACCTAACCCCTGTATAGCCATCGCGACCAGTAGTAGTATGGGGAGGAGTTCGACTCCTTCCCATATAGAACTCAAGGGATAAGTTAGCTTTTCCTGATTGAGTTTTAATTTGATTGGGAAGGCATCTAGACTTAAATTGGTTTCCTTTAAGAGTCTAATTGATTCTTCTTTAGGCTTCTATTGACTACTATAATAGTAGACTATTAGAGAGCTTGACATGGTTGATTGCAGATCATTTTGATCAAACGAATTCTAGAGAATTATCTACAAGGTTTCTTAGAGAAAATAAAAGCTCTCCTCCCTACACCTCTAGCCGCGCGCGCCACCTTCCAACCGGAGGAAAATTGCCGCCCCATTTTCTTGGCCACATAAAGAATATCCGAGCATTCTTTCCGATAAGCTGTTCATCCGTGGATACCAATGTTGAGGTTCAAAGAGCTGGAAACTAACTTTTATTGTCTTGTAGATAATCAAAGTAATGCAGATATCTTCGACTTCGACGAAGGAGAAGATTCACCGGACTATTACGAAGACTTCATCGATTGGCATATCGATTCAATACCTATTCTTGCTTTTGGAGTATTGTAAGTCTTCTGATTAATATGTTTATTATATACGTTATATGCATGATCAATTAAGCTGCATGTTAAGAAAATTTGAAATTCCGCTGCGTACCCTAGGGGTAACTCTGACCATATTTTCTTACACCTTCTATAAATAGGGGAGGACCGATTCATTCTCTCACTTTTTCACAAAAATTCATTCAGAGCACTTAAGAGAGCGAGGAGCAATTTAGAGGATCGAGGAGCTACTCAGACAAGCCAGTTCTTCCTTTTCGGCGGATTTTGCGTTCCGCGTGTGATTTTTCCGGCTTCCATCGTTTAACAATAAGTCCCTTCTAACGTGCATAGAAACCATCTTGAATGTATGTTTTGCCCCTTTCTCGTGTTTTGCTGTTACGGGGCGTACGCCCTCCGTCTTTTTCCGTCACCTGAGCTTTCGCCGACGTACGGCGTACCCGAAAATGTAGTTACTGGACTAAGGACTTAAACTGACCGTAAATTGCATGCTTTAACTGGACTGTAGATTCGCATGCCTCCCCTTTTTCAATTTCTGCAATTCCCTTTGCCTCCTTAGGTTCGTGTTGAACTTGTCAAGTGTGGTAATCTTTGAGCAGTTGGTCGCTCCTTTCTGTTCGATCTCATATGCTTTTTTGCTCTTCGAACTTGTATACTCTTCGAACTGGTTGTCTTTATGCTTCCGTCACTTTTTTGCTCTTCGCTCTACTTGTATGTCTTTGTAGAGTACTTATTTCTTAGTTATGCTCCTTTTTTGAGATTTTTCTCCGGAGGTCGAACATAATCAATATACATAAATGGAATCTCAGACTATCACCACCCATCCTTACTCTCTTTTCGGACCTAGCTTTTAGGATGTCCGAGAGGAGCGACGGTAGCCAAAACTGTCACGATGCTCTTGACTACGGGACCGAGCAGGATACATCCGAGGAAACATCCGTGTCGGCGACTTTCCTTAATCAAACACTAGAGCTTTCCTCGGATCACGAAGAAGATGATGGTGCCGATGAGTCCGAGGAGGGTGAAGAACATAAGGAATCTGGTGAGGATGATGATTCTGAGGAGGAGGAGGAGGCTGACAAGTATCTTCTGCAAGTCCGTAGGAGACTCAGAGTAGAAGATGATGATGCACCATTATCGACAATCGTGTACTGAGGCGGTAGGTGGTCCGCCCGGCACTGGTGACTCGGCCGCTTTGATAAGCCAAGCAGCCCAAGTCCTCCGGAGAGGCTATGGTACTCGTGCTAATGTCGATCTGTTGCCTATCTGTATAGAAGATATGGATGATACCGAGCAACCCACTCCTGAATTAGCTTTGTTCGAGGAGGGCGAACGATCTTTTCAAGAAGGTCAGGGTGACGAGATCGACGAGTTCGAGTCCCCTAAATCGAGACGCAGGTCTGAATTCCCTCCTCAGACTACTCGCCGCACAGTCATTAGTGACGATGATGATTCTCCTGTGTTGATGCTCGATCTCCACGGGAATGAAGCTGGTCCGAGCCAAAATCCTCCTTCTCCTTCACTTTCTGAGATGAACAGAAGAGCTCAAAGGGACTTACTCATTCAAGAGCAATATTATGTCGAGGACATGGTCCCCTATCAAAACTATACATCCTCGGGAAATGGATTTCACTTTCTCGGCGGCTAACAATGTTTGTCCTCCAAATCCTATGGAATTGGCTGAGGAAAGGAAATAGGCCGAGGAGCGTAAGCGTAAACGGGTCGAGGAGATCCTATCACCCGATGATGAAGAGCATGAGCATGCTCTAGGAATGCCCCAGAAGCCTAGGAAGAACACTCTCGGTTAAAAAAGAAACAGGTCGCTCCTGAGAACGACAACAAGCTCACCGTAGCCAGTGGTAAGAAGTTCACAAGGGGATACTCGATGTCGACCTGCCCGATCCGGAGGGCGAGAAGAATGAAAATGGTATGATCCCGACTACTGCTTCCACAGTTAAGGAAGAAGAGATTCCCTCTATTAGGCAGAAGTACAGATTGAGGAAGAAAACGATCGACATCCTCCCGCCCAAGCCTAATCAGACTTTTTATAATGCACCTCCTGGCTATATGGCCGTGCATCTCTTGTCACTCGACGAGGATGGATCCTTCCTTTCTGTGATCCTTTCAAGTATATCATCAACCAGTTGGGGATCGCGCCTGGCAACTTCTTCCAAGTGCCTTCGGCACACTTATCTGCTTTGGGGTTTTCTGCAAGAAACTAGGATCCCCGTCAATTTCCACAATTGCAACCAGCTCTTCCGAGTCTCGATGAGCTCCGAGAATAAGTACTTCTATTATTTCAATGCTCGGCCCGGCTTTGGCTTTATCATGGACGCTCCTACGTCCACGGGCTACAAGTGGTTCCATAGATACATCTATGTGACAAAGAAGAAGCTTCCCGGGATGACCGATGAGGATGTAGAGTGGGGGGTACCGAAGCACTTTTATCGAGGACCCATATCTGAGAGATACCCTCTTCTAGTTGAACTGGACCCTTGGATATTGGAGCTCGAGGAGAAGAACTCATGTGAGGACCCGGAGAAACACTTTTATTGGGGTTTGGTGTTGCAACCTCTCCCCTACTTGGCCGGTCTTTCACCTCTAGTGTACACCGGCTACAAGGGTTCAAAATATACTGATGATGTTCTCTTCTGTAATTATCTCGAGGATTATGCTTGAATGCTGATGAACGTGTATTTTACACTTCATTCGAGTCTTTTTTCACCTATTTAGCTATCCTCTATGTTAACTTGGCTATATTTTAGTGCATTTTACTAGAATAGTGTCACGTTTCCCTTTAGTTTGCATTTTTCAGGTTTTAGGTGAAAAACGTGTTTTCCAGGCAATTATATTGAAGGGAACGAAGAATCGGTGTTCGAGGACATTCGTGGAGTATCTAGAAGGTTCCGGATGAGATTTGAGGTCTAGGGGTCGAGTTTCAAGGCTTAAAGGTCACTAGAAGGCAAAACCCGAGTCCGAAATGCAAAAGAAGACCTAAAACGCGTCAAAAACGCGTTTTCCGCCGACTGGAGCTCCCGGGCGGTTCGCCCGGGATGTGGGGCGGTTCGCCCCACACCAGGCGGTTCGCCCGGTGTCTGGGGCGACTCGCCCCACACCTTCCGAACTCCTATATATAGTTGCAAGTTTCTCTACGTTTTTCATACTTTCTCAGACCCTTTTCCATACCTTTTCACATAGTTTTAGATAGGAAATCTCCAGATCCTGTTCTGGGAATTCTTAGCATAGGAGAATATTTTTCTTATCAATTGGAGGATTATCTTGCTTGTGAGTTCGCAATTCTTTGGCGATTGACAACCTTCGCCGGTAACATACGATTTTTCTATTTATATTTATATCTTTCAACATGTTTTCATTCAATCTTGCTTTGATTTCTGTTGATTGCATAACATCTATGAGTAGCTAAATCTCTCGTTGGTGATAGTATGTGATTTTTTAGCTAGGGTTCTTAAATATGCATGATGGCTGTAACGCGAATCAGACTTTGAGTTATTGCTTTATTTCTTTGATCTATCTAAACCCTCTATCTTCGTACTGTTGAATTGAACGGAACACATTGGACAATTCATGATCTTAGATTTCTATGCAAAACGATCGGGTACTTCATGCATGATTATTAACCTGATGCTTTGAATGATCATACTATCACTAACTTCCACTATCTTTGATAAGAAAAATATGTGCTAAGTCGTTGTTGAGTTTATAGTTTAAGTTAAATTAGATAAAGCTAGTTATAGTCCTTAGAGATCGACACTCGAGGTTATTTTACTGCTATACTACGATTTTCGTTGTAGTTGGGAATTGCCTTTGGCTAAAAAATAAATTTATTTGATTAATTGAGTTTGACAAACTTCCAGTTCATCAAATTGGCGCCGTTGCCGGGGACTATACTCCTTTTTTCTGTTTAGCTTTTATATATTTTCAGCATTCAGTTCCTAGTCTTAGTAGTATTAGTCTTTTTCGATTTTATAGGTGATTTCCAGAAATTTTCTTGATTTTCGAGACTTCTAACGAGACTAATTTTCAGTTTTGAGTTACTCCTACTCCAGATTTCCAGGTATGACGACCTTAAAAGCTCGCTTGACACCTACATTCTCGCAAGTCAAGAAAGGGTCAGCTATATACTTGGAAGAAGAGTTATCAGGGTATGAGGTAACGAGTTTTGTAGTGAGAAGGATACTGAGGTTCGAAGATGGAGTGGGGATAAATCTGTTAAGTTTCATCAGATCCTATGAGGAAGAAATAGCAAAAGTTCCAGCAAGGGGGTTCACCGAGGACGAATTATGCAGGAAATTATTTTCTTTTGCTCTGGGATACGAACCGAGAATTTGGATGGCAAGGTTAGCACCAGGATCACTGAGAACCTGGGGCCAAGTAGTAGAGGCGTTCTTGGCGCGTTTTATGCCTTACCATGAGACGATTGCCTTGCAGAGTCGGATCGAGCACTTCGAGCAAGGGGAGTATGAGCGGTTCTTTGACACCTACGAACGTTTTGAGTTGTATAAACGTGAGTGCCCCCATCACCGTTTCGACGACGGGGAGCTGATTTGGTATTTTGTTGGTGGTCTACGTGATGACGTTAGGCTTCAAGTGGATGGGATGTGTGGAGGATTAGAAGAATGTACAGTTGAAGAGGCAGAGAAGGTCTTTCAAAGTACGCCAGTGGATCTGCACAATATGAGAGGCTAATGTCGAGTCAAGTCACCAACGGGAATTCAAATCGGGGCGAAACTGAAGGCTTATACGAAGGATATTCTAAAGACGAAGATATCAGTGAGGAGGATGAACTTGCGTTTTACGTAGGGATTAAGGCCATTGAGAATGTTTTTGAGATAGCACACGCAGGGCAAGCTGAAAACAATCTTCACATCGAAAAGGCTTTTGAAGCAGTCGAAGTAACTGAGCAACTGATAGAGGAATTTAGCTTGTTGAGGTAGGAAAAGGCATAGGAGGTTCATCAAATTGAAGGAGAGAAGATTTTAGACAAAGACGCCCCCTAGAGGTGGGGGGCGAACCGCCCAGCGTGGGGGCGAATCGCCCCCCACAGGCAGAGAGCTGGGGGCGATCCGGCTCGCCCCAAGCGAATCGCCCGGGGCAGGGGGCGAATCGCCTCCGAGCTCTAGGGAGCTGGACGACCCCAGCTCCCCTGTTTCGACACCTGAGGCCGATTTCATCCAACCCAAGCCACTTCCAACTGCTACTAATGAGGAACCTGAGTACGAGGAGGTGAATCTACTACTCCGTGGGGGAAAGATGACCAAAATTCCTGACTTCGTGCGTCGTAAACGTATTGAATCTTCTGGGACCAACAATGCAGGACCAATCACAGAACAAGAAGTTAGTGAAAGTTCCAAAGAACCTCAAAAGAAGCATGATGAACCAAGACCATCTGAAGAAAATATGGTTGATGATGAGGTTGAAGGGGGAACTCCTACGCCAGTGGTACTTCACAAATCTTCTAATCCATATGTGCCCCCGAAACCACATGTGCCATTCCCAAGTCGGACCAAGCCAACCAAGAAGGATATTCAAGAGTCACCTCTATTTCAACGCCTCACAAAAGTTGAAGTTAATGGGCCTCTCTTGGAGTTAATCCAGAACATTCCGGCTTATACGAAATTCTTTCGTGAGATGAAGAACAAAAGGGTTACTTCAGGAAAGGAAGTTAATGGGGTTGAGACGGTGAATTCGATTGCCGGGTTACCTGTGAAGAAAAGAGATCCTGGAAGTTTCATCATCAACATCGCTTTGGGGAATGGTCGAACCACGAAGGCTATGCTTGACTTGGGGGCTAGCATTAACTTAATGCCCTATTCAGTATACAAGGCCCTGGATCTCGGTGAATTGGAACCAACTGATATGGTTGTCCAGATCGCGGACCAAAGTGTGAAGAGGCCAGTTGGGATAATAGAAGATATCCTTGTGAAAGTGGACAAATTGATAATTTCAGCTGATTTTGTGGTAATGAAGTCTGCAGACGAGGGAAAGAGCCATATACGCGAACACGTGGTACTACTTGGGAGACCATTCATGGCAACTACCAACACATGCCTTGAACTCAAAGGCAAGAAAATCTCCATGGAGGCAATGGGTGAGAAAGTTGAATTGGTAGGATGTAGCATAGGAGATAAGGAAGTCGTAGAAGAATTAAATTTTGTCGATTGCTATGATTCTGTGATTTCCGAATTTCATCATTGCTATGATGATCGTGAACCTCTTGAGGAGGCACTAAACATGTAGGCTGAGACGTGTTACATGACCGAAGAAGCAAGGGAATTAGTTGAAATAATGGATAGCACCCCAGAAATTCCCGTAGGAGAAGAAGTGCTTGAACCCTTAGATGAAGAAGAGGAAGAAAGTAAATTTCCTGAAGAGCCTAGCTTAGAATTAAAGCCACTTCCTGCACACCTCAAGTATGTCTACTTAGGAGAGAATCGAAAAAGCCTGTGATAGTCTCCTCACATCTTTCCAACGATGAAGAAAGTAGGCTAATCGAAATTTTGAGAGCAAATTCTGCACCTATAGGATGGGGGATTAGTGATATCAAGAGAATTTGCCCTACTCGGTGTGTGCACAACATCACTCTAGAACAAGATGCCAAACCCGTTAGGCAACCTCAGCGTACGATAAATCCGGCCATGCAAGAAGTGGTAAAGAAAGAAGTAATCAAGTTGCCAGATGCCGATATGATTTACCCCATTGATGAATGTGTTTTTTACACTTTATTCGAGTCTTTTTCACCTATTTTAGCTATCCTCTATGTTAATTTAGCTATATTTTAGTGCATTTTATTAGAATAGTGTCACGTTTCCCTTTAGATTTTATTTTACAGGTTTTGATTGAAAATCGAAGATTTCCAGGCAATTATATTGAAGTTGACAAGGAATTGGTGTTCCAGAAGCCTATCTGGAGTATCTGAAGGTTTCCGGATAGGATTTGGAGTCTAGGGGCCGAATCTGGAGGTTAGAAGGCCACTAGAAGACATAAACCGAGTCCGAAAAGGGGAAGAAATCCAAAAACGCGTCGAAAACGCGGAATTCCGCGAGAAATTCTCTGGGGCGTACCGCCACAGATGTGGGGCGAACCGCCCCACAGTAATTTGAAGCCTATATATAGTTGCTCAGTTTTATCCGAAAATCATACTTTTCCAAGCCTACTTTCTCACCTTTCTCTGTAGTTTTAGGTAGGGACTTCCCAGAGCCTGTTCTGGGGGCCCGTAGCTTAGGGGACTCTTTTTCATAGCAGTTTGGAGCTCGTAGGATCGCAATTCTCCGGAGATTGACAACCTTCGGTAACTTTGTATCTTACAGTTTATTCTACTTATTTTATTATATCTTTCAACATGTTTTCTTCTATGATTTCTGTTGATTGCATGCCTATTATGAGTAGCTAAACTTATCGTTGGTGGTAGTATGTGAATTCTTAGCGAAGGGAAGATAATCATGCTAGTGGCTATATCGCGCAATATACTCCGTGTCATTGCTTTATTTCGTTGATCAGACTTAAGCCCAAAATTCTCGTATGTTGTATTAATTATTATGCACAATTGGACCCTCGTCGACCTGTTCGCGAGTTTATCTTCGTAGTGTTGAATAATTACGGAACACAATAGGACAAAAGTGCTTGACTTGTCAGAATCGTTATCTTCGTAGTGCTTAATAATTGCAACAGGACATTAGATTGATTCAAAGATCTCCATGCAAGACCGAGGAATTTACGCATGATTGTGGACCCGTTATGCTTTGAAGGATCATACTATCACCAATCTCCATTATCTGTTAGAAACCCCTTTGCTATCTGTCTGCTGTTTTTATATTCTAAATTAGATTTGATAAAACTAGTTATAGTCCTGAGAGAACGACACTCGAGTCACTCTACTGCTACACTACGGTTTTCGTTGTAGTTGTGGATTGACTTTGGCTAAATAACAAATTTATTTGACTGAATCCGGAGCACGACATCCGCGTTCATCAAATTGGCACCGTTGCCGGGGACTATACTCCTTTTTTCTGTTTAATTTGTTTATAATTTTCAGCTTTCAATTCCTAATTCTATTAGTTTTAGTTTTCCTTTTTAATCTCTCTCTGATACTGCTTTCCTAGTCTGTTACAGATAGTGTATGCCGCATACACGTTCTGCAGGAACACTGCTTGCTGATTCAATTGCTGAGATCGACAGAGTCTACCACCAAAGAAGACGACCACTTCAAAGGCGTGCACTAGAGGAAATAGAGGATACCGATTTCTCTGAACTCTACACATTCTTTTCAAGGAAATCGACGGAATGGCAGAAGCTAGACCATTGAAATCATGGGTTCAACCCAACAAAGCACTGATGAAAGGTCCGACTATTGTTCTTTCTACTGCAACTCGAGATTTGGAAATCAAAGTTGCACGTACCAGCAACTCCCGAGGTTCTATGGTTTGGCTAGGGAAGATGTTATGGGATACCTGAATGATATTGACAATTTTATCAACAATCTTCCAAGGCCCGGAGCAGGGATAACGGACGATGAGCTAAGGATGAAGGTTTTTGCTATGGGGATTGGTGATAAAGCCAAGGCATGGTTAGGCTCTCTGGAAGCCGGATCACTAGACACCTGGGACAAGGTGTATTCTGCTTTTATGGAGAAATACTTTCCTCACACATTGACTACCGCGCTTAAGCGCAAATCACAGGATTCAAACAGGACTATAATGAGACCATCTACACCGCTTTCGAGAGGTTCAAGGACCTCATGCGCAAGTGTCCACACCATGGTTTTGGGCTTCCTGATCTTGTCCAGCACTTCTACAATGGACTCACATACAAGTGTTTTTGAAGAGATACGAGGAGGATTCGACAAAGATCAATGCTCGTCTGGATCAATTGGAAGCTAGATCTAGTAGAGAGCAGGGGAAGTTACATAGCAGCACTGAGAGGTCCATGTCAATCAACTTGGTGGGAGATCAACCAGTGGAAATCACCATTAAGCAAGTTGCTAAGTGCGAGTGTTACAAGGATGAGGAGCCTCCACTAGTCAAGGAAGAAGAGAAGGACCTTGGTACTGATGAGAGTGGAAAGAAGCAAGAGAATCCCGAGCCACTCCCTCAAAGTTTCGATGTTAAGGTCGGAATTGGCAAACTTGAAGATGTCCGTGCCACACTAGACACGGATCTTACTCGAACGTGCTCCCTTTGAATGTTTTTGAGAAGAGTAACCTTGGAAAACTATCTGACCATAGGGCTATTGTGCAACTGGCGGATGGATCCTTTGTGAGACCCGAAGGCATTGTGAAAAATATGTTGGTCAAGATTGGTGAAGCATCTGTATACACCAATTTTGTAGTTATGCCGGCGTCTGCACCTGGGACGGGGGATGTCATTCTCTTGGGACGAACGTTCTTGACTAAGCTACGCTCCGTGATGGACATCTGCCAAAGAACTTGCACTATTGAAGTGGAAGGCAAGCAACATGTGTTGCAAGCCATATCTGATCCACCTGATCCGCCTGATAATTCTTTCACTACTCACTACTGTGGTCTTGCAGCCTATATTCTTTCTTATTCAAAGGTTCGTGGCATGGAGAGGATATCGGTGAATGGGAAGTCTAGTACCCGCAAAAAGAAGAGATAGGCGCGGACAGGAGTCGAGTCAAAGACTTTAAACAATGGCGCTATCCGGGAGGCAACCCGGAGATTTTATCGCTTTCTTTAATCGCTTTCTTTACCGCTTTAGATTTTATCTCACGAGTTTGATTGAGTATTATAGGTCACTTATACAAGCATTAGGTCTCACCTTGGATCCACTTTCGACGTTCGGGACGAGCGACGACGTTCAGGTTTGGGGAGGAGGTTATCGCTGGTCATCTCTATACTTATCTTGCTTATGAAAAACTCGTGAATTTTTTTTGCATTTGCACGTTTACTGCTTTCCTAGGATAGTCTTGCATGTTTTATATGGAGTTTATTGCCGAATTTTTGAACTTTTTTATTGGGTAGATCAACCAACAATGCCATTAATCGTATGCTTCATCTCTATGAATTTGTTTGAGGTCTTTCTCGCTTGGCTTGTCACATTTATGTATTGCACTTAGTTAAGCTTGGTAGTCTCGACATCACTTAGTGGTGTTTTCTCTACTGCGGTTCACGAAGGCCTTTATAATAGGATGATGCATGTTAGGGTCTTATGGTTGTTTTCCCGAGTAATTATGTACCTAAGAGGCAACAAGTCTTCACCATGCTTTGAGATTGCTAAATACCTAGGAAGGAGGTAGTGTGAGGTTGTGTGATCCTTTGTTTATAACCTATTCTTCCGAATAGGTTTGGGGAGGGGGTTACACCATCATTAGACTTGTTTTTCATTTTTCATTTCCGTATCGTGAGTCTATTTTTCCTTTTCCGTAAATTTTGCACTCCAACCTATTCTTTCGAATAGGTTTGGGGAGTCGTGAGAGTCATTTTGTTTCTCTTTTTGTTATGCTACTGCTGGCTAGAAAAAAATCGAAAAAGAAGAAAGAAAAATTCCAGAAAAAAAAAGAGAAAAGAAAAAGAAAAAAATCTGGAAAGAAAAAAAAAAGAAAAAAAAGAAAAGACCCCAAAAAGCAAAAGAAGGGTCCAAAAAAGAAAAAGCCAAATAGCAGTTTAGCAATGTTCGTAATCGTGTTGTAATTTTCTATTTTTTATCTTTTTTGTCTTGAGTGTCATCTGTTCTAGACCACCCTTGTCCTGCCATTCAGGAAGTGGTGAATAGCTTAAGACTTTACTTTAGAGATAGGTAGAATAGGGGATTGTTATCTTTTATAAGGAACCCTCCTTTGTTTGATGAGAGCCAGTACTGGTTCGACCTCTTTGAGGGAAAGTCTTAACATGGTGGAACAGCAGTAAGTACTCAGTTTCATAGGCACGGGGCAACCATTCGTATCTTAGCATGCTTCATTACGTCGTCACTGACTAGGTCCAGGTAGAGAATGTTACGAGAGACTATCTTGTCTTGACATAAGTGCTTATGTGGATGTGTATAAGTCAATTGAGGTATTCTTCAACCTATATTCATGCTTTGATTCATATGGTTTTTGTTCATATGTTTTTTGGTAGATTCAGTAGATTAGTTAATTTTATTTGGCATGAGACTCCATTTTGTGTCTTGCATGTTTTTTGCATTAGAGTCTAGCTTAGTTGCTTGAGGACAAGCAAAGGTTCGGTTTGGGGAGTTTGATGAATGTGTTTTTTACACTTTCATTCGAGTCTTTTTCACCTATTTTAGCTATCCTCTATGTTAATTTAGCTATATTTTAGTGCATTTTATTAGAATAGTGTCACGTTTCCCTTTAGATTTTATTTTACAGGTTTTGGTTGAAAATTGAACATTTCCGGGCAATTATATTGAAGTTGAAAAGGAATTGGTGTTCCAGAAGCCTATTTGGAGTATCTGAAGGTTTCCGGATAGGATTTGGAGTCTAGGGGCCGAATCTGGAGGTTAGAAGGCCACTAGAAGACAGAAACCGAGTCCGAAAAGGGGAAGAAATCCAAAAACGCGGAATTCCGCGAGAAATTCTCTGGGGCGAACCGCCCCACACCGGGCGAACCGCCCGGTGTGTGGGGCGAACCGTCCCACAGTAATTCGAAGCCTATATATAGTTGCTCAGTTTTCTCCGAAAATCATACTTTTCCAAGCCTACTTTCTCACCTTTCTCTGTAGGTTTAGGTAGGGACTCCCAGAGCCTGTTCTGGGGGTCCGTAGCTTAGGGGACTATTTTTCATAGCAGTTTGGAGTTCGTAGGATCGCAATTCTCCGGAGATTGACAACCTTCGGTAACTTTGTATCTTACAGTTTATTCTACTTAGTTTATTATATCTTTCAACATGTTTTCTTCTATGATTTCTATTGATTGCATGCCTATTATGAGTAGCTAAACTTATCGTTGGTGTTAGTATGTGAATTCTTAGCGAAGGGAAGATAATCATGCTAATGGCTATATTGCGCATTATACTCCGTGTCATTGCTTTATTTCGTTGATCAGACTTAAGCCCAAAATCCTTGTATGTTGTATTAATAATTATGCACAATTGGACCCTCGTCGACCTGTTCGCGAGTTTATCTTCGTAGTGTTGAATAATTACGGAACACAATAGGACAATAGTGCTTGACTTGTCAGAATCGTTATCTTCGTAGTGCTTAATAATTGCAACAGGACATTAGATTGATTCAAAGATCTCCATGCAAGACCGAGGAATTTACGCATGATTATCGACCCGTTATGCTTTGAAGGATCATACTATCACCAATCTCCATTATCTGTTAGAAACCCCTTTGCTATCTGTCTGCTGTTTTTATATTCTAAATTAGATTTGATAAAGCTAGTTATAGTCCTGAGAGAACGACACTCAAGTCATTCTACTGCTACACTACGGTTTTCGTTGTAGTTGTGGATTGCCTTTGGCTAAATAACAAATTTATTTGACTGAATCCGGAGCACGACATCCGCGTTCATCAAATTGGCACCGTTGCCGGGGACTATACTCCTTTTTTCTGTTTAATTTGTTTATATTTTCAGCTTTCAATTCCTAATTCTATTAGTTTTAGTTTCCTTTTTAATCTCTCTCTGATATTGCTTTCCTAGTCTGTTACAGATAATGTATGCCACATACACGTTCTGCAGGAACACCGCTTGCTGATTCAATTGCTGAGATCGACAGAGTCTACCACCAAAGAAGGCGACTACTTCAAAGGCGTGCACTAGAGGAAATAGAGGATACCGATTTCTCTGAATATCTACACATTCTTTTCAAGGAAATCGACGGAATGGCAGAAGCTAGACCACTGAAATCATGGGTTCAACCCAACAAAGCACTGATGAAAGGTCCGGATATTGTTCTTTCTGCTGCAACTCGAGATTTGGAAATCAAAACATTGCATGTACCAGCAACTCCCGAGGTTCTATGGTTTGGCTAGGGAAGATGTTATGGGATACCTGAATGATATTGACAATTTTATCAACAATCTTCCAAGGCCCGGAGCAGGGATAACGGACGATGAGCTAAGGATGAAGGTTTTTGCTATGGGGATTGGTGATAAAGCCAAGGCATGGTTAGGCTCTCTGGAAGCCGGATCACTAGACACCTGGGACAAGGTGTATTCTGCTTTTATGGAGAAATACTTTCCTCACACATTGACTACCGCGCTTAAGGCGCAAATCACAGGATTCAAACAGGACTATAATGAGACCATCTACACCGATTTCGAGAGGTTCAAGGACCTCATGCGCAAGTGTCCACACCATGGTTTTGGGCTTCCTGATCTTGTCCAGCACTTCTACAATGGACTCACATATGAGAGTCAACAGGTGGTGGATTTCCAATGACGTGGTACTATCTGGGAAGAGACCGCCGAGGATGTATGGGCGTGTTTCGGAAGGCTTGCTAAAGGATCTCAATCCAAGGATCCAAGAGCAATGGTAAGAAGGCGTGGACCTGAGGCTCCACCAAACCAGGAGATCCCAATGCATGAAGCGAATGGTGTGAGTGGCGATAGGTTCGAAGGTTTCGCCAATCAGATGAGGCAAGCTCTAAGTGGCCTAATTGGAACTTCTCTCTCCAACGAGGTATGTAGGGTGTGCAAGAACTATGGGCATGGGGCTCATATGTGCAGATCAGATCTAGCACGAGAAGACATTCACTTGGGAAACCGTAGTAATCCTACTCCTAAGGACGAAGCTTATACATCCAAGTCAGCAACTCTCTTGGATAATTTACAGAAATTGGTGGATTTCACACAAGTGTTTTTGAAGAGATACGAGGAGGATTCAGCAAAGATCAATGCTCGTCTGGATCAATTGGAAGCTAGAGCTAGTAGAGAGCAGGGGAAGTTACATAGCAGCACTGAGAGGTCCATGTCGATCAACTTGGTGGGAGATCAACTAGTGGAAATCACCATTAAGCAAGTTGCTAAGTGCGAGTGTTACAAGGATAAGGAGCCTCCACTAGCCAAGGAAGAAGAGAAGGACCTTGGTACTGATGAGAGTGGAAAGAAGCAAGAGAATCCCGAGCCACTCCCTCAAAGTTTCGATGTTAAGGTCGGAATTGGCGAACTTGAAGATGTCCGTGCCACACTAGACACGGGATCTTACTCGAACGTGCTCCCTTTGAATGTGTTTGAGAAGAGTAACCTTGGAAAACTATCCGACCAAAGGGCTATTGTGCAACTGGCGGATGGATCCTTTGTGAGACCCGAAGGCGTTGTGAAAAATGTGTTGGTCAAGATTTGTGAAGCATCTGTATACACCAATTTTGTAGTTATGTCGGCGTCTGCACCTGGGACGGGGGATGTCATTCTCTTGGGACGAACGTTCTTGACTAAGCTACGCTCCGTGATGGACATCTGCCAAAGAACTTGCACTATTGAAGTGGAAGGCAAGCAACATGTGTTGCAAGCCATATCTGATCCACCTGATCCGCCTGATAATTCTTTCACTACTCACTACTGTGGTCTTGCAGCCTATATTCTTTCTTATTCACAGGTTCGTGGCATGGAGAGGAGATCGATGAAGGGGAAGTCTAGTACCCGCAGAAAGAAGAGATAGGCGCGGACAGGAGTCGAGTCAAAGACTTTAAACAATGGCGCTATCCGGGAGGCAACCCGGAGATTTTATCGCTTTCTTTAATCGCTTTCTTTACCGCTTTATATTTTATCTCACGAGTTTGATTGAGTATTATAGGTCACTTATGCAAGCATTAGCTCTCACCTTGGATCCACTTTCGACGTTCGGGACGAGCGACGATGTTCAGGTTTGGGGAGGAGGTTATCGCTGGTTATCTCTATACTTATCTTGCTTATGATAAACTCGTGAATTTTTTTTGCATTTGCACGTTTACTGCTTTCCTAGGATAGTCTTGCATGTTTTATATGGAGTTTATTGCTGAATTTTTTGAACTTTTTTATTGGGTAGATCAACCAACGATGCCATTAATCGTATGCTTCATCTCTATGAATTTGTTTGAGGTTTTTCTCGCTTGGCTTGTCACATTTATGTATTGCACTTAGTTAAGCTTGGTAGTCTCGACATCACTTAGTGGTGTTTTCTCTACTGCTGTTCACGAAGGCTTTATAATAGGATGATGCATGTTAGGGTCTTATGGTTGTTTTCCCGAGTAATTATGTACCTAAGAGGCAACAAGTCTTCACCATGCTTTGAGATTGCTAAATGCCTAGGAAGGAGGTAGTGTGAGGTTGTGTGATCCTTTGTTTATAACGTATTCTTCCGAATAGGTTTGGGGAGGGGGTTACACCATCATTAGACTTGTTTTTCGTTTTTCATTTCCGTATCGTGAGTCTATTTTTCCTTTTCCGTAAATTTTGCACTCCAGCCTATTCTTTCGAATAGGTTTGGGGAGTCGTGAGAGTCATTTTGTTTCTCTTTTTGTTATGCTACTGCTGGCTAGAAAAAAAATCGAAAAAAAAGAAAGAAAAATTCCAGAAAAAAAAAGAGAGAAAAAGAAAAAGAAAAAATCTGGAAAGAAAAAAAAAGAAAAAATGAAAAGACCCCAAAAAGCAAAAGTAGGGTCCAAAAAGAAAAAGCCAAATAGCAGTTTAGCAAAGTGTTGTGTCTCATTTTCCAATTCTTGTAATGTTCGTAATCGTGTTGTAATTTTCTATTTTTTATCTTTTTGTCTTGAGTGTCATCTGTTCTAGACCTCCCTCGTCCTGCCATTCAGGAAGTGGTGAATAGCTTAAGACTTTACTTTAGAGATGGGTAGAATAGGGGAGTGTTATCTTTTATAGGGAATCCTCCTTCCTTTGATGAGAGCCAGTACTGGTTCGACCTCTTTGAGGGAAAGTCTTAACATGGTGGAACAGCAGTAAGTCCTCAGTTTCATAGGCATGGGGCAACCATTCATATCTTAGCATGCTTCATTACGTCATCACTGACTAGGTCCAGGTAGAGAATGTTACGAGAGACTATCTTGTCTTGACATAAGTGCTTATGTGGATGTGTATAAGTCAATCGAGGTATTCTTCAACCTATATTCATGCTTTGATTCATATGGTTTTTGTTCATATGTTTTTTGGTAGATTCAGTAGATTAGTTCATTTTATTTGGCATGAGACTCCATTATGTGTCTTGCATGTTTTTTGCATTAGAGTCTAGCTTAGTTGCTTGAGGACAAGCAAAGGTTCGGTTTGGGGAGTTTGATGAATGTGTTTTTTACACTTTCATTCGAGTCTTTTTGACCTATTTTAGCTATCCTCTATGTTAATTTAGCTATATTGTAGTGCATTTTATTAGAATAGTGTCACGTTTCCCTTTAGATTTTATTTTACCTGTTTTGGTTGAAAATCGAAGATTTCCTGGCAATTATATTGAAGTTGACAAGGAATTGGTGTTCCAGAAGCCTATTTGGAGTATCTGAACGTTTCCGGATAGGATTTGGAGTCTAGGGGCCGAATCTGGAGGTTAGAAGGCCACTAGAAGACAGAAACCGAGTCCGAAAAGGGGAAGAAATCCAAAAACGCAGAATTCCGCGAGAAATTCTCTAGGGCGAACCGCCCCAGATGTGGGGCGAACCGCCCGGTGTGTGGGGCGAACCGCCCCACAGTAATTCGAAGCCTATATATAGTAGCTCAGTTTTCTCCGAAAATCATACTTTTCCAAGCCTACTTTCTCACCTTTCTCTGTAGTTTTAGGTAGGGACTTCGCAGAGCCTGTTCTGGGGGTCCGTAGCTTAGGGGACTCTTTTTCATAGCAGTTTGGAGCTCGTAGGATCGCAATTCTCCGGAGATTGACAACCTTCGGTAACTTTGTATCTTACAGTTTATTCTACTTATTTTATTATATCTTTCAACATGTTTTCTTCTATGATTTCTGTTGATTGCATGCCTATTATGAGTAGCTAAACTTATCGTTGGTGGTAGTATGTGAATTCTTAGCGAAGGGAAGATAATCATGCTAATGGCTATATCGCGCATTATACTCCGTGTCATTGCTTTATTTTGTTGATCAGACTTAAGCCCAAAATTCTCGTACGGTGTATTAATTATTATGCACAATTGGACCCTCGTCCACCTGTTCGCGATTTTATCTTCGTAGTGTTGAATAATTACGGAACACAATAGGACAATAGTGCTTGACTTGTCAGAATCGTTATCTTCGTAGTGCTTAATAATTGCAACAGGACATTAGATTGATTCAAAGATCTCCATGCAAGACCGAGGAATTTACGCATGATTATCGACCCGTTATGATTTGAAGGATCATACTATCACCAATCTCCATTATCTGTTAGAAACCCCTTTGCTATCTGTCTGCTGTTTTTATATTCTAAATTAGATTTGATAAAGCTAGTTATAGTCCTGAGAGAACGACACTCGAGTCATTCTACTGCTACACTACGGTTTTCGTTGTAGTTGTGGATTGCCTTTGGCTAAATAACAAATTTATTTGACTGAATCCGGAGCACGACATCCGCGTTCATCACCCATTCATGATAGTCGATGGGTGAGCCCTGTTCATGTAGTTCCTAAAAAATCAGGGGTCACGGTAGAAGAGAATGAGAAGGGAGAGTTAGTACCGGTTAGGAAAACCACTGGATGGCGGATGTTCATTGACTATAGAAGATTAAATGCCGCCACTAAGAAAGACCACTTCTCTTTGCCATTTATAGATGACATGCTAAACCGCCTTGCGGGGCGGAAATTCTATTGTTTTCTTGATGGTTTGTCAGGTTTCTACCAGATTCCGATTGCACCGGAGGATTAAGAGAAGACGACATTCACTTGCCAATTCGGGACGTTTGCCTATAGGAGGATGCCATTTGGGCTATGTAACGCCCCCGCCACTTTCCAAAGGTGCATGCTTTCTTTTTTCTCTGATATGGTAACTAATTTTGTTGAAGTTTTCATGGATGATTTTTCTCTTTTCGGTGATTCGTTTGATCAATGCTTGCATAGATTAGATCTTGTTTTGAAAAGGTGCATTGAATGCAATTTAACTTTAAGCTGGGAGAAGAGTCATTACATGGTTAGGGAAGGCATTGTTCTAGGACATGTAGTTTCTGAAAGAGGTATTGAGGTAGACAAGGCTAAGATCGAAATCATTGAAAAACTTCCCCCACCTACTTGTGTGAAAGAATTGCAGTCTTTTCTTGGTCATGTAGGGTTTCATAGGAGTTTATTAAGGATTTTTCGAAAATTGTTAAACCATTAAGTAGCTTGCTTGCAAAAGATGTGGTTTTCCATTTTTCTAATGAGTGCCTAGTTGCTTTTAATACCCTTAAGGAAAAGCTTGTTTCTGCTCCCATTGTTGTGCCACCAGATTGGAATCTTCCTTTTGAGATTATGTGTGAAGCTTCGAATTTTGCTATGGGTGTTGTTTTATGCCAAAAAATTGATAAGCAGTATCGTGTGATTTATTATGTTAGTAAGACTCTAGACTCCGCACAAGTTAATTATACAACTACTGAAAAGGAATTTTTAGCTGTTGTTTTTGCTTTACAAAAGTTTAGGTCTTATTTGATTGGTCATCCAGTGAATCTCCATACTGATCATACTGCTTTGAGACATTTAATAGCTAAGCAAGATTCTAAACCTAGATTAATCCGTTGGGTCCTATTGCTGCAAGATTTTGATTTGACCATAGTGGATAGAGCTGGTAGAGAGAATTTGGTAGCTGATCATCTGTCTAGAATACCTAATATCCCTGTTGATTCGATACCTATTAATGAGGATCTCCCCGATGAGCACTTAATGAAGGCTGATGAAGAGCCATGGTATGCTGATATTGTGAACTATTTGGCTATGAGTATTTCCCAACTAATTTTTCAGCCTACGACAAGAGAGCTCTTGCCAAGCGTTGCAGGTCTTTCATATGGGATGATCCGCATCTTTTCAAAGAAGGAGCTGATGGAATTCTGAGGAGATGCGTGCCACAGGAAGAGCAACAAAGTGTGTTGAGTCATTGCCATGAGCTTCATTGTGGAGGACACTATAGTGGTTTAAAAACAGCTCGCAAAGTACTGCAAGCAGGATTTTTCTGGCCAACAGTGTACCGAGATGCTCGAACTTTTGTGAAAAATTGCGACCCATGTCAACGAGGTGGTAATATTGGCAAGAAAGACGAAATGCCCCTTCAAGGGAATCTAGAGGTCGAACCTTTCGACGTGTGGGGCATTGATTTCATGGGACCATTTCCATCAAGTGGAGGTTATGGATACATTCTTGTTGCGGTGGATTATGTGACTAAATGGGTGGAGGCAATTCCCACAAAAACGAATGACGGCGCAGTTGTTATGAAGTTCTTGAAGGATGTGATATTTTCTAGGTTTGGGTGTCCTAGGACAATCATCAATGATGGAGGTTCGCACTTCGTCAATAGAACCTTTGCCTCTCTTCTTAAGAGATACGGTGTCCACCATAGTGTTGCTACGCCATATCACCCACAAACTTCGGGACAAGTTGAAGTTAGCAACCGTCAAATTAAGAAGATTCTGGAGCGAGTAGTGAAGCCTAGCAGGAAAGATTGGGCATGAAAATTAAATGATGCGCTTTGGGCATACAGGACTAGCTACAAGACAGTGATTGGAACCACTCCGTACAGACTTGTGTATGGGAAAGCATGCCATCTTCCCGTAGAATTGGAACACAAGGCGTATTGGGCTATCAAAGCACTCAATCTTGATATGGGAAAAGCTGGCGAAGAACGGTTGTTGCAACTCGATGAGCTTGATGAATTACGCCTAGGTGCTTATGAAAATGCCAAGATCTACAAAGAACGTACTAAGAAGTATCATGATCGTGGTATAGTACGTAAGGAACTGATTCCTGGGCAAAAAGCTTTGGTATTTAATTCTCGCCTTCGACTCTTTCCTGGAAAGCTCCGTACTCGTTGGGATGGACCATACGAAATTATCAAAGTTGCTCTACATGGAGCCGTAGAACTCTTTGATCCAAAGACGGGCAATACTTTCAAGGTGAATGGTCAACGAGTGAAACCATACCTCGAGATATCTAGTGATCAAAAGGAGGTTGATCGTCTTGAGCTTACCCTTTCCGCCTCAATTGAAGGTTAGTGTGTTTTGTCGTTTTGAGCATATCATTGTGTTGTATTTTTTATTTTCGTATGTTTTTGGTGATAAAATAGGTCTCTAGATGATAATTTAGCATTTTAGGAGGAAAACCAACACCTCCAGGAGTCTGGAGGTGCCGGGCGAACTGCTCCCCACGTGGAGCGATTCGCCTGGCACGACTAGGGGACTAGTAAACCCGGAGATCCGGATTTTCATTCGGAACCCGATTTTCTCATATTATGCTAAATTATCGATGTTTTTACCTCGTTTATCGCCCGTTTTGTTTTCTCACGAGTTTGATTGAGTAATATAGGTCACATATACAAGACAGCTTTCACCTTCTAATGCACTTTCGACATTCGGGAAGAGCGACGACGTTCAGGTTTGGGAGGGGGGTTATCGCTGGCTATCTCTATACTTGTTTTGCTTATGATTACTCGTGAAACCTTTTGTTTGCATTAGCATTTGCACGTTTACCGCTTTATTAGTATTTAGTTGCATACACTACATTCATCCCAGTATAGTCTTGCATGTTTTATGTGGAGTTTATTGCCAAATTTTTTGAACCTTTTTATTGGGTAGATTAACTAGTTATGACATTAATCATATGCTTCATCTCTATGAATTTGTTTGAGGTTTTTATCGCTTGGCTTGTCACATTAATGTTTGCACTTAGTTAAGCTTGGTAGTCTCGACATCACTTAGTGGTGTTTTCTCTACTGCGGTTCACGAAGGCCTTTATAATAGGATGATGCATGTTAGGATCTTATGGTTGTTTTCCGAGTAATTATGTACCTAAGAGGCAACAAGTCTTCACCTTGCTTTGAGATTGCTAAATGCCTAGGAAGGAGGTAGTGTGAGACTGTGTGATGCTTTGTTTGCAACCTATTCTTTCGAATAGGTTTGGGGAGGGGGTTACGCTTTCATTAGACTTGTTTTTCGATTTTGAGTGTGTGTTGTTAGTTTGTTTTCCTTTTTCGTCAAGTTTGTACTCCAACCTATTCTTTCGAATAGGTTTGGGGAGGTCATTTGTGTGTCATTGTAATTTCTTTTTCGTTGTGCTACTGCTGGCTATAAAAATAAAAAAAAAAATGAAAAAAGTCCAGGAAAAAGAAAAAAATCTGGAAAAGAAAAAAAGAAAAAAAAGAAAAAGACCCCAAAAAAAGAAAGGGTCAAAAAAAAAAAAAAAAGCCAAAAAGCAGTTTAGCAAAGTGTTTGTCTCGTTTTTCAATTCATGAAATGTTCGTAATCGAGTTGTAATTATTTGTCTTTTGTTTGTGTCAGTATCATCTGTTCTAGACCACCCTCGTCCTGCCATTCAGGAAGTGGTGAATAGTTTAAGGCTTTGCTTGAGAGATGGGTAGAATAGGGGAGTGTTTTCTTTTTTAGGGAACCCTCCTTCGTTTGATGAGAGCCAGTATTGGTTCGACCTCTATGAGGAAAAGTCTTAACTTGGTGAACATCAGTAAGTCCTCAGTTTCATAGGCACGGGACAACCATTCGTATTTTAACATGTTTCATTACGTCGTCATTGAGTAGGTCCAGGTAGAGAATGTTACGAGAGACTGTCTTGTTTGACATAGGTGCATATGTGAATGTGTATGAGTCAATCGAGGCATTCTTCAACCAATATCCATGTTATGATTTGTATGGTTTTTGTTCATAAGTTTTTGGTAGATTCAATAGATTAGTTCATTTCATTTGGCATGAGACTCCATTTTTTGTGTTGCATTGTGTTTTGCATTAGAGTCTAGCTTAGTTGATTGAGGACAAACAAAGGTTCGGTTTGGGGAGTTTGATGAACGTGTATTTTACACTTTCATTCGAGTCTTTTTTCACCTATTTAGCTATCCTCTATGTTAATTAAGATATATTTTAGTGCATTTTATTAGAATAGTGTCACGTTTCCCTTTAGTTTGTATTTTTCAGGTTTTAGCTGAAAAACGTGTTTTCCGGGCAATTATATTGAAGGGAACGAAGAATCGGTGTTCCTAGGACATTCGTGGAGTATCTAGAAGGTTCTGGATGAGATTTGAGGTCTAGGGGTCGAGTTTCAAGGCTTAAAGGTCACTAGAAGGTAAAAACCGAGTCCGAAAAGGAAAAGAAGACCTAAAACGCGTAAAAAACGCGTTTTCCGCCAACTGGAGCTCCCGGGCGGTTCGCCCCACACCAGGCGGTTTGCCCTGTGTCTGGGGAGACTCGCCCCACACCTTCCGAACTCCTATATATAGTTGCAAGTTTCTCTACGTTTTTCATACTTTCTCAGACCCTTTTTTATACCTTTTCACATAGTTTTAGATAGGAATTCTCCAGAGACTGTTCTGGAAATTCTTAGCATATGAGACTATTTTTTTTATCAATTGGAGGATTATCCTGCTTGTGAGTTCGCAATTCTTCGGAGATTGACAACCTTCGTCGGTAACATTGTATCTCACGATTTTTCTATTTATATTTATATCTTTCAACATGTTTTCATTCAATCTTGCTTTGATTTCTGTTGATTGCATAACATCTATGAGTAGCAAAATCTATCAGTTGGTGATAGTATGTGATTTCTTAGCTAGGGTTCTTAATTATGCATGATGGTTGTAACGCGAATCAGACTTTGACTTATTGCTTTATTTATTTGATCTATCTAAGCCCTCTATCTTCGTAGTGTTGAATTGAACGGAACACATTGGACAATTCATGATCTTAGATTTCTATGCAAAACGATCGGGTACTTCATGCATGATTATTAACCTGATGCTTTGAATGATCATACTATCACTAACTTCCACTATCTTTGAGAAGAAAAATCTGTGCTAAGTCGTTGTTGAGTTTATAGTTTAAGTTAAATTAGATAAAGCTAGTTATAGTCCTTAGAGATCGACACTCGAGGTTATTTTACTGCTACACTATGGTTTTCATTGTAGTTGTGAATTGCCTTTGGCTAAAAAACAAATTTATTTGATTAATTGAGTCTGACAAACTTCCAGTTCATCAATGCCTTTACTTGCATTTGTATACGTATTTTCCAGCTTTCTTTATGATATTTCTGTACTCTTCGCTCGTCTAACTCTTTTGAACTTGCAGATTATTGGTTACAGTGGATCATGTCGAAGATACTAGAAGCCAAGGAGGAAGCAACGCCTTGCCGGCAAGAATACTAAGATCCTCGGTTCTCTAGACATCAGTAATCCGAAGAGCAGTGTTGAGCATCATGATACTTTGGTACAAGAAGGGATCCTTGCGGTCGAGGACCCGGTCGAGGCGTTGAATAAGAAGGCTGAGGAGGATGCGGCGGCGCACAAAAAGGCCGAAGAAGCTGCGGGTGGCAACCTTGAAAACCGGCCTAAGGAAAAGGTCGTTCCCCAAAAGAAAGCCGGATCGAAGAGGCTTATAAACCTAGGCGGAAGCGACGAGCCTGCTCGCAAAAGGGGAAAAGCCATGGAGATCGACCAGGACGTAGAAATAAGGCGCCTGGTCCAGTTATCCGACTTAGATCGCGCTCATGAGCTCAGCCTCTGCGCGCTGCAGGAACCTTTTTTTAAATTGTACAAGTTTTTTCTTCTGCTTCTCGCTCCTTTTAACTAAAGATAGTGTTCTAACCTCTATCTTTCTTTGCAGCTCGAGAACCTTAAAGAGGCCTATGGCCATGTGGCGGTTGATCGCTCCGACATCAGTCAACTGATCGAGGAGCTTGAGAAAACTATGGAGGCCGAAAAGGCCAAGAACAAGGTTGCGAGCGAAGAGGTGAGGAAGGCTCACGCTAAAGGGGACCAACTCGAGAAGGAGTTAGCCCGAGAGAAGTAGAGGACCCAGGGCTATAATGGCGGCTATGCGACCTTGTCGCTTTGTATGCAAAAGTTCAAAGACAGCGTGCTGTCTTTCGTCCTTGGTAGCCGACTCGAGACTGCTCGGTCCGTTATGGAGTCTGCAACTTATAAACTGGCTACCCAGGATATCAAGGACTCGTCTCTCGAGGAGGGCTTCTTCTCCTGTATTGGGCAACTCAAGCGGATCAATCTCCTGCCTCAAGACTTTGATGTTGACGCTCGCGAGGACATGCATGCAGGCCGGAGAGAGGACCTGTCTCGATATCCCGATGATGTCCCTACCGATGAGATGCATCACGCCTGTGAATTCGGGGAGCTGGTCATCGATCCGGAGGTCCCATATCCGAGCAATCCCTCTTACCTTCCTCGTTGGGTTCCAGAGTTTCTCAGGGCCGGAGTGCTTCTTCCATTCGAGAAGGCTCCTCTCTGCAACGCCCATTGGATTCAAATTAACCAACCAGTGAAGGGGCGCGAGGAAGGTTTCGTGGAGCCAGAGATTGTTACTTATATGCTAATTCCATCAAGGAGGCCCGCAAGAAGGATAGCGATGGGAACGTGCACTCGCTGCAGAGCCCTAACCGAGGAGGTGCATCGACCAGCAGTGTCCCAGTTGTGCAGAGCGACTTCACTACGAGTCGAACACGCTAGATCGAGGAGCACTTGATGATATGAAGCCCGAGTATGCTCGATGATGTTGTACTCTGTTTGTAGCTTTTTTCTTTTACTTGGAATTTTTCCCGAACAATTTATTCCGCTTTCTATTCGGCACTTGTGGCAACTTGTTCGAACTCGTTTGTAACATAAATTGACAGATGCTTCCTTCTCGTTCTTTCAATCGAATGTTTACTTCTCGCTCAACTGCTTTTTACTTATGCAATTTACTAACTCCATGTAGTTATGGCGTATAACTTGGCTAGAGTAGTAATTTTAGCAACTTCATATGATACAAGAATCGAGGAAGTATTGTCCTCGCTCTTATCAAGAACGGAAAGAATCTAAGTAAATTGGTTAACACAACCGAAAAATTCCTAAGTGTTGGAATTTTACTTCTCGCTGAGTAACCATCAGTTGCCTTTCATTACTCGCCTCAATCTCTTTTCTTTTAAGGATCTGATCGATGAATCGAGGAGTAACCGGATCGAAGAGATCTTAATTATCCTTAATCAAATTCTCCTTTCTTTGAGAAGGATCGAGAAGGGAATGACTTGAGCGCCCCTTTCTTGTGAGAAGGATCGAGAAGGGAATGACTTGGGAGTAGATCGAGCATCTCTTCTTTGTATTTATGGTCGATCTTTTTAGGAAATATAAAGCTTCGTCTTAACACTTTGTTGTTGAAAGATATGAATTGTATTGATTTGTCAGAAATTCAATTACAATGGTGGGCTTCATGGCCAGCTTTCTTACAACTTTTCCATACTTCAAAGGTTGCTCTACTTCGAACTTCTACTTCTTAAAAATCTAAACCAAAAAGATGAGGGAAATTCTCACACAACTTTGTGAGGGATCCCTCTCGATTCTTGAATCGGGGCCTTTCACAGGAGTACATCAAAAATCTTGTCTCTCAAACAACTTAGGCATAGAACCTCTGGAGGTTGGAGGTATTCCACGGGTTCTTCAGCACTCTTCCTTCCATATCTTGGAGACGATAGCTTCCATTGGACCTTGCTTCAACTATCTTGTAGGGGCCTTCCCAGTTGGGTTGCATCTTCCCAACTTTGCCCAGGATGTCCGCTCTTTGGAGTACAAGGTCTCCTACTTGAAATCTCTCTCCTTCACACCTTTGTTGTAGGTTCTCGCGATCAACGCTTGGTACCTTAGGATGTTGGCCAAAGCAGTGCTCCTCGCTTCATCTAGCGTCTCTAGGTCGAACAGCCTCTCGGTATGATTGTCCTCGGGTTGATACCCTTGGATCCTGAGGGTTTCTAAAGCCACTTCCGCTGGTATGACCGCTTCGGAACCATAAACTAGAGAGAAGGGAGTTTCTCTTGTAGCCATTTTTGATGTTGTGCGGTATGCTCATACCACTCCGTCAAGCTCGTCGACCCAATCCTTCTTGGTAGCGAATCGCTTTTGCAAGTTGTTGACGAGGATTTTGTTGACTGCTTCGGTCTACCCATTGGATTGAGGATGTCCTACTGAGGTGTACCTCCTCTCAATTTTCATTTCCTTGCACCATTCGTTGAACCTATGGACGCAAAATTGAGAACCATTATCTGAGATGAGGACTCTAGGTAAGCCGAATCGACACACGATGTTTCTCCATACAAAGTTCATCACTCTTTTTTCGGTGATAGTAGATACTGCCTCAACCTCCGCCCATTTGCTAAAGTATTCAACTGCGACAATAATGAATTTCTTTTGTCCCGTGCCTCTTGGGAAAGGACCGACTATGTCGATGCCCAAAATATCAAAAGGGCAAGTGATGGAAATGGGCATGAGGATCTTCGCCAGGACGTTGATTAGATTGGCGTGGAACTAAAACTCCTCGCACTTCCTCACGAATCGAGCAGAATCATCACAAACAGTTGGCCAGTAGTAGCCCTGGCGGATAACTTTTTGCGCGAGGGTTCTTCCTCCGGCATGGTCCCCACAACTTCCTTGGTGCATTTCTCCCAAAACTTTTTGCACTTCTTGCTCAGCGACACATCTCAAGTAGACTCCCTCAAAGGATCTCTTGTACAAGTGGTCTCCTTGCATTATGTACCGACCCGCTTTTCCTCTGACTCTTCGTGCTTCAACTTTATCACGAGGAAGGCTACCGTGCATGAGATAGGTAATGATCCCCTGCATCCAATTTGGTTGAGAGTCAATGGCCAAGACGTTTGGCTTTGATGACCATAGGGAAGATGAATTGATTCTCATAAGTATCACATTCCGGGTATCCACTCCTCCGGAAGCCGAAGCGTACTTTGATAGAGCATCTGCTCTTTGATTGAGATCTCTTGAGAACTTCTCAATCTCACAACTTTCAAACTTTTTGGATTTCCTCCGTGATTGCGCTCTTGTACTCGGCCAGTGAGTCCTTCTTGGTTTTAAACTTCCCCGAGATTTGTTTCTCGTCCAATTGAGAGTCAGTGAAGAGGTGGAGCTTCTTCACTTCAAGTGCTTTTGCCATACATAGAGCGATGAGGATAGCTTCATACTCAGCTTCATTGTTGGAGACCGAAAAGCTTAGAGTAACAGCGTACTCGAGCTCTGATCCTCCCGGGCTTTTGAAGTATATTCCTATCCCGCCATTTTTTGCCGAGGAAGATCCGTCAACATGAAGAATCCATACATCCCCGTGGTAGGTAAGCTCCTTGGGTTTTGAAGAGACGTTCTCCATACCCTTGGGCTCCTCGATTTTTTCTGCTAGGAACACTTCGTACCTTTTTATTTTTGTTTGTGACATCTCTTTGAGTTCGTTCAGAGCATCCTCTAGAGCTTGCATTGCCTCATTCTGTCATGGTCGCTCCTCGACCATCATCATGACACTTTGGCTTTCTGGAGGGTTTTCCTCTGACACTTCCTTGGAGGGATACTCTACGAGGAAGTCGGCAATGACTTGGGCTTTTTTGGCTAGAGGTGCTTGATAGTCAATATCATACTCGCTCAACTCGATCGCCCATCTAGCTAGCCTTCCCGAGTTTTCAGGCTTTCTGAGGACTTGCTTGAGAGGTTTCTTCGTGAGGACCACAACCGTATGAGCTCCAAAGTATTGCTTTAGTCTCCTTGCCGTATAGACGAGAGAGAAGGATAGCCGCTCGATATCCATGTAGCGTGTTTCGGCTCCAACAAGTACCTTGCTTAAGTAGTAGATGGGCAAGTGGTCGTTTCCTTGGATTCGCACCAAGACCGAGCTAATAGCTTCCCCCGTTGCTGCCCAGTATAAGTAAAGTATTTCTTCTTCCATACACTTAGACAAAAGTGGAGGGGAGAGTAGATACGCTTTGAACTTCTCGAAGGCTTCCTCGCATTCTTTTGTCCACTCGAAGTGGTTGCTCTTTCTCAAAACTTTGAAGAATGGGAGATTTTTCTCGACGGATCTCGACATGAATCTACTCAACGCGATCGACTTCCCTACCAACTGTTGTACCTCATTGATGGTTTGGTGTTGATGCAGATCGAGGATGGCCTTAATTTTCTCGGGGTTTTCATCTATTCCTCTTTCCATTACCATGTAACCGAGGAACTTCTCACCTTTAACTCCGAAGGTACATTTCGCCGGATTGAGCTTCATGCCATACTTCCTCAAAATCGAGAAGCATTTTGCCAGGTATACTACATGTTGCTCCTCGGTCTTACTCTTCACTAGCATTGATAGTGTATATGTCCTAGAGACAGTCCTTATTAAGGGCATGCAGCCCTTATAGAGGGCATATATGTACTATTACACAGGTCAACGTAATATAATATATGTTTGTTGATTAACTATTGAGTATCGCTTTCATATTTATATTACACCAGGCATGCAACATGTCATATCTCTATTTCTGTTGTATTGATATTAAACATGTCCCCTCGGATAGATGACCGATCACACAGATAGTGGGAGCTATGTGAGTTATCATCTATCTCAAACTCTTCCTAGTCGAGGTTCATCTCGGATGTAGGAGTCTGAATGAACCAGATGAGACTAGTATGCGTGGAGGTTATACTTGTTGGAGCAAGTGTGAGCCGATCCCACGGCCACGGAACGGATTGTTGGACAATCAAGAAACATTCCCATAATTGCGCATAGTTGTTCTAAGAATGATTATCGAACAATGGAAGTACCCACCGGACACTCCCATCGATGTATGCTCTACACCGAAGTGTCTATGGGAACCGGTAAGTTGTCGAAGTGATGCCAGTCGTCCTTTGGACTTACAGGACTTTATCATCACGTTTGTTGCCCCATATCCTTGGTGGACCCGTCGATGTCAGCTCTGAATAAGTAGTTGACCTAAGACACGATCCAGGATTATGGCTACATACAAATGGGGATGATAAGTGTTTCTGTGAAGGATGATAGTGTATATGTCCTAGAGACAGTCCTTACTAAGGGCATGGTGCCCTTATAGAGGGCATATATGTACTATTACACAGGTCAACGTAATATAATATATGTTTGTTGCATTTTACTATTGAGTATCGCTTTCATATTTATATTACACCGGGCATGCAGCATGTCATATCTCTATTGCTGTCTGTATTGATATTAAACATGTCCCCTCGGATAGATGACCGATCACACAGATAGTGGGAGCTATGTGAGTTATCATCTATCTCAAACTCTTCCTAGTCGAGGTTCATCTCGGATGTAGGAGTCTGAATGAACCAGATGAGACTAGTATGCGTGGAGGTTATACTTGTTGGAGCAAGTGTGAGCCGATCCCACGGCCACGGAATGGATTGTTGGACAATCGAGAAACGTTCCCATAACTGCGCATTGTTGTTCGAAGAAGCTTTATCGAACAATGGAAGTACCCACCGGACACTCCAATCGATGTATACTCTACACCAAAGTGTCTATGGGAACCGGTAAGTTGTCGAAGTGATGCCAGTCGTCCTTTGGACTTACAGGACTTTATCATCACATTTGTTGCCCCATATCCTTGGTGGACCCGTCGATGTCAGCTCTGAATAAGCAGTTCACCTAAGACACGATCCAGGATTATGGGTACATACAAATGGGGATGATAAGTGATTCTGTAAAATATTCATCTCTCAAGTGTAGCACAGGAGAGCACTGCTTATAGTCGTTCATAGTTGTGATGGTAAAACCGCTGGCCAGCGTATCAATATTATTATGATGGTCATAATAGATATTGGATTCACCATGCAACTCACTGAAGACGCCCGTGGATGTATTATTGGGATAGACACTTCATCGATCCTAGATACATTCGAGCAAGTCAGATGAAGGGACGTTACCATCGTCGAGTTGAGCGCAACAGACTTCGCAACGAAAGGGTTAGCTTTGAGAAACCTCTCAAACGTCCTCATGTATTAATATTGCAAATGGAACCGTCTAGGAATTCCATGTCCCACCTATATCCCGTAGGACAGGCGCGCGCGCAGTAGCTGGATAGGGGAAGGAGTTCGACTCCTTCCTCTATTAGAAGTCTAAGGGATAAGTTAGATTTTCCTGATTGAGTTTTAATTTGATTGGGAATGAATCTAGACTTGATATTGGTTTCCTAGTGCGATAAGAATTAGATTCTTATTCCTTTACGAAGTCTAATTGCTTATGCTTTAGGCTTCTATTGACTACTATATATAGTAGACTATTAGAGAGTTTTTGACATAGACTTGAATAGACTTTCACAGTCATTCTACCTAGTTTTCTTAGAGAAAACAAAAACTCTCCCCTCCTCTATAAGCCTACGCGCGCGCCACCGACCGGAGGAATCGCCACCCCATCTTCTTGGTCACACAAAGAATATCCTAGCATTCTTTCCGATAGGCTGTTCATCCGTGGATACCAAGGTTGAGGTTCTAGGAGCTGGAAACTAACTTTTATTGTCTTGTAGATAATAATAGTATTGCAGATATCTTCGACGAAGGAGAAGATACACCGAATTATTACGAAGACTTGGAAGCTGCTTTGGAAGTAAGGTTAGTCTTCTAATTGACGTGTTTAAATATATACGGCATATACATAATCAATTAACCTGTATGTTAAGAAAATTTTTGAAATTTCGCTGTGTACCCTAGGGGTAACTCTGACCGTATTTTCCTACAAAGGATTCATCTATCATGTGTAGCACAGGAGAGCACTGCTCATAGTCGTTCATAGTTGTGATTGGTAAAACCGCTGGCCAGCGTATCAATATTATTATGATGGTCATAATAGATATTGGATTCACCATGCAACTCACTGAAGACGCCCGTGGGTGTATTATTGGGATAGACACTTCATCGATCCTAGATGCATTCGAGCAAGTCAGATGAAGGGACGTTACCATCGCCGTGTTGAGCGCAACAGGCTTCGCAACGAAAGGGTTTGCTTTGAGAAACCTCTCAAACGTCCTCATGTATTAATATTGCAAATGGAACCGTCTAGGAATTCCATTTTTCCTAGTCTAGGACTTGCTTAATACAATGAGGCCCTATGGGTCACACTATGTGGTGATTCAGCTTATCCGAATATCCTTGAAGATGGAATCGCAATTAATTTGGAATTAATTGTGATTGATGGATTATAATTAATTTGGAATTAATTATAAAATTTAGTGGCTCAATTAATGATTTGGAATTATTAATTGAATTGGCTAATTAATTGTATTTTATGTAAATACAATTAAAGATTATATTTTAGAAATATAATAGAGGTTTGATTTGAAAGGATATGTTAATTTAGAATTAACATATGCACATGGGCAAAATCTACTTGGAGTTTGAATTGCCTTAGAACTATAAGTGGGTCCCAAAATCGGGACCCACCTATCACCCTAAGGAAGCGCGCGCGCGCGAGATGGAGTAGGGGAAGGAGTTCGACTCCTTCCTCTATTAGAAGTCTAAGGGATAAGTTAGATTTTCCTGATTGAATTTTAATTTGATTGGGAATGAATCTAGACTTGAAATTGGTTTCCTAGTGCGATAAGAATTAGATTCTTATTCATTTATAAAGTCTAATTGCTTATGCTTTAGGCTTCTATTGACTACTATATATAGTAGAATATTAGAGAGTGTTTGACATAGATTTTCACATAGTTAAAGAATCAAATTATTAGAGAATTATCCTACCTTTCTTAGAGAAAACAAAAGCTCTCCCCCACCTCACCTAAGCCACACGCGCGCCACCTACCGGAGGAATCGCTGCCCCATCTTCTTGGCCACACAAAGAATATCCTAGCATTCTTTCTGATAGGCTGTTCATCCGTGGATACCAAGGTTGAGGTTCTAGGAGCTGGAAACTAACTTTCATTGTCTTGCAGATAATCAAAGTATTGCAGATATCTCCGACTTCGACGAAGGAGAAGATACACCGGATTATTACGAAGACTTGGAAGCTGCTTTGGAAGTAAGGTTAGTCTTCTAATTGACGTGTTTACATATATACGACATATACATAATCAATTAACCTGTATGTTAAGAAATTTTTTGAAATTCCGCTGCGTACCCTAGGGATAACTCTGACCGTATTTTCTTACAGTGGTATCAGAGCCAGGTTAATTGATTACGTATATACGTATATATGTTGTATGATTTTGTAGTTTATGTTGATGCAATTGATTCTATGATTAATTCGATTTTCAAAAGTTTTTATTTTATATAAATTTAGAAATTATACTTTTTCAAAAAAAAAAAAAAATTTAAAATATTATATATATTGACTGGGTCGCCTGCGGGACGCAGGCGCCCAGCGTCTGCGGCACGAAGACGCACGGGCGCCTGCGGGCGCAGGTACCCGCGCCTGCGGACGTAGGCGCCAGTGCGCTTGAGGCGCCGGGCGCCCGCGGCCGCAGGCACGGTAGGTCCCGTCCCATATTTTAATATATATATATATTTTTCGGGTTGGACCCAAAATCGAATTTTTGAAAATTTTGAGGATTAAATTTTATATTTGGAATATAAATATGATTTAATTGTAATTGTTTTTAACTAGAGGGGTTAAATTTAATTAGTATCAAGTTAAATGGCTTATTTGTAATTTATCAATTTATTGTTTATTGCATATTAGTCCTTCTACTTTTGAATTTTAGATTTATTACCTCCAAGGTTTCAAAAATTACAATTATGTCCTTTGGGTTTTCGGAAATTGCTACTTGTTCAATAGAATTTTCAATTTTTCAATCTAGTCCAAATTTTCAATTATTTCATAGAGATTATAAGTATGGGATTATAATTTTCGTAATGAAATTATGAAGTCATTTGGCATCCACATAGGCTACTACTTGTTTTGTTTGTTCGATATGCTATTGTTTGACAATGCATGTTTAAATATAAAGTATTTTACTTTCCGTTCGACCGCTATGCATGCGAGGGTAGGCAGCGCCCTCTTATATGTCGGACCGCATATTTTATGTATGGGTAGGCGGCACCCATTATGTGCTTGACCGCGTTTAGAACTAGAATGGATAGGCGGCATCCATTACGTGTAGACCGCTCATGCATGATGGGTAGGCGGCGTCCTTATTTGTTTGTAGATGACTGATAACAACCCTCAAGCGACAAGCCCCAACCAATATAAGTACAGAAATATATATATGTATGTATTTCTGAGATGCTTTCCATAGGGTGATTTAATTCTGAACTTTCATTGCGTTTTCCTGTATTTGCGACCTCGTCTTACAGACTCGCAGTGATCGGCAGATAAGAGTAAGCCTATGGTTATAAATTACTGCATATTGTATCTAGCGACCTCGATAGGTACAATATGTAGAGCATCGCGTTAAATTAGATTTAACAACCAAGAGTTGCGTGACGCAATTGGATAGTCCTACCGGTCATATTATGTTGTGCGACCATCCCCCGTTGGAGTATAGCATAGTATGGATTTGGATCTTGGCCACTACGGTAACTTGTTGGGCATTACCCGTATGTTTGTTTTGGGGAAAGCATATGTGAAAATAGTGAGAGCTAAACAGCTAAAGGACCTTGTTGTTTAGTTATGTTGACTTTGTATTTAGAAATAGTATTTCAATAGTTGATTTATTATTTTCGTTCTATATTATTTCTGCTGGAAAACCGAAATGGCGAGTATCTCGCTCCGTGCTGTCTTAGAGAAGCAAATTTTGACCGGACCAAACTTCCTAGATTGGATCAGGAATATACGTTTGGTGCTGAGGTACGAAAGGATTGAGTACGTCTTGGACGAGGCTAATCTCGTGTGTCCCGAGAATCAGACTGCCGATCAAGTTGCTGATTGGGAATCAAGCTAACAAGGCAAAGTCTGATAAGAATCATGAGTATGCTAGATCCACGCAGTGTATTATGCTGGCGGCAATGAGCAATGAGCTGCAGAGACAACATGATAGCATGTTTTCGTATGAGATGCTAAAGCATCTTGAGTCACTCTTTAAGATGACAACCAGAAGTGTTGAATTTGATTTGATCAAAGAGATACACGGATGCAAGCTAAATGAAGGAGGGAACATGTCTGGACATGTTCTCAAGATGAGAATAAGATCATGGTGATCTTTGTCCTTCAATCATTGCCGAGTTCGTATTCGCAGTTCATCGTTAACCACCATGAATGCGAAGGACGTAACACTGCCCGAACTCCATAATGTGCTGAAGACATATGGTCAAACTCTTCCTAAGAAGGAAAAGTCGATCATGTTTGTTGGGCAACCGTCTAACCCAAACCCGAGAAACAAAGGTGCTAAGGGTAAGGGAAAGTCGGGAGCCAAGGCTAACACTTCGAGTGATAAGCCTAAGCGTCTGAACCAGAAAAGGAAGTTCAAGAGAAGCGGAACGGTACGCACAGATGAATGTCTTTTCTGTAAGCAGAAAGGACATTGGAAGAAAGATTGCCCTAAGCTGAGGGCAGATCAAGCTAAGAAGCCACCGACTTCTAGCTCAAGTATGTTTGTTATTGAAATGGACATGACTACTTTTGACTGCAATGGTTGGGTATTAGATACAGCCTGTGGCTCGCAAATTTGTAATAATGTGCAGGGGCCCATTGAACAAAGGCTAGTCAAGCAAGGTGAAATCAACTTGCATGTTGGGAACAACAATCCAGTTGAAGCCAAACGCGTTGGACGCTGCAAGATAGATTTACCATCACGACAATGTTTGGAACTTGATAACGTTTATTTTGTTCCATCCATTGTCAGAAATATTATTTCCATTCCATTGTTGGACAATTGGGGTTTTTCCTTTCGATTTGCTAATAATACTAGTTATTTTTCATTAAATGACAAGTATTATGGAAAGACTCGCTTAGTGAATGGTTTATATATTTTGCAAAATAGTCTACCCTTATTTCAAATACATAAAAAAAACCGTCTTCAAGTAGGAAGAATAATCCATCTTATCTATGGCATTGTCGGCTAGGCCATATCAATGAAACACGTATTCAAAGACTAAGGAAGTTGGACTACTTAGAACCATTTGATTTTGAATCATATGGTACATGCGAATCATGTGTTAAGGGTAAGATGACGAACAAACCTTTTTGTTGGACAAGGTGTTCGTGCCACTCGCTGCTTAGAGCTCATACATACCGATGTATGTGGACCTTTTAAAGTCCATGCGCGGTGGGGGTTATCCTTACTTCATTACCTTTACTGACGATTTCTCAAGGTATGGATATATTTATCTTATGAAGAATAAATCCGAGACCTTTGGGAAATTCAAGGAGTTTAGGAATGAGGTCGAGAATGAATTGAACTTAAGGATAGTCACTCTTCGATCAGATCGAGGAGGTGAATACCTTAGTGAAGAATTTATCGACTACTTGAAGGAAAATGGAATTCAATCGCAATGGACCCTCCTGGAACATCACAATTGAATGGTGTGTCTGAGAGAAGGAATCGAACCTGTTAGACATGGTGAGATCAATGATTGGATTCTCGACTCTTCCAAAATATCTATGGGGATATACACTACAAACTGCAATCTACATTCTAAACCGTGTACCATCTAAATCAGTGGAGAAAACTCCTTATGAGTTATGGAAAGGAAAGAAGCCCTCACTGGGCTATCTTAGACCTTGGGGCTGTCCTGCGATAGTCAAACTGATGCTCACTGATAAGTTAGATGCCAAGGGTGTCAAAGTATATTTCATAGGCTATCCTCGTTAGACGAGAGGCTATGAATTCTATCATGCTGAAGATCACAAGGTGATAGTATCTAGAAACGTTAAGTTTTTAGAAGCAGAATACCTCAAAGAAGAGAGGTTAGATGACATGATAGAGCTTGAAGGAATTCAAGACTTTGACCCGCGCGAACATGAGTTCTCTAAATCTTCTGATTTGGACTCAAGTTCAGTGGGAGCTTTCGAAGCAGACAAGGGTAATGATATGACACTTGCTAGGCATGTCATAGTCAGTGGGAGTCCTGTGATTAGATCAACAGTTGAAACCACACCAATAAAACCCATTGTCAACCAAACTGTGCAACAAGTTGCACAAGAGCAGCCTCGCGCTAGGGAACAGGGTCGCGGGGCGCGACCAGCTGCATCAGAGCCCACTGATAATGTTCGTGTTACACGAAGCCAGAAAAGAAAAGCACCAGAACCAGTCGAGCTCCGTAGGTCGAAGAGGATCCTAAAAGGACCTCAGAAGCAAAGCCTTATGATAGAAGACATCAGTGAACTTGATGTCAGCTTATCAGATCGGGAAGATCCCGAGACCTACAAAGAGGCAATAATTGATATTGACTCAGACAAATGGCAAGAGGCCATGGAATTGGAAATGGACTCCATGTACCTGAACCAAGTTTGGAACTTGGTAAACTTGCCCCAAGAGGTTAGACCTATTGGGTGCAAATGGGTCTTTAAACAAAAGACAGATGCTGGTGGCAAGGTACAAACGCACAAGGCTAGACTTGTGGCGAAAGGCTACACGCAAAAGTATGGCATCGATCACGATGAAACCTTTTCACCGGTAGCAAACTTGAAGTCCATTCGAATTCTACTTGCGATAGCTGCCTACTATGATTATGAGATCTAGCAGATGGATGTAAAGACTGCCTTCCTCAATGGCAACCTTGAGGAAGAGGTCTATATGGTACAGCCGGAAGGTTTTATTAGTAAAACCAGGCCAACTGCTGTATGCAAATTACAGAGATCCATCTATGGGCTAAAACAAGCGTTTAGGAGCTGGAATATCCGCTTTGATGAAGCTGTCAAATCATTTGACTTCATCAGAAGCAAGGAAGATCCCTGTGTCTACACTAGGCACAGCGACAAGGGAGTCGTTTTCATGATCATCTATGTTGATGACATTTTGATCATGGGAAACAATGTCTCTATCCTAGAAGAGACTAAAGTTTGGTTATCAAGTACCTTCTCAATGAAGGACTTGGGTGAAGCGAACTACATCCTAGGGATCAAGATCTATAGAGATAGATCCAATAGGATGTTAGGATTGACACAGTCCACCTACATCGACAAAATACTGAAGCGTTATAAGATGGACGACTCAAAGAGAGGCTTTCTCCCAGCTAGGCATGGGATTGTCTTATCAGTTAAGGATAGTCCTAAAACTGATGAAGAAAGAAATGCAATGAGTCGTGTGCCCTATGCTTCGGCAGTAGGGTCTATAATGTATGCAATGAATTGCACAAGGCCCGATGTGGCATATGCGCTTAGTGTCACTTGTCGACACCAACAGAATCCAGGAGTACCTCACTGGACTGCTGTAAAGAACATTCCTAAATACCTTCGACGGACTAAAGAGATGTTCTTTGTGTTTGGTGGAGAACCAGAATTAAAGATGTCTGGTTATGTCGACGCTGGATTTGAATAAGATCCTGATGACTTTGAGTCACAGACAGGATACATATTCAAATTGAACGGAGGAGATATCTTTTGGAAGAGTTCTAAGCAAGCCACGATTGCTGATCATCCACAGAAGCCGAGTACATTGCTGCATCAGAAGCATCGTAAGAAGCTGTCTGGATGTCAGAGTTCTTGAAGGAATTGAGGGTTGTTCCTAGTCCAATAACGATTTATTGTGACAATACGGGCACCGTCGCTCAAGCTAAGGAGCCTAGATCTACAAACAAGAACAAACATGTACTTAGAAAGTATCACTTTATACGTGACATTATTGATAGAGGAGAAGTTAGTATGGAACGTGTCTCTACCACGGACAACGTGGCAGATCCTTTCACCAAGGTCTTATCAGTGGATGTACACTTAAGACATTATGCTAATCTGGGTATTAGGCATAAAGGTGACTGGCTCTAGTCCAAGTGGGAGATTGATAGTGTATATGTCCTAGAGACAGTCTTATTAAGGGCATGCAGCCCTTATAGAGGGCATATATGTACTATTACATAGGTCAACGTAATATAATATATGTTTGTTGATTAACTATTGAGTATCGCTTTCATATTTATATTACACCAGGCATGCAACATGTCATATCTCTATTTCTGTCTGTATTGATATTAAACATGTCCCCTTGGATAGATGACCGATCACACAGATAGTGGGAGCTATGTGAGTTATCATCTATCCCAAACTCTCCCTAGTCGAGGTTCATCTCGGATGTAGGGGTCTGAATGAACCAGCTGAGACTAGTATACGTGGAGGTTATACTTGTTGGAGCAAGTGTGAGCCGATCCCACGGCCACGGAACGGATTGTTGGACAATCAAGAAACGTTCCCATAACTGCGCAAGTTGTTCGAAGAATGATTATCGAACAATGGAAGTACCCACCGGACACTCCCATCGATGTATGCTCTACACCGAAGTGTCTATGGGAACCGGTAAGTTGTCGAAGTGATGCCAGTCGTTCTTTGGACTTACAAGACTTTATCATCACGTTTGTTGCCCCATATCCTTGGTGGACCCGTCGATGTCAGCTCTGAATAAGCAGTTGACCTAAGACACGATCCAGGATTATGGCTACATACAAATGGGGATGATAATTGTTTCTGTGAAGGATTCATCTCTCATGTGTAGCACAGGAGAGCACTGCTCATAGTCGTTCATAGTTGTGATTGGTAAAACCGCTGGCCAGCGTATCAATATTATTATGATGGTCATAATAGATATTGGATTCACCATGCAACTCACAGAAGATGCCCGTGGATATATTATTAGGATAGACACTTCATCGATCCTAGATGCATTCGAGAAAGTCAGATGAAGGGACGTTACCATTGCCGCGTTGAGCGCAACAGGCTTCGCAACGAAAGGGTTTGCTTTGAGAAACCTGTCAAACGTCCTCATGTATTAATATTGCAAATGGAACCGTCTAGGAATTCAGTTTTGCCTAGTGTAGGACTTGCTCAATACAATGAGGCCCTATGGGTCACACTATGTGGTGATTCAGCTTATCCGAATATCCTTGAAGATGGAATCGCAATTAATTTGGAATTAATTGTGATTGATGGATTATAATTAATTTGGAATTAATTATAATATTTAGTGGCTCAATTAATGATTTGGAATTATTAATTGAATTGGCTAATTAATTGTATTTTATGTAAATACAATTAAAGATTATATTTTAGAAATATAATAAAGGTTTGATTTGAAAGGATATGTTAATTTAGAATTAACATATGCACATGGGCAAAATCTACTTGGAGTTTGAATTGCCTTAGAACTATAAGTGGGTCCCAAAATCGGGACCCACCTATCACCCTTAGGACGCGCGCGCGCGTGCGAGATGGAGTAGGGGAAGGAGTTCGACTCCTTCCTCTATTAGAAGTCTAAGGGATAAGTTAGATTTTTGTTGGTCTCTTTAAACAACAAGAAAAGACTAGAGGGGGGGGGGGGTGAATAGTCTTTTCAAACTTTCGTCGTTTAAAACTTTCTCAGCAAGTGCTTATTACTTTTCAGTAATGAGTTTCCTGATACTTAACTTTCTCAGCAAGCGCAAGTTACTTTGCAGTAACTAGGTTTGCTGATACTTAAAATCAGAGAGCGGAAGTCTTTGATACAATAAGTGCTCTTTCAGCAAATAAAGGTTTCAGCAAGTGATGTGAGTGACTGTGTACAGATAGATGTGATTTTCTGAAAACTAAACACAGTAAGTAAATCACACAAACACTTTTTATAGTGGTATCTGAGAGTGGCGTAATCTCTCAACTAATCCACTTTGTCCTTTCTAGTACTGAATCCACTAAGATAAGATTGGGGTTCCTTACAACACCTATCTAGAGCGATTCAAACAGAAACCAAAGCACACTTGCTTCGTCTCCAACCTAATCTAGAGAACGCAACCTTGTTCTCCACCAAACTTGGTACTTTTAATCAGCAAAACTATGCTCGATTAAGTTCCCCCTGAATATCACGCCTGAAAGGGTGTATTTTCAGTTAGAGAGGTTTGGGATGAGATAACTTAATTATAACTTATTCAGTTACAACAAGTAATCTAAGAAACAAAACTTTGAATACTTTGCAGTAAACAAGTTTGATTGTTTCTGGTGTCAAGACTCGTTCTTGTTCGAAAGAAAGAAAGAACACTTAACTAATTTCTTAGTCGTGTAAGTTCTACTTCTTCACAAGTAGCTTTTTCAAGCTTTCAGTCTTGGAACGGATCAATGGCAGTAGAGAGTATTGAAGGTATGTGAGTTTTAAGCACAAGTGAGAGTTTGATCACGTTGTTGACACACTTCAACTCTTTGCCGGATGACCTCTATTTATAGTGAAAATAATGAGCCGTTTGAATTTTAAATTCCCAGGCTTTTGATCCTCAAGATGTCACTATCTTGCTTTGTACTTTCAGCAGCGTCCTTGTTTGTCTTCTAGTCTTCATGTCCTTCGCCGTGCATGCTTTGCATTTAATGCTTATTTGAATAGAATTCAAACAGTAACATTGGAGCGCAAATACAAGTACTTTCAGCAAGAGGTCACATATGTTCCATCAGCAAGTGGTCAGTCTCAGTTTCAGCACGCACAACCTACTATGTCTTTCAGATTTTCACTTATGCAATGTTGTTGCTGAAGTTTCCACTTTCTGAGCAACATGTGCCTTTGTAGATACCAGTCTTCAGAAATCTTCTAGTCTTCAGATCTTCAAATTCTTCAAGTCTTTAGATCTTCAAAATCTTTAAGATTCTGAGCGGTTCTAAATGCTTCAATAGTTTGTTTGTAAAAACAAAGTACATCGTCAGCAAATGCTTCAATAGGTTATTTTCTTTTCAGAAAACAAGATACATCATAAGCTTTAAAAACCAACCTATCTAGCACCTATTCTAAGTCTTCAGCAAACATTCCTCTTTTACAATGTCCTTAAAATTATAAATTCCTATGGACCTTAAGAGTACTAGTTACTGGACTTTCCTTAATTTAGCATGGTTAATTGCTCATCAAAATTACAAGTTTCCTAACAATTTTCCTGATTGAGTTTTAATTTGATTGGGAATGAATCTAGACTTGAAATTGGTTTCCTAGTGCGATAAGAATTAGATTGTTATTCCTTTATGAAGTCTAATTGCTTATGCTTTAGGCTTCTATTGACTACTATATATAGTAGACTATTAGAGAGTTCTTGACATAGATTTTCACACAGTTGAAGAATCAAATTCTTAGAGAATTATCCTACCTTTCTTAGACAAAACAAAAGCTCTCCCCCACCTCACCTAACCCACGCGCGCGCCACCTACCGGAGGAATCGCCGCCCCATCTTCTTGGCCACACAAAGAATATCCTAGCATTCTTTCTGATAGGCTGTTCATCCGTGGATACCAAGGTTGAGGTTCTAGGAGCTGGAAACTAACTTTAATTGTCTTGCAGATAATCAAAGTATTGTAGATATCTCCGACTTCGACGAAGGAGAAGATACACCGGATTATTACGAAGACTTGGAAGCTGCTTTGGAAGTAAGATTAGTCTTCTAATTGACGTGTTTACATATATACGACATATAAATAATCAATTAACCTGTATGTTAAGAAAATTTTTGAAATTCCGCTGCGTACCCTAGGGGTAACTCTGACCGTATTTTCTTACAAGCATATCATCGACATATACTTACATCGTTTTACCGAGTTCTTCTTTGAACATTTAGTTAACCAACCTTTGGTAGGTTGCTCCGTCGTTTTTGAGACCGAAAGGCATCACGTTGAAGCAATACACATTTCCGTTTGCGAAGAAGGCGGTCTTCGGTACATCATCCTTAGACATTTTGACTTGGTAGAATCCTTGGTATGCATCTATGAAACTTAAGAGGGCACATCCTGCTGTGGAATCGACCAGCTGGTCGATCCGGGGAAGCGGGTAGGGATCCTTCGGGCAAAACTTGTTGAGTCTTGTGAAGTTGTAGCACATTCTCCACTTGCCGGTCCCTTTCTCCACGAGGACTACATTGCAAACCCAGTCGGAGTATCTCACTTCTTTGATGTGACCAGCCTTAAGCAATCTTTGCACTTCTACTTCAATGATGGCATTATCTTCCGCACTGAAGTCTCTTCGCTTTTCTCGAATATGGGTGATTGATGGGTCGACGTTCAGACGGTGAACCACAACTCTTGGGTCAATCCCCTTGAGGTCCTCGGTACTCCACGCAAAGAGGTCGGTGTTATCTTTCAAACATTGAATGAGCTTCATTCTTACTTCTGTAGTCATCTCGGTACCAATCTTGGTAACCTTCTCGGCACTTCCTTTGACAATTTGGATTTCTTCGAGGGTTTCTCTTGCTTCTATCTTGTTTTCCTCGAAGAATTTCTTCTTCTTGGAAGAGGGTGGTACAGGAGGTATAACTTGATACTCCTCGAGCTCCTTAACAGCTCCAACTAGGGTATCTTTCTCTTTCTTTTGGATTGCTTTCCTTCGCCTAAGTGACGGACTTTGGCTTTTTTGACTTTTTCTTCACTCGTCGAACCGTATAAAAACGGTAAGGAGCATTGTGAACTAAAGGCTGCTCCTCGAGCGATTGGCCCAGATTCGGCTCTCCGATGGCAACCTTGGAAGTGAATTTGTCTCACATACTGTAGCATTCCCATGCCTCTCTTATGTTTCCCTCTTCTTGTCCAATTCCCAATGGAGTGGGGAACTTCAACTTGTTGTGGACTGTAGACACTACGGCTCGGAACTGAGAGAGGCCGGGTCTACCCAAGACTGCGAAGTAGTCAAAGGGCCGGGTCTACCCAATACTGCGAAATAGTCAAAGGGCATGTCTACGACCACGAAGGGAACGTGTTGAGTTACTCTTCGCGGAGCACTTCCCATTGAGACCGTCAAGTTGATCATTCCGAGGGGCATGATGGGTTGTCCTCCAAAGTCCTCACTTCTCTAAGACCTTCCCTTGGATTCATATGCATCCTCTTCAAAGTACCCGTGAATATCAAGTTTATCGAACATCCAGTGTCGATGAGGATCCTTCCTAAGTTGTAGGATTGAACATCAAGGGATACCACTAGCGGAACACATGGGTCGTAGATGTTTCCTTCTCCGGCATGCCTTAGAGGTAGTTCACTATCATCGAAAGAGATTACATTGGTTCCTGGTTGTGCAACTTGGGCATACTTCACATCTCAAATCTTGAGGTTATCGGTTGTGATCTCCCTCTGATTTCGAGTGTCGCCTCCCGTAGGTCCTCCGCCAATCGTAAGAGTGTGGATGCGTCCGTTCACGGGACGGTTCTCATAATTATTGTAATTATGAATATCATCATAACGAAGTTCCCTTGGGGGTGGTGCTCGATCCCCACTTGTGGTGGCGGGGGGGAGGATCGCTAGAGGTTCTTCCTTCCGAATATAGTTGACCAATTTCCCATTGCCTATCATCCTATCAATTTCGTTCTTGAGCTCGATGCACTCATCAGAAGTATGCCCCTTTCCTTTGTGAAATTGGTAAAATTTCTCCGAACGTTTGTTCTTTCGGTTTTCTTGGATCGGAGGTGGCCATGAGACGTCTAGCTTCCTCGAGACTATATAGTTCAAGATGTCGGATCTTGGTCTATTTAAGTCCGTGTAGTTGCTATATCTTCTTGGAGGAGACCTTCTCGGAGGATTCCTCTTGTCTCGAAACTTGTTCCTCGAGGGACCGTCTCTGATCAAATCATGCTTTTGATCCCTTCTTTGCTTTCCGGGATTTTGTGGCCGAGGAGGGTATTCCTTATCCTTCTCTCTTTCCTTCCCTTTTTACTTGGGAGGATTGGTTCTTACCGTGACTGTTTTTTGGAATTCCTCTGCCTCGAGGAAATCCTTGCAAACTTTCGCTAGTTGAGCTTCATTCTCGATGCATGATGCTGAGAGAACCTCTTGGAACTTGACATTGGTAGTGTTACCATACAAGTATTCTTTCCTTTCATTGATCGAGTGATCTTCAACTTGGAGGGATGCTTCATGAAAACGATTGATGAAGTCCCTCAAATCTTCATTGCTCTTTTGAACAATTTCGACCAAGTATCTCACTCTTCTTTTGGTGTACATGACCTTTTCGAATCACTTAGAGAATTCTTTGCAGAGATCTCTATAGGACTTGATCGAGCGCTGATGAAGGCGCGACCACCATTTCATGGCTTCTCCTAAGAGGTTAGCCGGGAAGAGTAGTGCTTTGGTCTTTGAATCATGATGATACACTCCATCTTGGTACCAAATCTCACCAAGTAGTCCTTTGGACAACTTGTTCCATCATAACTTTCGAAAGTGGGAAAGCCTCGCTCGATCTTTGCTTGATGGCTCCTTATCTCGCCGCACAACGGACTTGGATCTTGGTCTTGCTCTTTTTCTTGCACGGTTCCTTGTAGGGTTTCTATCTGAGCATCAAGTGCGGTTTTCCAAGCATTGAGTTCCTCCAGAGTGAGCCTCCTCCCCGTGATCGGGTCATCAAGGGGGTTACCTCAGCTACGGTTCTCAATGCATTGTTCTCCTCCACCGCATCGGGTTGATTCTGAGGAGTCACTTGGTTGGGCGTGACTTGATTTGGGAGAGTGGGTGGTGTAGCGACCACCTGAGCAAGATTTTCTTGGGGAGCCACAGTTTGCACTGACGGGCGCATCCTCCTATCAATTAGATCCCTCAGTCATCCGAGACACCTTGTGGTCCCAACCTAGATTGGACTCTTGAAGGTCCAAGTCGGGATTGGATCGGCCCTGTGTTGGCTCTTGAATGTGCTTCATCTTGTACTATAGGTTCTCTTGGTTGGGATTGACGAGGGGCTACCAAAGTACCACGAGGTTGCTCCTGTACTTGGACTTGTGGTACTCATCGAGCTTGGAGTTCTGCATTGACTCTAACAGCCTCATTATCTCCTACGTTTCCTTGCAAAGTAAGAAGAACAAGCCGTATTGAGCTTCGCCCATCCCAAAGTCTGATGGTCGGACTACACGTCCATTAGGAAGGGTGAAGTTCAATGCGGCTGGCTGAGGAGGATCCACTGCTACGGGAGGAGGATTTATTACTACTTGAGGAGGCTGCCCTCTTGGCGCGGCATTGTTTGTGGCTCTTAACGCTCCATAAGCACTTCCAGCTAGGAAGCCCTGTGGATTATTTTCTCCGGATCTCTCTTCTTGGGAGTTAGTGATATTGGTGAATGCCCCCTCCATATAATCTTGATTCCTCTCAACATTATTATTTCTAGATGCCCTTGGAGCAACTACCCTTCCTCCTCATCGACCATTTAAAGGGGGACGGCCCCTGAGGCGAGGAGGATTCCTGGGTGGTGCATTGGCAATTCGATTGCTTCTTCTAGGAGGCATCTTCGTGAAGTGTCGACAAGTAGGGCTAGGAATGACCTTTCGATCGGGTTCCCACAGACGACGCCAAATGTTGAGGGGTAATTCGTGCTTTCTCCTAAGTTCGTACTAAACCCTAAAAGGAAACTACTTAGGTCTTCTTATGTAGTCTTCCTCCAATAATATCAGGTGTTCTCCACGTAGCGTCCTCGTACCTGAAAGAGACTAGAGGGGGGGGGTTAGTGTCTCTTGTTCGGTCTGTAAGATATCAGACCGAAGTGACGACTTTACATGTAGGAAATTGAGGACTTCCTTAGTGAGAGAAATATTGTGTGTAGGTGAGTAGTAGGTGAGAGCTATTAATGCTTACCCCGTGGATAATGAATGTGTCTCCTTTTATACTTGTAGTATTTTATTGTCACTTTGTATAGGATCATGACAAGTGTCCGGCCGAGATGAAGGCCTTCTTTGGCCCAAGCCCATTAAGGAGGTCCATGAGCTTTGACCCAAACACCTTGACTAGGGCTAGAAGGGCATTATTGAATTTTCGGGTCTTACGGAAGATTCTGGAAGGCGGGCCCCCAGGGACCGACCAGGGGGGTCGAATGGGGTCCTCGCGCCTTCCTCGCGTTCCACAGCCCGAGTAGTTCTTTTCCTAGTCTCTTTTGGAGGGTGTCACCTTGACGTATGGTCCTCCTGGAGCTATAGAGATGCTCCTCGAGCCCTATCTATCTTATCCTTGTAGGGAGCCTATATGGAGGGTCGGCCTCTCAGTGATGGTCAGACTGTATGTTGGTCGAGCCACACTCAAGTGACATATTTGGGTGTGGTCGCGCCCCTTGAGGGACGACCTATGATGTCGCGCACTCAGAGCGCTCCAGTTCGTACATGCGGACTGGACATATTTTATCACCAACAATGTCAGTTTTTTTTTTTGGTTAGATATATATGGATTTATATATCCTCTTTCGTAACGATCCATCCGTAATTCAGTGCGCTACTAACAGACAGTGGCGAATCCAGCAACATATTTTAGGGGGGTCGATGTTACATGTGAGAAATCTCCGTAAAATATAGTCCGTAGTAAATTAGAAATTATGGAAAAATTTATACAAGTATTAATAGCGAAATAGAAAAATTAAAAAAAATGAAAATCTATTTAGGACCTTTTTTTTTCATTTTTTTAAATGCATCACAAGATGCTTCTCTGACTAGTTTGTTGATGGGGACAAACCAAAGTCAAGCCATCTATACAAGTCGAACTTGTGTAAAAACCTGATAGAGGTTATTGAGAAGAAGGACGCTGAAAGGCATGCTGAGGATGTAGCAAGGCTCTTGCATATGTACCTTCTAGCAGCTTTCATACTCCCGAACACCAACACATCAATAGCATGGTCCCTGTGTGAGTACGTGGAGGAATTCAATGACATTCGCAAGTTTGATTGGTGTCAATTGATGATAGAATTGCTGGAAAAGGCTATGGCGGATACTGCCAACATGAAGATCGATGGATGTGCTCTGATGCTCCCGGTAAGTTTAAAAAGGAAGTATAGCAACACCGTCTGTAATATAATTGAATATTTCATGTGACTGAAATTGGGGTAGTGATATAGTTTGCGACTAACGATTTCTTATTTTCAGTACATACTATGTGAGAGAGCTAATATTGTGAAGCTCATATCAAAGCAAGCCTTCAAAGGTTCATGCGGTGGGACTTGAATAAAGTGCACCAAAAGCTAACCACTACTGATCTGGACAAGCTACTGGGGGAACAAGTTGTTTTTGTACTTGCACCATTATTTAGATGACATTGGCTATACATTGTATCTAACATATATCACCATGTTTGATAAATATGTGTAGGATATAAAAAGGAAAATAAAAAGTTCTGACCGGGAGAAGGATGTCTTCAAGAAGTTACAGACTGACACTGTTGACCACTCGTCCCCAATGTGCAATGAAACGCAGGCAACACAGGAAGCGCCTGAGGAGGATGATCAGATTAGTGGGGGAGATAATGAGAGGGGTGCTGTAGATGTGCCTGATTCGGAAGCAGAAAATGACAGGGGTAATGGAGACAGATCCATTACTTCAAGATAATGATCTCTTTGTGGACATTGCTGCAAACTCGCCTGTTAAACAAACTAGTGGAAATAAAGGAACCGTTCATAAAGAAGTCAGCGAATCTTCACCAAGAAGTAATGGGACGAGGGCGTTGTCTTTGAACGAATTGGCGGCGAAGTTCAGTGAAGACAATTTAAGTGGAAATAAGAATGGTGAGTACAGGGAAAGTAGCCAGTGTGCGGTCAGGAAGGTTCGATCGTGAAGCAATACTGGATTCAGGAAGATCCGCCATCATGTTCACTTGGTTACCTTAATCCAACTCCAACTGCTACAAATAATAAGCAGACTGGTAATACAATGTCAAGTCGCAAAGCAAATGGTAGAGTTGATCGAGACAGTGGTTCGATCAATGGAACATGCAAGGCAGACGAGAAGGGTGATGGTGCAAACTCTGCAGATGATTATCTTCTAACTGCAGATGAAGCAGAGGAAAATGGGCTACTAAATGTTGCTGTTACTTTTGGCGGTACCGGATCTGCTGAAGATGCCAGTGAAGTGCAGAAGCTAGAAGCCAAAGTCGAAGAGCTGCAGGTCGAGCTTATGAGGTGTGACGTTGATCGGAGATGTGCAGTTGAAGAAAGGGACTCTATCAAAGGGTTGTTCATGGATCACACAGCAAAGATCAATCTAATGGAGCGTGAACTGACATCTATCAGGGGTGTTATGGCAACTGTCCGAAAGGAGCTAGCAGATGCAAACACAGAGTATATCCGTGAGATAAGTACTGTCAATGTGGAGCATATCCGGATGAGGGAAAAGATGCAGTGCATGGAGCAAGATTGCGAGCTGAAAGTGAAAGATTTGATGCTTGAATTGAAGGACACAAAGGGTGAGAAGGCGCACTTGGAAATGAGAATGAATGAAATGAGAGATTCGTGGGAAGCCTTGCGAGCAACGTTGAACAAAGAAAAAATTGGCGTTGCATGAGGATGGGCAACAACTCCATGCACAAATAGTTGAAAAGGACGTGGAGATTGATTGTTTGAAGGAAAAGGTTTGTGCACTTGAACAAACAATTGAAGAAGAGAAGAACAATGCTGCCCTTATAGGTCAGCCATCTGACACCCAAGTATTCACAAGAACAGTGAACCAGGACTACATGGAATTGCTAGCTAAGCACAACGTGCTTAGTAATCTACAGAACCGCACTGTGAAACAGAATGAGGCATTGCAGCAGATAGTGGAGGAGCAGAATGCTAAAATAACAGAGTTATCAGCTGGAAGGAATGGAGATGTCGATAGTTCCACAGGACAAACTTTGTCCGCTGAGGTAATCAACGGTGTGGAACAAATGGCAATGCCTAGTGAGACAGGTCAAGAGACAACTCCAATTGGAAAGGTGTTGGTAGATACAGTCCCTAAACCTGTTATGGGATCAATAGCCAAGAGAGTTAAGATCACGGATGCGGTTGATCCAAGGAAAAAGAAACTGGTGTCCCCTATGTGCAGGGCTCATACTGGTGACGAGGTGGTCAGCAAGAAATTTACGACAATAACTGGTAGATACAGGTGGAACACTAAATGCCCTACTTTAAGGAATTCGTCGGCCTCTCTCATTGGTCGGCTGAATCAGGCATTTGATATGCCAGAAACTGTCAAGATAAGTTCGTAGAGTCTTGGACTCTTTACATCAGGAGATAATATTTGTTAGATTGTGATAATGTTTGTTCCTGATAATATTTGTTAGCTTTAGCTTATCTTGTAAATCTTGTAAATCTTTTGTATCAACCTTGAGTTATATATATAGCACCGGCAGAACCACCAAGAGTTCAAGGTGGATTATCATTTCTTTACATGGTATCACTTCACCATATTGGCTAATCGCCTTATACGATCCTTTCAATGACCAACTCCACCACTGATTCTTCTTCCTCTTCCGTTGACAATGGCCCCTTCTCCGCCATGTCTCACTTTGTCACGGTGAAACTTGACTCCACTACGTATCTATGGTGGCATAGTCAAGTGTTTCCCCTTCTTACCGGCCACCGACTCATGCCGTATCTTGATGGTACAAATCCTGCCCCACCCTCTACCATCACCACGACCACAGATGGCAAAACTACCACCATTCCCAACCCTGCCTATCTTGAATGGTACTATACGGACCAACGCATCGTCAGCTTCCTTCGGTCCACACTCAGCAATGAAGCTCTTGCTGAAACTGTTGGTTGCTCTACATCTCAACAAGTTTGGGATACTCTGACTGCTGCTTTCAGCCAGTCCTCCAAGTTGCGTGCATTGAAACTCAAAGATTTACTTCAAACTATAAAGAAAGGTTCTCTTTCTGTCTCTCAGTATGCTCGGCAATTCAAACAACATTGTGAAGAATTGTCTGCAATGGGGCGTCCAGTTGATGATCTGGACAAAACACATTGGTTCCTGCGTGGTTTGGGATCTGATTTTGTTACCTTTTCCACTTCCCAAATGTCCTTGCGTCCATTCCCTTGCTTCACAGACATAGCTCATGAAGCAGAAAACCATGAGATGTTTGCTAAGACTCTCACTGGCTCATCTTCTCCATCCGCGGCCTTTTATGCCTCGAGTTCTAATTCTCGTCCCTATGCTCCTCGCCCATCATCCCCATACCCGCAGCAGTTCCGTGGAGGTGGTGGTGGCCGTCAAAATTATGGTCGAACTGGTGGACGAAATGGTGGTCGTGGAAACTATGGAAATGGCAATCGTCGTTCTTCGCCCAAGTGTCAAATTTTTCGGGTTGAAGGTCATATTGCCCCTGATTGTCCAGACCGGTTCTCTACATCTCGTGGTGTCGCGAACCTTGCTGAAGCTTTGAATACTTCTTGCTCTCTTACCAATGCCAATGTTTCCGATTGGTATGCCGATTCTGGTGCTTCTACACATATGACTTCTACTCCCGCTCAACTTGATTCCTTTGAGCCCTATCAAGGTACGAATTGTGTTTATGTTGGTAATGGTGCCGCTTTGCCTATCTCTCATGTTGGTTCACGATCTTTGCCTTCTGGTGTTAATTTACAGAATGTTTTGGTTGTGCCCCATATCACTAAAAATTTACTTTCCATAAGTCAGCTTACCCGTGATTTTCCTGTTGATATTGTATTCTCTGCTGACTCTTTTACCATTCAGAATCGCCAGACAAAGGTTCCACTAGCAAGAGGTCGGCGTGATGGGGGATTATATTTGTTGGAAGAAGGCCACTCTGCTCTTCTTTCTGCTCTCCATAAAAAATGTCTCCGCGGCTCCTTTGCATTGTGGCATGCTCGTCTCGGTCATGTGCCTTTTAATGTTATTTCCTTATTGAATAAACAAGGACACTTGTCTGTAACGTCCTTGCTTCCTACTCCTGGTTTATGTGCGTCCTGTCAAATGGCTAAAAGCCATCGTTTACCTTATTCGGTCAATGATAAACGATGTTCGAGTCTTTTTGAATTGCTTCATTGTGATGTCTGGGGCCCTGCCCCCGTACTTTCTTGTGATGGTTTTCGTTATTATGTTTTGTTTATGGATGATTATTCTCGTTTTACCTGGATTTATCCCATGAAGTTAAAGTCTGATTTCTTTGATGTATTTGTTAAATTTCGGACTATGGTTGAACGTCAATTTTCATGCTCCATTAAACAATTTCAAAGTGATGGTGGTGGTGAATTCATAAGCAATCGATTTAAAGATTTGTTGTCCACTACTGGAATTTTTCATAGACTGTCATGTCCTCATACACCTGCTCAAAATGGTAGAGATGAGCGAAAACACCGGCACATCACCGAAACAGGTCTTTCTATGTTGTTTCATTCCAAATTACCTTTATCTTTTTGGTGGGATGCATTTTCCACGGCCATATATATTATTAATCGCTTACCGACACCACTTTTGAATAATTGTTCTCCCTTCCAGCTTGTTTTTGGTGTAATGCCAGATTACTCAAACTTTTATCCCTTTGGTGTCGTGTCTATCCTTGTCTCCGTGATTACGCACCACATAAATTTTCTCCCCGGAGCCATCCTTGTATTTTTCTCGGCTACAATCCTCAATATAAGGGATTTCGGTGTTTGGATGAAACTAATTCGAGAATTTATGTTACCAGACATGCTCGGTTTGATGAATTATTTTTTCCACATGTGGAATCAGGTAATGCTTCGAATTTAAGCTCATTGGAATATAGCAGATTTCTTGAGCCTATATCTACTCTTGAACTTGGTCCACCAAATATCACTACTACTCAGCAACCCAACTCTCCTAGTAATGGGCCTTGTCTTTTATGCCCATCTCACACACATACAATTAATGGCCCATCTACTCCTCTCACCCACTCCATCACTCTCACGCCATCTTCTCCGGTCGCACCTAATAGTGGCGCCGGTATCATCACTCAACTACCTTCCCCGCCGGATTCTCCGGTCCACATCTCCACCCCATCTAGCTCCCCTCCAATTCCCGAAACCACCGCTGATGCGCCTTCCCCGCCAACACCTTGCCGTCGTTGTAACCGGCCCCAGCCTATTCCTACCCATCCCATGTCAACTCGTGGTCATGTGGGTATATTCAAGATCAAACATCCTGGCCTTGTTGCTGAATTTGTGGATTCCAGTCTTCTTCATTCTTTACTCACCTCTATTGAACCTAAGGGATTTAAATCAGCTATGAAGCATCCCCACTGGGTTCGTGCTATGGATGAAGAGTTTTCTGCACTCCGCTCTAATGACACTTGGGAGCTCGTTCCGCATCACTCTGATATGAATGTTGTTGGAGCTAAATGGGTTTTTCGAACAAAGTACTTGGATGATGGTTCAATTGACCGTTATAAAGCTCGCTTGGTTGCTCAAGGATTTTTGCAAGTTCCCGGGCTCGACTTTACCACCACTTTCAGTCCTGTCATCAAGGCTTCCACGGTTCGTGTGGTTCTTGCTCTAGCCGTTATCAACCAGTGGTCTCTTCATCAACTTGATGTCAAAAATGTCTTTCTTAACGGCCTTATTTCTGAAACAGTATTTATGGAGCAGCCCCCCGGGTATGTTGATCCTACATATCCTACTCATGTTTGCCGCTTAAAGAAAGCATTATATGGTTTAAAGCAAGCTCCACGGGCATGGTTTTCTCGACTCAGCACCTTTTTACTGAGTCTTGGGTTTATCTGTAGTCGCGCTGATACCTCTTTGTTCGTATATCGTCAGGGCTCAACTCTTATCTATTTATTAGTTTATGTTGACGATATAATTTTAACTGGGAACGATTTCTCTTTAATTGCCCAGTTTACTGCCCGGTTACATGATCAAATTGCCATTAAAGACCTTGGTCGACTTGGCTATTTCTTAGGAGTGGCGGTATGTTATACGACTGATGGTCTATTTCTGAGCCAAACTAAATACGCAAACGATATACTTCTGCGTGCACAATTTCATGAAAGTCGACCAGTTGCAACTCCCATGGTTGTCGGGCAGCAGCTGCATTCTGCTGGGTCTACATTTGGTGATCCCACTTTGTACCGTTCTCTAGTTGGTGCCTTGCAATATTTAACAATTACACGCCCGGACATATCCTTTGCGGTTAATCATGTGAGTCAGTTTATGCAGTCCCCTACACAGGATCATTTCCAAGCTGTCAAACGCATTTTGCGGTACATTAAGGGTACCATTGATTTTGGTCTTACTTTTTCGGCAACAGAACGCCCCACCCTGCTCGCTTATTCTGATGCAAACTGGGCCTCTTGCCTTGACACACGCAGGTCTACGTCTGGTTACTCAGCTTATATAGGTCCTAATTTGGTTTCTTGGAGTTCAAAGAAACAACCTACGGTGTCCCGTTCCAGTTGTGAATCTGAGTATCGGGCTTTGGCAAACTCCGCCGCTGAGGTTGTATGGTTGTCTCACTTACTTCGTGACCTTGGTGTCGAGCTTAGCTCTTGTCCCATTCTTTTGTGTGACAACAAAGGTGCTGTCTTTATCAGCAACAACCCAGTTGCTCACAAGCGCGCAAAGCATATCGAACTTGATTACCATTTCACTCGGGAGTTATTGCAAGCAGGTCGTCTTCGAACTCAGTACGTGCCTACACATCTAAATGTTGCTGATATTTCTACAAAAAGCCTTCCGCGTTCCCAGTTCAGTTTACTACGTTCCAAGCTCTACGTTGGGGTCAACCCCACGTCTCGCTTGCGGGGGGATGTCAAGATAAGTTCGTAGAGTCTTGGACTCTTTACATCAAGAGATAATATTTGTTAGATTGTGATAATGTTTGTTCCTGATAATATTTGTTAGCTTTAGCTTATCTTGTAAATCTTGTAAATCTTTTGTATCAACCTTGAGTTATATATATAGCACCGGCAGAACCACCAAGAGTTCAAGGTGGATTATCATTTCTTTACAGAAACAATGTGAGCCTGATTTTGGTAGTTATTTATCTATAAGGGTGTAATTATATATAATCACATATACTGAAATCAATGTAACAGGGCTGACATCTGGAAAGGTGATGGGCCATTTTCTCGGATCACTACAAATGAAGTGTTGACAATACTACACAATGAAGATATTAGTAGCAATGTAAGTTGTTTAATTCGAGAAATTCTGATATGTACTCCTTATTGAATTACAGTAGATTTATATACATGTATGTAGAGCACATGGACTTAATAAATTTTGTCTGCCCTGTCAGGTTATTGATTCATGGGCGGAACTGTTAACGACATATCTAACAAAGAAAGGGAAGATGACATCGACATATGTGTTGACTAGTAAAGTCTGGGTAAGTGCTTATTTTGTGCATGGTGGTTGGTTTTTTGATATCGAATGCATACTATAATCGGACAGGAGAAACTGATGGATGAGAATGCTTTTTTTTGTGTGAAGGATGTTATTTCGACAAAGCCATGTGCACAGGAAATAAAGAAAATAGTGGATGATTAGCTAATGCTAGCAACCCATGAAGAGTTGATTTTGATGCCTGTTACGAGCCCTGGAGCAGCAACATAAACGAGGCCGAATGGGGACCATTGGATGCTGATGAAGTACAATGTGAAGACAGGAGCATGGACATACTACACATCCAGCTTCACACTTGTGCCATAATTGGATCCCCACTTCAAGAGATGCCATCAGCTGGTAAGAACATACTGATGGCTAAAATAGAGAGTGACTTTTTTAGTGTTATATCATAAATATTGACAGCCAGTGTATATTTTTCATGTAGAGATTCTACATGGAGAAGAAAATGCTACCAGGACTTAAGTACCATGGAAGAAATACTCCATTGACAAACCAGAGGCTAAACATCAAGTTTGAGATCAACTTGGACAGTCCGCAGTAGGTGAAAAATTCACGCGACTCTGGAGTGGTTGTTGCATACCTAATTGCCAAGATTATCAAGCGGCACACAACAAAACCTCTCAAAGCAAAGGAGAGTAATGTATTCAGTGAGTTGACTGCTTCGAACTTCAGGTCGGGAATGGCAGAAGCCTGTGTTAATCCAGAAACTCTGAACAACAGGACCAAGAAAGATTGAAATCGAGAGAATGGAGTGGGTGGGACATGGTGAAGATGGGAATATTTGTCATCTTTTAAACAATTTATATTTATGTTTCGGTTTGTGATAATAGACTCCTGATATGGTAAATCACGAACATATAAGGTCACATGGACATTTGCATTTTGGAATTTATGATTGAATGGCATTCTGTGGTGATCGGCATGTAGACATGAGTATTTATCTATATTATGGAAGTCATGTTTAGTCCCAAGTAATTTTTCTATAATTTAATTTTGGAAGTCCTGATTTATTCCCCATTGAACTGCATAATGTTCTGATAAGTAACTAATGAGATACTTGGCAAATGGAGTAAAGGTGTACAAGCGTGCAGTTGGCGCTATGGGGATAACAACACAATTACATTTTTCAGAAATCCATACTGCACGCTGGTGCAGGCGACGTTGAGTGGAAATTGTTTTTCTTTTTTTTGCATGGCACAATAAGGGTCCGTTGATGTCAGACGGGTAGGAACATAATTGCACTATTGTGCAGATGGGACTACAGGGGCAATATTTTTCATATGGCATAAATGATTACACACTGCACGCAAGTGCAGGCCACAAAATGACAATACATACTAAACTGTGCGTGAATTAACTACAAAGGAAAAACAAAAAAAAATGACTATTAGCCTAATGGAGCAAAGAAGTAAGAAAGGAAAAAAGTAATGGAAGAACAGATAGGTAAATATAAATACTATCTTAGTGAAAGATGAGTTTGACCAGTACTAAATGTACTGAATAGGGCCAAGTGCAAATATACATGCATATTGTACTTGTGTGCATTGATATTGGGAGGGGTAGTGCAAGCATGTTGCTGATGTAGTAGCTGTGTTGGTATATACAGATGTGGATTGGTAGAATTGTCAGGGATGATTACCAATAGGAAGGAACGTTAGAGGGCTATGGGCGGGATAAACCAATTGATTATGTGTAAATAATAGCTGAGTGAATTAACCGTGAGGACCATTGCAAAAAATAGAATCATCCAACATATGTAAAATGTTGATGCCTGAAATGACGTTCGAATAGATTACAGGAAGAGTTTTAATGGAGGCTACTTAAACTGGTTCTGGAAAAATACAGATTAAAGAAAACTTGGAAGAGTGACAGACGAAGTTCTAGGAAGAAATCTGCACAAAAGGGGAGATATATAAGCATGACATGTACTGTTGGCAGTGAGAGACAAATTCAGACAACAGGGTTTCGTTTGATGCTGACGACCGACACATTTTTCATGTCCTTGTGCTTGACAATGATTAGCTCGTCACCCGGTTTGAGGTAGTTGCTCTTAGCAAATGTCTCAAATCCATATGTTATCTCAGCTGTCTCCTTGCTAACCTCACACAATATACGCCAGAAGACTTCAGATGTGACAGTGAAAACCATGTCAAAAACTCCGTAAGGGAAGTTAGCATGGGCGAATGCAAGAGGGATATCCTACAATAAGAGTCGTGAATTAAAATGTGTAAGAGTTAGTGATGGTCAGGTATGTTATTGTTTATGTTGATAAACATTAGCCATAAAAAAAATTGCAGGGTTCGGGATAAGATAATATGCAAAGGTAAAAATTTATACTAAAAAAAAGTAAGAATATTTGAGTATAGAAGAAGTATTACAAGGCAGTCAAAGTCGTAGTCATCAGCAGTTGGAAGACGAGTCCAGCATGTAGTAGATGGGATGTTTGAAACCATCATCATGGACTTGTAAGTGTCAATGCCAGGATTTTTTTAGCATTGTGAGGGCCTTCACCAACATACCTGTCAATTGGGGTCTCTACCGATACGACATATACAAAAATGTTAATGGCACGAAGGAAAGATCATGAATATGTAAATGGTTGTAAGTAGACCTCACCTAGATTCTTCACGAAACCAGCAGTATTGGAACGCTTAGCCAATGGCTTGACAGTGCCGCCAGAAGCTGAGTCAGTTATAACAAAAAGGAAAAAAATATACGTAAAACCAAGCTGGTATTTATAAGATTAGGTTTGATAGATACAATGAATACTATATGCAAACAGTTCGCACCTCGTTTAAGAGACTTTGTAGATTTGTTGGAATGTTAGAGAGCAGCGGTAGCTGTGCCAGCAGGTGCCAGTAGGAATCCAGCCTCTGCAAGGGGGGAAAATAGTACATAACATCGTTGGTGTGGTCTAATTAGATGACATAGTAGGCCATTAAACATGAACGAGTAATATAAGTGATAGTAAGATTATTTATGAAGTGAACTGGTTTATGTATGTAGTAAAATCAAGAAGTGAAGTTGGGATATACCTATTTTCACATCAGCTGTATGAGAAAGCTGTTGCTGGGTAACCTGGGTAGGAAGTTCAGTAGCTGGGGAAGTTGCCATTGCAGCTGGACTAGCAGAAACAGGGTTGGTTGGAATTCCAGGGGCTAAAGTGAGATGGGCAACTGGGGTGGAGGCAGATATTGGTGGGTGGGATGCATTAGTGGTATCTGGATCTCCTTCAAAAGCAGGAACAACTATTTCATTGGTAACAACTGTTACAGGTGTAATATTACGAGTAACCGGGGGTGAAGGAATAGGCGGTAGCTCACTTGCAGCAAGTGTTAAAGAGATTGCTCCACGATTCACTACTGCATCTGTATGTGCTGCAGTTGGAGGAGCTGAATTTGCCTTTTGCAATGGAATAGCAACTGAATATGGTTGATAGTGACACAATGTCAAAAAATTATAAAAAAAGAGATGCACTGAGTTAACTAAAATCAAGCCGTTCGAACCTGGACCTTCAGGCAGCACATTCTCTGATTCACTCTCGTTGAAACTTAGCACCCTTGCTCTCAGATCAACAGCCTTTCTCACTGCCTCAGTAGCTTGATTATTACGAACAATGGAACAGTTTGAGTATTATGTGAAGGGCAATAAAAAATTGAAAAATTTCCGTGTACAAGGGATAAACCTTGTTTTGGTTTCGAGTTCACACTCCGCTTAGTTGCTGTCCCTGGCTTGCGAAGGGCGGGGGGAGAGTTTGACTTAGCCTGAGCTGGAGCTTGTACCGGCGTGTCCGGAGGTGCATTAAGAACAGTTGGTGGCTGAGCTTGTGTATCTGGAACTACCGCAACAGGCCCACAAGTTGGGGGTGCAGGAGCAGGATCAACAGTGTATGGAATGCGCACATTTCCAGCAACATCATAAATCTCGACATATAGAGCCTTACCTTTGTGGTATGAAAAGTTAACCTGTTCCTTCAACTGAATATCATAACGTTTATGGAAAGCTATCCAACCTTCGCACAAGTAGATGGATCCTTCAATCAATCGCACAGTAATCTGTGTACGATTGTTGTAGCGGGGGACAAGTGTTATAGTGCAGGGAATGTTTTGAAGCTTCTGGATCACGTAGTCCGCAGGTAGCAACCAACAAGAATATATTTATATTAGATTAATAGGAATGTGGTCAAAACGATAAGTACATTCAGTAAGGATTCACACATAAATTTAAAAAAAAATGAGGATATAAAAAAAACAATTGTTGTTTGACGGGGGACTATATTGGTAGCTCAGAACACGCTTATACGAGGTTTTAACAGTAGAGGTCTATAATACTCATAGATTAACAGCAGCAGGTCTGTAATATTCATAAATGGGAACAAAATTTCTTGTTCACAACACAATGTTCGGATACATTGGTGGCTAAGTAAGTATTATAGATACATGTAAATCAGTAGAAGCAAGGCAAAGGAAATCAAATTATGTGGTATATTGTAACGACCCGGCCCACTAACGGGCTGAGACCCAGCCCAACGGGCCGGCAAGGTTACTCATGGGCGCTCTCCAGGGTGATATGCTGGCCCCACAGACCAACACGGGTTCTAAACCGCGCACTTTGTCCTCACTCGTGCGCGCACCGGGAACTTCCCAGTGGGTCACCCATCCTAGAATTGCTCCAGAGCAAGCACGCTTAACTCTGAAGTTCTTCTAGGTGGATTCCCGAAAATCAAGGTGCACCTTTCTTTTCGGAAATCCACCTAGAAGAACTTCAGAGTTAAGCGTGCTTGCTCTGGAGCAATTCTAGGATGGGTGACCCACTGGGAATTCCTGGTGCGCGCACGAGTGAGGACAAAGTGCGCGGATTAGAATCCGTGTTGGTCTGTAGGGCCAGCATATCACCCCGGAGAGCGCCCATGAGTAACCACGCCGGCCGGATTGGTCGGGTCGTTACATATATGTTTCCGGATCATATGCTTACTAAACTAGTAATCACACATTGGGTCTGTATGACACATATAAAATATAGCAGCATGGGGCAAAACAAGAACCCTAGGACAGCAATACTTTAGCAATCAAGCAAAATATTTAGAAAATTCTGGAAAAATTACAGAGACATGTAAAGACAATTGGAGGATCATTTAACATAGGTCTATGCTCGGATACAGCAGTGGCTAAGTAAGTATCATAGATACAGGTAAATTAGCATAATCAAGTTAAAAGGAAATTTAATGATGTCGTATATGTTTCAGGATCATATGCTTTCTAAACTAGCAATGATATATTGGATTTGTGTGACACACATACAATATATAGTAGCATGATGCAAAACAAGAACCCTAGGATTGAGCATTATTTTAGCAAGCATATAAAAAATTTAGAAAATTCAGGAAAAATTGCAGAAACATGTAAAGGGTTATTGCAGCAAGGCAGTTAAACAAACTAAGCACTTATGAAACCAAATTATACATAAGTAGCAGAATAAGTGTTGAGAAAAATGCTTAAAGCAGGAAAAAGCAGTGAGTTGGGGAAGAACCATCCTGTCTTCCTGCAGATTAGTGATGGTCCGGTAGAAAGATCTGAGCTTGCTGTTTGGGTGATGAGACATAGTGTGAGGTTGGTAGGGAAGAAAGAAAACCTAGGCAGAAGGAAAAGATTGTGGCATGTGAGCAGCAACAGAGTGAGAAGGCAGTAGTGAGATATATGGCATTTCAAGAAGTTCAATATTGGGAACACTTCCCTATGCAAGAGCATTATTTTCTGTATATGATATTGGCAAAAGGACGATTTGGAGATCAAAGTTTTCCCGCCCGTATAGAAACACTGCACTGAAGGACAGTATGTGAATATATTCAGATTTTAACACAGTTATAAAAGTGTTTTTAAACCGTTTAAGAACACAGTAAATAAGGAGCGGGTACAAATAAGTAATACACAGGCGATCAGGAGGCCTAATGTCGGAACAACCATTGTACCAACTGTGCAGCTGTGGAGGAAAAAAGTATAAAGGGCGTGGCATATATTGCTAATAAGCCAATATCAGAAGCCGACTATTTGAAGTGAGTGGGGAAAATTGCAATTTTGGTCCTCTAACTCGTGGTCCCTCGCGAATACGGTCCCTAGTCGATTTGCGAATTGGCAAAAAACGTCCTAAATCGAGTTACGGGACTAAAAAAGTCGCGAATTTGGTCCCCAATGCCACGAAAGCGAATGACTGGCCTGCCTAGTCGGATTCACGCGAATTTGAGTTGCGTTTTTGGTCCCTTTTTAGTCCTTTTTGGTCCAGTTCGTTATCTAACGTGGCAAGTCGTTACATGACTGATAAATCTAACCCAAATCGATCCCCAATTTCCAAGAACCCTAATTCCCAATTTTTCCCAATTCCAAAATTCACTTAAATTTACTGAAGATGAAAGAAAATTGGCTCTCACAATCATCTCAAGAGAGTGAAATGTGCCCATTCCTTCATGTTCCTTGTCAATGTCAGGCGGATATGGTACCAAACAGAGAAGTGAAAACCAAATACTACAGTACCAAACAGAGAAATGATTCGTTGAGTCATTATACCAAACACTAGGTGCGCAGGAAACTTCTAAACACTTCTAAATCCGATCACTCAAAATTCTCAGCTCAAATTTAATGACTCAGTCGAAATTTGCAGATTATCAAACACCTGGTAGTGGTACGTGATCAATTTGCAGAGCAATTTCATTAAGCTACAGCGGCACATAAATTACAATATATAAACTAAAATAAAGCAATAGATCAACACACGATTGACGATTCCTTTTCCGATGATTACGCACAAGTAAGAGAAGTAAAACAACAATCCAGATAAGAATGATCGAAGGAAATTAAAGGATTTGAAATTTGAAACAAACAAATGCATAGACGGAACATAATCATCGGGTGAAAAGGAAAAAGGAAGTGATGAGATGTTTTACCTTTTGTGACGACGTCGCTGTCCATGGCAGGCAGATTATGTACAGGATCTCTGGTCGTTGAATGGCTCTCTGTTTATGATTGGGATTCACGAGTTGAGAATGGCTCTGTTTCTGATCGGAAGGAGCTGAGAATGGCTTTGTTTATGATTGGAAGGAGTTTAGTATTGAGCGTGACGATGAGGGGGAGTTGAGGCGGCATTGACGGTGGTGGTTGCAGGAGATCGCGCACTTGAAGATGAGTTTTCCCCGCGGAGAATCCGTTGAGAGGAAGAAGAAGAAGACAGGTAATTTATGAATGGGGAGGATATTTATTTCCCCCCATTTCCACATCAGCTCATCCCTAATCCACCAAGGCAGCCACATCCTCTTCAACTCAGCAAAACCGTAGAAATACGGGATCGTATTTGCAAATGGGATTTTTTCTGCATTTTACGAATCCACTTGGGACCAAACTCGCGGAGGACGTCGAGTTGAGGGACCAAAATTGCAATTTTCCCAAGTGAGTGTAGAGTTGAATGCGACATTGCACTATAGTATAGTCGATCGAAGTTGGCTAATTTTATTTTAGTTGTGGACACCATACCAAAACAGATGGCAACTGGAAAATGATACATTGGGAAATATATTCGATAACCGAAGCATACAATATTTAAAAGGGGGGGGTTGAATAAAACAGAAGACAAATATATATGAAGCAAGTATAGTAGTACAAAAGAATATAGTAAGTAGGGGGGTTCATACAAAAGGAGGCGTGTAGAAGCCAGGAGAGTAAGGCAAAATTCGGAACCGATACATGATATTTATAATGAGCAACGTACATATAATATTATTTTGTGAACTACCACTGCCCTACTTAAGATAAATGTACATAAAGAGGACAACAACCAATGCTATTAGATAGCGATTGGTCGTATAAGACTGGTGAACAACAAGGGATAATGTCTTAACGGATGTGGCAAGTGCTGCATTGTCTGAGCGTAGTGCTTAAATAGTCGAAGCATGTTCAGCCATACGAGCTTGAAGACTGGTCTTTTCCCAATAAACATCCCGAACAGCAGATGTTAGATCTCCTAGTGTATCACTGTCTTCTGCGGGTCGTATCTCATCGTCGTCTGGCCGGTAGCATACCCCGATGAGAATTATTGATTGACTCCATATTGTCTGGGGTTTCCTCACGGGGTTGGAAGCAGGCAGCGGTACATACATGGCCGTCCGCCCCTGGAACTCATCGCGAAAGCTATCTGAATGTCAAAACTAGATGTAAATTAATATGGAAAATATAGAAGCAGGTCTATAAGGTTGACATAGTAATACAGTTTAGTCAGATACACCGAAGGATGCTGAAGGTAATATTTTACAGGTGATGACAGTGTTTTTTACACTTTTATTTGGTTCTTTTCACCTATTTAGCTATCCTCTTGCATGCATTTTAGTGCATTTTATTAGAATAGTGTCACGTTTCTATTTTCTTTTGTTATTTTCAGGTTTTAGGTGAAAATCGCACTTTTGGATGTAAATTATGGCGAAAGATTGAAGTTTTGGCACAACGCGATCACCCGTGGTGTGTCAAGGAGTACCGGGACGTGTTTCCAGGCCTAAAGACGGTATTTCGGATCTCAAACCGTGCCCAAGGCCAAGGAGAACATGAAAGATTTGAGATATCTTGTATGAGGCGGAAACAATAGTTCATTCGGAGTTCAGATGAAAATTTTGGAACCTTTGAAGTGAAATCTGGAAGTTCCATTTGTATAGTCTCAGTATTTTGGGCACCAGTCTTTCATACGATATTGGATTGGGATACGATTACAACCTAGACGTAGCTAACTCGAAGAGCTATCCAACGGTGGGTCTTACGTGCCAATCTGAGTTCGGACGCGCCCGGAATCTCTGTTCGAGCTTAGAGGAAAAACTGGCGAACTTGCTGCCCGTGCCAGGCGGTCAGCCTGGTGCCAGGCGCACCGCCTGGTGCCAGGCGGTCAGCCTGGTGCGTTCCGGAAGCCCACGCGATATTTTTTATAAAAGTGTCGAATTTTCATATCTTCATTCATACTTTTGCAGACATAAACCCTAGAGCTTGTTCTGGATTTTCTTTGACTTAGAACTACTTTTTCTTAGCGATTTGCAGCATCAAGGTAGAGATTTGGACATCTATTGATATCACCTTGCTAGATCTTTGTGAGTCTAGCAATTCACCGGAGATTGACAACCCTCGGTGGTAACTTTATATCTCACTATTTTTTGCACTCTATCTTTCAATTCAACCATGTTTTCATCTATGATTGCTATTGTTGATTACGTTTTTTTATATGAGTTGCTAAATATCTAGTTGGTGATAGTATGTAAATTCGTAGCTAGGATTCATATTGTGCATGATTGAGTTTCTGAATCTTTTACTTGTAGATTTATGATATTCGAATTGTTGATCAGACTAAGCTAACTATTTTTTGTGTCATACGAGGTACTAACTGCTGTTTGTAGGGACCATACCAAGGGAAAGGAGCATTCCCGCATGATTGTTGTGAAGAACCATGTCAAGGAAGGTGACCTCGCTAGATGTGCGTTCGAGCCAAGGGGTTTTGCAACAACGTCGTGGATTATCCAAGAGGAGGAGCTAGAGTACACCTGGAGTAAGGACTCCTATGCCTATTCATGCACCACTGAAGGGACAGAAACCATTATTACGTCATCACTCCATCACGAGGACTGCAGAGTTCGAGTGAACAGGAAGGCACCGGGACATTCTCGCCGCGACGGATTCAATCTTGAGTTCGCAGTTGCTAGAAGGTTCCGAAGCGCTAGCTTGGTTCCAAAACATAATGACATGGGTGCCCAGCACCTTGTTGGGGTTCCCCTTGCCTGCCTCTAAAGTGAGCATCATATAGACATCGGTGGGATCCACCGTAGAGAATGTGGTCAAAATTGGAGAAAAAGGTAGAAGACTTCTGAGTATCCAAGCAGCTTACTGAAACCTTCTCGTGGTGCAAAACGTTGGAGGGGGAGGTCCTGATACCAATGCCCTTTCCCCTTCAATAGTTCACATCCTATTGGAGGGCTTCAGGATGGAGGATTCCATAACAGCGGCGGCTACTCTTGAGAATTCTACCTGCCACTACAACTCTACTAGTGAGGATGTGCGTGACAGTAGTGACAATGAAGGCCATACGAGCAATGATGATTCTGATAGAGAAGTTGTTCCTGTCCGGCCTATAAATCGAACTACTGCACCTACCAGAAGACCTGATGACCACCAATAAAGCTCCCAGAGCAGGCCCAATAACTCACAAGCAGCACACTCAGCCGACCGATGCCAAACCATGGGGTAACATCTAGTATCACATCTTATTTCCTCATTTTCTTACTGCTAGGGACTAGCGTTAATTTCATGAGGGGGGATGGGATTTAAGTGATCTGATGTTGTTAGTTTGGAGCTTGGTATTGGTAGGATGAGTATAGTACCTCGCATGCTTTATCCGTCTGCATTTGCATTTGCACGTTTACCGCTTTCTTAGATTTTTTAGGCTGCATTCACTACATTCATCCTAGGATAGTCTTGCATGTTTTATATGGAGTTTATTGCCGAACTTTTTGAACTTTTTTATTGGGTAGATCAACTAACTATGCCATTAATCGTATGCTTCATGTCTATGAATTTGTTTGAGGTTTTTCTCGCTTGGCTTGTCACACTTATGTATTGCACTTAGTTAAGCTTGGTAGTCTCGACATCACTTAGTGGTGTTTTCTCTACTGCGGTTCACAAAGGCCTTTATAATAGGATGGTGCATGTTAGGGTCTTATGGTTGTTTTCCCGAGTAATTATGTACCTAAGAGGCAACAAGTCTTCACCATGCTTTGAGATTGCTAAATGCCTAGGAAGGAGATAGTGTGAGGATGTGTGATCCTTTGTTATAACCTATTCTTCCGAATAGGTTTGGGGAGGGGGTTACACCATCATAGACTTGTTTCTGTTTTTCATTTTTCGTATCGTGAGTTTATTTTTCCTTTTCCGTGAATTTTGTACTCCAACCTATTCTTTCGAATAGGTTTGGGGAAGTCGTGTGAGTCATTATGTTTCTCTTTTTGTTATGCTACTGCTGGCTAGAAAAATCGAAAAAAAAGAAAGAAAAATTCCAGAAAAAAAGAGAAAAAGAAAAAAGAAAAAAAGAATCTGGAAAAAGAAAAAAAAGAAAAGACCCCAAAAAAGCAAAGAAGGGTCCAAAAAAAGCCAAATAGCAGTTTAGCAAAGTGTTGAGTCTTTTTCATTTTTGTAATGTTCGTAATCGTGTTTTTTATCTTTTATCCTTTTTGTCTTGAGTGTCATCTGTTCTAGACCACCCTCGTCCTGCCATTTAGGAAGTGGTGAATATCTTAAGATTTTACTTGAGAGATGGGTAGAATAGGGGAGAGTTATCTTTTATAGGGAACCCTCCTTCGTTTGATGAGAGCCAGTACTGGTTCGACCTCTTTTGAGGAAAAGTCTTAACATGGTGGAACAGCAGTAAGTCCTCAGTTTCATAGGCACGGGGCAACCATTCGTATCTTAGTATGCATCATTACGTCGTCACTGACTAGGTCCAGGTAGAGAATGTTACGAGAGACTATCTTGTCTTTACATAAGTGCTTATGTGGATGTGTATAAGTCAATCGAGGTATTCTTCAACCTATATTCATGCTTTGATTCGTATGGTTTTTGTTCATATGTTTTTTGGTAGATTCAGTAGATTAGTTCATTTTATTTGGCATGAAACTCCATTTTGTGTCTTGCATGTTTTTGTATTAGAGTCTAGCTTAGTTGCTTGAGGACAAGCAAAGGTTCGGTTTGGGGAGTTTGATGAATGTGTATTTTACACTTTCATTCGAGTCTTTTTCACCTATTTTAGCTATCCTCTATGTTAATTTAGCTATATTTTAGTACATTTTATTAGAATAGTGTTACGTTTCCCTTTAGATTTTATTTTACAGGTTTTGGTTGAAATTCGAAGATTTCCGGGCAATTATATTAAAGTTGACAAGGAATTGGTGTTCCAGAAGCCTATTTGGAGTATCTAAAGGTTTCCGGATAGAATTTGAAGTCTAGGGGCCGAATCTGGAGGTTAGAAGGCTACTAGAAGTCAGAAACCGAGTCCGAAAAGGGGAAGAAATCCAAAAACGCGTCGAAAACGCGGAATTCCGCGAGAAAAAGCCGGGGGCGAACCGCCCCGTGGTATTTCGGGGCCTATATATAGTTTCTCAGTTTTCTCCGAAAATCATATCTTTCCAGACCTTCTCTCTCACCTCTCTCTATAGTTTTAGGTAGGAACTTCCCGGGGCCTGTCCTGGGAGTTCCGTAGCTTAGGGGATACTTTTTCATAGCAGTTTGGAGCTCGTAGGATCGCAATCATCCAGAGATTGACAACCTTCGGTAACTTTGTATCTTACAGTTTTATTCTACTTATTTTATTATATTCTTTCAACATGTTTTCTTCTATGATTTCTGTTGATTGCATGCCTATTATGAGTAGCTAAACTTATCGTTGGTGGTAGTATGTGAATTCTTAGCGAAGTGAAGATAATCATGCTAATGGCTATATCGCGCATTATACTCCGTGTCATTGCTTTATTTCGTTGATCAGGCACAGCCTAAATTCTCCTATGTTGTATTAATTATTATGCACACTTGGACACGTGTCGACCATCAGACCAATTATCTTCGTAGTGTTGAATAATCGGAACACATTTGGACAATAGTGATCGACTTGTCAGACCAAATTATCTTCGTAGTGCTTAATATTTGCAACAGGACACTAGATTGATTCAAAGATCTCTATGCAAGACCGAGGAATTTATGCATGATTATCGACCCGTTATGCTAAGAAGGACCATACTATCACCAATCTCCATTATCTGCTAGAAAGCCCTTTTGCTATCTGTCTGCTGTTTTTATACTCTCTTGTTAAATAGATAAAGCTAGTTATAGTCCTGAGAGAACGACACTCGAGTCATTCTACTACTACACTACTGGTTTTCGTTGTAGTTGTGGATTGCCTTTGGCTAAATAACAAATATTATTTGACTGAACCGGAACCCGACAAATTCTCGTTCATCACTTGCTGGCTTGTGCTGACAACATTTGCAGTTGTTGTCTTCTTAGTTTTCTTTCCAGCAATCTTAGGTACATTGTGCTTGTAGAAAGATCTTCCCACATTGCACACAGATTTCTTGATTGGCAATGGGTTTCTTAGCTGAATCCTGAAATGTTCAAGGATATAGCATATCTTGATTCCATACATAACTGGAAAGGAAGGTGAGACCTTGTTGTCTTCTACCTTTACCTTGAACTTAGTAACACAATCAACAAGCCTATTGAAAATGTACTTAGCCCAGTTAAGTTCCGTTTTATTTTCATAGATATGCATCAGCAATGGCCATCTTCTCAGGCCTACTTGGTCAATTCCTCCAACTTGGGAGTCAAGAACTTTTATTAGTAGCAGAGCTACTAGACCAAGTGAATGGCAGAGATGCTTTCTCTTAACGTGCTTTGTCCAAGTCACGGGAGCTATCTCGCCTTTCTTCATTTTCTCATTTCTGACGTCACTGTAGAAAGCTTCAATTTCTTCGTCAGTGGCAGTGACGTCATCTTCAGTTCCAGTGGTTGGAATCTGAAATATTTCCGCTAAATCAGTCCATTTCAGGACGATTTGCGTGTTCTGAACATAAGTGAGGATCACTTTTTCAGTGACTCCATTACTGTCTGTAAGGGACTGGATTTCTGCATTATTGTAGAATTCCATTGTATCAATCATGCTCACTTGCTTAGTGCGAGCAGAGATAAAGTTCATGAGGCCTTGCTGCTTGATAAACTCAAGCGCCTCTTCATTTTGGTCATCAAGTTCTTGTTCATAAAAGTACCTAATGTACTTTTCTTTTGCAAACCCTCCCCATTGCATCAACATCTCACACTTTGCAGTGTCAAGATATGATGGAGGCATAAGTTTTTCTGTAATTCGGTCGTTTTTCAACACAACTTTCGTTGTGTTTGTGGCCGGAGTAGTCACCGGAGCAATGCGTGTTTCAGCACTGTCAACCTTTGACGACTTTGAGGACTTTGATAACTGTCTCTTGGGAGCCATTTCTTTTTATAGAGCAAGAAAATGTGTACGAAAAGAGATAGTTTGCTTTTTGACCGGAGGTACAGTAGATTCAGGCTAGAATTTGCAGAGAAAGGAAATGTGAGTTAAAGAATTTTGTCATTTCTCTAACTCCTTCTTTATATAGTGTCTCTGGTGTGTGAGAAACTCAATCGATTTGAGCTCTCAGCAAGGGTAAAACAGAGAAACACTGGAGTTAGTGGAGCCTTTGCATTGAATGCGTAGTGGCCCACTAACTAAAACCGTCAGAGCACTCTCTCTCTTTGTTTTGTTAGCTGTTAGATAGGTAACTCCTTTTAATCAATGTCCACGATTGAATTTCATGTCATGATTATTGCGAGTTTATCTGTGCCAGTTTAACGTCACAAATTTATTTTACCGAGTTTTAAGGGAATAGATTGCTTGCTGAAATAGACAAGAATCTTTTCAGCGAGTTTGAATTATCACTCTTGATACTTGCTGAAAGTTCCCCCTTACTTAGATATCTCATATTGTCTTAAGTTTAAAAGATATTTCTGATTTTCCGTATCAGTAAATTCTTTTTGTACTTGAGATATCCTTTGGTAAAATCTGAGAGATGAGCTTTGCTCTTTTTCTGAGTTCCCGTCTCCGAAAATTTCTTTGATACTTGAATACCTGTTTCAGTATCTTTTGATTGTCTGAGTGCCCGTCTGAGCAATCCTTAAGTTCTTTCTCTTACTGAGTGCCTGTCTCAGCAAGTGACAAGTTTCCTAACAAATACCCGTTTTGAAGGAATTACTTGCTGAATGCCTGTTTCAGCAATCATGTAGTGACTTATCATTTCTTAGAAGAAATCAGTAAATAGGAATACTTTGGCTTACTGAATACCTGTTTCAGCATTCTGCCAAGTATATCCCTTATTGAGGTAGTTCAATCAATCCAAGGTTATACCTTAGCATTGCGAACCTATTATCCGGTAGGGGCTTGGTAAAGATGTCAGCAAGCTGATCTTCAGTTCCTACTTTCACAACCTCAATATCACCTTTTTCCACATGATCTCTAATGAAATCATGTCTAATATCAATGTGCTTGGTCCTAGAGTGAAACTTAGGATTTTGCGTGATTGCAATAGCACCTGTATTATCACAAAAGATTGGTGTTTTCTTTGCAGAAATACCATAATATCTTAATTGTTGCTGAATCCATAGGATTTGAGCTGTGCAACAACCAGCTGCAATGTATTCAGATTCAGTAGATGAATTGGCGACACAAGTTTGCTTCTTGCTGAACCATGATATTAATCTAGTACCCAAAAACTGACAAGTTCCAGAGGTACTTTTTCTATCAAGAGTTGATCCTCCATGATCAACATCAGAATAGCCAACCAATTCAAGTCCAAAATCTTTAGGATACCATAATCCAACATTGACTGTACCTTTAACATATTTCAGTATCTTGATTGCCTTTTTGTAGTGTGATTCTCTTGGATCAGATTGGAATCTTGCACACACACAAACAGCATACTGAATGTCAGGTCTACTTGTTGTTAGATACAACAAGGAACCAATGAGCTTCCTATACTTGTGTTCTTCAACACTTTTGCCCTCTTTAGTATAGCCCAATTTGGTACCAACACTCATAGGGATCTTTTCAGGTTTCTCATCCTCTTTGATCCTAAACTTTATGAGCATTTCTTTCGCATACTTTGCTTGATTTATGAATATTCCATCTTTCAGTTGCTTGACTTGCAATCCTAGGAAATAATTCAATTTTCCCATCATACTCATTTCAAACTTATTTGTCATGAGTTTGGCAAAATCATCACAAAGTTGCTTGTCCTTAGATCCAAAAATTATGTCATCCACATAAATTTGAACTAAGATTATTTTAGCATCATGGTTCATGGTAAATAAGGTTTTGTCAACTTCACCTTTCTTGAAACCATTTTCCAGCAAGAACTTAGCCAAGGTATCATACCATGCTCTTGGTGCTTGCTTTAGACCATATACAGCTTTCTGAAGCTTGTATACCATCTTGATTTGTGAGGGAAGTTCAAAGCCAGGGGGTTGTTCTAGGTAGACTTCTTCAGCAAGTTCACCATTTAAGAATGCACTTTTAACATCCATTTGGTAAACAATGAAGTCATTGTGAGCAGCAAAGGCCAAGAAAAGCCTAATTGCATCCAATCTTGCAACTGGTGCATAAGACTCATCATAGTCCAATCCTTCAGTCTGACAGTAACCTTGAGCAACTAAACGTGCTTTATTTCTTGTTACTTCACCAGACTCGCTCAGCTTGTTTCTGAACACCCACTTTGTACCAATAGCTTTCTTGTCTTCAGCAAGTGGCACAAGTTTCCAGACTTTGTTCCTTTCAAATTGATCCAATTCTTCTTGCATTGCCTTGATCCATTCAGAATGCTTCAAAGCTTCTTCTATGGTTTTAGGTTCAATTTCTGAAACAAAGCAAGAGAACAATGATTCTACTTCTTCAGCAAGTCCGTGAGTAACTTTGGATCTAGTCACTTGGCGTTTATTAATATCACCAATCATATCTGTAGAGGGATGATCTCTAATCCATTTATTAACAGGTTTCCTGTTTGTTGGATCAGGATATGTTTGCTCATCAACATGTGACTCTTCAGTATGTACTTGTTCAGTACTACTGGGAATTTGTGTCTGTGCTGAGATTTGTTCATCAGCAACTGCTTGTTCAGCATTGCTAGATTGAGGTATTTCATCCGCAGGCACTGGAGATTGCGTAATTTCAGCAACTTCCGGAGCAACCGCGTCTTTTGCTGGAAATTCTTTGTCGTGAACTATATTTATCTTGTCATGACTCGGGGGAGGAGAGTCATTGTCAGAATCATCATTTAGTTCAATTGACCTGATTTGCCTAGCATCAGATTCAGTTCTTTGCTCATGTATGATGAACTTTTTCATACATTCTGATATTTCTTCTTCAGCAGGCACACCTTGTGACTTTTCGTAGAATACAACATGCACTGATTCTTCAATCTTTTGTGCCTTTTTGTTGCAAACTCTATAAGTTTTACTATGCAAGGAGTAGCAAAAAAATATCGCTTCGTCTGCCTTTGGTTGAAATGTTCTTAGGTATTCTCTACCATTATTAACAACGAAACACTTGCAACCAAATACTCTTAGATGAGTAATGTTAGGAGGTCTTCCAACAAACAATTCATAAGGAGTTTTGTTGTATTCCTTAGTAATCAAACATCTGTTTTGAGTATAGCAGGCGGTATTAATCGCTTCAACCCAATAAGCCTCACTTATTTCAGTGTCAGCAAGCATTGTTCTTGCGGCTTCTTTCAGGGTACGATTCTTCCGTTCAGCAACACCATTTTGATGTGGTGTTCTTACTGAGGATAACTGATGTTGAATACATTTTGAGGTACAATATTCAGTTATGTACTGGTTTACAAACTCAGTACCATGGTCTGTCCTTATGACTTTTACCTTGTCATTTTTCATGACTTCAAGCTTATTCAGCAAGTTAGGTATTTCAGTCTTGGTTTCAGATTTGTGCTTGATGAATACTACCCAAGTGAATCTTGAATAGTCATCTACCACGACTAGACCATACTTCTTACCAGCATAGCTTGTTGAAGAAGATTCAAACAAGTCCATGTGCAAGAGTTGTAAAGGTTTTGTAGTTGACGGTACTGCCTTGTTCTTGAAAGAGGATTTGGTTTGCTTTCCTTGCTGACATGCATTGCAAACACCATCCTTCTTAAAAGTAACCCTAGGTAATCCAACTACAAGTTCCTTTTTAGACAGCTTATTCAGCGTCTTGAAGTTTAGATGACTTGTTCGTTTATGCCATAACCATGCTTTTTCAGCAAGGCAATCATGATCTGAGACAAGGCATTTTTCAACGTTTGCTGAAGACCAATCAACGGTGTACAAGCCTCCTGATCTTCTTGCAATCATTATTACCTTTTTAGTCTCAAAATCTACAAGTTTACCTTCATCACTTTTAATTTCTATGAAGTATCCTTTGTCAGCAAACTGACTCATGCTGAAAAGGTTAAACTTAAGAGTTTTGACATAAAGAACTCCAGTGATGGTTATGCATCCTAACTTCACATCACCATAGCCTTTTGTAGAACCGGAGCCTCCACCAGCAAACCTTATTGTTGGACCTTTAGACCACCGTCTATAGTTTATAAGGTTATTCTTGTTGCCCGTCATGTGCTTTCCACAACCACTATCAAAGTGCCAGATTGCATCGTTTGTCTCCGTGGCTGAAGTCTGCACAATCAAGAGCAAACAAGTTAATTATCCAATGATGGATGTCCATTAACATGTTCAAGAATGCGTCCAGTGGAAACCCAAGTCTGAAGCTTTTCAACTTTGACTTGTTTTCTACTTGCTGAGGAAGTAGGAGGTTTTGAGCTGAAAGACTTTTCACTCGTGCTGGTCAAATACACTTTCTGATGTGGTGTCTTGCTCTGTTGACCTTTTTGCTGAACATACTTTTCAGTAAGTTCTTTTCTAGCAAGGTTCCTTCTAGTCCTAGCATTGGGAGTCTTTTCAGAACTCTTAGGCTTGATTTTCTTCATCTCTTTGAAGTATCTTTGCTGACTTTTCTTATGCTCATGAAAGAGTTGACTTTGCTTGGTTTTGAAATCGAGTCCACTCTTCGGAGAATGCTGAGCTTTAGCTTCAGCAACCTTACTTGATTCAGGTTTGTCAGCAAAGGTCTTCTGATTACTTTTAGTAATCTTGCCTTTAGTCTTAACAACTTGCTTTTCAGCAACTTGTTTGGCGGAATGCTTCACAACATTCTTCTTCTTTCCAGTTTGCTTTTTAGCAACCTGTTTTCCTTTTAAAGTCTTGTTACTTTGAGTAGCAACAGCGGGCTTTATGGTCATAGGTACTTGATTGCATGTTTCAGCAACCTTAGTTTGACCAAACTGATAGATTACTGGTGGACTACTATCAGTAGCACGTACAAATGAGATAGGTGATTTATCTTTTCTCAAGATTTCTACATTGTCACCTTCGCACGTTGCTCCTAAACCTTCTTTCTGAGATGGATCTCTCAAATAAGAGTTTAGTTCAGTCAGCGTATTACTTGCATCCACATAAGATTTGAAATTGACTTTCATCTTTTTCATCTCTTGGATTTCAGCAAGTAACTTTAGAATTGAGGACTGATACTCTTCCAATTCTAATGCCATTTGAGAATTTTTCTCTGCAGCCTCAGCAATGAACTTCTTAAGACGCCTTATTTCAGCATCCTTTTCTTCTGTCTCTTCCTTCAGCAAGACGTACTTTTCAGTAGTCTGCTTGGTCAGAGTTTCAACAATTTGTAGTTTCTCTTGCTGTTTGCTGAGAGTTTTCTCAAATCTTTCGGTTTCTCCTTGAATCTTGTCAAGGTCAATCTCGTCTTCACTTTCTGAGTCTGAGGTCAGAGGTAGAGTTGTTTACCTGACCGGCCATGAGGCAGAATTCGTAGTTCGACACATCTGGATAGGCTTCCATAGCTATTCCACAAACTTCTTTGCCAATCTCCACGTCTAGGGTGGCTTCTTCATCGTCGGTGTCTGAACTTTCATCCTCACTGTCTTCGGAGCTAGTATCAATACACAATGCATCGATTTTCGCTTGAAGCTTCTTCTTTTCTTCAGCAATAAAAGCTCTTTTGAACTTCTTCTTATTTTCAGCAGATTTGCCTTTCAGCAAGGGGCAATTAGCTTTGAAGTGTCCAGGCTTTTTGCAGTAAAAACATAAATCATTTCCAACTGCCGGTTCTTCTGAAGAAGTAGCTTGCTGAGCTCGCTTGTTCAGCGAGCTAGTATCATTCTTGTACTTATGGTAATTGTTACCAAGATGCTTTTTCAGCTTCTCTTTTGCTTTTCGCCTTTCAAGTTCCTTACTGATGAATTTCTTCATGCTTTTAACAACTAAAGCATTTTCATCAGCAGGCTCTTTATCATTCTTCTTTTCAGAAGATGACGGCTTTGCAGCAAGAGCAATGTTTTGTGATTTTTCAGCAAACACATTTTCTCTTTGCTTTTTGTCTCATAATTGACAGTAGCAAGATGAGAGAACAACTCTGTTGGTGTAATGTCCGGCATTCCTTGATTATAATAGAAATTCTGAGTGTGGATCCATTCTTGATTCAGACTTCTGATGATAGTTTTCACTTTCTCAGAATCTGAGTAGAGGTTTCCAACACCCAATGCTGCCATTTCACTAACAAGAGTTGTGAATCTGAAGTCCAAGTCTTCCAGTGACTCGTTTGTACCTTGCTTAAAGTTTTGAAACTTTAATTTAAGTACTTCAAGTTTGTTTTCCTTGGTTTTGTCAGATCCAACACAAAGATCTTGAACCATTTTCCAAGCCTCCTTTGCAGTCTTACCACCCCACAGTTTGCACTGTATGGTATCCGGAGTTGATCTAATGATGATATTTCTTGCTTGGCCATCAAGACGGAATCTCTTAGCTTCGTTAGAAGTCCATTCGTCTCTTGGTTTTGGCACAACCGTATCTGATGGTTCGCCAAGGATGGTTTCCTTCCCAGCATCAGTGGTCTTGTGAGGGAAACTCCTTTCAATCTTAGTGATCTTGATAGGTCCATCATTAATGACGGTAACCATCTCATCACTAATGGCCTCAAGATGTTGTTTCGCCATTTCTCGTAATTTTCCAGCTTTAGCAAGGGATCATCTCCTAAAGACATCCTGTCAGTAAAGCAGTACCAAACTGATCAAGTGAGAGTGATTTACGGAAAGCACCTAAGGGGATCTAGGTTCAGTGCAGAAGGATAAAGAACCTCCTGCTCTGATACCACTTGTTGGTCCCATTAAACAACAAGAAAAGACTAGAGGGGGGGGGGGTGAATAGTCTTTTCAAGCTTTCGTCGTTTTAAAACTTTCTCAGCAAGTACTTATTACTTTTCAGTAATGAGTTTGCTGATACTTAACTTTCTCAGCAAGCGTAAGTTACCTTACAGTAGCTTGGTTTGCTGATACTTAAAATCAGAGAGCGGAAGTCTTTGATACAATAAGTGCTTTTTCAGTAAGTAAAGGTTTCAGCAAGTGAAGTGAGTGACTGTGTACAGACAGATATGAATTGCTGAAAGCTAAGTACAGAAAGTAAATCACACAAGCACTTTTATAGTGGTATCTGAGAGTGGCGTAATCTCTCAAGTAATCAACTTCATCCTTTCTAGGACTGAATCCACTAAGATATGATTGAGGTTCCTTACAATCTCATATCTAGAGCGATTCAACAGAAACCAAAGCACACTTGCTTTGTCTCCAACCTAAACTAGAGAACTCAACCTTGTTCTCCATCAAACTTGGTACTTTTAATCAGCAAAACTATGCTCGATTAAGTTCCCCCTGAATATCACGCCTGAAAGGGTGTATTTTCAGTTAGAGAGTTTTGGGGTGAGATAACTTAATTATAACTTATTCAGTTACAACAAGTAATCTAAGAAACACAACTTGGAATACTTTGCAGTAAACAAGTTTGATTGTTTCTGGTGTCAAGACTTGTTCTTGTTCGAAAGAAAGAACACTTAACTAATTTCTTAGCCGAGTTTGTTCTACTTCTTCACAAGTAGCTTTTTCAAGCTTTAAGTCTTGGAACGGATCAATGGCAGATGTAGAGAGTTTAAGGTATGTGAATTTAAGCACAAGTGAGAGTTTGATCACGTTGTTGACACACTTCAACTCTTAGCCAGATGACCTCTATTTATAGTGTAAGTAAGGAGCCGTTTGAATTTTAAATCCTAAGGCTTTTGTTACTTAACATGTCACTATCTTGCTTTTGTACTTTCAGCAGCGTCTTTGTTTGTCTTCTAGTCTTCATGTCCTTCGCGTGTAAGCTTTGCATTTAATGCACATTTGAATAGAATTCAAACAGTAACATTGGAGCGCAAATTCAAGTACTTTCAGCAAGAGGTCACATATGTTCCATCAGTAAGTGATTAGTCTCAGTTTCAGCAAGCACAACCTACTCTGTCTTTCAGATTTTCACTTATGCAATGTTGTTGCTGAAATTTCACTTTCTGAGCAACACGTGCCTTTGTAGATACCAGTCTTCAGCAATCTTCAAGTCTTCAGATCTTCTAAATCTTCAAGTCTTCGGATCTTCAATAATCTTCAAGATTCTGAGCGGTTTCTATTTGCTTCAATAGTTTGTTTGTAAAAACAAAGTATATCGTCAGCAAATGCTTCAATAGGTTATTTTCTTTTCAGAAAATAAGATACATCATAAGCTTCAGCATCAATAAGTTATTTTCTTTTCAGAAAATAAAATACATCATATGCTAAAGAAATAACTTATCTATTGGTTAGACTGAGGTGTCATGACATTAGAGGTCATAAGTTCAATTCTCGCAAAGTGCGGGTTTATTTATAGTTTATTACTAGCTTTGTAATTGTACTTGTCAAATTGTAATGGTTCGATTATTAAAAAAAAAATAACTTTAGCATCTAAACTAAGTCATCAGCAAACGTTCCTCTTTTACAATGTCCTTAAAATTCTAAATTCCTATGGACCTTAAGAGTACTAGTTTCTGGACTTTCCTTAATTTAGCATGGTTAATTGCTCATCAAAATTACAAGTTTCCTAACAAGGAGTTGGACCGTTAGGGGAATAATCCTTTAGGAAAAATGCGTAATTGCATGACTCGCACTATTGGTGGTTTCCTAACGTTTATTTGTTTGCATCTATACAAGTTTTTCCAACAATCTAAAGGATTAATTCCAACAATTTCTTTGATGCAAACATTTTTCTTTACTAATATGATTTTCTAGAGATGTGAAAAGATTTCGAAAGAAAATTAGCATTTTTGCAACTGTTTTGCGAAAAGTGAAGCAAATTAATTTTCCAACTGGCCAAATCCATTCCCTAGCTGAAACCAAATTCAATTGGTGTGCTCGGCTATTATTTCTCTAGTACCATGAGTAGTACTGTCCAAATGTATATATTCAGCTTGGCATGCAATTTACCATGTACTAGTGATGATTATTTTTGGGCTTTAATTATTGAGAGGTATGTAATCTTTAGCTTTTTACCAATTGATAATAAAGATACTTGTTTTATGAATCTATCATCTTTTATATATTCTTGAGATTATTTGATTGATCTGTTTGTTGGATATTACCAATGCATGTGATCGATTTCATTTCCTGGCGTTGCAAATCATATGAGAATATTATGCGGTGGGAGGCTATTGATTGATGGTTCTTTTACTTCAACTTTATAGTCACAAGCAAGTTGTGAGTCTACTTAATGGTACGTATGGTTATATATTTATATTATTATGATCATGTTATTAAGTTGATTATTCATGAGATTCACAGTCTTGCAATTAAGTTAATTTGATTTGGAGTTACTAATTGCCAGAGTCATATGTCTATATATGCAGTAGTAGCGTGTTGAGACTTGAGCTGCATATTATATATATCCTTGTTATAAAGAAAACATATATGCATGTATATAGTTTAATTTACAATTCTGCAGGTTGGTGAAAAAGTGTATATGATTCTTGGTACCCTTAATTATCTCCATGAATTGATAATCCATGTACGAGTATTTTCTGAGAGTTATTTGTCTTGCTTTTTTCTTGATTTCATTTATTAATATGCACTGGTTTTGGTTAGAAAAGCTGATTTAAATGTTTTACTGGAGCATGCTCCACACTTCATCATGAAATGTTTCATATGTTAATATGTAAGTATGTTAATCACTCTTGCTTGTGAATATGTTACTCAACTTTGGTCAAATTTCCTGGAAAAATTAAGTTGCGGCATGTTTTATGATTAAACCTTGGTGCTTGAAATTAAGATTAGTGCTTGGTACTGTGTAAATGAATAAACAGTGTGTTTTTCAATTAATATTTACTAAAAAATTATTGTTCAAGACTAAATTATTTGCTTACCATTTGCTGAGTATGTCTGAATAGTGTTTGAATGTGACAAGCATTGTAGTGTTGTACCTTAAATGTAAACGAACTTTGTGAGAGTGTAATTCCTTGGAATAAAGCTTGATGCATGAAGCATGATAATTGTTTTGAATTGAAACTGCCGTGTTAATTGCGAAATTTTATTAGCAATATCACGATTCACAAGCTATGATATTCTAGCATATTTCTGTTGTATAAGAAGTCTACAACTGATAATGTTTTTGAGAAAGAATCTTCAAAATTTTTGTGATATCCTTTATTGGGATACAAGTTATTTAGAGATCCGCCATCAAGCTAAACTATGATTTCTAAATCGTGTATTCATGTTTAAGAGTTGATTGGCGATGTGGTTGAGTGTTTCTTAACACATGTATATTTGGTACGAGACCAACACATGAATTGGTGATCACATAATATGTGGTGACAAAATTTCATTATCTATGCAAACGAAAATATATATGTCATGAGAAATGAAATTCACAAGTATTGGTGTATATGCCCTTCACACGATGAAGTTAAATGGAATATCCACCATCAATTTTCACATGGTGATGAAACTATACTCATAATTAGCTTTTGAGTTAATATTGTATTGGGTTTATTGCCTAATATTACTTTATGTAATTTGAGATTGCCAAGGGGCATAGCCATTGCAAAGAGTAAGACTTGCAATGATGAAAGTGTATATATTAATTTGATGAGTAATGAAGTGATGAAGTAGCTGCTATATCATATATGAATATTTAAAGTCAAGATTTGGCCATTCCTCTGACTAAATGTTGTGATACTATTATACATCGAGAGAATGGGACTTGAGCCAACTAGAAATTAATAATGATGGGAACCCGACCTTTGTGATTGGAGATCCCATGAATAAGGTTCATACGTGTAATAACAAAGTCATTGTTAATCATGCTAGCACAATAAATTTTGTCCTATTCTATGGTGTGGGTGTAGTGCTAGGTGCAAGATGGTGTGGTGATAAATAATTTTCATAGCTCTTATGAGTGGTGTATAAACTGCACTATACACTTGATGAAATCACCTATATGAATGTGGAGTGGGGCCGCTCCTATGAGATATGACAAGTCTCTAGAGCATTCACGAACTACCAGGCACGCGCACGACCTTAACGCGCAAAACCGCGCAGACCAGTAGAAATTGTGGTGTAATGTGATTGGTAGAATTTTAGTGTAGAACCAAGAGTTTTAGTTCATAGAAGCTATACGCTTCACTAATTCTCTGTGCATTATGTTTTATCATTCTAGGTCTGGTTCATAGACTAGAAGACACCAGATTCGATGCATTGCACCCATGTTTTAGCTCAAATTAACTTTTAGAAAATATTTTTGAAACGAGGGGAGATTGTTGGATATTTTATTATTATTTCAAAAATATCACAAAAGCATTTTTGACTTGATATTTTTAACAACATTCTTCTCATCTTCGACTCATTCTTTGGTCTATTTTTGACATGTCATGGTTAAACTTCGCTTACTAAAATTGGAGATATTTGTTAGATGGTTGTTGCCTAAGTTTGTGTAAGTTGGAGACTGCCACCTATTTATGTGGATAGTTTTTAGTAGTGGAGTTAGTAGCAACGTTTTTATCTGAAAAACAAAACCTCTCCACACTTTGTTGGATGATCTTTTCCTTCTTTTCATTATTCGTTTTCTATTACAAATTACTTGGGCTAAAACTTTATTTTATTTCTACTGAGTCACTAATATCCGGTTTAAAAGCCGAAGAGTGCGTTTAATCCTGGGAGGAGTTCGAACGTTAGGCGAATAATCCTTTAGGAAAAATGCGTAATTGCATGACTCGCACTATTGGTGATTTTCCTAACGTTTATTTGTTTGCATCTATACAAGTTTTTCCAACAGTTCTAAGGCGATAGCACTTTCTGAACGTCATCATCCAGTGTGCACGCGTGCGCGAGGTAAACTCCCTGAGGGATGCTCCACACCCACACCGGTCCGGCAGATTGGCGTATGACATTGCGTAGGGGCGAATGATTAATTAGGGTTTGGGCGTGAGGTAAGTTGGGAAAGTATGAGGATCACTTAATGGGAATATATGTATATATGTGAATAAAATGGATAACGGTAATCTGGACTAACGTGCAGTCTGTTCTGGTAGAAATTGAGTAGTAGGAAACTGCACTTAGGTGCAGTCTACCGGGATGATTCACAGGTTGCAGCTTATTTGAAGAAGGCATGGGCATATTGATGAACCGGAAGTTTGTCAGACTCAATTAATCAAATAAATTTGTTTTTAGCCAAAGGTAATTCACAACTACAACGAAAACCGTAGTGTAGCAGTAAAATAACCTCGAGTGTCGATCTCTAATGACTATAACTAGCTTTATCTAATTTAACTTAAACTATAACTCAACAAACGACTTAGCACAGATTTTTCTTATCAAAGATAATGGAAGTTAGTGATAGTATGATCATTCAAAGCATCAGGTTAATAATCATGCATGAAGTACCCGATCGTTTTGCATAGAAATCTAAGATCATGAATTGTCCAATGTGTTCCGTTCAATTCAACACTACGACGATAGAGGGCTTAGATAGATTAAAGAAATAAAGCAATAACTCAAAGTCTGATTTGCGTTACAGCAATCATGCATAATTAAGAACCCTAGCTAAGAAATCACATACTATCACCAACGATAGATTTAGCTACTCATAGATGTCATGCAATCAACAGAAATCAAAGCAAGATTGAATGAAAACATGTTGAAAGATATAAATATAAATAGAAAAATCGTGAGATACAATGTTACCGACGAAGGTTGTCAATCTCCAAAGAATTGCGAACTCACAAGCAAGATAATCCTCCAAATTGATAAGAAAAATAGTCTCCTATGCTAAGAATTCCCAAAACAGGCTCTGGAGAATTCCTATCTAAAACTAATGTGAAAGGTATGAAAAAAGGTCTGAGAAGGTATGAAAAACGTAGAAACAGAAACAACTATATATAGGAGTTCGGAACGCGTGGGGCGAGTCGCCCCAGACACCGGGCGAACCGCCTGGTGTGGGGCGAACCGCCCGGGAGCTCCAGTCGGTGTGGACGCGTTTTTGGTCTTCTTTTCCTTTTCGGACTCGGATTTTGACTTCTAGTGACCTTTAAGCCTTGAAACTCGAACCCTAGACCTCAAATCTCATCCGGAACCTTCTAGATACTCCACGAATGTCCTCGGAACACCGATTCTTCGTTCTCTTCAATATAATTGGCCGAAAAATTACATTTTTCACCTAAAACCTAAAAATGCAAACTAAAGGGAAACGTGACACTATTCTAATAAAATGCACTATAATATAGCTAAATTAACATATAGGATAGCTAAATAGGTGAAAAAAAAGACTCGAATGAAGGTGTAAAATACACGTTCATCAAACTCCCCAAACCGAACCGTTGCTTGTCCTCAAGCAACTAAGCGAGACTCTAATGCAAAACAAATGCAATACAAAAAATGGAGTCTCATGCCAAATGAAATGAACTAATCTATTGAATCTATCTAAAAACTTATGAACAAAAATCATACAAATCATAACATGGATATTGATTGAAGAATGCCTCGATTGACTCGTACACATTTTTTTTTTTTTTTGAATGAATGGTGCAAATATATTAAACGGGAAAAGAGTACAAAGAGTATACAAAAGCAATGAACAGCGTAAACTCACAGATGCTAACTAACCCAAACTACTAGAGAACGTAGCTTGGTTGCAACCGCGGGCCTCGTTAAAACCCAATCACGGAAAAAACCCATTGGGAAAAACCCGTGCCTGAGCGTTAATGTTGCGGGAACCTATAATAGGGAAGACCAAACATGTCCCTAAATACAAGACTACAAACACTAGCGGGAGCGGTATCCCAAAAGCCATCCGTCGCCAAATTGGAGAGAGCATCCGCAACGAAATTGCCTTCCCTATAAATATGAGAGACCTTGAACTCCATAGAGTTTAGACACTCCAGAATTTGTAGCCACTGATTTCTGTACTTCCAAGGAACACTCATACACATTCACATATGCACTTATGTCAAACAAGATAGTCTCTCGTAACATTCTCTACCTGGACCTAGTCAGTGACGACGTAATGAAACATGTTAAAATACGAATGGTTGTCCCGTGCCTATGAAACTGAGGACTTACTACTGTTCACCAAGTTAAGACTTTTCCTCAAAGAGGTCGAACCAATACTGGCTCTCATCAAACGAAGGAGGGTTCCCTAAACGTTCACACTCCCCTATTCTATCCATCTCTCAAACAAAGCCTTAAACTATTCACCACTTCCTGAATGGCAGGACGAGGGTGGTCTAGAACAGATGACACTCAAACAATCAAAAGGCAAAAAATTACAACTTGATTACGAACATTACATGAATTGAAAAACGAGACAAACACTTTGCTAAACTGCTTTTTGACTTTTTGGACCCTTCATTGCTTTTTTTTTTGGTCTTTTCTTTTTTTATTCTTTTTTTTCTTTTCCAGATTTTTTTCTTTTTCCTGGAATTTTTCTCCTTTTTTTTTTATATAGCCAGCAGTAGCACAACGAAAAAGAAATTACAATGACACACAAATAACCTCCCCAAACCTATTCGAAAGAATAGGTTGGAGCACAAACTCTACGAGAAAGGAAAACAAACTCACAACACTCAAAAATCGAAAAACAAGTCTAATGATAGCGTAACCCCCTCCCCAAACCTATTCGAAAGAATAGGTTGCAAACAAAGAATCACACAATCTCACACTACCTCCTTCCTAGGCATTTAGCAATCTCAAAGCAAGGTGAAGACTTGTTGCCTCTTAGGTACATAATTACTCGGGAAAACAACCATAAGATCTTAACATGCATCATTCTATTATAAAGGCCTTCGTGAACCGCAGTAGACAAAACACCACTATGTGATGTCGAGACTACCAATCTTAACTAAGTGCAAACATAAATGTGACAAGCCAAGCGAGAAAAACCTCAAACAAATTCATAGAGATGAAACATATGATTAAGGTCATAACTAGTTAATCTATCCAATAAAAAAGTTCAAAAAATTTGGCAATAAACTCCACATAAAACATGCAAAACTATACTAGAATGAATGTAGTGTATGTAGTGTATGCAACTAAATTACTAAGAAAGCAGTAAACGTGCAAATGCTAATGCAAACGAATTTTAACAAAATGCAAGGTACTATACTCAAAACTACCAATACCAAGCTCCAAACTAACAACAATAGTTCACTTAAATCCCATCCCCCCTCATGAAAGTAAAGCTAGTCCCTAGCAATAACAGAATGAGGAAATAAGATGTGATACTAGATGTTACCGCGTGGTTTGGCCTCGGTCGGCTGAGTACACTAGATGTAAGGTGTTGAGATTGCTCGAGGGCCCTTGTTGGTGATCATCGGAGCCCGTCGTGGTGGTGGTGGTTCCACTAATAGATCGAATAGGGTCAACTCCTCCATCAGTATTCATGGCATCCTTATTGTCCCTATTGTCTTCATTGTCACCATCATCATCATTAGAAGAATTGCATTGTCGAAGAGAATCCTCAAGATTAGCTGTTGCAGTTATGGGGTTTTACATTCGGTATGTCTCTAATAGCATGTGAACTGTTGAAGGGGAAAGAGCTGTGCTCTTAGAGTCTCCCTCACCAACGTCCTCTACCCCATGGAACTTACAGTAAGTTGCGATGAAACTCGGAAACTCAGAGGTCTTTTTCTTCTTTGCCCAATGTCGCCCACATTCTATACGGTTGATGCTCCCGATGTCTATATGGTGCTCCCTCAATAAGCAGTCGAGGGGCACCCCAAGGAAGTGTTTTGGAATCAAGTTAGCGATACGAAATTTCATCACCACTGTCGACTCAAGACTGAATCTGTTGTGATGAGGCCGCCCCGGTTGTTTCATTATCACGCCTAATCTTCAAAACACCAAGTCTAATATAGCTACCACAATGCAATGTATCAACATATCATATTATGTAACATATCACAACATGCTTTTATGCTAGATAACTAGTAACCTTAAATCACAAGATTCATTCAAACCATAGTACTCAAAAAACTTCACCAAAAAGTCTCAAACCCCATCAATCAAGTGTTCTATCAACATGTCTACGTTTATCATACCAATAATCTCATCATATAACATGGAATGAAAGATAAGAACCAATGCAAGACGACACATAGACATCAAGTAAGCAAAATTCCCAATTTATCAAACCAAGCAAAGATGAGCAAGCAATTGGTAATGAAAATTGATTCTAATCACATAAACAATCAACCCATACATTATATAAGCTCAATTGAAGCATAAATCAGAAAACTCCCAAATTTGAAAAATTAGGGTTCATGTGAAGATATCTCAGATCTGAAAAACAAATGAACTAGGATGAAAGTTGTTCGGATAGAATTAAAGAGCACGTAAACGGCTTCGATTGAAGCTAAAGAACACAAAATTTGATGGAGAATTGAAGAAATTATGGAATAAATATGATTTTTCGAGTTTTTGGGTGTTTTGGAGAAAGAGGGGTGAAGAAGATGAGAGAATCAAGGTTTGGGGGAGAAATCCTGCACTTATATTCTCAGAAAACGGGGGGCGATTCGCCCCGTGTGTGGGGCGATTCGCCCCTCCCTCGCCTAAAGCTCTCTGGCCTTGTGGGGCGATTCGCCCCCCACCTCCAGAGGTTGGGAGACGAAATTTCTCGAAAAACTCAGTTTTTTATCCCCGAAAACAATTCTCCTCATAAAAAACACTCGAAAAAGTTCACTCAAACATAAACATAAGCACAAAGTAACAAATAAACGAACAAATTGACATAAAGAAAGGCAAATTGTTCAATGTATGAATGCATGCAATGCAATAAAGCGATAAAAAAGCGATAAAGACTCCGGGTTGCCTCCCAGATAGCGCCATTGTTTATAGTCTTTGACTCGACTTCTTCTTGCATCTTAGTTCTTCTTTTTGAGGGTACTAGACTTCCCCTTCATGGATCTTTTCCTCATGCCACGAACCTGTGAATGAGAATGAACATAGACAGCAAGACCAAAGTAGTTAACTGTGTGAGAAGTATTCAAGTGAATAATTGGATCAGATATGGCTCGCAACACATGTTGCTTGCCATCCACCTCAATGGTGCAAGTTCTTCGGTAGATGTCTATCACGGAGCGTAGCTTAGTCAAGAATGTTCGCCCCAAGAGAACAACATCCCCATCCCAGGTGTAGACGCCGACATAACTACAAAGTTGGTGTACACAGAAGCTCCACCAATCTTAACCAATACGTTCTTCACAACGCCTTCGGGTCTCACAAAGGATCCATCCGCCAATTGCACAATAGCCTTATGTTCAGATAGTTTTCCAAGGCCACTCTTCTCAAACACATTCATTGGGAGCACATTAGAGTAAGATCTCGTATCTAGTGTAGCACGAACATCTTCAAGTTTTCCAATCCCGACCTTAACATCAAAACTCTCAGGGATTGGCTCGGGATCCTCTTGCTCCTCTTCACTCTCATCTGAACCAAGATCCTTCTCTTCTTTCTTGGCTAGTGGAGGTTCTCCATCTTTGCAACACTCACATTTAGCAACCTTCTTGATGGTGATTTCAACAGGAAGATCACCCACCAAGGTAATAGACATCGACTTCTCAGTGTTGCTAGGCAACTTTCCTTGCTCCCTACTTGCTCCACGGTCAATCAACTCTTGCATCTTTTGATGGGAAAGCCTAGTGCTCTCTTCCAAACAATCAAGCCTCGCCCTAGTCTTCTCAGAATCATCTTCATAACGCTTAAGAAAACTTTGGGTGTGATCAACCATTTTTTGCAAGTTTTCCATGAGTAGAGTTGTCTTCGACTTCGGTTGCTCTTTGGGAGCGGGATTTTCGCAGTGATCATTACCATAGCTAAGCTTACTACGGTCTTGGTTAGGGCCATAAGTTTGGCTAGCCGGTGCGTATCCTTGATTGTTCCGGAACCCTCTTCTCCAAAATCCACCTTGAGGATTCCTACCATCTTGTTCGTAACTAGCTTCTTGAGTACCAAATTCCGCAGCAAAAGCTTCCTCTTCGCTTCCTTGAACCCAATTGCCATCATCATATGCAAGCTCCGATCTACACATATGAGCTTCATGCCCATAGTTCTTGCATATTCGGCAAACTTCATTCGACATAGATGTTCCTGCGGAGTTCAGGAGGACTTTTTTCAACTCATTGGTAAAGCACTCGAATCGATCCCCATTCCCCCCATACATAGGGGCCTCCTGAGTAGGTGGAGCTTCAGGTCCACGTCTCCTAACCATTGCTCTTGGATCCTTGAATTGCGAACCCTTAGCAAGCCTTTCGAAAACCGCCCAGACGGCTTCCGCGGTTTCCTTTCAAATATTGCCGCGACATTGGAAATCCACCACTTGCTGGTTCTCAAAGGTCAGTCCATTGTAGAAGTGTTGGACAAGATCCGAATGCTCAAAACCATGGTGAGGGCACTTGTTCATGAGGTCTTGGAACCTCTCAAACGCGGTGTAGATGTTCTCATCATAGTCTTGTTTGAATCCAGTGATTTGCGCCTTAAGCGCGGTAGTCAAGGTGTGAGGAAAGTATTTCTCCATGAATGCTGAAAAAATCTTTTCTCAAGTGTCAAGCGAACCCGCCGGTAGAGAACTCAACCATGACTTGGCCCTGTCGCCAAGCCCCATAGCAAAAACCTTCATCCTCAACTCATCCGTTGTTATTTCAGCTCCGGGTCGTGGGAGTTGGTTGACGAAATCATCGATATCGTGCACGTACCCCATCACATCTTCCCTTGCCAAGACATAGAACCTCGGAAGTTGTTGGAGCGCGTGGTTTTTTTTTTCCAGATCTCGAGTTGCAGGCGAAAGAACAATCGTCGGTCCCCTCATACGATCATTGGTGGGTTGAACCCATGATTTCAGTGGTCTAGCTTCTGCCATTACGGTGATTTCTTTAAAAAGACTGTGCAGAGATTCAGAGAAATCGGTATACTCTATTTCCTCTAGTTCACGTCGTCGAAGTAGTCGCCTTCTTTGGTGGTAGATTGTCGATTTCAGCGATTGGTTCAGCAAGCGGTGTTCCCCTAGATCGTGTACTTCGCATACACTATCTGTAACAAGCTAAGAAGAGAATATCACAGAGATCAAATTAAAGAAAACTACTAAAACTAGGAATTGAATGCTGAAAATATATAAAAGCTAAACAGAAAAAAAGGAGTATAGTCCCCGACAACGGCGCCAATTTGATGAACCGGAAGTTTGTCAGACTCAATTAATCAAATAAATTTGTTTTTAGCCAAAGGCAATTCAAAACTACAACGAAAACCGTAGTGTAGCAGTAAAATAACCTCGAGTGTCGATCTCTAAGGACTATAACTAGCTTTATCTGATTTAACTTAAACTATTAACTCAACAAACGACTTAGCACCGATTTTTCTTATAAAAAATAATGGAAGTTAGTGATAGTATGATCATTCAAAGCATCGGGTTAATAATCATGCATGAAGTACCCGATCGTTTTGCATAGAAATCTAAGATCATGAATTGTCCAATGTGTTCCGTTCAATTCAACACTACGAAGATAGAGGGCTTAGATAGATCAAAGAAATAAAGCAATAACTCAAAGTCTGATTCGCGTTACAGCCATCATGCATAATTAAGAACCCTCACTAAGAAATCACATACTATCACCGACGATAGATTTAGCTACTCATAGATGTCATGCAATCAACAGAAATCAAAGCAAGATTGAATGAAAACATGTTGAAAGATATAAATATAAATAGAAAAATCGTGAGATACAATCTTACCGACGAAGGTTGTCAATCTCCGAAGAATTGCGAACTCACAAGCAAGATAATCCTCCAAATTGATAAGAAAAATAGTCTCCTATGCTAAGAATTCCCAGAACAGGCTCTGGACAATTCCTATCTAAACTAATGTGAAAGGTATGAAAAAGGTCTGAGAAGGTATGAAAAACGTAGAAATAGAAGCAACTATATATAGGAGTTCGGAACGCGTGGGGCAAGTCGCCCCAGACACCGGGCGAACTGCCTGGTGTGGGGCGAACCGCCCCACATCCCGGGCGAACCGCCCGGGAGCTCCAGTCAGCGTGGACGCGTTTTTGACGCGTTTTTGGTCTTTTCCTTTTCGGACTCGGATTTTGCCTTCTAGTGACCTTTAAGCCTTGAAACTCGATCCCTAGACCTCAAATCTCATTCAGAACCTTCTAGATACTCCACGAATGTCCTCGGAAATTCGATTCTTCGTTCTGAAAAATCACGTTTTTCACCTAAAACCTGAAAAATGCAAACTAAAGGGAAACGTGACACTATTCTAATAAAATGCACTATAATATAGCTAAATTAACATAGAGGATAGCTAAATAGGTGAAAAAAAAGACTCGAATAAAGGTGTAAAATACACGTTCATCACGTATCACAAACAACACATAGTAGAACGGCATATTCATTATTCCAAAACACTGACAAATAATAAAAAACACATATTAGGGAGACTAAAAAAAAAAGGGGAAAAAAATGGAAAAAAACAGGAAAATTCAAAAGGTGAAGTGCATGTAATATTCAGCACAATGCATTAAGATCCAAGCATTACATATTGAGATGTGGATAGAATCCAAAACTACAACAATGTTAGGCGATACAATAAGATGACATTTGGTTAGATACATACACGACAAGTCTTGATATAACACCCATAAAAAGATTTATGATCGTATAACAGCAACTTCCCAGAATAGTGGCTTATCTAAATCTGCCATGAGAACACAAAGGTCTCCCCTCTTGAGACGATGGGCAGATGAGAAAGGGAACCAGCCGTAGTCGATTTATGCACCACTGTTGTTGTTGCAGCAGTTCACAACCCACTGCCTTTCTCCACCGGAGTGCAGGGTTACCTCATTATCTACATTAGACAAGTGGGTTCTTGCAAAATCTTCGGAGATAGGCTGTAAAAGATAAACCCAATAATAAGGTGTAATGAAGGGGAGTAACTGGATATATATAAAGTAAATGAATTTCGTTGATTACTTTCGCTATTGGTTTGATAATGTAAAAGGTAAAGAGCAGGAAATTGTACCACAGAGTAGTCAGGAGAATTATAGCCCAAACCGATTTCAATCTTGCAATGAGTTACAGAGAGAAATTGATCTTCGTCGTCAGTAACATCTGCACGGATTAGTGAACATAAAATATCAGACGTGTGAATCATTTGGTTACCTAATGAATGATTGCCAACATAGTCGGTTATATTATTACCGTCACTATCAGTGCTAGTATCAGCTGGCTTACAGACGCAAGCACTGTCATAGAAACTAACAAGCATGTTGTTGTCCTTTTCATAGTAGAACATGACCACATCTTGATGGTTCAGGTTGTTATCCTCACGGAAACTTGCCCAGCCATTTGTAAGATACATTGCCCCATTGATGCATTCAACATGAACACCGCATGGATACTCATTGGATGTGTACAGGTATAGTGTTTTGGGAACATGGGCAAAATGCTTAGCAGCGAATTTAGCCGGGACAAGCTCGATATGCAAAAGTATATATTTTTTTTGGGTGGGGGGGGGGGGGGGAAATCAGGAAGTAACTCATTGATTCCCAGAAATATATTTAAGAAAACAATAGTTCATCATATACAGGGGTAGGGTGTAAATATCCTTACATGTGACTGTAATACAACATAAGATGAAGTAACTATGAGCAAAGGCAAAAAACAGCATTTAAGCATAATAGTAATTTATACTATGGTTACGTAATAAGCGGTTATCTACTACAGCCATAACAACAGCATGACAATACTTAATCTTGGTACCTTTAAACAACAAGAAAAGATTAGGGGGGTGAATAGTCTTTTCAAACTTTCGTCGTTTAAAAACTTTCTCAGCAAGAGCTTATTACTTTTCAGTAATGAGTTTGTTGATACTTAACTTTCTCAGCAAATACTAGTTACTTTTCAGTAACGAGTTTTACTGGTACTTTAAAAACAGAGTGCGAAAGTCTTTATACAATAAGTGCTCTTTAGTAAGTGCTAGTTTCAGCAAGTGAGCAGAGTGACAGTGTACAGATAGATAAACTTGCTGAAAACTAAATGCAGTAAAGTAAATCGCACCAACACTTTTATAGTGGTATCTGGGAGTGGCGTAATCTCTCAACTAATTCACTTTTTCCTTTCTAGGACTGAATCCACTAAGATAAGTTTGAGGTTCCTTACAACACCTATCTAGAACGATTCTTCAGAAACCAAAGCACACTTGCTTCGTTTCCAACCTAACTAGAGAACGAAACCTTGTTCTCCATCAAACTTGGGAATTATAATCAGCAACACTATGCTTGATTAATTCCCCCTGAATTTCATGCCTGAAAAAGGGTGTTTATCAGTTAGAGAGGTTTGGGATGAGATGACTTGAGTATAACTTATTCAGCTATAGCAAGTTATCTAAGAAACAAAACTTTGAATACTTTGCAGTAAACAAGTTAAGTTGTTTCTGGTGTCAAGACTTGTTCTTGTTTGAAAGAAAGAACACTTAACTAATTCCTTAGTCATGAATGTTCTACTTCTTCACAAGTAGCTTTTGTTTCAAGTTTTAAGTCTTGGAACGGATCAATAAGCAGTAAAGAGTATAGAAGATGAATGTTTAAGCACAAGTGAGAGTTTGATCACGTTGTTGACATACTTCAACTCTTTGTCGGATGACCTCTATTTATAGTGAATCAAGGGAGCCGTTTGAATTTCAAATTCTAAGGCTTTGTTCCTTAATATGTCACTATCTTGCTTTTGTACTTTCAGCAACGTCCTTCATTTGTCTTCTAGTCTTCATGTTCTTCGCATGCTTAGTTTTGCATTTAATGTTCTTTTGAATGAAATTCAAATGTGAACGTTGGAGCGCAAATGCAAGTACTTTCAGCAAGGAGGTCACGTATGTATTTCAGCAAGCGGTTAGTCTCAGTTTCAGCAAGCACAACCTACTCTGTCATATAGATTTTCACATATGCAAGCTGTTGCTGAAATTTCCACTTTCTGAGCAACATGTTCCTTTGTAGATACCATCTTCAAAAATCTTCTTAAGTCTTCAGTCTTCGAATTCTTCAAGTTTCTGAACCGTTCTAGTGCTTCAATAGTTAATTTGTAAAAACAAAGTACATCATCAGCAAACTAAAGCACCTAACTAGTACCTACACTAAGTCTTCAGCAAATGTTCATCTTTTACAATGTCCTTAAAATTCTAAATTCCTATGGACCTTAAGAGTACTAGTTACTGGACTTTCCTTAATTTAGCATGGTTAATTGCTCATCAAAATTTACAAGTTTCCTAACAAATTTCCCCCTTTTTGATGTTAGCAATCCATGGCTAAATTAATTGTTACCCTTTTAGAGGTTTCTGATGTTGAATAAATCAGTTGAATAATGCAAGCATACTTTAATAATAAAACAGTAAGCATAAGTAGATTGCATAATCAAAAACCAATAAGAGTCAAAAGCTTATTGCTGATTGTTATCTTTCAGTAAGTTTACAAGAAAGTTCAGAGATAACTACAAAAATCAACAAACAAAAACAAACAAAGCGTTTACAAGGGACTTCAGCTATTCCAGCAGAAGATTTCTCAGAATTTCCCTTACACTCTTCTCAGCAAGCGCAGAGAATTCAACACAGTCTTTCTCGTAATCTTCAAGTAGCTTACGGACTTCAAGTTGAATAATCCTTGCATTGTTGCAGGCAGTATAATGATGGTTTTCACCATTCATTTCTTTGTAGTGGAGTACCCATAAATGCATGCCTCAATTGCTGGCATGGATAAGTTGTGTATCTGAAATTCCCTTGTTAGCATGAATCTTTCTTAACCAGAGAAGATCTTCTTCTTGATCCTTAGCAGTGAGATAAAAATACTCATAAGGAATCAAGCCATATTTCTTCTTTGAATTCTTGATTAAAGGATCACTGTAGTAAGCAACATGTATTGGTTTAATCAAATCAGGCTCTTCTTTTATATTTTTGCCAATAGAAGTTCTTCTTACTAAGACTTCCAGATTCAGCCATTTTGCAGCAATGTTTCTTGGGTAGGGAGGAGAATCCCTTTCTTTTCTTTGCACTTTTAATTCAATCCAAGTGTACATTTGATTCAGTACAGCAGTTGGGAAGAAATCATTGACAAATAAGTCTTTCAGCTTTAAGACCCAGCAACCATGTAGGTTTCTGATCACATTTTAAGTTGTTTCCTCATTGCTGGTCTTTGTGTATTCAATGCCTGAACCAATGGAAATGCTGGCTAGCCTCTTTTCTTCTTGTCTTTGCCTTCTTCTTCTTGACTTAGCATTTGCTTGATCTCTTGCTGAAGATCTTGAGTCAGAAGAGAAGTGTTTGGAATGGCCAGAAGGAGTTAAGGTTGTAATTGGCCTAGCTCTTATTGCTTGAGCTATTGTTTGGTCATCATCATTATCATCATCTTCATTCAGATCTTGATGACTTTTAGTGTGACAGTATTCTTGAGTTTCAGCAGATGTTCTTCTCCTTTTTGGATTTGCTGAATTTCTCTCAGAATCTGTTTCAGCTCGTTTCTTTGAACTTTGCTCTCTTCAAGCAAGAGGTTCTCTGGGTGGTGGACCAGGCAGTATCAATGGCGCTTCAGCAGGGGTTTTCTTTGCTCTTGAAGATTTTCTTTGTTTATCTTCCCCCTTAGACATGGATTGCATCATTGGTTGAATGTGCAGAGAGAAAAACTCATTGCAATTTTCAGCAAGAGTACTTAAGATGTTGTATTTAAGAATAATTCCTTGCTGATCAGCAGTTAGCTTGGACAATTCTTCTTTAATACTCAACAAGTTCTCCTCATGTCTGCGCTCATTGTCGACTTTTTCTTCGATGAAAGCCTGAGCCTTTTTCAATGGAGTTTTAGCTAGTTTGAGTGCTTGAATGACATCTTCTTCATAGCTTTTGTGGTGTAGACTTATGTCTTTCTGAGCTATGGTAAGAGAAGTAGTGCGTTTCAACACAGTATCCAGTATCTTGCCAATATCAAGCGGACTCTCAGCAAGCAATGCATCATCCTCTTCTTGGCATGCTTTGTGAATAGCCATAAGTGCCTTAATTCGCGGAGTAAAATCCTCAATATTAGGGAACGACACTAGAGAGGGAGTGAGTGAATGAGCTTTGATCTCAGTAGCGAATTGATCATCATTTCTCAACAAACGACTTCTTTCAGCATCTCCTTCATCATTTTGGAGAGATGGAGGAGGAATTGCAACCTTTGTAGGTTCAATTTTCTTTGTCAGTTCTTCTTCATTTGCTGAGAAGTTAAAGAGATCTTCTTCGTCTTCAGATTCATCTAGGCCAGCAACCTTGGTTCCTAAATCTTTAGCTTCAATCACTTGTGCTTGAGTGGTTGCTGAGGGCAACTCTTTTGACTCAACAACTGGAGTTTCACCAGCAGTAAGTGGAAGGGAGGGGATGATGAACGTGTATTTTACACTTTCATTTGAGTCTTTTTCACCTATTTTAGCTATCCTCTATGTTAATTTAGCTATATTTTAGTGCATTTTATTAGAATAGTGTCACGTTTCCCTTTAGTTTGTATTTTACAGGTTTTGGGTAAAAAATGAGGTTTTTCGGGCAATTATATTGAAGTAGATAAGGAATTGGTATTCCGAAGGCCTAATTGGAGTATCCATAAGATTCTGGGTAGGATTTAAAGTCTAGGGGTCGAATCTGAAGGCTAGAAGGTCACTAGAAGGCAAAAACCGAGTTCGAAAAGGAAAAGATATCCAAAAACGCGTCGAAAACGCGTTTCAGCCGGAAAAAGCTCCCGGGCGACGTGGGGCGAATCGCCCACACCAGGCGAATCACCCGGTGTGTGGGGCCCTTCGCCCCACACCTGCCGAATGCCTATATATAGTTGCTCAGTTTTCTCGGTTCTTCATACTTTCCCAGACCTTTTCTCTCACCTTTCTCATTAGTTTTAGGTAGGAATTCTCCAGAGCCTGTTCTGGGGATTCTTAGCTTAGGAGATACTTTTTCTTAGCGTTTTGGAGCTTGTAAGATCGCGATTCTTCAGAGATTGACAACCTTCAGGTAACATTGTATCTTACAGTTTTTCTATTTATATTTATATATCTTTCATCATGTTTTCATTCATTCGTGGTATGATTTCTGTTGATTGCATGACATCTATGAGTAGCTAAACTTCTCGTTGGTGATAGTATGTGATTTCTTAGCGAAGGGTTAATAATTATGCTAATGGCTATATCGCGCATTATAATTTGAGTTATTGCTTTATTCTTTGATCTATCTAAATCTCTATCTTCGTAGTGTTGAATAATTACGGAACACAATTGGACAATTCATTGATCAAAGATCTCTATGCAAAACCGGGGAATTTATGCATGATTATTAACCTGCTATGCTTTGAATGACCATACTATCACCAATCTCCATTATCTGTTAAGAAAAACCTTTGCTATGTCGTCTGTTGATTTATATTCTTAAGTTAGATTAGATAAAGCTAGTTATAGTCCTTAGAGATCGACACTCGAGGTTATTCTACTGCTACACTACGGTTTTCGTTGTAGTTGTGAATTGCCTTTGGCTAAATAAAAATTTATTTGATTAACTAGAATCTGACAAGTTCAAACCGTTCATCAGGGGACTTCCGTGTTCTTCACTCCTGAAGATTGAGCAATGTCTAGATTCTGCATATGTCTAGCATGAATCTGTAGACTATTTTGGAGTGCTCTTTGATAATCTTCATCCATATCTTCATCATCAAGGTTTGGATCAGTGACCTTGGCATCGAGTAAAGCTAACTCGGCATCAAAAAACTTAGATTTTCCTAAGTGCATTTTAGCACGCTTTCTGGCGTAGTCTTCTTCAGTTTCAGCAACTTGTTTAGTTGCTTGAGTACTTGTCTCAGCAGGAGCAGGAGCAGGAGTGGATTCTTGATGCTGACTGGGAGTTTGGTCAGCTTGCTGATTTTCAGTAGCTTGATTTTCAGTCTCAGCAACTGTCAGCTTAACTCCACCAGCATCAGGACTAGGACCTTGATTGTCATCATCATCATTCTTTTTGTCCTTGGAATTTTTTCCTTCATCATCATCACTGGTATCCTTTGGGATATTTTCATCGTCTTCTTCTTCATCATCGTCCGTTAGTATAACTAACTCGAGATGTTTGTACATAGCAGCGCTAGTTACTTCCTCTTCTTCATTGATTTTTTGGGGATCAGCCACCACGGGTACAAAAGAACCCTTGAGCATCACAGCTTGTTCAGCTGGAGAGGCACTCTTGAATTTAGCTTTCATATTTTCTCTGATTAGAGCAATCAGACTTGAGCTCATTAGCTGAGAATATGTCAGCTCTTCTGGAAGTATAGAGTGTACAAAAGTCTCGAGTCTCAGTAAAGAAATTCTCTTTTTCTCGTTGGACAAATGAAGGTGAAGATCAGAGACATCCATCCTTCTGTACCGTTGCAAGTTGCTAACAGATTTAGCAACTCTGGTCAAGGTATTCTTTTTGAAGTTCGAGTAAAGTTCTTCTGAACTTACTTCCAAATCTTCAGTGATGTGAACCACTTCAGTGGTCTCCTTTTGAGCCTGAAAAAGAATGAAATTAAATTCAGGAAGGTTTTGGAAAATAGTTTTAGAGTCTAAAACTGGAACATGATTTACCTGCTGAAGTTCAGCAAGCTCATGTTGCACACTTTGTTGTGCTGGCACTATTTCCATTGCTTCAGGAGCTTGAGGATGAACGAGATTGTCAGACTCAATTAATCAAATAAATTTATTTTAGACAAAGGCAACTCACAACTACAACGAAAACCAAGGCACGTAGTGTAGAAGTAAGATAACCCCGAGTGTCGATCTCTAATGACTATAACTAACTTTAACTAATTTAACTTAAAATATAAAATCAGAAAACGGTTTAGCAAAGGTTTTTCTTATCAATTATGATGGAAGTTAGTGATAGTATGATCGTTCTAAGCATCGGGTTCTAATTACACATGAAGTACTTGAAGTTTGTATAGAAATCTATGACCATGAATTGTCCTAGTGTCTCTTTCAATTTAACACTAATCTACGAAGATAGATGACTTAGATAGATCAAAGAAATAAAACAATAAATCAAGTCTTAAACGCGCGAAGCCACTCATGCATAATTAAGAACCCCTAGCTATGAATTCACATACTATCACCAACCTTAGATTTAGCTACTCATGTATAAATTGCAATCAACAAGCATAATCAAATCAAGAATCAAGAAAACATGTTTAATTGAATAAACAAAACCAGTAAAATCGTGAGATACAAGCTACCAACGAAGGTCGTCAATCTCCGGTGAATTGCTAACTCACAAGCAAGAATCGAGAATCAAAGATGTCCAATCTCTATGCTTAAGCTTCCAAATCAATAAGAAAAAGGTCTTCTATGCTAATAATTCCCAGAACAAACTCTGGAGAATTTGTCTCTCAAAATAAGGTGAAAAGGTCTGAAAAACGAACTAAATAGATGAAACTATATATACTAGTCGACAGACGGGGGGCGAACTGCCTGGGGTCCCAGGCGAATCGCCCCGGGTGCCGGCGGCTTCTTAGCTTGATCTGCCCTTAGCTTAGGGCAATCTTTCTTCCAATGCCCTTTCTGCTTACAGAACGACATTCATCTGTGCGTACCGTTCCGCTCCTCTTGAACTTCCTTTTCTGGTTCAGACGCTTAGGCCTATCACTCGAAGTGTTAGCCTTGGCTTCCGACTTTCCCTTACCCTTAGCACCTTTGTTTCTCGGGTTTGGGTTAGACGGTTGCCCAACATACATGATCGATTTCTCCTTCTTAGGAAGAGTTTGATCATATGTCTTCAGCAGATTATGGAGCTCGGGTAGTGTAACGTTCTTCGCATTCATGGTGTAGTTAATGATGAACTGCGAATACGAACTCGAAAATGATTGAAAGACAAAGATCACCATGATCTTATTCTCCAGCTTGACACCGGCATCGGCAAGCTTCTCAAAGAGACCAATCATCTTGAGAACATGTTCAGACATGTTCTCTCCTTCATGGAGCTTGCATCTATGTATCTCTTTGATCAAATCAAATTCAACACTTCTGGCTGTCGTCTTAAAGAGCGACTCAAGATGCTTCAACATCTCATATGGCAACATGCTTTCATGTGTCTCTGCAGCTCATTGCTCATTGCCGCCAGCATAATACACTGCGCGGATTTAGCATCCTCTTGATGCTTATCAGCCTTTGCCTTGTTGGCTTGATTCCAAGCAGCAACTTGATTGGCAGTCTGATTCTCAGGACACACGGGAATAGCCTCTTCCAAGACGTACTCAATCTTTTTGTACCTCAGCACCAAACGAATATTCCTGATCCAATCTAGGAAGTTTGGTCCGGTCAAAATTTGCTTCTCTAAGATAGCACGGAGCGAGATACTCGCCATTTCAGTTTTCCTAAGGAGAACTAATATAGAACGAAAATAATAAATCAACTATTGAAATACTATTTCTAAATACACAGTCAACATAACTAAACAACAAGGTCCTTTAGCTGTTTAGCTTCCACTATTTTCACATATGATTGCCCCCAAAACAAACAAACGGGTAATGTCCAACAAGTTACCGTAGTGGCCAAGATCCAAATCCATACTATGCTATACTCCAACGGGGGCTGGTCGCATAACATAATATGACCGGTAGGACTATCCAATTGCGTCACGCAACTCTTGGGTGTTAAATATAATTTAACCAGACGCTCTACATATTGTACCTATCGAGGTCGCTCGATACAATTTGCAGTAAGTTATAACCATAGGCTTACTCTAATCTGACGATCACTGCGAGTCTGCAAGACGAGGTCGCCAATGATGAACACGGATGTCGTGCTCCGGATTCAGTCAAATAAATTTGTAATTAGCCAAAGGCAATCCACAACTACAACGAAAACCGTAGTGTAGCAGTAGAATGACTCGAGTGTCGTTCTCTCAGGACTATAACTAGCTTTATCAAATCTAATTTAGAATATAAAAACAGCAAACAGATAGCAAAGGGGTTTCTAGCAGATAATGGAGATTGGTGATAGTATGATCCTTCTTAACATAACGGGTCGATAATCATGCATAAATTCCTCGGTCTTGCATAGAGATCTTTGAATCAATCTAGTGTCCTGTTGCAAATATTAAGCACTACGAAGATAATTTGGTCTGACAAGTCAATCACTATTGTCCTAATGTGTTCCGTAATTATTCAACACTACGAATATAATTTGTCTGATGGTCGACAAGTGTCTAATTGTGCATAATAATTAATACAACATACGAGAATTTAGGTTGTGCCTGATCAACGAAATAAAGCAATGACACGGAGTATAATGCGCGATATAGCCATTAGCATGATTATCTTCCCTTCGCTAAGAATTCACATACTACCACCAACGATAAGTTTAGCTACTCATAATAGGCATGCAATCAACAGAAATCATATTGAAAGAATATAAGAAAATAAGTAGAATAAAACTGTAAGATACAAAGTTACCGAAGGTTGTCAATCTCCGGATGATTGCGATCCTACGAGCTCCAAACTGCTATGAAAAAGTATCCCCAAAGCTACGGACCCCCAGAACAGGCTCTGGGAAGTCCCTACCTAAAACTACAGAGGGAGGTGAGAAAGTAGGTCTGGAAAGATCTGATTTTCGGAGAAAACTGAGCAACTATATATAGGCTTCAAATTACTGTGGGGCGGTCAGCCCCACACGCGCGGCGGTTCGCCCGGTGTGGGGCGGTTCGCCCCAGGTCTGGGGCGGTTCGCCCCAGACAATTTCTCACGGAAATTCGCGTGTTCGACGCGGTTTTGAATTTCTTCCCCTTTTCGGACTCGGTTTCTGACTTCTAGTAGCCTTCTAACCTCCAGATTCGGCCCCTAGACTCCAAATCCCATCCGGAAACCTTCAGATACTCCAAATAGGCTTTTGGAACACCAATTCCTTGTCAACTTCAATATAATTGCCCGGAAATCTTCGAATTTCAACCAAAACCTGTAAAATAAAATCTAAAGGGAAACGTGACACTATTCTAATAAAATGCATTAAAATATAGCTAAATTAACATAGAGGATAGGTAAAATAGGTGAAAAAGACTGGAAAGAAAGTGTAAAATACACATTCATCAAACTCCCCAAACCGAACCTTTGCTTGTCCTCAAGCAACTAAGCTAGACTCTAATACAAAAAACATGCAAGACACAAAATGGAGTTTCATGCCAAATAAAATGAACTAATCTACTTGAACCTACCAAAAAACATATGAACAAAAACCATATGAATCAAAGCATGAATATAGGTTGAAGAATACCTCGATTGACTTATACACATCCACATAAGCACTTTTCTAAAGACAAGATAGTCTCTCGTAACATTCTCTACCTGGACCTAGTCAGTGACGACGTAATGAAGCATGCTAAGATACGAATGGTTGCCCCGTGCCTATGAAACTGAGGACTTACTGCTGTTCCACCATGTTAAGACTTTCCCTCAAAAGAGGTCGAACCAGTACTGGCTCTCATCAAACGAAGGAGGGTTCCCTATAAAAGATAACACTCCCCTATTCTACCCATCTCTTAAGCAAAGTCTTAAGCTATTCACCACTTCCTGAATGGCAGGACGAGGGTGGTCTAGAACAGATGACACTCAAGACAAAAAAGATAAAAAATAGAAAAACACGATTACGAACATTACAAGAATGGAAAAGACTCAACACTTTGCTAACTGCTATTTGACTTTCTTTTTTGGACCCTTCTTTGCTTTTTTGGGGTCTTTTCTTTTTTTTTTCTCTTTTTTCTTTCCAGATTTTTTTTCTTTTTTCTGGAATCTTTTTTTCTCTTTTTTTTCTCTTTTTTTTTAAGCCAGCAGTAGCATAACAAAGAGGGAAATAAAATGACTCACACGACTTCCCCAAACCTATTCGAAAGAACAGGTTGGAGTACAAAATTTACGGAAAAAGAAAAACAAACTCACGATACGAAAATGAAAAACAGAAACAAGTCTATGACGGTGTAACCCCCTCCCCAAACCTATTCGGAAGAATAAGTTATAAACAAAGGATCACACAACCTCACACTACCTCCTTCCTAGGCATTTGGCAATCTCAAAGCATGGTGAAGACTGGTTGCCTCTTAGGTACATAATTACTCGGGAAAACAACCATAAGACCCTAACATGCATCATCCTATTATAAAGGCCTTCGTGAACCGCAGTAGAGAAAACATCACTAAGTGATGTCGAGACTACCATGCTTAACTTAGTGCAATACATAAATGTGACAAGCCAAGCGACAAAAACCTCAAACAAATTCATAGAGATGAAGCATACGATTAATGGCATACTTAGATGATCTACCCAATAAAAAAGTTCAAAAAATTCGGCAATAAACTCCATATAAAACATGCAAGACTATCCTAGGATGAATGTAGTGAATGCAGTGAGTGCAACCTAAAAAATCTAATAAAGCGGTAAACGTGCAAATGCAAATGCAGACGGATAAAGCATGCGAGGTACTATACTCATCCTACCAATACCAAGCTCCAAACTAACAACATCAGATCACTTAAATCCCATCCCCCCTCATGAAATTTACGCTAGTCCCTAGCAGTAAGAAAATGAGGAAATAAGATGTGATACTAGATGTTACCCCATGGTTTGGCCTCGGTCGGCTGAGTATGCTGCTTGTGAGTTATTGGGCCTGCTTTGGGAGTTTAATAGAGTGTCATCAGGTCTTCTGGTATGCATGGTAGTTTCAATCATAGGCCGGACAGGAACAACTCCTCCATTAGTATCATCATTGCCCGTATGGCCTTCATTGTCACTACTGTCACGCACATCGTCACTAGTAGAGTTGCAGTGTCGAAGGGAATCTTCAAGATTGGCCGCCTCTGTTATGGAATCCTCCATCCTGAGCCCTCCAATGGGATGTGAACCGTTGAAGGGGGAAGGGCAGTGGTATCAGGACCTCCCCCTCCAACGTTTTACACCACGAGAGGGTTTCAATAAGCTGCTCGGATACTTAGAGGTCTTCTACCATTTTTTCCAATGTCGATCACATTCTCTACTGTTAATCCGACCGATGTCTATATGATGCTCCCTTTAGAGGCAGGTAAGGGGTACCCCTAAGAGAGGACGGGCCCCCATGTCGTTATGTTTTGGAACCAAGCTAGCGCTTCGGAACCTTCGAGCAACTGCGGACTCAAGATTGAATCCCTCGCGGCAAGACTGTCCCGGTGCCTTCTAGTTCACCCGAACTTTGCAGTCCTCGTGACGGAGTGCTGATGTAATAAGGGTTTCTGTCCCTTCGGTGGTGCATGAATAGGCATACGAGTCTTTACTCCAGGTGTACTCTAGCTCCTCCTCTTGGGTAATCCACGACGTTGTTGCAAAACCCCTTGGCTCGAACGCACATCTAACGAGGTCACCTTCCTTGACATGGTTCTTCACAGCAATCATACGGGAATGCTCCTTTCCCTTGGTATGGTTCCCACAAACAGCAGTTAGTACCTCGTTTGACACAAAACTGACCCAAATATATGCTAGTGTAAAAGCGAAACACACAAGTGATAAAATCAACAATCGAGCTCCCCAAACCGTAATGTCTAGCCTAGCTTCTTCATCATGCAACATACCAATGTAACTACTACATGCAATACATCTCATAATGCTCTTACTAGACAACCAATATCCTAGATAACAAGACTCAATTCATACCATAGGAGCGAAAAACTCAAGCATCATAATTCCTCAGACTTAACAATTAAGCATTCGAGCATTAATCCACCAACATAACATCAATACACACAATCATATGCAAGAAATCAAAGATAAAGACATATTGCATAACAAGATATATCATCTAGTAGCAAAATACGCAAATCAACAACCCAAGCAAAATTGAGGATGCAATTGATAGTAAATAACATGTCTAATCATACAAACAACATACCCATGCATCAAATAAGCATAATTGAAGCTCAAATTAGAAAACCCCAAAATTCGAAAATTAGGGTTCTAAGGATGATACCTCAGATCTGAAAATCTAACGCATAAGGACGAAATCTGTTCGGATGGGATGATAGATCATGTAATAGGCTTCGATTTAAGCTAAAGAACACTAAATTTGGTCAAGAATTGAAGAAGTTATGAAGATTTGAAGTTTAAATCGCGAAATTCGGTTTTGGGGAAGGATGAATGAAGAAAAAATGAAGAAAATGAGGAATAGGGGAAGAAATCCTCATTTTTTAACCTTTGGAGCCGTGGGGCGGTTCGCCCCGCACGCCCCCACGTGGGGCGGTTCGCCCCTTCTCCCCGATGCGGGGAGACGGTTCCTGTCGTCAGAAAATGCGGTTTCAATTCCCGAAACCAATTTTTCAAAAACCACTCGAAAAATCTCACTCAAGCAAAAGCACATACGACACAGACAAGAACAAATTCGCATACGAGAAGCAAATAGTACAAGAATGAATGCATGCAGAAAAGCAGTAAAGAAAGCGATAAAAATTCCCGGTTGCCTCCCGGATAGCGTCATTGTTTAAAGTCTTTGACTCGACTCCATCTGCGCCTATCTCTTCTTTTTGCGGGTACTAGGCTTCCCCTTCATTGATCTCCTCTCCATGCCACGAACCTGTGAATAAGAAAGAATATAGGCTGCAAGACCACAGTAGTGAGTAGTGAAAGAAATATCAGGCGGTTCAGGTGGATCAGGTATGGCTTGCAACACGTGTTGCTTGCCATCCACTTCGATGGTACAAGTCCTTTGGTAGATGTCCATCACGGAGCGTAGTTTAGTCAAGAACGTTTGCCCTAAGAGTATGACATCCCCCGTCCCAGGTGCAGATGCCGGCATAACTACAAAATTTGTGTATATAGATGCTTCACCAATCTTAACCAACACATTTTTCACAACGCCTCGGGTCTCATAAAGGATCCATCCGCCAGTTGCACAATAGCCCTTTGCTCAGATAGTTTTCCAAGGTGCTCTTTTCAAACACATTCAAAGGTATTATGTTTGAGTAGGATCCCGTGTCTAGTGTGGCACGGACATCTTCAAGCTCACCAATCCCTACCTTAACATCGAAACTTTTAGGTAGTGGTTCGGGATCCTCTTGCTCCTCATCACTTGCGTCAGAACCAAGGTCCTTCTCTTCTTCCTCAGTCTGTAGAAGTTCTTCATTCATGCAACACTCGCACCTAACAACCTTCTTGATGGTGATTTCGTCAGGTACATCACCAACCAATGTAATGGCATTCGACTTCACAGTGTTACTAGGCAGCTTGCCTTGCTCCCTACTTGCTCCTCGGTCGATCAACTCTTGCATCTTTTGATGGGCAAGCCTAGTGCTTTCTTCCAACCTATCAAGCCTTGCCCTAGTCTTCTCAGAATCTTCTTCATAACGTTTGAGAAAACTTTGTGTGTGATCAACCATCTTTTGCAAGTTCTCCATCAGTTGAGCCGACTTCGACTTCGGTGGCTCTTTCGGAGTGGGGTTTTCGCAGTGGTCATTACCATAGTTTAGCCTACTACGGTCTTGGTTAGGTCCATAAGTTTGGTTAGTCGGTGCATATCCTTGATTGTTACGGTATCCTCTTCTCCAAATCCACCTCGAGGATTCCTACCGTCTTGTCCGTAGCTAACTTCTTGAGTGCCAAACTCCGTAGCAAAGGCTTCTTCTTCGCCTCCTCGAGCCCAGTTGCCATCATCGTATGCCAGCTCCGATCTACACATATGAGCCCCATGCCCATAGTTCTTGCATATTCGGCATACTTCGTTCGAAACAGTTGTTCCGGTGGCGCTCTTGAGGACTTGCTTCAATTCGTTGGTAAAGCACTCGAATTGATCCCCATTCCCCCTATACATAGGGGCTTCTTGAGTCGATGGAGCTTCAGGTCCACGTCTCCTAACCCTTGCTCTTGGGTCCTTGAACTGCGAACCCTTAGCAAGCCTTTCGAAAACAGCCCAGACGGCTTCGGCGGTTTCCTCCCAAATATTGCCTCGACATTGGAAATCCACCACTTGTTGGTTCTCGAAGGTTAGTCCATTGTAGAAGTGTTGGACTAGGTCGGAAAGTTCAAAACCATGGTGAGGGCACTTGTTCGTGAGATCTTGGAACCTCTCAAACGCGGTGTAGATGGTCTCATCATAGTCCTGCTTGAATCCAGTGATCTGCGCCTTTAGCGCGGTAATCAAGGTGTGAGGGAAGTATTTCTACATGAAAGCTGAAAAAACCTTCTCCCAAGTGTCCAGCGAGCCTTCTGGAAGAGAACTCAGCCATGACTTGGCTCTGTCGCCAAGTCCCATAGCAAAAACCTTCATCCTCAACTCATCCGTTGTTATTTCAGCTCCGGGTCGTGGGAGTTGGTTGACAAAATCGTCGATATCGTGCAAGTACCCCATCACATCTTCCCTTGATAAGCCATAGAACCTCGGAAGTTGTTGGAATGCGTGGTTCTTGATCTCCAGATCTCGGGTTGCAGACGAAAGAACAATTGCCGGTCCCCTCATACGATCCTTGGTGGGTTGAACCCATGCCTTCAGTGGTCTAGCTTCTGCCATTCCGTCGATTTCTTGAAAAGAATGTGTAGAGATTCAGAGAAATCGGTATCCTCTATTTCCTCTAGTGCGCGCCTTTCAAGTAGTCGCCTTCTTTGGTGGTAGACTCTGTCGATCTCAGCAATTGAATCAGCAAGCGGTGTTCCTGCAGAACGTGTATGCGGCATACACTATCTGTAACAGACTAGGAAAGGTGATTAGAAACAGACTAGGAAAGCAGTATCAGAGAGAGATTAAAAAGGAAAACTAAAACTAATAGAATTAGGAATCTAAAGCTGAAAATATAAACAAATTAAACAGAAAAAAGGAGTATAGTCCCCGGCAATGGCACCAATTTGATGAACGCGGATGTCGTGCTCCGGATTCAGTCAAATAAATTTGTAATTAGCCAAAGGCAATCCACAACTACAACGAAAACCGTAGTGTAGCAGTAGAATGACTCGAGTGTCGTTCTCTCAGGACTATAACAATTTTTATCAAATCTAATTTAGAATATAAAAACAGCAAACAGATAGCAAAGGGGTTTCTAGCAGATAATGGAGATTGGTGATAGTATGATCCTTCTTAACATAACGGGTCGATAATCATGCATAAATTCCTCGGTCTTGCATAGAGATCTTTGAATCAATCTAGTGTCCTGTTGCAAATATTAAGCACTACAAAGATAATTTGGTCTGACAAGTCAATCACTATTGTCCTAATGTGTTCCGTAATTATTCAACACTACGAAGATAATTGGTCTGATGGTCGACAAGTGTCCAATTGTGCATAATAATTAATACAACATACGAGAATTTAGGTTGTGCCTGATCAACGAAATAAAGCAATGACACGGAGTATAATGCGCGATATAGCCATTAGCATGATTATCTTCCCTTCGCTAAGAATTCACATACTAGCACCAACGATAAGTTGTGCTACTCATAATAGTCATGCAATCAACAGAAATCATAGAAGAAAACATGTTGAAAGAATATAAGAAAATAAGTAGAATAAAACTGTAAGATACAAAGTTACCGAAGGTTGTCAATCTCCGGATGATTGCGATCCTACGAGCTCCAAACTGCTATGAAAAAGTATCCCCGAAGCTACGGACCCCCAGAACAGGCTCTGGGAAGTCCCTACCTAAAACTATAGAGGGAGGTGAGAAAGTAGGTCTGGAAAGATCTGATTTTTGGAGAAAACTGAGCAACTATATATAGGCTTCGAAATACTGTGGGGCGGTTCGCCCCACACGCGCGGCGGTTCGCCCGGTGTGGGGCGGTTCGCCCCAGAAAATTTCTCGCGGAAATCCGCAGTTTCGACGCGGTTTTGGATTTCTTCCCCTTTTCGGACTCGGTTTCTGACTTCTAGTAGCCTTCTAACCTCCAGATTCGGCCCCTAGACTCCAAATCCCATCCGGAAACCTTCAGATACTCCAAATAGGCTTCTGGAACACCAATTCCTTGTCAACTTCAATATAATCCCGGAAATCTTCGAATTTCAACGAAAACCTGTAAATAAAAGCTAAAGGGAAACGTGACACTATTCTAATAAAATGCATTAAAATATAGCTAAATTAACATAGAGGATAGCTAAAATAGGTGAAAAAGACTCGAATGAAAGTGTAAAATACACATTCATCAGCCAATACTGGGAAACGCAATGAAAGTTCAGAATTAAAGCACCCCATGGAAAGCATCTCAGAAACACATACATATACATATTGCACTTATATTGGTTGGGGCTTGTAGCTTGAGGGTTGTTATCAGTCATCTACAAACAAATAAGGGTGCCGCCTACCCATCATGCATGAGCGGTCTACACGTAATGTATGCCGCCTATCCATTCTAGTTCTAAACGCGGTCAAGCACATAATGGGCGCCGCCTACCCAGACATAAAAATATGTGGTCCGACAAATAAGAGGGCGCCGCCTACCCTCGCATGCATAGCGTGTAAGAAAATACGGTCAGAGTTACCCCTAGGGTACGCAGCGAAATTTCAAAAATTTTCTTAACATGCAGGTTAATTGATTATGTATATGCCGTATATATTTAAACATGTTAATTAGAAGACTTACAATACTCCAAAAGCAAGCACAACTTCCAAGTCTTTATAATAATCCGGTGAATCTTCTCCTTCGTCGAACTCGAAGATATCTGCAATACTTTGATTATCTGCAAGACAATAAAGTTAGTTTCCAGCTCCTAGAACCTCAACCTTGGTATCCACGGATGAACAGCCTCTCGGAAAGAATGCTAGGATATTCTTTGTGTGACCAAGAAGATGGGACGGCGGTTTTTCTCCGGTGAGGGTGGCGCGCGCGTGGGCTATGGAGAGGTAGGGGAGAGCTTTTATTTTCTCTAAGAAAACTGGTAGAATAACTCTATGAAAGTCTATGTATTCAACTGTGTGAAAGTCTATGTAAAAAGCTCTCTAATAGTCTACTATATATAGTAGTCAATAGAAGCCTAAAGCATAAGCAATTAGACTTCATAAAGGAATAAGAATCTAATTCTTATCGCACTAGGAAACAAATTTCAAGTCTAGATTCATTCCCAATCAAATTAAAACTCAATCAGGAAAATCTAACTTATCCCTTGGACTTTTAATAGAGGAAGGAGTCGAACTCCTTCCCCTATCTCATCTGCTCGCGCGCGCCCCCTAGGGAGGTTAGGTGGGTCCTGATTCTGGGACCCACTTATAGTTCTAAGGCAATTCAAACTCCAAGTAGATTTTGCCCAAGTGCATATATTAATTCCAAATTAACATATCCTTTCAAATCAAACCTCTATTATATTTCTAAAATATAATCTTTAATTGTATTTACATAAAATACAATTAATTAGCCAATTCAATTAATAATTCCTAATCATTAATTGAGACACAAAATATTATAATTAATTCCAAATCAATTATAATCCATCACTCATAATTAATTCAAAATTAATTGCGATTCCATCTTCAAGGATATTCGGATAAGCTAGATCACCACATAGTGTGACCCATATGGCCTCATTGTATTAAGCAAGTCCTAGACTAGGCAAAATGGAATTCCTAGACGGTTCCATTTGCAATATTAATACATGAAGACGTTTGAGAGGTTTCTCAAAGAAACCCTTTCGTCGCGAAGTCTGTTGATGAATGTGTATTTTACACTTTCATTCGAGTCTTTTTCACCTATTTTAGCTATCCTCTATGTTAATTTAGCTATATTTTAGTGCATTTTATTAGAATAGTGTCACGTTTCCCTTTAGATTTTATTTTACAAGTTTTGGTTGAAATTCGAAGATTTCCGGGCAATTATATTGAAGTTGACAAGGAATTGGTGTTCCAGAAGCCTATTTGGAGTATCTGAAGGTTTCCGGATGGGATTTGGAGTCTAGGGGCCGAATCTGGAGGTTAGAAGGCTACTAGAAGTCAGAAACCGAGTCCGAAAAGGGGAAGAAATCCAAAACCGCGTCGAAAATGCGGATTTCCGCGAGAAATTGTCTGGGGCGAACCGCCGCGCGTGTGGGGCGAACCGCCCCACAGTATTTCGAAGACTATATATAGTTGCTCAGTTTTCTCCGAAAATTATATCTTTCCAAGCCTACTTTCTCACCTCTCTCTATAGTTTTAGGTAGGGACTTCCCAGAGCCTGTTCTGGGGGTCCGTAGCTTAGGGGACTCTTTTTCATAGCAGTTTGGAGCTCGTAGGATCGCAATCATCCGGACATTGACAACCTTCGGTAACTTTGTATCTTACAGTTTTATTCTACTTATTTTATTATATTCTTTCAACATGTTTTCTTCTATGATTTCTGTTGATTGCATGCCTATTATGAGTAGCAAACTTATCGTTGGTGCTAGTATGTGAATTCTTAGCGAAGGGAAGATAATCATGCTAATGGCTATATCGCGCATTATACTCCGTGTCATTGCTTTATTTCGTTGATCAGGCACAGCCTAAATTCTCGTATGTTGTATTAATTATTATGCACAATTGGACACTTGTCGACCATCAGACCACTTATCTTCTTATGTTGAATAATTCGGAACACATTAGGACAATAGTGAATTGACTTGTAGACCATTATCTGTAGTAGTCTTAATATTTGCAACAGGACATAGATTGATTCAAAGATCTCTATGCAAGACAGAGGACTTTATGCATGATTATCGACCCGTTATTCTAAGAAGGACCATACTACCACCAATCTCCATTATCTGCTAGAAACCCCTATTGCTATCTGTTTGTTGTTTTTATATTCAAATTAGATTTGATAAAGCTAGTTATAGTCCTGAGAGAAGACACTCGATCATTTTACTGCTACACTAGTTTTCGTTGTAGTTGTGGATTGCCTTTTGGCTAATTACAAAAATTTATTTGCTTGAATTCGAGCACGAATCCGCGTTCATCAAATTGGCGCCGTTGCCCGGGACTATACTCCTTTTTTCTGTTTAATTTGTTTTATTTTCAGCATTCGTGTTCCCACCAGACGGAACAGGCCTGGGGGTTTGCTCTCAGTAAATCTCACTTTCTTACCATATTTTCGTGCCCCCCTATCTTTTTCAGAAAATTCATCTAATCTGATCCTCGGTTACCTTACGTGCTTGCGCTCTCGTAGTGTCTCAGTTACATTGGTGTTGTTGTGTGCACTCTTTTGCTTATCTTTGCACAGTTTCTGTTTTTCTTTTGTGGATTCTGCTCCTTGGTTCTTTGTTCCTCCTGTGCAGAACGAGTTATATGAAGGATGAGGTAACCACCGTTGCCGGTATGTGATGCCTCGGGGCCTTGCATAAACATGGATGACGATTGCAGGAATTATGACTTTGATCCTGCGTACTCTCCATTCTCTCCACGTTTTCAATGGGTGATGATCCACGAGGTTCTTAGACACATACGAGGAAGGTGTGTTGAGGATACCC